>CM038680.1:478345673-478945673 GCA_021605205.1 Aegilops longissima | reverse complement strand
GCAATCTGGAGTCTTCGCAATGGTCGCCGCAGTCCCCGGGCTGGGCTCTGAAGTCTCTGGGCCGGCTTCGACTGCAGCGTTCTTGGGGCCGTCTGCAAGAATTCTCGTGCCGCCTGCTGAGGCTTTGGAGTCGGATCCGACTTCTTCAGGGGTAGTCGGCACAAAAATGGAGTCTGATTCTGGTGACGGCTTGACAGATGGCTTGAGGAGGCGCTGAAGGGCGACGCCGGATGGTATTTCCTGGCTGGTGGAGCCGATTCTTGCCAGGGTATCTGCTTGGTCGTTGTCGTTTCTTGGCACATGGAGGAACTCGCACCCCTCAAAATATCCACTCAATTGTTGTACCAGGAAATGGTAGCTTGCCATGTTTGCGTCTTTGGCGTCCCAGTCGCCGGATGACTGTTGGACCACCAAGTTGGAGTCGCCATAACACAGGATCCGGCGAATGCCAAGCTCTTTGGCAAGCCGGAGCCCGTGAATGAGCGCCTCGTATTCGGCGACATTGTTGGAGGCAACGAAATGGATCTGCAGCGCGTACTTGATCTTGTCGCCTTTGGGGGAAGTGAGGACAACGCCGGCTCCCAGTCCGGTGCGCATCTTGGAGCCATCGAAGTGCATCCGCCAATGGGTGGAGTCGGTATTTGGCGGCCGGCAATCTTGGTCTCGGCCCGGTCGGCGAAATCGGCCAGTGCTTGCGAATTGATGGCGGTGCGGGGCTGGTAATAGATGGTGTAGGGGGCCAGCTCTATGGCCCATTTGGCCACTTGGCCAGAAGCATCTCGGCTTTCGATGATCTCGGCTAGTGGGGCTGTGCAAACCACAGTGATCGGGTGCTCTTGAAAGTAAGGCTTCAACTTCTTGGCGGCAAAGTGCACGCCTAACACATCTTCTGGTAGTGGGGTAGTTCTGCTTGGAGGTCGGCGATGCCCGCTCGGGTAATATACTGGTCTCACGGACAGGTAGCGCCTTGCCTTCCTCCTTGCGTTCAACTACAATGAATGTCTGACTACCTATTTGGTGGCGGCAATATCTGGAGCATGGGCTCCTTGGGAGTCGGGGCCGCCAGCACGGGGGGAGTAGTCAGCATTTTCTTCAAGCGGAGAAAAGCCGTCCGCCTTGTGGTTCCATTCGAAGAAGGTGGTCTTCTTCATGAGCTGGTACAAAGGAAGAGCTTTCTCGCCCAGCCGGTGATGAATCGGTGATGGGCGTAAGCAGCCGGTGAACTTTTGCACATCTAGCGATCGGCGGGTACTTCCATCCTCTCGATTGCCTTGATCTTCATGGGGTTGCACTCTATGCCACGTTCGGAACCGGAAACCAAGGAGCTGGCGGTGGTACTCGAAGGCGCACTTCTGGGTTGAGCTTGATCGGAATCGGCGCAGATTTTCAAAGGTCTCCTTGAGGTCTTCCAGCAGTGTTCCTCGCTTTTCGTCTTCACCACCACATCGTCCACGTAGGCGTGGGCGTTTCTATAAGCTGCTTGAGGAGGCACTTACGCATGCAACGCTGAAAGGTGGCGCCGGCATTCCTTAAGCCGAGCGTCATGGTCGCAGCGAAGGCTCCAAGCGGCGTGATGAAGGCGGTCTTCAATCTGTCGGCGGGTTCAAGTTGATCTGGTGATATCCGAGTATGCATCTAAGAAGCTCAACAGCTCGCATCCGGTGTGGAGTCTATCACCTGGTCAATTCTCGGCGAAGCGAAGCGGGTCCTTAGGGCAAGCTTTGTTGAGGCTTGTGTAGTCGATACACATCCGCCACTTGCTTGTTCTTCTTCAACACCGGGACGGGTTTGCTAACCATTACGGAAAGAACACTTCCATAATGAAACCGGCTGCTAGGGCGGGCTATCTCTTCTCCAACAACTCTTCTCTTCTCTTGACGGTGGCGCAAAGGGCTGCTGACGGGCTTCATCGGATCGGACATGTAACTTGTGCTCGGAGAATTCCGTCGGCACACTGGCATGTATTTAGGGGACCATCGAAAATGTCCCGATTCTCACGGAGGAAATCGGCGAGCTCGCCTTCCTATTTACTGTCAAGGTTTGCACCTACGACAGCATACCTCTCCGGGTGCTCCGGGTCCAAGGGTATCTTCTTCATTTCTTTGGCGGTTTGAGCAGGCCCTCGACTTCCGACTCCTTGGGGTTGGGCGACATCTCTGGCTGCTTGCGGCCATTGCCTAACCGATCAAGAAGCCGCTTCTCAGCCGCAATCACCGGGGACTCGGCCGGTGACTGCTTCGGCCAGCATAAGCGACGACTTCTATAGTCGGCTACGGTCAGAATCCCCTTGGAACTCGACATCTTCATCTTGAGGTAGGCGTAGTGGGGGACCGCCATGAACTTGGCCAGAGCGGGTCGGCCAAGCAGAGTGTGGTACGGGCTTTCGAGGTCCACCACTTCAAACCAGACTGGCTCTCGGCGAAAGTGCTCTTTGTCCCCAAAGAGGACGTCTATCAGGATCTTGCCGATCGGTGAGCAGGAAAGGCCAGGTACAATGCCGTGGAACACAGTCCGGTTGTTCTGAAGCTGTCTTTGCTTGATTCCTAACTTCTCCATTGTGTCCTTGTACAGGATGTTGATGCTGCTACCTCCTTCTATCAGCACTCGCGAGAAGCGAGCGGCCTGCCTATCATGGCAAGGTGGCTCCCAAGACCGGGCGTAGGAGCCGGTTCGCATCACCTCTAGGTGATCAGCTCGACTCCAACTGATAGGTTTCTCGGACCAGTGCATGAACTCTGGGGTATCTGATGCTACTGCATTCACTTCTTGCTGCTGCAGCCGCCTGCTGCGTCGATCGTCGGCCACACTGGTGAACACTACATAAGCTCCATGCTCTTCTGGGTACTCGTCTTGTCTTTGCACGTTGGCTGGCAGCCGGCTCGCTGGAAGCGGCAGTGGGCGGCGGCCCAGCGAAGCGGGGAGGCGAAGGCCGTCTCCTTGGCGATCTGGTGAGCGGTGGAATTTCCGGTGGTGTGGTTCGACGGCCAAGGCCGCTATGGAACTTGCAAGGACCATCTAGAGTCTGCTCGTAGGAGAAGGCCGACAACCAGTTGGACTTGCCGCCTTTCTGTCGCTTGGCCGGAGGCTGCCCCTCTGGCTGTTGGTCTTCGACTGTCGCTACCTGCCAGCTGTTGGAAGCCGGCTGCGGGGGCTTGCGCTTGTGATCATTCTATTGTTGTCGCCGACTGGTGTCGCCAGCCGGAGTTCTGGGAGCCTGAGGAGCCACCTTGCCAGTCGCACTGACTTCAATCTCCGTCTTCATGGAGGAGTCGGCCGTGGCGTACTTGTCTGCTATGATCAGCAGCTCGTCGAGGGTTTCGGCTCGTCGCAAAGGAGCTTGTGCTTGAGAGGTGCCTTCTACGCACCGGCGGTGAAATGTCGATAGCTTGCACCTCGTGCACTCCCTCGCAGGAGTTCGGAGCTCGGCCCAGTAGCGTGAGGTAGTCGCGAGTGGACTCGTTAGGGCCTTGCGCACAAGGAAAGCTGGCGAGTCTTGGGAGGTCGCTTGTATGTGCTTGTGAAGTTGCGGACGAAGGCCTCGGTGAAGTCGACCCAGCTGTTGATGCTGCGGGGCTTCAAGCTGTTCAACCATGTCCGGGCCATGCCCTGGAGCATGAGGGGAACATACTTTACGACAGCACGCTTGTTGCCGTTAAGCTATCTTGACGGCCGTGGAGTAGTCAACTAGCAGTCTTCCGGCTTCACGAGGCGGTGTATTTAGGTGTATCTCGGGAGTGTGAACCCTCAGGGAAGGGCTCGTCTCGGATGCGCGGTCCGAAACAAGGCGGGCCCAACTCATCTTCCTCTTCCAGCGCCAGGGTTCGGTGGAGTCGGTCGATCCGGTGGCGGGCGTCGTTTTCTCCGACTCCCTATCGGCGGCCAAGGCGGTCGCCGTGAGTCGGATGCTCGACGGGTGGCGGGGAGACTCGCCTTTCTCTGCGGGGAGGAGGAGGCAGATAGTCGTCCCGCCGCTCCACTGCTCTTGGGCGGCCGTCTTGGTCGCGCTCGATGGAGATGTGAGTCCGACTGTGGCTGACAGCCAAATCCTTGTTTTTTCTTCCATGGACTCCGCCAATCGGCGTCCGAGAGGTCGCGCCTTGATCTCGGCGGGAAGGCAAGTCACCGTGTTGTCGTCGCGGCGCCTCCGTGCGGCAGCGGCGGCCGTCTTTTGGCGGCAGCGCGTCGAGCTGCTTGGACTCGCTCCGTCATCAGGCGGCGCTCCTCGCCCTCAAAGTTATCCAGCTCGTCCGCCGCCGCCTGGGCGGCGCGGATGTTCTCCGCGGGCGTGGCATACATAGGGCGGTTGGCCCCGAACAGGTTGGCGATGGCTACGCCGCGCTGCTGGACCGCGCCTAGGCGGCTAGGCCCAGTCGGAGCCGGCGAGCCGCCCACGACGCGATCCATCTCACGCTGGTAGGCTTCTGACAAGCGTCTCATGCTTGCCAGCTTCTTCGCGCCTACGAGGAGCTAAAGGCGGCGTGCCTCCAGCGTCCTAGCGTCAGCGTCTTCCGGAATGGGTGCGGTTAGGTCTTGCAGAACTGCGTCGAGAGGGTCATGAGCTCCCTCACCGGAAGGCTCGCTATGACCGATGACGAGCACTTCCGTGACGGTGCTTCCGCTGCTCTCCGCGCGAGGGAGCGGCTCATCGTAGACCACCACGTTGGTGGGGAAGCAGCGTCGGCGGCGCTGGTGTCGAGTCGACCAGCATCGGGTCGGTGGAGCCTACAGACTCCAGGTCGGTGGCAGGCTCGCCGGTGACGTGGAGCTGCTCGAGGAGGCCCGTGAGGAGGCTCTCGGGGCCGCCCGTGCCTGCGTCGGATGCAGGCTCGTCGGAGAGGCGAACCTCGCCGACAAGTTCGGCGAGGTAGCTGGCCGTGCAGGCGATCTCAACGTCATGCAGCGCGTCGGCGCAGACTCCGTCTAGCGTGCCAGGCTGGCTGCGCTCGCCAGGGAGGAAAAGGGTTCCCGTCCAGAGCAGGTCTCCGGACGACGGTGCACCTAGCCCCACGGTGGGCGCCAAATGTCGGGGGTTGGGTGCGACATATGCCAAAGGATGGCTTATCATGGTGGGGGCGAGTAGAACGTCGCCGGTGCCTGGAAACAGGATGAGGCGAAGGCATGCTCGCCGGCGAATCTTACCCAGCTTCGGGGCTCTCCGTGGAGATAACACCCCTATTGCTGCTCTGCGGGGTCTCCGCATGATCACTATGGCAAAGTGGGTACAAGGTTGCTCCTTGAGCTGTTCGGGGTGTGGAAGGAGAAGGGCATGGCTAGCTCTTCTCTTCCCACTATGTGTGTCTAAAACTATTAGGGTCCAACCTCTTGCATGGGTGCCCCAGGGGGTTTATATAGGCCTACCCCCCGGGGGTACAATGGTAATCCGGCTGGGCGCAGGTCCTAGCCGTCAGTCTCTGAGGTCGCCGTCTTCTCCGCCGACTTCTGGGGCCCGCTGACTAGAGGGCCCCGTCGACGGTCCAGCATGGGGCCGACAACCCTTGTCCGCCGCGGGCGGGTCTTGCCGGCTGCGGATTATTGTAGCCGTGCTTCTAATGACGCGAGCTTGGTCATGGGGTCATGGCGATAGTGCCGCCGCCTGACGGGCGATCACTGCTGCCATTCCCTGTCTTGTCTGGTTAATGGCGCGCGGAGCCCGTGGGAGGGGCCGGCCGACTCCCAGCGGGTCCGTCTAGGGGTGCTCTTGCCGTCTTCTGTACTCCCGCCGACAGGCGGGTCCCGTCGTCTCCGGGTCGTACAGACAGGCCGTCGTGGGTACAGGGATCTGCCCACGGGGCTGATGTCGGGCAGCGTGCATGATGCTGCGCCCGGACGGAGATCTCCGTCGATCTGACGCTCTGTGTCCATGCCTGTCCTTTGTGGACGGGGCAGGGATGGGCTGCGAGGCGGCCTCATCCCATCCCGTCCGTAGTCGCATTGGTAGGAGGTGGTTGGAGTCACGGGCCGACTCCCCTTAGCCGGCTTCTCCGGAAGTCGCTGGCTGGGAGTCGGCTTATCTCGAGGCCGTCTCTGGGACTCGGCTGGGAGGGGCAGTCGGCGGCTCGCCGCCGACTCTCAAGGCTTTTCGTCTTGGGGTCTTGAGGGGCGCAGTCTGCCCCGATGTTTTGAAAGGTCCAGGGGCTCGGGTTTGCCTACCCGTGGCCCATTACTCCAACAACTCTCATTCAGTAAATATATGGACTTCTGAATTGATTTTACTATTTACTAGGGTGGATGGGCTGTTTTGTCTTGGGCCCAGAGAAACAATTACTACTAGTACTGTGGAGACACTCTACAGCTACCCATAAAAACAATTACTACTAGTACAGTGGATACAATACAACTTCTGGCTCCTCCTAGGTCATCGAAACGTCTCCCTTTACTGAATGCAGTTATACTTTTGTTCACCGACATGTGGGCCATGCAGCGCGCGGGCCCAAATGCCATCCACCAAATTAGAAGGCAGTATGCAAGCAGAGAGTCACCCCAGTCGTAGCGCAGCAATAACGAGCCGTCGTATCACAAAACCCCACCTCCCCTGAGTCTAAGTTTGTGGACGAAACAACCATCATTTCACTCTTCTTTGAATCCCTTCTCCCTCACCGTCTTCAAGAAAGGCAACACTTTCGCATCGCCATTGTTCTTCTCTCCCCACGAAGGGAAGGTAAGCGGATCCGTGATGTTGGTATATTTTCGATTCGAGAGAAAAAAGGAACTTTTGAAAAGCAGTAACCGGTCCTCACTCTATTTTTTGTTTCATTGTCATTGCGATTGTGTTTTCCTTTCAGTGGTCTCCTAGTATTCGTCAGTTTCATGATGGAACAAGGAGAACCAGGCAAAGATCTGCTGATATTGGAGCAGACGCGGGAGGCTGATCCCCACGAGACAGAGAGCTCCACTACAAGAAATATGTCAACTTGTGACCTTAACTATTGGTCACTGAAAGGTCATTGTTTTTCATTTGCGACCTTTTTGTGACCAAAAACAGAAGGTCAAAAGCTGCGAGTCGTAAACTGAAATTAACGACCTTCTCTATGAGAAGGTCGTAGACGTTTACGACCAAAACAGAAGGTCGTTGAACCCATGACCTTTTATTTTGGTCACTAGCTGTCTGTCCAGGCCACGTCGGATCCGACGTGGCAATCTGACGTGGCAAAATTGTGACCAATTCATATGGTCGTTACTTAGAATCAGCCCGGTCCATCTCGATGCTTTAGATGGGCCGAGCCCATTAAATTCAGCCTTTTTAATATTTGTTCCTGTCAATTTTTCTTCGATTTCATGGGCCTACCCCAACATTATAGCCTTTTTATTTTCTGGGCCATGGCCTTTTTGGCTCAACAATTCCAGATTTATTTTATAATTACATTTTTCTTTTCTTGTTTTAAGATGAGTCAGTTGAGATGGGTCCCAGTTGTAAGTTCTGGTAATTGGTCCCAGTTGTCAGGTTCTAGTAAGTGGGTTCCAATTGTCAAGGTCATATTCTTCAGATTTCAATTTCATAGTAAATAAATAGCCAGTATTTAAATTGGCACAGACAAAAAAATACAAGTAGTACTTAAAATAACAGCAGCCAAAATCAGTATGGAGCTGCTACTCTATAAATAACACATAATACATCTTCAATCACTGTTTTACAAGCTCTATGTGTAACAACTACAGAATCAGTATGGAGCTCTGTGTGTAATAGCTACAGAATTTACAAGCTCTATGTGTCTTCAATCTTCTTCAACATGGAGCTCCTTCGGCACAAACTGGGCACCTGCAACATCACAGGAAGGCAATTTTAGTGCTCCATCAAAGAACCAAGTAAATTGCCCTCAATCATACAAACAAAGTAATACTGTTGAAGAATAGGTTCAAATGAGAAGGCAGCATGAAACTAGTGATACAACATGCAGAAAACACTACAATGTAATACTGTTGTAAGTTCATACCAGCGCAAAATCAGCACTATTATATAGAGCAAATGATATGCCCCCCTTTTAATAAAACTTTAGCGTATGCTAGTGACAAAACAAGGGATATGACTAATATGATGTGCCAGATTGCCAGCAACAGTGCATGCATCTTCATATTTCAAAACGGCCAATAGACTAGTTAGCTGGCAAAACACTAAAGAAGGCATAGACAGAAACGAAGGTAGCATGCATCACATAAAAAAATAGTAAGCACTGAACCTACATCATATCTACAGTAACATCACCAATCAGGTTGCATGTGTATGCTAGAAATCAAGAATCGAAAGGACTTCAACTTGTTTCGAATATCTTGCCTCTGTTGCTCCTAGTTCAGTAAAGAAATGGTCAAGCAGTGAGCGCTTCGCCTCATGGACTTAGCAGTGCACAATAGATTTCGGGATGGAGCTTAAATAGAATTCTTGGAAAAGAACAATAAAGATCTATACAGTTAAGTAAGCATCCTTGGCTGTACAAATAAGTGGAGAGAACAATAAAGAGCTATACAGTCTAGAATTTCGGTTGAGAAACAGTAACTTGATGTAAAGTCGCTTGAAAACAGAAAACACCTTACAAGATTGTGAAGCTTACCATGATTTCAAAAGCAGGGGTTATCTAATCTTTTATGCCATCCTCCCAAAATTTGTCTAGATGATTCTGCAACTGTAGTTGTACCCAGCTGCTCAAAATATAAACATATAGATGAGTGCTTCTCACATGTCACCAGAGGTAAATAGCAATACACATAAATGAATGAACAGGGGCATATTCTACAGCAACATGAACCAACAGAGATATATCTTGTAGCCTACAACTGTTGGGGAACGTTGCAGAAAGTAAAAATTTTCCTACGGTTTCACCAAGATCAATCTATGAGTTCATCTAGCAACGAGAGAGAGGAGTGCATCTACATACCCTTGTAGATCGAGCGGAAGCGTTCAAGGGAACGGGGTTAAGGGAGTCGTACTCGCCGTGATCCAAATCACCGGAGATCCTAGCGCCGAACGGACGGCACCTCCGCGTTCAACACGTGACGGACAGCGTGGCGTCTCCTCCTTCTTGATCCAGCAAGGGGAAGGAGAGGTTGATGAAGATCCAGCAGACCTGACGGCGTGGTGGTGGATGCAGCAGGATCCCGGCAGGGCTTCGCCAAGCGTCTGCGGGAGGGAGAGGTGTAGCAAGGGGGAAGGAAGGCGCCAAGTGCAAGGGTGCGGCTGCCCTCCTCCCCCTCTATATATAGGGTCCCTGTGGGGCACCGGCCCAAGGAGATGGGATCTCCTAGGGGGGGCGGCGGCCAAGGGGGTGCCTTGCCCCCCAAGGCAAGTGGTGGCGCCCCCTCCCCTAGGGTTCCCAACCCTAGGCGCAGGGGGGCCCAGGGGGGGGCACCAGCCCACCAGGGGCTGCTTCCCCTCCCACTTCAGCCCATGGGGCCCTCCGGGATAGGTGGACCCCCGGGACCCTTCCTGTGGTCCCGGTACAATACCGGTGACCCTCGAAACTTTCCCGACGGCAGAAACTCGACTTCCCATATATAATTCTTTACCTCCGGACCATTCCGAAACTCCTCATGACGTCCGGGATCTCATCCGGGACTCCGAACAACTTTCGGTTTGCTGCATACTAATATCTCTACAACCCTAGCGTCACCAAACCTTAAGTGTGTAGACCCTACGGGTTCGGGAGACACGTAGACATGACCGAGACGGCTCTCCGGTCAATAACCAACAGCGGGATGTGGATACCCATGTTGGCTCCCACATGCTCCTCGATGATCTCATCGGATGAACCACGATGTCGAGGATTCAAGCAACCCCGTATACAATTCCCTTTGTCAATCGGTATGTTACTTGCCCGAGATTCGATCGTCGGTATCCCAATACCTCGTTCAATCTCGTTACCGGCAAGTCACTTTACTCGTACCGTAATGCATGATCCCGTGACCAGACACTTGGTCACTTTGAGCTCATTATGATGATGCATTACCGAGTGGGCCCAGAGATACCTCTCCGTCATACGGAGTGACAAATCCCAGTCTCGATCCGTGTCAACCCAACAGATACTTTCGGAGATACCCGTATTATACCTTTATAGTCACCCAGTTACGTTGTGACGTTTGGTACACCCAAAGCACTCCTACGGTATCCGGAGTTACACGATCTCATGGTCTAAGGAAAAATACTTGACATTGGAAAAGCTCTAGCTAAGCGAACTACGATCTTTGAGCTATGCTTAGGATTGGGTCTTGTCCATCACATCATTCTCCTAATGATGTGATCCCGTTATCAATGACATCCAATGTCCATAGTCAGGAAACCATGACTATCTGTTGATCAACGAGCTAGTCAACTAGAGGCTTACTAGGGACATGTTGTGGTCTATGTATTCACACGTGTATTACGATTTCCGGATAACACAGTTATAGCATGAATAACAGACTATTATCATGAACAAAGAAATATAATAATAACCATTTTATTATTGCCTCTAGGGCATATTTCCAACAGTCTCCCACTTGCACTAGAGTCAATATTCTAGTTACATTGTGATGAATCGAACACCCATAGCGTTCTGGCATATTGATCATGTTTTGCTCTAGGGAGAGGTTTAGTCAACAGATCTGCGACATTCAGATCCATATGTACTTTGCAAATATCTATGTCTCCATCTTGAACATTTTCACGGATGAAGTTGAAACGACGCTTGATGTGCCCGGTCTTCTTGTGAAACCTGGGCTCCTTGGCAAGGGCAATAGCTCCAGTGTTGTCATAGAAGAGAGTGATCGGCCCCGACGCATTGGGTATGACTCCTAGGTCGGTGATGAACTCCTTCATCCATATTGCTTCATGCGCTGCCTCCGAGGCTGCCATGTACTCCGCTTCACATGTAGATCCCGCCACGACGCTCTGCTTGCAACTGCACCAGCTTACTGCTCCACGATTCAACATATACATGTATCCGGTTTGTGACTTAGAGTCATCCAGATCTGTGTCGAAGCTAGCATCGACGTAACCCTTCTGACGAGCTCTTCATCACCTCCATAAGCGAGAAACATGTCCTTTGTCCTTTTCGTGTACTTCAGGATATTCTTCACCGCTGTCCGGTGTTCTTTGCGGGATTACTTTGGTACCTTCCTACCAAACTTACGGCAAGGTTTAGATCAGGTGCGGTACACAGCATGGCATACATAATAGATCCTATGGCGAGGCATAGGGATGACACTCATCTCTTCTTTATCTTTTGCCGTGGTGGGGCATTGAGCCAAGCTCAATCTCACACCTTGCAATCTGAGCAAGAACCCTTTCTTGGACTGATTCATATTGAACTTCTTCAATATCTTATCAAGGTATGTGCTTTGTGAAAGACCTATGAGGCGTCTCGATCTATCCCTATAGATCTTGATGCCTAATATAAGCAGCTTCTCCAAGGTCCTTCATTGAAAAACACTTATTCAAGTAGGCCTTAATGCTGTCCAAGAGTTCTATATCATTTCCCATCAAAAGTATGTCATCTACATATAATATGAGAAATTCTACAGCTCCCACTCACTTTCTTGTAAACGCAGGCTTCTCCATAAGTCTGCATAAACCCAAACGCTTTGATCATCTCATCAAAGCGTATGTTCCAACTCCGAGATGCTTGCACCAGTCCATAAATGGATCGCTGGAGCTTGCATACCTTTTTAGCATTCTTAGGGTCGACAAAACCTTCCGGCTGCATCATATACAGTTCTTCCTTAAGATAGCCGTTAAGGAATGCCGTTTTGACGTCCATCTGCCATATCTCATAATCATAGTATGCGGCAATTGCTAACATGATTCGGACGGACTTCAGCTTCGCTACGGGAGAGAAAGTCTCATCGTAGTCAACCCTTTGAACTTGCCGATAAACCTTAGCGACAAGTCGAGCTTTATAGATGGTAACATTACCATCTGCGTCCGTCTTCTTCTTAAAGATCCATTTGTTTTCTATCGCTCGCCGATCATCGGGCAAGTCTGTCAAAGTCCATACTTTGTTTTCATACATGGATTCTATCTCGGATTGCATGTCTTCAAGCCATCTGTTGGAATCTGGGCCCGCCATCGCTTCTTCATAGTTTGAAGGTTCACCGTTGTCTAACAACATGATTTCCAGGACAGGGTTGCCATACCACTCTGGCATGGAACGTTCCTTGTAGACCTCGAAGTTCAAGAGCAACTTGATCCAAGTACCTTGATCATCATCATTAATTTCCTCTCCGATCGGTGTAGGCACCACAGGAACATTTTCTGAGCTGCACTACTTTCCGGTTCAAGAGGTAGTACTTCATCGAGTTCTACTTTCCTCCCACTTACTCCTTTCGAGAGAAACTCTTTTCCAGAAGGATCCGTTCTTGGCAACAAAGATCTTGCCTTCGAATCTAAGGTAGAAGGTATACCCAATGGTTTCCTTAGGGTATCCTATGAAGTCGCATTTTTTCCGACTTGGGTTCGAGCTTTTCAGGTTGAAGTTTCTTGACATAAGCATCGCATCCCCAAACTTTTAGAAACGACAGCTTAGGTTTCTTCCCAAACCATAATTCATACGGTGTCGTCTCAACGGATTTAGACGGAGCCCTATTTAAAGTGAATGTAGCCGTCTCTAGTGCGTATCCCCAAAATGATAGCGGCAGATCGGTAAGAGACATCATAGATCGCACCATATCCAATAGAGTGCGATTACGACGTTCAGACACACCGTTACGCTGAGGTGTTCCAGGCGGCGTGAGTTGTGAAACGATTCCACATTTCCTTAAGTGCGTACCAAATTCGTGACTTAAATATTCTCCTCCACGATCTGATCGTAGGAACTTTATTTTTTGGTCACGTTGATTCTCTACCTCATTCTGAAATTCCTTGAACTTTTCAAAGGTCTCAGACTTGTGTTTCATCAAGTAGACATACCCATATCTACTCAAGTCGTTAGTGAGATTGAGAACATAACGATATCCTCCATGAGCCTCAACGCTCATTGGACCGCTTTTACATCGGTATGTATGATTTCCAATAAGTTGGTTGCTCGCTCCATTGTTCCGGAGAACGGAGTCTTGGTCATATTGCCCATGAGGCATGGTTCGCATGTGTCAAATGATTCATAATCGACAGACTCTAAATGTCCATCAGCATGGAGCTTCTTCATGCGCTTGACACCAATGTGACCAAGGCGGCAGTGCCACAAGTATGTGGGACTATTGTTATCAACTTTACATCTTTTGGTATTCACACTATGAATATGTGTAACATCACGTTCGAGATTCATTAAGAATAAACCATTGACCATCGGGGCATGACCATAAAACATATCTCTCATATAAATAGAACAACCATTATTCTCGGATTTAAATGAGTAGCCATCTCATATTAAACGAGATCCAGATACAATGTTCATGCTCAAACTTGGCACTAAATAACAATTATTGAGGTTTAAAACTAATCCCGTAGGTAAATGTAGAGGTAGCGTGCCGACGCCGATCACATCGATCTTGGAACCATTCCCGACGCCAGATCGTCACCTCGTCCCTTCGCCATCTCCGCTTATTCCGCAGCTCTGCTTTGAGTTACAAATATGAGCAACTGCACCGGTATCAAATACCTAGGAGCTACTACGAGCACTGGTAAGGTACACATCAATTACATGTATATCACATATACCTTTAGTGTTGCTGGCCTTCTTGTCCGCTAAGTATTTGGGGCAGTTCCGCTCAAATGACCCTTCCTTTGCAATAAAAGCACTCAGTCTCGAGGCTTGGGTCCATTCTTTGACTTCTTCCGGCAAATGGCTTAGGGGCGGCAACATCCTTCCGTCCTTCTTGAAGTTCTTCTTACCCTTGCCTTTCTTGAACTTGGTGGTTTTATTGACCATCAACACTTGATGTTCCTTTTGATTTCTACTCTGCTGACTTCAGCATTAAAATACATCAGAATAGTTTTCACCATCCCCTGCATATTGTAGTTCATCACAAAGCTCTTGTAGCTCGGTGGGAGCGACTGAAGGATTCTGTCAATGACCGCCTCGTCCGGGAGGTTAATATCCAGCTGGGACAGGTGGTTGTGCAACCCAGACATTTTGAGTATGTGCTCACTGACAGAACTATTTTCCTCCATCTTACAACTATAGAACTTGCCGGAGACTTCATATCTCTCGACCCGGGTGTGAGCTTGGAAAACCATTTTCAGCTCCTCGAACATCTCATATGCTCCGTGTTGCTCAAAACGCTTTTGGAGCCCCGGTTCTAAGCTATAAAGCATGCCGCACTGAACGAGGGAGTAATCATCAGCACGTGACTGCCAAGCGTTAATAATGTCTTGGTTCTCTGGGATGGGTGCTTCACCTAGCGGTCCTTCTAGGACATATGCTTTCTTGGCAGCTATGAGGATGATCCTCGGGTTCGGACCCAGTCCGTATAGTTGCTGCCATCATCTTTCAGCTTGGTTTCTCTAGGAAGCGTTGAAGTTCATGTTGACATGGCGTTGGCCATTTGATCTACAAGACATTTTGCAAAGATTTTAGACTAAGTTCATGATAATTAAGTTCATCTAATCAAATTATTTAATGAACTCCCACTCAGATTAGACATCCCTCCAGTCATCTAAATGTTACATGATCCGAGTCGACTAGGCCGTGTCCGATCATCACGTGAGACGGACTAGTCATCATCGGTGAACATCTCCATGTTGATCGTATCTTCCATATGACTCATGTTCGACCTTTCGGTCTCTGTGTTCCGAGGCCATGTCTGTACATACTAGGCTCGTCAAGTTAACCTAAGTGTTTTGCATGTGTAAAACTGTCTTACACCCGTTGTATGTGAACATTAGAATCTATCACACCCGATCATCACGTGGTGCTTGAAACAACAAACCGTGCAAGCAGCGGCGCAGTTAGGGGGAACACTTTCTTGAAATTATAATGAGGATCATCTTATTTACTACCGTCGTTCTAAGTAAACAAGATGCAAAAACATGATAAACATCACATGCAATCAAAATAGTAGTGACATGATATGGCCAATATCATATAGCTCCTTTGATCTCCATCTTCGGGGCTCCATGATCATCTTCGTCACCGGCATTACACCATGATCTCCATCATCATGCCTCCATGAAGTTGCTCGCCAACTATTACTTCTACTACTATAGCTAACGGTTTAGCAATAAAGAAAAGTAATTACATGGCGTTAAATCATTGACACGCAGGTCATACAATAATTAAGACAACTCCTATGGCTCCTGCCGGTTGTCATACTCATCGACATGCAAGTCGTGATTCCTGTTACAAGAACATGATCTCATACATCACAATATATCATTCATCATTCATCACAACTTTTGGCCATATCACATCACAAAGCAATTGCTGCAAAAACAAGTTAGACATCCTCTAATTGTTGTTGCATCTTTTACGTGGCTGCAATAGGGTTCTAGCAAGAACTTTTTCTTACCTACGAAAAAGCCACAACGTGATTTGTTAACTTCTATTTACCCTTCATAAGGACCATTTTGATAGAATCCGCTCCAAGTAAAGTGGGAGAGACAGACACCTGCTAGCCACCTTATGCAACTAGTGCATGTCAGTCGGTGGAACCTGTCTCACGTAAGCGTACGTGTAAGGTCGGTCCGGGCCGCTTCATCCCACAATACCGCTGAAGCAAAATAAGACTAGTAGTGGCAATAAAGTTGACAACATCTACGCCCACAACAGATTTGTGTTCTACTCGTGCAAAGAGAACTACGCATAGACCTAGCTCATGACGCCACTGTTGGGGAACGTTGCAGAAAATAAAAAATTTCCTACGGTTTCACCAAGATCAATCTATGAGTTCATCTAGCAACGAGAGAGAGTGCATCTACATACCCTTGTAGATCGGCGGAAGCATTCAAGGGAGCGGGGTTGAGGAGTCGTACTGTCGTGATCCAAATCACCGGAGATCCTAGCGCCGAACGGACGGCACCTCCGCGTTCAACACACGTACGGTCAGCGTGACGTCTCCTCCTTCTTGATCCAGCAAGGGGGAAGGAGAGGTTGATGAAGATCAAGCAACACGACGGCGTGGTGGTGGATGCAGCAGGGATCCCGGCAGGGCTTCGCCAAGCGTCTGCGGGAGGGAGAGGTGTAGCAAGGGGGAAGGGAGGCGCCAAGTGCAAGGGTGCAGCTGCCCTCCCTCCCCCCTCTATATATAGGCTCCCCAGGGGGGAGCCGGCCCTAGGAGATGGGATCTCCTAGGGGGGGCGGCGGCCAAGGGGGTGCCTTGCCCCCAAGGCAAGTGGGCGCCCCTCCCTAGGGTTCCCAACCCTAGGCGCAGGGGCCCAAGAGGCGCACCAGCCCACCAGGCTGGTTCCTCCCACTTCAGCCCATGGGGCCCTCCGGGATAGGTGGCCCCACCCGGTGGACCCCCGGGACCCTTCCTGTGGTCTCGGTACAATACCGGTGACCCCCGAAACTTTCCCGACGGCCGAAACTCGACTTCCCATATATAATTCTTTACCTCCGGACCATTCCGGAACTCCTCGTGATGTCCGGGATCTCATCCGGGACTCCGAACAACTTTCGGTTTGCTGCATACTAATATCTCTACAACCCTAGCGTCACCGAACCTTAAGTGTGTAGACCCTATGGGTTCGGGAGACATGTAGACATGACCGAGACGGCTCTCCGGTCAATAACCAACAGCGGGATCTGGATACCCATGTTGGCTCCCACATGCTCCTTGATGATCTCATCGGATGAACCACGATGTCGAGGATTCAAGCAACCCCGTATACAATTCCCTTTGTCAATCGGTATGTTACTTGCCCGAGATTCGATCGTCGGTATCCCAATACCTCGTTCAATCTCATTACCGGCAAGTCACTTTACTCGTACCGTAATGCATGATCCCGTGACCAGACACTTGGTCACTTTGAGCTCATTATGATGATGCATTACCGAGTGGGCCCAGAGATACCTCTCCGTCATACGGAGTGACAAATCCCAGTCTCGATCCGTGTCAACCCAACAGATACTTTCGGAGATACCCGTAGTATACCTTTATAGTCACCCAGTTACGTTGTGACGTTTGGTACACCCAAAGCACTCCTACGGTATCCGGGAGTTACACGATCTCATGGTCTAAGGAAAAAATACTTGACATTGGAAAAGCTCTAGCTAAACGAACTACACGATCTTTGAGCTATGCTTAGGATTGGGTCTTGTCCATCACATCATTCTCCTAATGATGTGATCCTGTTATCAATGACATCCAATGTCCATAGTCAGGAAACCATGACTATCTGTTGATCAACGAGCTAGTCAACTAGAGGCTTACTAGGGACATGTTGTGGTCTATGTATTCACACGTGTATTACGATTTCCGGATAACACAGTTATAGCATGAATAACAGACTATTATCATGAACAAAGAAATATAATAATAACCATTTTATTATTGCCTCTAGGGCATATTTCCAACAACAACAATCAAGTTAGAAATCACATCCTTTTTCTAATTAAACAGCACCTAAATATATACATGCACTACTTCAAGAAATTTATGACTAGGAGATGTATTAATAGCAGATTACGAACTAAATGTACTTGTACTTGATCTAGTTGAATAAATGCAGATTAAGTTCCTGGTACAGCCAGCTCCAACTTTTGCTACTAGCTATTGACAGAAAAACACACAAAGAGAGAGGGGGGAGGAGATCCAGCGACAATATGACTACAGCAGGTGACCCCGAGGGAAGATCAGTCACTCGACGCGGCACTTTCTTCTTGAAGATTTCTTCTTTGCCCCTGAAGAAGCATCCGCCGGCAGGCTCAGTGTGCCTACAATCTGCATCATCATGCATGCACAAGTGTGTCAGTTTCAACATAGTAGGCTTGCTTTATAAGGAAGAAAGGAACACTCCATCCATCCATCTGATGCAAATATTTGCACTAAAACTATGAACCTGCACCCAGAATTATATCTCTAGGAGAGAGGGCCCCGCTTGTACTACAATAATACCAACTAACAAGAGCCAATTAATAATCCTACTTTATACTAGCATAAAAACCGAACAAGTACTTCCACTTCAATCAAGTGTGGACAAGTAACTGTTTAAGCAGGGACAGTTCCACAGCCCAATATTGATGTTGCTAAGAAGCCAGATATATAAATACGGAGCTGAAAGTGGCAACATATACATATACCTTCAGTACAACCTCCTCAAAGCACTACTCCACATTCACTTTGGTCTTCATGATGCATTCCAGATAGACATAAAGTCAATGCCTTCCTTCTTGGTGACCACCCCCTCGCTCTCCTGCCAAACCCAACATCTAAATTCAGCTCTTAAACACAAACATGAATAAATCGACACGAGAAACCTACTATGCAACATGCCTCAACACAATACAGACAATAAAGTAGTACTTGTGTCAAGCTGGTCTACTTAATCATGTATAACTGAAAACACAAGCATGTAAGCTAATGTGTAGTTCACATATACTAGGAAATTATATATATACACTTGTTCAGTGCATACATATGTACTGTAAGGCTTCCCTGAAGTGACATTAATGAGGACCAAACATATACAGGCCCTTGGAAATAGAAGTTACATTCAGTTCACCATTGCATTAAAACCTACTTGTTGTAGTGAAAAATAACAAGAAAAGGTTTTCTAGTTATTAACAGGGCAAAAACTGATAAGTAGGAAGCTAGTCACATCAGGTAAAAAGTTAAGTAGCACAGTTTTCAATTTTAAGAAGCATAAATGCAAGCCAATCCTAGATACTGTTCTTGGATGTTATCATGACTCAAGCACTGGGATGGCATAGCTAAACATAGTGCCGTAATGACTTCAGAACAAATATTCCCCAAAGACTAGATGCATGCTATGGAGGAAAACAATAACTTGTTTGATTGTTTTCCATTCTAAACCATAAATACACTTGTTCAGTGCAAACATGTGTACTGAAAGGCTTCCTTGGAGTGACATTAATCAGGATCATACATATACAGGCCGCTAGAAATAGAAGTTACATTCAGTTCACCAATACATTAAAACCTACTATATACTGGAGTGAACAAGAAAACAAGAAAAGGTTTTCTAGTTAACAGGAAAAAAACTAATAAGTAGAAGTTAGTCACATGATGGACCCGCAATATTTGAAGTCCCAATGTACACGCAAAGTTCTGTTACCACAAATGCAGGAATAGTCCTTTAGTTCCAAACAGGACAACGCCAACCTCGTCGCTCCTATGAAAAACCAGCTATAGAGTACAAAAAACACAAAGGCAGATTAACAGACGCTTGCATTTGTATTGGGTTGGGTCAATCACAAATTTTCGGATGGAAAGAGCGTGTTGCTTGCCTTCTTGCGCACGAGGGTGGTGCAGACATTCTCGACCTCCTGCAGCGCCAGGTGCATCGACAGGCCTGATACGTCTCCGTCGTATCTATAATTTTTGATTGTTTCATGCCAATATTATTCAACTTTCATATACTTTTGGCAACTTTTTCCATTATTTTTGGGACTAACATATTGATCCAGTGCCCTGTGCCAGTTCCTGTTTGTTGCATGTTTTATGTTTCGCAAAATATCCATATCAAACGGAATCCAAACGGGATCAAAACGGACGGATCTTATTTTTGGAATATTTGGAAAATTCTGGAAGAAAAATCCATGCGAGATAAGTGCGAGGTGGCCACGAGGTGGGCGCCCCGCCCCCAGCGCGCCTGACCCTCGTGGGCCACCGTAAAGCGATTAGCGCCCTTCTTGCCGCAAGAAAGCTAATTTTGGGAAAAAATCACGGCGAAGGTTTCAGTCCAATCGAGTTACGGATCTCCATATATACCAAAGCGGTGAAAGGGCACGAGCGAACACGTAAGCAGAGAGACAGAGAGACATATCCAATCTCGGAGGGGCTCTTGCCCCTCCCACGCCATGGAGGCCAAGGACCAGAGGGGAAACCCTTCTCCCATCTAGGGAGGAGGTCAAGGAAGAAGAAGACGAAGGGGCCCCCACTCCCCTTCTCTTCCGTTGGCGCCGGAACGCTGCCGTGGCCATCATCATCACCAACTCTTCCCCCCTCTATGCAGCGGTGTAAGCTCTCTCTTACCCGCTGTAATCTCTACTTAAACATGGTGCTCAATGCTATATATTATTTCCCAATGATGTATGGCTATCCTATGATGTTTGAGTAGATCCGTTTTGTCCTATGGGTTATTTGATGATCAAGATTGGTTTGAGTTGCATGTTTTATTATTGGTGTTGTCCTATGGTGCTCTCCGTGTCGCGCAAGCGTGAGGGATTCCCGCTGTAGGGTGTTGCAATATGTTCATGATTTGCTTATGGTGGGTGGCGTGAGTGACAGAAGCACATACCCGAGTAAGTAGGTTGTTTGCGTATGGGATAAAGAGGACTTGATGCTTTAATGCTATGGTTGGGTTTTACCTTAATGATCTTTAGTAGTTGCGGATGCTTGCGAGAGTTCCAGTCATAAGTGAATATGATCCAATTAGATAAAGTATGTTAGCTTATGCCTCTCCCTCAAATACAATTGCAATAATGATTACCGGTCTAGTTATCGATTGCCTAGGGACAAATAACTTTCTCGTAACAAAAAGCTCTCTACTAAAACTACTTTAGTTGTGTCTTTATCTAAGCAGCCCCTAGCTTTTATTTACTCGCTCTTTGCTTTCTTGCAAACCTATCCGAAAACACCTATAAAGTACTTCTAGTTTCATACTTGTTTCCGGTAAAGCGAACGTCAAGTGTGCTTAGAGTTGTATCGGTGGTCGATAGAACTTGAGGGAATATTTTTTCTACCTTTAGCTCCTCGTTGGGTTCGACACTCTTACTTATCGAAAGAGGCTACAATTGATCCCCCATACTTGTGGGTTATCAAGACCTTTTTATAGCGCCGTTGTCGGGGAGCAATAGCGTGGGGTGAATATTCTCGTGTGTGCTTGTTTGCTTTATCACTAAGTAATTTTTATTTGCTGTTCTTAGTTGTTCTCTATCTTTAGTTATGGATATGGAACACTAAATACCAAAAAAATTCGGTGTACTTGCTACTCATGGAGATGGGGAACCTCCTAAAACCCTCGATGCTCAATATGTGAAAAATATTATGTACCACTTTGATAATCCTGAGAAAACCTCATTCAATTTGATAATGGGAGTAACGTTAGATCAACCTGAATACTTTAGGGATTATCGCTTGACGCAAAAGGGAAACTATTATGGGATCAAATTTATATATTGAAGTGGTATGCTCGGCAAGTATGCTTGAATTATGATTATAATTGTTGCTCTAGGATGAATGCTCCACACCTTCCCTTTCTATGCAAATGAAACCTTGGCTTCTTATGCTAGAGGTATATATGATTTCTATGATGTGGAACAAATAGAAGAATTTGTTGCTTTTAAGGGTGCTTATGAAATTGAATCTATGTTTGAAAAGTATGAAGATTTTGATGATGATGTTTATAGGCCTGAAAATTTAGCTATCCTAAAATATTGCTATGATAATTATGAATATAATGCCTATATTAATGCACTTATTGAGAAACTCTCCGCTGTCCAAGAAGAATATTTTGCAGGAGTCTATGGAAGAAGAAATTGATGAAACTGTGAGCTCATTGGATGAAAATGATGAGGAGAGCGAAGAACAAAAGTAGGAAGAGCGGATTAGCTACCCGTTCCCACCTTCTAATGAGAGTAACCCTCCAACTCATACATTGTTTAATTTCCCTTCGTGCTTACCGAAGGATGACTGTTATGATCCCTATGATTCTTTTGAAATATCCCTTTTTGATGATGCTTGCTATGCTTTTGGCCAAGATGCCAATGTGAATTATGCTTATGGAGATGAACTTGCTATAGTTCCTTATGTTAAACATGAAATTTGTTGCTATTACACCCACACATGACAGTCCTATTATCCTTTTGAATTCTCCCGACTACACTATATCGGAGAAGTTAGTGCTTGTTAAGGATTATATTGATGGGTTGCCTTTTACTACTACACATGATGATTTTGATAAATATAATATGCATGAGCTTTCTGCTCCTACTTGCAATTATTATGAGAGAGGAACTATATCTCCACCTCTCTATGTTTCCAACACGATAAAATTGCAAGAAACTGTTTATACTATGCATTGGCCTTTACTATCTGTGCATGAATTGTTCTTTTATGACATGCCGATGCATAGGAAGAGAGTTATACTTCGTCATTACATGATATATGTTGCTTTGTGCTCACTACTAAATTATAAATCATTGCTAATTAAAATTGGCTTTGATATACCTTGGCATCCGGGTGGATTCATTACTTGAGCACTATATGCCTAGCTTAATGGCTTTAAAGAAAGCGCTGCCAGGGAGACAACCCGGAAGTTTCAGAGAGTCATTTATTTCTGTTGAGTGCTTTCTTATAGTTTAAAAACAACAAAAGTAAAGAGGGTAACCCAAAACTTTTTCAAATAGAAAAGCGAAAGTGAGAAAGACAAGCATTGTTGAAGTGGGAGAGCTCCTTGAACTTTGTTCATGCTCACGGCAAGTTTGTGAATCTTGATTACAGAAACTTTTCAACAAAAATGATTATCCCCTTGTACAATTCCATTGTATTATAAAAATAATGTGCCAAGGTTTGCCTTTAGGATGTTTACAATGCTTGTTGGTTTGTATGGTGCAGGACAAAAACTTTGGCTGTAGTGCGTGATTCTTAATTTTTTACTGGAACGTCAAATGGTTCTGATTCTTTTTGCACTGTCCTTCTGTACAAATTTTTTTCCTAATTTTGGCAGAAATTTTCAAGTATCATAAGTATGGTGAATGTTCAGATTATTACAGACTGTTCTGTTTTAGACAGATTCTGTTTTTGATGGATAGTTTGCTTGTTTTGATGAAACTATAAATTTATATCAGTGGATTAAGCCATGGAAAAGCTATATTACAGTAGACACAATGCAAAAACAAAATATGAATTGGTTTGCAACAGTACTTAGAGTAGTGATTTGCTTTATTATACTAACGGATCTTACCGAGTTTTCTGTTGAAGTTTTGTGTGGATGAAGTGTTCGATGATCGAGAAGGTCTCGATGTGAGAAGAAGGAAGAGAGGCAAGAGCTCAAGCTTGGGGATGCCCGAGGCACCCCAAGTAAATATTCAAGGAGACTCAAGCGTCTAAGCTTGGGGATGCCTCGGAAGGCATTCCCTCTTTCTTCAACAAGTATCGGTATGTTTTCGGATTCGTTTCGTTCATGCGATATGTGCAAATCTTGGAGCGTCTTTTGCATTTAGTTTTAATTTTATTTTATGCACCATGCTGGTATGAGATGGTCCTTGGTTGATTTATAGAATGCTCTTTGCACTTCACTTATATCTTTTGAGTATGGCTTTATAGAATGCTTCATGTGCTTCACTTATATCATTTGAAGCTTGGATTGCCTGTTTCTCTTTACATAGACAACCGCCATTTGTAGAATGCTCTTTTGCTTCACTTATATTTGTTAGAGCGTGGGCATATCTTTTGTAGAAAGAATTAAACTCTCTTGCTTCACTTATATCTATTTAGAGAGATGACAGGAACTGGTCATTCACATGGTTAGTCATAAAATCCTACATAAAACTTGTAGATCACTGAATATGATGTGTTTGATTCCTTGCAATGGTTTTGCGATATAAATGTGGTGATATTAGAGTCATGCTAGTCGAGTAATTGTGAAATTGAGAAATACTTGTGTTGAGGTTTGCAAGTCCCGTAACATGCACGTATGGTGAACCGTTATGTAACGAAGTCGGAGCATGAGGTGTTTATTGATTGTCTTCCTTATGAGTGGCGGTCGGGGACGAGCGATGGTCTTTTCCTACCAATCTATCCCCCTAGGAGTATGCGCGTAGTACTTTGTTTTGATGACTAATAGATTTTTGCAAAAAGTATGTGAGTTCTTTATGACTAATGTTGAGTCCATGGATTATACGCACTCTCACCCTTCCATCATTGCTAGCCTCTTTGGTACCGTGCATTGCCCTTCTCACCTCGAGAGTTGGTGCAAACTGCGCCGGTGCATCCAAACCCCGTGATACGATACACTCTGTCACACATAAGCCTCATTATATCTTCCTCAAAACAGCCACCATACCTACCTATTATGGCATTTCCATAGCCATTCCGAGATATATTGCCATGCAATTTCCATCATCATCATATACATGACTTGAGCATTCATTGTCATATTGCTTTGCATGACCGTAAGATAGCTAGCATGATATTTTCATGGCTTGTCCATTTTTTTATGCCATTGCTACGCTAGATCATTGTACATCCCGGTACATCGCCGGAGGCATTCATATAGAGTCATATCTTTGTTCTAGATATCGAGTTGTAATATTGAGTTGTAAGTAAATAAAAGTGTGATGATCATCATTATTAGAGCATTGCCCTAGTGAGGAAAGGATGATGGAGACTATGATTCCCCCACAATTCGGGATGAGTCTCCGGACTTTATGAAAAATAAAAGAGGCCAAAGAAGCCCAAATAAAAAAGAAGAGGCCAAAGAAGCCCACCAAAAAAATAAAAAAAATAAAAATGGGGGAAATAAAAAAAAATAAAAAAATGAGAGAAAAAGAGAGAAGGGGCAATGTTACTATCCTTTTACCACACTTGTGCTCCAGAGTAGCATCATGTTCTTCATATAGAGAGTCTCTTGAGTTATCACTTTCATATACTAGTGGGAATTTTCATTATAGAACTTGGCTTGTATATTCCGATGATGGGCTTCCTCAAATGCCCAAGGTCTTCATGAGCAAGCAAGTTGGATGCACACCCACTTAGTTTCAGTTTGAGCTTTCATATACTTATAGCTCTTAGCGCATCCGTTGCATGGCAATACCTACTCACTCACATTGATATCTATTAATGGGCATCTCCATAGCCCGTTGATACGCCTTGTTGATGTGAGACTTTCTCCTTTTTTGTCTTCTCCACATAACCCCTACCATCATATTCTATTCCACCTATAGTGCTATGTCCATGGCTCACGCTCATGTATTGCGTGAAAGTTGAAAAGGATTGAGAACGTCAAAAGTATGAAACAATTGCTTGGCTTGTCATCGGGGTTGTGCATGATTTGAATATTTTGTGTGGTGAAGATGGAGCATAGCCAGACTATATGATTTTATAGGGATAACTTTCTTTGGCATGTTATTTTGAAAAGACATGATTGCTTTATTAGTAGGCTTGAAGTATTATTGTTTTTATGTCAAATGATAGACTATTGCTTTGAATCACTCATGTCTTAATATTCATGCCATGATTAGACATATGATCAAGATTATGCTACGTAGCATTCCACATCAAAAAATATCTTTTTTATCATTTACCTACTCGAGGACGAGCAGGAATTAAGCTTGCGGATGCTGATACGTCTCCGTCGTATCTATAATTTTTGATTGTTCCATGCCAATATTATTCAACTTTCATATACTTTTGGCAACTTTTTATATTATTTTTGGGACTAACATATTGATCAAGTGCCCAGTGCCAGTTCCTGTTTGTTGCATGTTTTATGTTTGGCAGAATATCCATATCAAACGGAATCCAAACGGGATAAAAATGGACGGAGCTTATTTTTGGAATATTTGGAAAATTCTGGAAGAAAAATCCACGCGAGAAAGTGCCCGAGGTGGCCACGAGGTAGGGGGCGCCCCTGCCCCCCCAGGGCACGCCCCTGACCCTCGTGGGCCACCCTAAGGCGGTTGACGCCCTTCTTTGGCCGCAAGAAAGCTAATTTTCGAAAAAAAATCACGGCGAAGGTTTCAGTCCAATCGGAGTTACGGATCTCCATATATACCCGAAACGGTGAAAGGGCACCAGAAAAGAACGCAGGAACAGAGAGACAGATCCTATCTCGGAGGTGCTCTTGCCCCTCCCACGCCATGGAGGCCAAGGACCTGAGGGGAAACCCTTCTCCCATCTAGGGAGGAGGTCAAGGAAGAAGAAGATGAATGGGCCCCCTCTCCCCTTCTCTTACGATGGCGCCGGAACACTGCCGTGGCCATCATCATCACCAACTCTTCCCCCCTCTATGCAGCGGTGTAACCTCTCTCTTACCCGCTGTAATCTCTACTTAAACATGGTGCTCAACGCTATATATTATTTCCCAATGATGTATGGCTATCCTATGATGTTTGAGTAGATCCGTTTTGTCCTATGGGTTATTTGATGATCAAGATTGGTTTGAGTTGCATGTTTTATTATTGGTGTTTTCCTTTGGTGCTCTCCGTGTCGCGCAAGCGTGAGGGATTCCCGCTGTAGGGTGTTGCAATATGTTCAAGATTTGCTTATGGTGGGTGGCGAGTGATGAAGCACGCACCGAGTAAGTAGGTTGTTTGCGTATGGGATAAAGAGGACTTGATGCTTTAATGCTATGGTTGGGTTTTACCTTAATGATCTTTAGTAGTTGTGGATGCTTGCTAGAGTTCCAATCATAAGTGCATATGATCCAAGTAGAGAAAGTATGTTAGCGTATGCCTCTCCCTCAAATAAAATTGCAATAATGATTACCGGTCTAGTTATCGAAATCCTAGGGACAAATAACTTTATCGTAACAAAAAGCTCTCTACTAAAACTAATTTAGTTGTGTCTTTATCTAAGCAGCCCCTAGCTTTTATTTACTCGCTCTTTACTTTCTTGCAAACCTATCCGAAAACACCTATAAAGTACTTCTAGTTTCATACTTGTTTCCGGTAAAGCGTACGTCAAGTTTGCTAGAGTTGTATCGGTGGTCGATAGAACTTGAGGTAATATTTGTTCTACCTTTAGCTCCTCGTTGGGTTTGACACTCTTACTTATCGAAATAGGCTACAATTGATCCCCTATACTTGTGGGTTATCAAGGCCGACATCCAGCAGCAGAACCAACCCCTCCTACACGGCAATCGGCGAATCAAAGCTGTCAGCGTAAAAGAAGTTATTAGGCCAATACACAGGCTCACAATTTGACATTAACACCACATCACTACGGATCTATCAGTTTAGCAATTGACATTTTTTTTGAACAAGGATAAAATCACCCCTTTACTTTACTTGGAACTGAAAACTATGACACAAGCAGGAGTAGACCCACTCACATCACTCTGCATATAGTACGGTAATTATAACACCAATTCTCATGCAAGTCAAGAACCTGGCTAGTTCATATATCTCATGAATCGAGAACTATGATATGGGCTACCACTCACGCCACTACTGTATATTACCACCAACTTTCATGCACGTGCAAGAACCTGGCTAGTTAACATCCAGTCACTAACTACCGGAACCAGTGCGTCTGAACCTGAAGGACTGCATGAGAATTGGGTCAAGTTGGAGCGTGATAGAGTTGTACTCGTCTTGGAGCGTGATTGACCCGCTTCCAGTGCGTCTAAACCCGAAGGACTAGCAGTAATCCAAACTGAAAAATGGAGCGTGATAGTATGAAAGGGCACATTCTATAATAAGTTGATAACAGTCACAACAGCATCAGGAAATTGTTCAGCGAGAACAGTATGAAAGGGCACATTCTATTCGAACCAAGACGAGCGAGAATAGCGAGCATGATCTTGGCACCGCAAATCGAATACAGTAGGATGGCATGAACAATCGAGTCAGATCTTGTAGCGGGACCGGACCGGTGAGCAGAAGTAGCAGGGCTGGGAGAATGCATAGCAGCCATGGAGGCGCTTGTGGAGGTTGACGGTGTACTCCCTCGTGACGACCTCCTCCTTCCTCGGCGCTCCGACCTTCTTCTCCTGGAGACGGGAACGACCTCTCCGTCTTGCCCCCCGCGGCGGCGGTGGCGGCCGCGGATGCGTCGGTGGTGGTGGATGAGACGGAGGAGACCTAGGAGGTGTCATCGCCATCCTCCGGCGGGACAGGGAGGCAAAGGCGCTCGGGAACGGAGCTGGTCACGAGGAGGAGATCGAGGCTTGGGACTCCGGGCGCTGGACGTGGGCGCATGCGATTGAAGAAGAATGGAGGGGTTGGATCGGAGGGCGCCACCGCGGATCGGGATCTGGATGTAGGACAAAGAGCCGGAGGTTGGGATCTGGATTGGGTGCGAGAGAGAGTGAAACAGCCAGTGTGGAAGGACGGTGGGAGACGACGGGAGAGCGAGACGGTGGGAGCCGCCGTCTTCGATCTGCACCGGGGAGAGGAAGAGAGAGAGGTTTCTGTGGCGGTGGCGGATCTGGCCGCGGACTGGCCTCGTCGGCTCGATCTGGTGCCATGGGAGAGAGGGAGAGGTGCGGTACAGAGTGCTGGCCGGGGAAGGATCGACGGTGGTGGGTGTGAGAGGAGGACGGCAGGATTCCCGCTTGAGGTGGCGGCGGCAAGGGAGGAATGCAGCGCTAGGGTTTGCGCGAGAGAGAGGAGGTCACGAGGGGTGGGGTTGGGCGGGGTTCGAGAGAGAGGGGGGTTTGCTGCCGTGGGTTGGATGGATGGACGGATGGACGGTCAGATGGATGCCATGTCATCGATCCAAGCCACAAGTAATTCCACCAATCAGAATTAAGTTTTTGTAGGGTTTTTGTTTCCTTTTTTTCTCTTATAGGGCAAATGTCCAATGTTATGTCAAAATTCATGGCAAAGTTTGTCCAAATGATGTCATATTTTGCATAAGTGTGCATATTGGAATGACAAACAATGTTGCTAAAGGGAATTTTCATTTTCTTTGCACAAAAATTTTATATTCCATTTTTTGAGTGCCCCAAATGAGGTTTTTTTGTGAAGGACCTACCATTTATTTTTTGCAAAATTGTACCAAATCAATTTTCTAAAATACTAGGCCATATTTAATGCACAATTGACCAAATGGTTGGGTGTAAAAAGTTTTGATCCATCTCTCGTGAAAAAGACAAATTTCCGCCGATTCAGTTGGAAGCGGGTCAAATTTGAACTGCAGCTACCTCATAGTTTGCTCTTTATTCTTTCTAAAAATCATTTCTAGGTACATAAGTATCTATTTAATCATAGAAACATCAAAAGTTTTCCAAGATTCAACCACTAGCTAGGAACGGTCATTCCCGACGTTTTGACCGCATTTTGAAACGGGTATAAAAAATTCGAAAAAAATCAAAAAATTGGAAAACCATCGCATTGTGTCATTATATATGACCAAGTTTCCAGGAAAAATAATAAACTTGTAATATGGAAATTATTTTAAGAAAGTGTTCTCATAAATGAGCTATCATGCGTGAAGATTCATGGCTTTCAAGCCAAATGATCAATCTTATGGACACATTCATGGCATAGTTTGTTCAAATGATCTCATATTGTGCACAAGGGTGCATCTTGGAATTCCAAACGATGTTCATTTGGGGAGTTTCACTTTCATTGCCCAAAAGAGCCATTTTCCATTTTTCGAGTGCCCCAAATGAGGTTTTTTTGTGAAGAACCTACCAAATAATTACTGCAAAATTGGACCAAATCATTTTTCTAAAATACTAGGCCATATTTAATGCACAATTGACCAAATGGTTGGGTGTAAAAAGTTTTGATCCATCTCTGGTGAAAAAGACAAATTTCCGCCGATTCAGCTGGAAGCGGGTCAAATTTGAACTGCAGCTACCTCATAGTTTGCTCTTTATTTTTTTTCAAAAATCATTTCTAGGTACACAAGTATCTATTTAATCAGAGAAACAGCAAAAGTTTTCCAAGATTCAACCACTAGCTAGGAACAGTCAAGCCTACTGTTTTGAACGCATTTTGAAACGGGCATAAAAAATTCAAAAAAAATCAAAAAATTGGAAAACCTTCGCATTGTGTCATTATATATGACCAAGTTTCCAGGAAAAATAATAAACTTGTAATACAGAAATTATTTTAAAAAAGTGTTCTCAGAAATGAGCTATCATGCGTGAAGATTCATGGCTTTCAGGCCAAATGATCAATCTTATGGCTACATTCATGGCATAGTTTGTTCAAATGATCTCATATTATGCACAAGGGTGCATCTTGGAATTCCAAACAATGTTGATTTGGGGAGTTTTCACTTTCATTGCACAAAAGAGCCATTTTCCATTTTTCGAGTGCCCCAAATGAGGTTTTTTTGTGAAGAACCTACCAAATAATTATTGCAAAACTGGACCAAATCATTTTTCTAAAATACTAGGCCATATTTAATGCACAATTGACCAAATGGTTGGGTGTAAAAAGTTTTGATCCACCTCTGGTGAAAAAGACAATTTTTCGCCGATTCAGTTGGAAGCAGGTCAAATTTGAACTGCAACTACCTCATAGTTTGCTCTTTATTTTTTCCAAAAAACATTTCTAGGTACATAAGTATCTATTTAATCAGAGAAACATCAAAATTTTTCCAAGATTCAACCACTAGCTAGGGACGGTCAAGCCAGCCGTTTTGACCGCATTTCGAAACGGGTATAAAAAATTCAAAAAAAAAAAAATTGGAAAACCTTCGCATTGTGTCATTATATATGACCAAGTTGCCAGGAAAAATAATAAACTTGTAATACGGTAATTATTTTAAAAAAGTGTTCTTAGAAATGAGCTATCATGCGTGAAGATTCATGGCTTTCAGGCCAAATGATCAATCTTATGGCCACATTCATGGCATAGTTTGTTCAAATGATCTCATATTGTGCACAAGGGTGAATCTTGGAATTCCAAACAATGTTTCCTAAGGGAGTTTTCATTTTATTTGCACGGAAAATTCATTTTCCATCTTCTGAGTGCCCGAAATGACTTTTTTTGTGAAGGACCTACCATATATTTGTTGCAAAATTGGACCTAATAAATTTTATAAAATACTAGGCCATATTTAATGCACAATTGACAAAATGGTTGGGTGTCCAAAGTTTTGATCCACCTCTGGTGAAAAAGACAAATTCCAGCTGATTCAGTTGGAAGCGGGTCAAATTTGAACTGCAGCTTCCTCATAGTTTGCTATTTATTTTTTCCAAAAATAATTTGTAGTTACATAAGTACCTATTTAATCATAAATAGATGGTTTGGTGGCGATACATCGAGGTTTGGACGGTGGCCGTGGGCCCCAACTCTAGAGCGCGTAAACTCGCATGCCCGCCGCGTGGTCACCGCGTGTTCTGGGCGGCCTAGGCATGTCTAGTGGGTTGGGCACTCCCCAGGTAGGTGCTAGGAAGAAAATCACAACATAAGATTCTCACGAGGATACCGATCGATGCTCAAACATGAATAAGCAGCCAAGTGTTTGATTAGCGGTACGGGAAATGCACATGGCTAATGGGCGTGAGTTTTGGCTAAGGATGATCAGTTAGTAAGAAGACCGTCTTCACAAATTTTCAGCTCAAAAGGAGGATCCTAGGTGGTACTTGCTATGCAAAGTACAACACTAGACATAAATACGAATGTTGAAGATGGGCTCAAAATAATGAATGGATTGAGCTGGTATTTGGTGGAGGATGGTTATTTGGGCATAGGAAAGCACTCTAGAAAATGGATACCATTTGGACATGCCAAAGTGGTACTTCCTTCACAAAGTGTTTTTCCGAGCAGTAGGAAAATGAATATTTTGAATTATTTTGAACTAGGCAAGGAAGGTTTTTTACATATTTGACGAAGATATGACCCAAAGAATTTATGAGATTTTTTTGGGAATTTTGGGAATGACAGAAATATAGGTTGCTTCACAACCTAGGGCAAAAACTGCCACATGGACATGACACATAGGCAAAACTGATGAGGTGGCGCCTAGTCATAGCAACCCACCACAATTTACAAGGTTATGACCATCTATATTGGTCATGATCAGCTAGAAATAAGGCAGCGGACCAGTGCTATCTGCTTTATGACCATTTCGTGTAAGGAAATTACGACCTTTCTGACCAAAATGGTTGTTATAGTTTAGGGTTTGGAGCCCACCGAGAAACTTTTGACCAATTGGTCTGAAATGGTCATAGATCAATGACCAATTCTTCCAGGGTCACTGACAGAAGGTCACTAGTTGAGATATTTCTTGTAGTGCTCCAAGAAGATGGAGGCAGCCACCGAGCCGACCCCAGATACACTCACGGCCAATACTGAGATGGTCAACGCCCCATTTGAGGTTACAGCCCCCGTGGCACTGCAGGAGAAGTTTTCCCCCTTCGAGGATGTGCCCCTCCCCCGCTGAGCTGCCCAAGGTGATTTTCTTCTTTGCCGATCTCGATTGTAGTTTTTCATCTAAGTATGTGGTGATGAATAATGCAAAATTTTATTAGCTTCGATGCCATGCTATACATAGTGGTTTAAAACTTGTGTTTCTTATTTGGAAAGTAATTCAGAATTTGTTTCGTTTCAATTAGAGCCCTGATGCAGACAAGGATTGTGTGGTTGTACATGTCACTCGCTATGAGGCGGATGACCTGAATATACGCACTGGGAAAACAAGGTTTTTAGGCTATTGGATCCTGGAAGCCATTTGCGCTTATACCAATGAAGAGTTGTATTCCAGCCTCACTGTTGTCAGGCGTGTTGTCCAGGGTGTACTGAAGCACAAGAAGTTCAAAGCTACTCCTTCGTTTGTGAGGCATACTATTCTTGTCAAGCTTATGCAGGAAGATGGCGTGGCATGCCTCCATAAACAAGTTTATGAGTGGCAAGGCCACAAGGTTGTATTCATGAAGGTTCACAGGATTGAGCTGCTGCCGGGCGTCCTCGATGATGTTCATGGCAAGGTCTGTCTTGTGTCGAGCCCAAATTAGATCGAGGTATGAAATACTTGCCCAGCTAGTGTTTAATAGTAGTTTGGATTGTGTCTAATAATCCGAACCTTGCCTGTTACCGAGCCCTCTGGGCTAGTACTCGGTTTGAATCCATCTATGGGAACTGCTGCTACTTTTGTGTGCCCGTGAATCATCGTAATTGTTGCCGAAACAGATGCGTCCTCACTAGTTTTATCATACGAGCAGTGTGTGTTTTGATGAAATAGAGTACTCGTTCGAGAACTGTGCGCCGACGTATACATAAGTACTTGTAAATACTTTTGGTGCAACCTCACTTGTAAGCAGTTGTGCAAAACACGGCACATTGGCTCAGCTCGCTTCAACACTAGGCTATCGACCAGCTACCAATCAACAATATGCTGCCTGACATATAAGCAACTATGTATCTTGTTACAGTGGTTCATGCAGTTAACTGAGGCCACAATGTAAATTCCAAACATTCACACGCTAGTCCAGCGTTCATGTGGAACACTGATACGTCCCCAACGTATCTATAATTTTTGATTGCTCCATGCTACTTCATCTACTGTTTTGGACTATAGTGGGCTTTATTTTCCACTTTTATATTACTTTTGGGACTAACCTATTAACCGGAGGCCCAACCCAGAATTGCTGTTTTTTGCCTTTTTCAGTGTTTCGAAGAAACAGAATATCAAACGGAGTCCAAACGGAATGAAACCTTCGGAAACGTGATTTTTTCACCAAACGTGATCCAGGAGACTTGGACCCTACGCCAAGGCACCAGAGAGGCGGTCACGAGGGTGGGGGGAGCGCCCCCCCTATGGCGCGCCCCCTGCCTCGTGGGCCCCCTGTTGCTCCACCGACGTACTCCTTCCTCCTATATATACCTACGTGCCCCCAAACAATCAGAACAGGAGCCAAAAACCTAATTCCACCGCCGCAACTTCCTGTATCCACGAAATCCCATCTTGGGGCCTGTTCCGGAGCTCCGCCGGAGGGGGCATCCACCACGGAGGGCTTCTACATCAACTCCATAGCCTCTCCGATGAAGTGTGAGTAGTTTACTTCAGACCTTCGGGTCCATAGCTAGTAGCTAGATGGCTTCTTCTCTCTTTTTGGATCTCAATACAATGTTCTCCCCCTCTCTCGTGGAGATCTATTCGATGTAATCTTCTTTTTTCGGTGTGTTTGTTGAGACCGATGAATTGTGGGTTTACGATCCAGCTTATCTATGAATAATATTTGAATCTTCTCTGAATTCTTTTATGTATGATTGAGTTATCTTTGCAAGTCTCTTCGAATCATCCGTTTGGTTTGGCCAACTAGATTGGTAGTTCTTGCAATGGGAGAAGTGCATGGCTTTGGGTTCAATCTTGCGGTGTCCTTACCCATTGTGTAAAGGGTTGCAAGGCACGATTGTATTGTTGCCATCGAGGATAACAAGATGGGGTATTTATCATATTGCATGAATTTGTTCCTCTACATCATGTCATCTTGCTTAAGGCGTTACTCTGTTTTTAACTTAATACTCTAGATGCATGCTGGATAGCGGTTGATGAGTGGAGTAATAGTAGTAGATGCAGAATCATTTCGATCAACTTGTCACGGACGTGATGCCTATATACATAATCATACCTAGATATACTCATAACTATGCTGAATTCTGTCAATTGCTCAACAGTAATTTATTCACCCACCGTAGAATACTTATGCTCTTGAGATAAGACACTAGTGAAACCTATGGCCCTCGGGTCTATTCTCATCATATCAATCTCCATCACTTTTATACTTGCTTTGTTTTTACTTTGCTTTTTACTTTTCACTTTGCATCTATATACCAAAAATACCAAAAATATTATCTCTATCAGATCTCACTCTCGTAAGTGACCGTGAAGGGATTTACAACCCCTAATCGCGTTGGTTGCGAGTAACTATCGTTTTGTGCAGGTACGAGGGACTTGTGCATGGCCTCCTACTGGATTGATACCTTGGTTCTCAAAAACTGAGGGAAATACTTACGCTACTGTGCTGCATCATCCTCTCCTCTTCGGGGAAAACCAACACAAGCTCAAGACGTAGCAAGAAGGATTTCTGGCGCCGTTGCCGGGGAGTCTACGCAAAAGTCAACATACCAATTACTCATCGCAATCCCTGTCTCTCGCATTACAATATTCGCCATTTGCCTCTCGTTTTCCTCCCCCCCACTTCACCCTTGCCGTTTTATTCGCCCTTCCTCCGTTCAATCTCGTGTTACCATGTGCCTTCTTTTTGCTTGCATCTTCGCTTGCTAAAAGTTTATGGATCCTCATCCACTTGCTAATCTCTTTAATAGATCCAATTATCATGAACCTATTGCTAGTGAATTGAGTGCACTAGATTATCTTTATGAGGTTTTGCCTGAAATCCATAAATCTGAAAATTGTGATGACGTTCTTTATGAAGTGATTCATGATAGATCTTTGAATAAAAAGGATGATTGCAATGATTTTATTATAAATTCTATTGATGTAAATTATGCTAATAATATGCAAAACCCTAAGCTTGGGGATGCTAGTTTTGCTATGTCCAATAGTCATGATTGGGGAGATTCTTCTTATGATCTTAAAATTTTATTTAAACCCATGATGAATATAAGATTGATAATAGTTTTTGCAATAATATTTAAAGTGGGTTTGGAAGAGTGTCAACTTTAGATCCCACATATTTGGATAACATTCAATCTTATGAAATTTTTGATAAAAGTGGGCTTGGAGAAATCATGACCTTAGTTAATGATAATCCCACTATTTTGGAAGAGTGTGAACTTCGCATGCATGTGGATCGTGTTGAGAATATGTTATGTGATAGCTATATTGTTGAATTTTCTTATGATCCTACATGTAATTATTATGAGAGAGAAAAATATGGTTATAGAAATTTTCATGTTACTAAATTACCTCTCGTTATGTTGAGATTGCTATTGTTTCTTTCCGCTTCCTTGCATATGCTAGTTTTTGCTTGCTACGATAATTTTTTTGCCTATAATATGCCTATGCATAGGAAGTATGTTAGACTTAAGTGTGTTTGTCACATGTTTTATGATGCTCTCTTTGTGCCTCAATTCTTGTCTTTCTTGTGAGCATCATTGAAATCTCAATGCCTAGCTAAAAAGGCTTTAAAGAAAAGCGTTTGTTGGGAGACAACCCAATATTTTTCCTTGCTTCTTAGTAATAAATAATCCATCTAGCCTCTGTTTAGATGTGGTTTTATATTTTAATTAGTGTTTGTGCCAAGTGAAACCTATTAGATCTTCTTGGATGATAGTTATTTGATCTTGCTGTAATTTCCAGAAACTTTGCGCTCAGTGCCCGAATTGCTAAAAATCACCAGAACGTGATAAAATATTGATTCCAATTTCTGCTGATCAATAAACAAATTTTCTAGGTCGTCTAATTTTGGTAGTATTTTTTTGAGTTCCAGAAGTTTGCGTTAGTTACAGATTACTACAGACTGTTCTGTTTTTGACAGATTCTGTTTTGCGTGTGTTGTTTGCTTATTTTGACGAATCTATGGCTAGTAAAATAGTTCATGATCCATAGAGAAGTTGGAATAAAGTAGTTTTAACACCAATATAAATAAAGAATGAGTTCATTACAGTACCTTAAAGTAGTCTTTTGTTTTCTTTCTCTAACGGAGCTCAAGAGATTTCTATTGAGTTTTGTATTGTGAAGTTTTCAAGTTTTGGGTGAATTCTTTTGATGGATTTTGGAACAAGGAGTGGCAAGAGCCTAAGCTTGGGGATGCCCATGGCACCCCAAAGATAATCCAAGGACACAAAAAAGTCAAAGCTTGGGGATGCCCCGGAAGGCATCCCCTCTTTCGTCCACTTCCATCGGCAATTTACTTGGAGCTATATTTTTATTCACCACATGATAAGTGTTTTGCTTGGAGCGTCTTGTATTATTTGCGTCTTTGCTTGTTAGTTTACCACAATCATCCTGCTGTACACACCTTTTGAGAGATCCATACATAAATTTGAATTTGCTAGAATACTCTATGTGCTTCACTTATATCTTTTGAGCTTGATAGTTTTGCTCATAGTGCTTCACTTATATCTTTTGAGCGTGATAATTTTTGCTATAGTACTTCACTTAGATCTTTTAGATCACGGTGGTGGATTTGTTTTAAAGAAACTATTTATCTCTCATGCTTCACATAGATTATTTTGAGAGTCGTTAATAGCATGGTAATTTCCTTAATATTAATATACTTGGTATTCAAGATATGTGAAACTTTCTTTTGAGTGCGTTGAATACTAAGATAAGTTTGATGCTTGATAATTGTTTTGAGATATGGAGGTGATAATATCAAAGTCGTGCTAGTTGAGTAGTTGTGAATTTGAGAAATGCTTGTGTTGAAGTTTGCAAATCCCGTAGCATGCACGTATGGCTAAAGTTGTGTAACAAATTTGAAACATGAAGTGTGCCTGGGTTGTGCATCCTTATGAGTGGCGGTCGGGGACGAGCGATGGTCTTTTCCTACCAATCTATCCCCCTAGGAGCATGCGCGTAGTACTTGATTTTTGATGACTTCTAAATTTTTGCAAGAAGTATATGAGTTCTTTTGACTAATGTTGAGTCCATGGATTATACGCACTTTTAACTTTCCGCCTTTGCTAGCCTCTTCGGTACTGTGCATTGCCCTTTCTCACCTTAAGAGTTGGTGCAAACTTCGCCGGTGCATCCAAACCCCGTGATATGATACGCTCTATCACACATAAACCTCCTTATATCTTCCTCAAAACAGCCACCATACCTACCTATTATGGCATTTCCATAGCCATTCCGAGATATATTGCCATGCAACTTTCCACCTTTCCGTTCATCATCATCATGACATACTTTACTTTTTTCATATTGCCATTGCATGATCATGTAGTTGACATCGTATTTGTGGCAAAGCCACCATGCATTAATTTTCATACATGTCACTCTTGATTCATTGCACCATCCCGTACATCACGGAGGCATTCATATAGAGTCATACCTTGTTCTAGTTTCGAGTTGTAATCCTTATGTTGTAATCAATAGAAGTGTGATGATCATCATTATTAGAGCATTGCCCAAAAAAAGGAGAAAGGCCAAAAAGAAAAAAAAAGAAAGGCCGAAAAAAAGAAAATAAATAAAAAGGGCAATGCTACTATCTCTTTTTCCACACTTGTGCTTCAAAGTAGCACCTTGTTCTTCATGTAGTGAGTCTCATATATTGTGCTTCAAAGTAGCACCTTGTTCTTCATGTAGCGAGTCTCATATATTGTGCTTCAAAATGGCACCATGTTTTTCATATAGTGAGTCTCATAAGTTGTCCTTTTCATACTAGTGGGAATTTTTCATTATAGAACTTGGCTTGTATATTCCTACGATGGGCTTCCTCAAAATGCCCTAGGTCTTCATGATCAAGCAAGTTGGATGCACACCCACTAGTTTTCTTTTGTTGAGCATTCATAGCTCTAGTGCATCCGTTGCATGGCAATCCCTACTCCTCATGTTGACATCAATTGATGGGCATCTCCATAGCCCGTTGATTATCCTCGTCAATGTGAGACTTTCTCCTTTTTTGTATTCTCCACACAATCCCCATCATCATATTCTATTCCACCCATAGTGCTATATCCATGGCTCACGCTCATGTATTGCGTGAAGGTTGAAAAAGTTTGAGATTATTTAAGTATGAAACAATTTCTTGGCTTTTCATCGGGGGTATATAAGTTGGGAACATCTTTGTGTGACGAAAATGAAACATAGCCTAACTATATGATTTTGTAGGGATGAACTTTCTTTGGCCATGATATTTTGAGAAGACATAATTGCTTAGTTAGTATGCTTGAAGTATTATTATTTTTATGTCAATATGAACTTTTGTCTTGAATCTTTCGGATCTGAATATTCATACCACAATTAAGAAGATTTACATTGAAATTATGCCAAAGTATCACTCCGCATCAAAAAATTCTCTTTTTATCGTTTACCTACTCGAGGACGAGCAAAAATTAAGCTTGGGGATGCCTGATACGTCTCCAATGTATCTATAATTTTTTATTGATCCATGCTACTTTATCTACTTTTTTGGACTATATTGGGCTTTATTTCCCACTTTTATATTGAAAGTGCGTTATATCGACTAGAGGGGGGGTGATAGGCGATTTTTACGAATTCTTCACTGAGGAATTTGCTGGTGAGGAAATTCCTTAGCGAAGAAGTACTTGCAGCGGAATAAGTACTCAGAAGTAAGCATAACAGAATACACGCATATTCATCATGATGAAATGAAGACAATCACAGAGTACAGAAAGCGTAATCACAGGATAACTCAAGATGAAGACAAACAGACTGAAGAAATTGAACTGAGGAAATTGAGAAAGTCTTCATCAAAGTCTTCAAACACAGATATGAACAAACACTCAACACAAAGAATGAGGAAATGAAAGAGTTGAGGAAATAGAACCGATAAGGTTGATGAAGACAATGATTTGGTAGACCAGTTCCAACTGCTGTCTCGGTTGTACGTCTGGTTGGAGCGGCTGAGTATTTAAACTCGAGGACACACAGCCCCGGACACCCGATCGCTGAGCACGCAGCTCAGACACCAAGACCTCACCGTATTCTCCTTGAACTAAGGTCACATAGACCTCGCCCAATCACTGTGGTAAGTCTTCAGCGACTTCCAAACCTTCACAGACTTGGTCACTCGGCAATCCACAATTCCTCTTGGATGCTCTAGACCATGACGCCTAACCGTCTGGAAGAAGCATAGTCTTCAAAGGTAACAAGCGTCGGATCCATGCAGGATCAATTTCTTCAGTGATGCTCAATCACTTTGGGTTTGTAGGGGTTTGGTTTTTGGGTTTTTCCTCACTCGATGATTTTCTCTCAAAGTCCTCAGAGGATGGGTTGCTCTCAAATGACAAGTGTCAAGTTCTCTCGGAGCAGCCAACCAGCTAGTGGTTGTAGGGGGCGGCTATTTATAGCCTAGGGAGCAGCCCGACATGATAAGACATAAATGCCCTTCAATGATATGACCGTTAGGTGGATAAGATATTTTGGGACAGTGGCAAGAAGACAAAGAACGGTCGGAAATTTGAACATCAAATTCCTCGGGGCTATCATGTTCCTCATGTGTAGGCAATCCAAGATGGCGAATTTCTAACTCCTCGGTCGAACAAATTCTCGTGACTGTAAGAACTTCGTCTCACATCAAGAAATTGACTGAACTGTATGAGATTTCCAAAGGCTTCACTCAAGGAATTGGTAGGTGTAGGATTTTGAGTTGAGCATCACATAGAAATTTTTCCTTAGTATTTCCTCGACCCCCTTAACAAAGACGGTGTTTCCTATGACTCAAGAAAGAGAAAATGAAACTACGAAAACAAAAGTCTTCACGCTTCATGTTCCTCAAATGAATACCAAGTCTTCAAGGTCACACGAATTTCTTCACTTTCAAAGTCTTCAGAAAGTCTTCAGAATATCAAAGTCTTCAGTTGAAGAACTTCATTTTTAGGGGTCGACTTTCTCTGTAAATATCAAATTCCTCATAGACTTATAGACCTGTGTTCACTCACAAACACATTAGTTTCTTAACCTATAAGTCTTCAATACACCAAAATCACTAAGGGGCACTAGATGCACTTACAATCTCCCCATTTTTGGTGATTGATGACAATATAGGTTAAGTTTTCAACGGGGATAAACATATGAATTGTAAATACTGATAATGAGGAATTTGATTGCAAGATATAGAAGAACTCCCCCTGAAGATGTGCATAGTGAGGAATTTGCTTTTGAGGCAATGCACATTTGAAGAATTGAATCATGGAGATCTCCCCCTATATCTTGTAATTCATACACGCATTTGACATATAATATGAAGAATTTGAAATGCATGATGAAATATGGTGCTTGATGTTATTCAGAGTATGCAAAATAACACATCAAGAGTATGAGAGCCCAAATCAATTTGCTATGAAGATTTTCAAGGAGCTCACGAGAATCAGAGCATAGTGCAAGAGCATAATGCATCAAAAGTATCAAAGCACCATCGGGTTTAAGATTACAACTCGATCCAATAAAAAGTTTCAGAAGAACGATAGTTGTAACTCAAATTACTGTATATAGGCAATAAACTAGACCCGCTTGAAGACTAACTCAAATTTCTCCCCCTTTGTCATCAAATGACCAAAAGGATCGAAACTGAGAGCTAACGCTCCTGAAGAATTTCAAGTTGAAGACGGAGCGCCAGCATTGTTGGGGTTGTTTGTTGAAGTAGGACCAGCCGCGGTGTCTTCCAAGTCTTCATTTTCATCAGTGTCGCGAGATGAAGAATAGGAGCTGGCCACCAAGGAAGGAACTTTGACCTTCTTGAATTTCTTCGAGGAGGTGCAGACCAGTCAAATTCTTCCTTGAGTCCCATTGACGCAGTTCTTCTTCACTATAGACATGTGAAAGAACAGCCCAGTGCGCTTGAAGGTTTCATGGAGGTAGTAGTGGTTTTCTTCACCGCATTGTGTGTTGAGGTCATGTTGTGAAGAAAAGTACCAAACCGACGCTTGACCCATTTATGATTACGATCAACCTTCCGATGAAGACCGAGGAGTAACTCACGATCATCATCACCACGGTGTGAGCTTGAGGACTTTGCTTGACCGAGGTATTTGCGGCTGAGTCATGTGTGGCGAGTCATCATTGGTGGAGTAGGATGCTGCTTTGCTAAACTGTCCATCCAATGGACGAATGCCTTCATCGATCACAGCAGTAGCCTTGCCCTTGTCATCACCTGAGGTAAATGTCCGCTTGAGGACTTCAATCGGAGGCAAGTAGCTGCAGTGGTTCAAAGTATCAGCCTTGTAATTGAGTGAAGACCTTGACCGATGAGTCTCATAATCCAAGGCGATAAGGCTTCAGCTCAAATGGTGACATAGCTATGTTTGCGAGTCCTCATGAAGAAATCATGGAAGTTGACGGAACGCCATGGATGATGTTGAAAAGCATATTCTTCATGATGCCAACGACTTCTTCATCGTTCGAGTCGTGGCCTTTGATAGGACTCATTGTCTTCGTCAGAATCCGATAGACAGTCCGAGGCACATATAGTAACTTGACGAGGAATTTGGTTCTTGGGGCCTGCCTTGGTTTCAAAGGCTTCATCAGCACTTGCATATAGTGATCTGAAAGTTCGGTTCGTCAGAGATACGACGTGCACCATCAAGTGGAGGATCGAGTGGTAGGGCACGAAGCAATTCAGATTGTTGGTGCCTTGTAGTGAGTATTTTCAGTCATCCAATCTAAGACCCATGAGTTCACGCCTTCAGCGTCTCCGTGATGTGCAGCGTTGCATAAAACTGAAAAATTAGTTCTTCATTCCATCCACAGATGTCGTCAGCAGAAATTTAGAAGTCTGCGTCGTGAAGAACACCGAGGACTGGCTCAAAGCACGGCAGCGACTCCATATCCACATGAGGAATATGAGCATGATCAAGATTTTATCCTTGTTGAAAAGCACCGAGGAATAGAAGTTGGCTTGGCTGGCAGTCCAGAAACGCCTCTTCCTAATGCGAGCAGAATCATATGGATTATAGTCAGTGAAGAACACGTGCTCGGCAAAGAAATCTTCAGCCTTGAACTTTTGCTTGCTTGAGAACGGATTCTTTTGCTTGGGCAGAGGGGTGTCAGTGAGTTGCATCACCACCTCAGGAATCGCAAGTTCAGGTTCTTTAGGCTGAGGAATTTCTTGTTCCTCAACTGATGCAGTCTGAGGATCAGCAGCAGCAGTTTCATCAGCACTAGTGGCTGGAATTTCTTCATGCACAGAACCAGTGGGTTGAGTTTCTTCAGAGTCCACTTGGATTGTTTGTGTAGGGGACTGAGGAATCTGTTGGAGCGGGGTGAAGAGAGGAGTATTGGGATGCTGACTTTCCCAAAAGTCATCATTGATCACTGGTGTGGTGCATCCAATATCCACATCTTCATCTTCACTTCTCAACACCAGCCTCTTGGGCCAGAACCGAGGCATAGGTGAGGAATGGCTGGGGTTGAAGGGATTGCATCCACTTCAATTTTTTCATCGATCCGCTCGACGAAGCAGCAGAATGACGTTCTTCATCGATCCGATTGGGATCTCATAGTCTTCTCCAAAAGGAACAACGCCCTTTGATGGTATGGAGGAAATTGGAACAGCATCAATTGGATTTTCGTATGAGCTGGTCATAGGCCTCATTTTCTTCGCAGTCAAGAATCGACGCAGCTGATGCTTTCCTTTTCTTCACAGCAGCTCGCTCGCAGCCTTGGTTTTCTTCACATCGAGGCGTAAGGAAGAATTGGAGTTGGAGTTGGCGCAGGAGGAGCCGAGGAATGTGGTTCGTTTTTCAGCGCAATCGATGCGGTTGTTCTGTCTTGAGTAGATTTCTTCAGCGCACCACTAGTGGGTGCCCCGGCAATTTCTTCAATGGTGGAATGGGATCATCAGCCCGAACTAGCATTTTCATCGCAGGCTGAACATCATCGCCGTGCTGGCATGTTCTTCGATCGGCCAATGAGGCTTCACTGGGAATTTCATGTTGCACTGGGGCTGCAACATTTGTAAATTTCTTCGTCAAGTTCACAAATCTGACCTTGGCTCCTTGCCAATCAGCATAATATGATTCAAAGTTTTTGCTGAGGTCTTGAATTTCAGTCTGGACCTTGAGAAGCTCCTCAGGTGTCATCTTGACAACGTTTTTCTTCAGGAACTTCTCCTTCCTGTATTGAGCCTTTTTGATTTCCCTTGCCTTCTCAAACTTCCATTTTTCTTCAGCGATGAAGTGAGTCAACATATGACTTTGTCCAGGTGTCAGATGAAGGTCAGGCATAGGGGTATTGGGATCCTTGTGCCAGAGATCAATATAGTCGAGGATTTTCTTCGGATCCAACAGCAGGGGCACAAATGTGCCTTTGGCTCTAGCGTTCTTTTCTTGACGGTCTCTGATGATTTCCGCAAGTTCATCATCAGATGCCTCATCATCAGAAGGCATATAGAATGCAAGCTGTTTCTTCCTTGGGCTAGGCCGAGGACCTCGTCCAGCTGTTGCTTTGGTCTTCAGCTGAGTCGGGCCAGTTGAAGAAATGGGAGCTGCAGAGGAACTTGCAGAAACGCCTGAGGCAATTGAGAAGCCAGCAGTCCTTTGACATGTAGCTAGGTGCACAGGAACTGAAGACTTTGACAGAGCTGTTGAGGACTTTGGTGGAGTAGCAGCAGAGTGAGGAATTTGCTTAGAGGGTGCTGCTGAGGAACTTGGCCGTGAGGGCGCAGATGATGAAGCACTTGGCTTATGAGCAGGCTTCTTTTGCATGGATTTCCTCGGTTTGACCGAGACCTCTATGGCAGTAGCAGCGGCAGAATCCTCATTGAATTTCTTCACTGCCTCCTTTGCTTGCTTTGCCAATTTTGCTTGGCGTTTAGCCCATTCATCAGGAAAGTCCTCACCTCGTTTGATGCTTGTGGGATCAGCTACTTGGCCAGGTGCCAAAGGAGCTCTTGGGCATGGAGGATTAAGAGCGAATTTCTTCATGTACTTAGGAGTTACATATCTGTATTCCTCCATTCCGTGCCCATCTCCGCTCAATCTTCCGAATACGCACCTTGCGCTGATTTTTGTTTTCTTCATCCGTGTGCATGAGTCAGATAGATTTCCTCGAGGATTTCAAACGCAGTCATAACCTCAGGTTTCTTTCCTCCTTTCGTGGCTTCTTCGTCTCGCCATGTTCTTGCTTGAGGAATTTGAACAATTGAGTTCTCTCAAGAAGTATGCAGTTTTTCTTCGAGGAACGCTGCAAATGAGTTAAGTTGATGAGAACCTAGGGATTCAGCAGCGGACATGTGTACCTGTGAACAGAGTATAGTTGCGAGGAATTTGGAGAGGTCATATGCGTTCTCAGAAGGTTTAAAAAAAGGTTTTGAGGATTTTGACCAGATGAGCCTTGAAGAATTTCACTAAGCGTTCTTTGTCTTCGGTTCCAGAGTTGTATAGACCGAGGATTCACACAATTGAGGAATCTTGAAGAAAATCATTGCTTAGAGAAACGAATCAAGAGATTTGAGGTGTTCATATGTGTGAAGATTTGAAGAATAAACACCTTTGAAGATTTTCAAGAAGGTTTGAGAATCAAAGCGAGTAATAAAAGTGACTTTTAATTACCCGAAGTGAAGATGTAGCGACCTGACCCAAAATTGGTCAAATCTCTGTGTCTGTACCATCCCAAGATCATGCTGGTACTCACAGTACATCGATGAAATAATCAAAGTTCAATCACACCTGAATTTTATTACACGATTCTCATATAGAGTCTTTATTACAAGAGAATAAATTCGGCTCAAGGCCAACTCATGAGAAATAAACTACTAATGTTGCGGAAGCGTAGAAGATAAAGCGAGTCGATCCGACTCCAAAGGGCAATCGCCAAGCGCGGAGCGTAGCCTCACTCCTGATCGAATATACCTACGCAACATAAGACGTTGCAGCCATGTAGGTCATCTTTTGAATAAGCTGGCAAGTCATGAAGAATAACAATAATAAAGTTACTAACACTATATGCATTTTGGCTGTGGAGCTCTAAGTTTCATCATTTTGCTAAAAGCCAATTTTCTCCTACTAGGTGGACTTGCTTGCAAAATTATTACAAATTGTTGGTAGTTATTGAGATGGTTCCGCCAACCAATATCTCATTCCCAAATTATTAAGTCATAAAACCCTCAAATTAATTCATTAGTTTTAGTGTTGAGATTTCGAATACTTCCAAGTTCCAGAGGCTCAAATTGTCCGTAATCGGGACACGGCTAATCGATTAGATCTTTAACTCTGCAGAGGTTTATGACTTTCCCGCAAGAATCATTCCTCCTTTTAAGTCTTCGCACTTCATGGTGTTTGAAGACGGACGAATGAAACAGGTCTTCCAAAGAGTTCTTCTCGCTACCGCGGTACCCATCCAATCCTACCGTTCTTCTACATCTCGTAGTACCGCCCAGCCAGCGTCACTACTAGGGTTGACCCAGCCAGAGCTCATAATGGCTTGCGGCTGCACATGTAAGCTTCCGGTCATGGGGCATCCATCCGTCTCTTCGTGGCTGGGTGAAGCTTTCGCAAGATGTCATGGCACTTCTCCATGCATCCCGCCAACCACTGGGTTCTCCAGGTGCCCGTCAACCGCCCTCCACCCAAAGAGTGAATTTCGAAGTCCATCTTGATTCTTGTAGTTCATGGGGTTGTCATCATCATTGACTCTCACATCTTTCTTATGAAGTTCACTCAACCAAAACCCGTCTATGAGCATAGCAAAGTAAACTACTTCGTCCCGGGGTCATGGTAACAAGGGGATTGGTTCATCCTACCACATGATGCTACTCAAGATTAATAACTTCAAAATTTCAACTACTGCATGCATGGTGGGGTGGTGATAACTCTAATGCACAAAAACATAGGTATAGAAAATAACATGATCAAAACTTGCCTTGATGATGATCCTCGAAGCTAAAGATTCATAGTAGCAAGCTTCGCACTCCGGAAACTCTACCGAGACAAACAATAATCACAATAAGCATATAGCATAGGATCACATAACACAATAGCAATAGCATCATAACACACCAAAACAACCAAATCAAAACCCAAGGGAAAACTCAAAGAAAAACCAACTCAAGTTTTCCTACTTCAAACAACAACTAGAATAGTTTTATATAACAAAAAATTTCTCAACATAACCTAATCATGGTTTTATGTTAACTTAACAGAAAAGATTTCATTAAGCAACTAGGAGCAAAAAGAATTAATTTAAAATCTATTATGAAACTCCTATTAGGCCTAATTCAATTTCTATTAAGAAAATAAAATAAAACTTTTATTTATTATAAATAAAAGTTCATCCTATAAAGTGACCGAAACTATCCTAGAATAATCAATCACATGTTAAAAATAAATTTATTTACTAATTAAAATAATAGGAAAACAGTAGCTAGTTAATTAATTAGGATTAACAAGATTCTGCTTAAAACTATTTTTTATTAATCCTAAAATACCCAAATTAATTCCTATGGTTAGGTAATGTCAAAATAAAGTTGGGACAAAAAGAATCATCCAAAAATAATTTTTCTAACTCATGTTATAACAGAATTACTATTCTGACTAAAACTAAATTAAAGCAATTTTAAATAATTTTAACATAGCTAATAATATTTTCTACAGAAACTATAGAAAATTTGCAAACCAACAAAAAAGAATCACCTAAAATATTAAACAGAATAAAAGATATGAATTTTTCAAAACAGGAACTATTTTGTTAAAACAGAAAATGAAAATAAAAGAAAAATGGCCTAGTGGGCCTAAACTACGCACTGAGCGTAATATAAACTAAACGGGCCTAGGGTTAAACTGAATCGGGCCGGGCTAAAAGTAAAACCCTAACTTAAAAACTAAACCGGACGAACCGGCCGGTTTTATTTAAAGACGATTCTTGGGGTTCTAATCTACCCCGTAGATTACGAATCGGACGGCGGGGTGGGATTCCGGTGGCTTACCGGAGCTCGGCGGCGGCGGCGAGTGCGCTGGCCTCTCCGGTCGTCGGGGAGGTCGGTGGAGTGGCCCGGCGGGTGCGGACGAGCTCGGGGAGGGTTCTGGTGGAGTGGGTGGAGCTCGGGGAGGGCTAGGGCGGCGACGGCGACGCAAATGGCGGCGGCGGTGGGTTCGGGCTCGCGACGGCGTGAGAGAGAGGGGGTTCCGAGGGGCGAGGGGAGAATGGGGTGCGGGAGGGTTTAAATAGGGGGCCTCGGCCTTGGCAAGGGGCGATCGTGGGAGATCGGCATCCCGGATCTCACGGATCCGCGATCGCGCGCGCGGCGGGAGGTTGAAGGAGGGGGTGGGGTCCGCCTGGTAGAGGGGGAGGGGGAGGCGCGGTGCGGTCGGGCGACCGGCCCGGAGTGGTTTTGGGCGAGGTGGCCTGGCGGTGTCTTGGGCGGCTTACTGGCGCTGGTGGGCGGCTGGCTGCGCTGGCTGGGCTGCGGTGGTCGGCTCTGGCTGGGCAGGGGGCTGGCGGGCGCTGGGGGAGTTTTTTTTAATTTATTTTTTAATAAAACAAAACAGAGTTAAAACATAAACTATAAATATTTTATATAGGACATATATATACCAAAATGATCAGGGAATATTCCTATCATTTGAACATTTTTCCAAAGGCAAAATCCAAAGTTTATAAAATTTCATTTTTCCAATATTCAAATAAAACCCAAATTTGAATTCAAAACTTTTGGCATTGTTTCTCTCGATATTTTTGGAGTGTCATGTTTACTCCTCTCATACTTTTGATCAAGTATTTATCAGGCATAGTTTTTGAAATGGTTCCCACTTGCCATAGTTTGAATTCAAATTTGAAAACTCAAAATTCTTCTGAAACTTCAAATGGCATTCAAATTCAAATAGGATGCATAGATGCTTAGCTATAATTGTAAAACATTCCAAATAGGAAATTTGGGATGTTACAAACCTACCCACCTTAAGATGAATCTCGCCCTCGAGATTCGGGTTGGCTAGCAAATAGGTGCGGGTGGTCTCAAGAAGGTCTTCTTGGCGGCCCTGTGTGGCTTCTTCCTCGGAGTGGTGACTCCACAAGACCTTGCAAAACTTGATGACCTTGCTGCGGGTGACTCTGGTCGCAGTCTCGAGAATTCGGACGGGTTTCTCCTTGTAGGTCAGATCACCGTCTGCTGTATGGCCTCTAGGGGCCTTGTGTCTCTCAACGGAACATCGGCCATGTCGGCATGACACTTCTTCACCGAGAAACATGGAAGACATCATGAACTCCGGACAATCCTTCCGCAGTTCCAACTTGTAAGCAACTTCTCCACGACGCTCGAGGATTTTGTAGGGCCAATGAATCGGGTGCTAACTTCCTTTGACACCAAACCTCTTGATCCCACGAAGCGGAGACACACGAAGATACGCCGTCTCCCGCTCGTAAGTTACTTCCTTGCATTTCTCGTCGGCATAACTCTTCCGTCTCGACCGAGCTATCTTGAGTCTGTCCCGAATCAGCTTGACTTTCTTCGAATCCTCGATAAGATCGGAACCGAAAAGTGATCGATCTCCAACACTATCCCACAAAGAATGGTGTTCTCGCACCTCCTTCCGTATAGAGCTTCGAAGGGCCATCTTCGGATGGATTGATAACTGTTGTTGTATGAGAACTCTGCGTATGGAAAATTATCATCCCAGCTAGACCCATAGTCTAGCACACAAGCTCTCAACATGTCCTCCGTAATCTGATTGACTCTCTCGGTCCGTCCATCTGCTCATGGATGAAAAGTTGTGCTGAATTCCAGCCTCGCACTCCAAAGTTTCATGCAATCGCTTCCAAAACTTTGAGGTAAACTGTGTTCCTCTATCGACACGATTTTCCTCGAACTCCATGCGGACATACGATCCTGGTCATGTATATCTTGGCCAACTTAGCACTGGTATAGGTAGTCTTCACGGAATGAAGTGAGCAACCTTGGTCAAACGATCAACCACTACCCAGATGGAGTCATAACCTGAACGGGTCCTGGGTAATCCTGTGATGAAATCCATTCCAAGTTTCTCCCATTTCCACTCGGGAATCGGCAAAGGTTGAAGTAACCCTGCTGGCTTCGATGTTCGCCTTTACACGTTGACAAACATCGATATCGCTACGTACTCGGCAATATCCTTCTTCATACCTGTCCACCAGAAACTTTCCTTCAAATCCAGGTACATCTTGGTGTTGCCGGGATGAATCGAGTACGGTGAATCATGAGCCTCCTGAAGAATTAGCTTCCTGAGTTCGGGATCATTGGGCACATAAATACGGTCCTCGAACCAAATAGTTCCGTGCTCATCCTTACGGAATCCTTTAGCTTTTCCTTCATTCATCTTCTGCTTTATCTCATCAATTTCCTTGTCCGACTTCTGGGCTTCACGAATCCTTTCGGCCAAAGTGGATTGTACTTCCAGAGTTGCAACAAATCCTCTCAGAACTATCTCCAGTCGGAGATCTCTGAGGTCATCTACTAACTCCTGGGGTAATCCTCCTGCTGTAAGAGTATTCACATAACTCTTACGGCTCAAAGCATCTGCTACAACATTTGCTTTCCCTGGGTGGTAATGCAATCTCATGTCATAGTCCTTTATCAACTCTAGCCATCTCCTCTGCCTGAGGTTCAACTCCTTCTGCGTGAAGATATACTTCAAGCTCTTGTGATCTGTGTAAACATCACAATGGTTTCCGATGAGGAAATGTCTCCAGGTCTTGAGTGCATGCACTACGGCTGCTAACTCCAAATCATGTGTGGCATAATTCATCTCATGAGGTCGTAGCTGTCTGGAGACATAGGCTACAACTTTTCCTTCCTGCATTAGTACTCCTCCGAGTCCTTGACGAGAAGCGTCACAATAAACTTGGTATTCCTTGTGTATGTCCGGCAAAATCAACACTGGGGCTGTGACCAAACGTTTCTTCAATTCCTGAAAACTGGCTTCACAATCCTCGGTCCAAATGTACTTGGTCTCCTTCTTCAACAGCTCAGTCATGGGCTTGGCAATCTTCGAGAAGTTCTCAATGAACCTCCGATAATATCCTCGCGAGTCCGAGAAAACTGCGGATCTCCTTGATCGAGGTGGGTGACCGCCAATCGGTGATCGATTCAACCTTGGCGGGTCAACTGCTATTCCTTCTCCTGAAATAACATGTCCGAGGAATCCAACTTCCTTCAGCCAAAATTCACATTTGCTGAACTTGGCATACAACCGATGTTCTCAAGTTTCTCTAGAACTAGACGCAAATGTTCCTTATGCTCTTCCTCGCTCTTGGAGAAAATCAATATATCATCGATGAACACAACGACAAACTTGTCCAGATATTCCATAAACACCTTGTTCATCAGATTCATGAAGTATGCAGGAGCATTAGTCAATCCAAATGACATGACGGTATACTCATATAAACCATACCTGGTAGTGAATGCTGTTTTGGGTATATCCTTTTCACGGATCTTCAAATGATGATACCCTGATCGAAGATCGATCTTAGAGAATACCTTGGCTCCAACTAGCTGATCAAACAGGTCATTAATCATCGGCAGAGGGTACTTGTTCTTGATGGTTACTTCGTTCAACGCACGATAATCCACAACCATCCTCAAGCTTCCATCCTTCTTCTCTACCAAAAGAACTAGGGCTCCCCAAGGTGATGAGCTTGGCCGAATATATCCTTTCTCCAATAACTCATTAATGTGATCCTTGATCTCTTTCAACTCATTCGGTGGCATCCGATAGGGTCTCTTGGATATTGGGGCTGTGCCGGGCAATAACTCAATCAGAAACTCAATGTCCCTGTCCGGTGGCATTCTGGTAATTCCTCCGAAACACATCGGAAAATCTTGCACTCTTGGCACTTCCTCTGAACAACTCCCGTGAGGGAATGCACCGATTCTTCATCCGCTATGCTCGGCTACATACTTGATCCTCTTCGCTCCGGGGTGGTGAGCAGAATAGACTTATGGGCACATCTATGTTTCCTTCAACCGTCAACCAATCCATGCCTAGGATTACATCCAAGGTCTGGGTTTCAACACTATGAGGTCTGCGGAAATTTATGGTTCCCGATGTTGAGGGTTGCATGACAGCCTAAACCTGCCATCATTTCTCCTCCCGCGAACCGACGCGAAGGGGCTTCTAAGGGTTTTAGTGGGCAACCCGTACTTTTCCACAACTACCCTTGATATGAATGAATGCGTTGCACCGTAATCAAAGAGTACCAAAACTGAACGTGAATTCAATAAAACTTACCAACCACAAAGTGTCCGGCTGATCATAGACGCCCTCCACGCCGATGTGGTTCACCGAGCACGAGGGAACGGATTGGGCTTCTTCGCTGAGCCTCCATTGCCGCTTTCCATTCCTCCGCTTGGCCTCCGGCAGTCGGTGGCATAGTGCCCCGCCTTCCGCACTTGAAGCGGTGATGTGGCTCAGATCCTTCGGAGCCGGGCAGAACGATGCTGATTGCCATTACCGCTTCCATTGCCATTGCCATGGCCTGACTTGTTGTCTGGCTGCGGTTGTTCCCATTTCCTCCATGGTTATGACCTCCATGGTTATGATGGGTGTGCCCTCCCGAGTATGGTGCATAACGGGCTTCGCTGAGCCCTGAGTTGTGCTTCCCTGGCTGTACTTCCGCTATGCTTTCAATCTGCTGCTGCTTGCCTTCAAGTATGGTGGCCTTGTCTACCAGCTCCTGGTAGTTGTTGAAGGTAGCCACAATAAGCTGCATACTCAGCTCGTCGTTGAGTCCCTCAAGGAACTTCTCCTGCTTTGCGGCATCTGTGGCCACATCATCCGGGGCATAGCGGGCTAGCTTGCTGAACTCATCCACGTACTGCGCCACATTACGGTTCCCCTGGCGTAAGTTGCGGAACTCACGCTTCTTCAGACTCATGGCTCCAGCTGAAACATGAGCGGTGCGGAAGGCCTGCTGGAACTGATCCCATGTGATGGCACCAATGGGATAAGTGGCGGTGTAGTTCTCCCACCAAGAAGTTGCAGGTCCATCAAGTTGATGCGCGGCAAAGCGCACCTTCTCTGCATCAGTGCATCCAACAGTGATTAGATCTCTTCCGACTTTGCGGAGCCAATCATCAGCCACAATCGGCTCAGTGCTACTAGAGAACACTGGCGGATTCAGCCTCAGGAATCGAGTCAAGTTGTCCACAGGGGGTGGTGGCGGTGGATTGTTGGTGTTGTTGTTCTGATTCTGGATGAGTAGCTGCATGAGTGCATTCTGCTGCTGAAGCAGCTGGGTGAGCTCCGGCGGAAAACCAGTGTCACGTCTCGGAGGCATCTGGTGGTTTGGAGTGGATGAGAAAATTAGAATAGAACAATGGTCTAATGAGAAATAACACTACCCATATGAATGCACAATCATAAACACACCAATCATTTATCCATTCCACTCAAACATGGTTCAATCTCGATTACAAAAGCTCATGACTAATGGAAGGAAGTATCGGCCTAACTGATCGACGAAAAGGAAAAAAATAAGATGGTGGTCGACTAAAAGTCTTCATCAATAATCCTTGCGTCCTCTGGTGCGATGTCCTCTGTTGTGGCGCCTCCTCTTGCGGCTTCCTCCAGTGGAACTCCCTTCATAATCCTGATCATTGCTCACGAGGGGTCCGTCATCTCCACTCGGAAAAAGGTCCTCTCCCAAGTCCATCTTTTCCTCTATCGCGGCAAGCTTCATCTTCAGGTCGTCGACTGTCTCCATGAAGTCCGCGACTTCTTCCTCATGGTTAAGGAAGTCTGCGTGTGCCTTCTCCTCCAGTTCCAGTTCACGGAACAGTAGCCTCCTGTGTGCCTTCGAGTTACGGTGAGTCTGAATCTCCCATTTCCTGAGGAGACACTCCAAGTCCTGGATGTACGAGAGAGTGGAGTCGTCCTCTACGGTACAGATGATATCTCCATTCCTTGCTCTACGAGAAACCATGGCGAGGTCTGAGGGATCGAGCTCGGCCCTGTACTCCTCTCGGAGATGTCCAAGTGCGCGATAGATCGCCATGTCCCTTCCGATGATCCAGTTGAAGTCGGTGAACTCGAAGTCAATAGGCTCTGTGTGTCCTCCGAAGGTTCTCCCTGGAATATGCACCTCAATCCTGTAGCGGGTGTCCGTCGGAAGTGCATTAGTTGGCTTCCCGGTGATCGAGGGCAGGGCAATCTTCAGCTTCTTCACCATCTGGACCAGCTTCCTGCCGAAGGGCGTCGTCTCATCGGGCTGGCAAAACTCCGGTGGCAAAACTGGGGTGAACTCGACGGCCATCTAGAATGTTGAAAATCGGAGAGGAGTTAGAAATGAACAGGGGAGAATTATGGAATGAAAAGGATATAAAGTAAATAGTCTCTTCCTCGGCTTTCCGATCCTAGGGGTTACGATCCTACGGTCAGCGTGTGCTCTGATACCATCTCTGTAGCGACCTGACCCAAAATTGGTCAAATCTACGTGTTGTACCATCCCAAGATCATCTTTGGTACTCACAAGACATCGATGAAATAATCAAAGTTCAATCACACCTGAATTTTATTACACGATTCTCATATAGAGTCTTTATACAAGAGAATAAATTCGCTCAAGGCCAACTCATGAGAAATAAACTACTAATGCTGCGGAAGCGTAGAAGATAAAGCGAGTCCATCCAACTCCAAAGGGCAATCGCCAAGCGCGAGCGTAGCCTCACTCTGATCGAATATACCTCGCAACATAAGACGTTGCAGCCATGTAGGTCAGCTTTTTGAATAAGTGGCAAGTCATGAAGAATAACAATAATAAAGTTACTAACACTATATGCATTTTGGCTGTGGAGCTCTAAGTTTCATCATTTTGCGAAAAGCCAATTTTCTCCTACTACAAGTGGACTTGCTTGCAAAATTACTACAAATTGTTGGTAGTTATTGAGATGGTTCCGCCAACCAATATCTCATTCCCAAATTATTAAGTCATAAAACCCTCAAATTAATTCATTAGTTTTAGTGTTGAGATTTCGAATACTTCCAAGTTCCAGAGGCTCAAATTGTCCGTGAATCGGGACAAGGCTAATCGATTAGATCTTTAACTCGCAGAGGTTTATGACTTTCCCGCAAGAATCATTCCTCCTTTTAAGTCTTCGCACTTCATGGTGTTTGAAGACGGACGAATGAAACAGGTCTTCCAAAGAGTTCTTCTGCTACCGTCGGTACCCATCCAATCCTACCGTTCTTCTACATCTCGTAGTACCGCCCAGCCAGCGTCACTACTAGGGTTGACCCAGCCGAGCCCATAATGGCTTGCGGCGCATGTAAGCTTCGGTCATCGGGCATCCATCCGTCTCTTCGTGGCTGGGTGAAGCTTTCCGCAAGATGTCATGGCACTTCTCCATGCATCCCGCCAACCACTGGTTCTCGGGGTGGCCGCCAACAAATCCTCCACCCAAGAGTGAATTTCGAAGTCCATCTTGATTCTTGTAGTTCATGGGGTTGTCATCATCATTGACTCTCACATCTTTCTTATGAAGTTCACTCAACCAAAACCCGTCTACGAGCATAGCAAAGTAAACTACTTCGTCCCGGGGTCATGGTAACAAGGGGATTGGTTCATCCTACCACATGATGCTACTCAAGATTAATAACTTCAAAATTTCAACTACTGCATGCATGGTGGGGTGGTGATAACTCTAATGCACAAAAACATAGGTATAGAAAATAACATGATCAAAACTTGCCTTGCTGATGATCCTCGTAAGCTAAAGATTCGTAGTAGCAAGCTTCGCACTCCGGAAACTCTACCGAGACAAACAATAATCACAATAAGCATATAGCATAGGATCACATAACACAATAGCAATAGCATCATAACACACCAAAACAACCAAATCAAAACCCAAGGGAAAACTCAAAGAAAAACCAACTCAAGTTTTCCTACTTCAAACAACAACTAGAATAGTTTTATATAACAAAAAATTTCTCAACATAACCTAATCATGGTTTTATGTTAACTTAACAGAAAAGATTTCATTAAGCAACTAGGAGCAAAAAGAATTAATTTAAAATCTATTATGAAACTCCTATTAGGCCTAATTCAATTTCTATTAAGAAAATAAAATAAAACTTTTATTTATTATAAATAAAAGTTCATCCTATAAAGTGACCGAAACTATCCTAGAATAATCAATCACATGTTAAAAATAAATTTATTTACTAATTAAAATAATAGGAAAACAGAACTAGTTAACTAATTAGGATTAACAAGATTCTGCTTAAAACTATTTTTTTATTAATCCTAAAATACCCAAATTAATTCCTATGGTTAGGTAATGTCAAAATAAAGTTGGGACAAAAAGAATCATCCAAAAATAATTTTTCTAACTCATGTTATAACAGAATTACTATTCTGACTAAAACTAAATTAAAGCAATTTAAAATAATTTTAACATAGCTAACAATATTTTCTGCAGAAACTATAGAAAATTTGCAAACCAACAAAAAAAGAATCACCTAAAAATATTAAACAGAATAAAAGATATGAATTTTTCAAAACAGGAACTATTTTGTTAAAACAGAAAATGAAAATAAAAGAAAAATGGCCTAGTGGGCCTAAACTACGCACTGAGCGTAATATAAACTAAACGGGCCTAGGGTTAAACTGAATCGGGCCGGGCTAAAAATAAAACCCTAACTTAAAAACTAAACCGGACGAACCGGCCGGTTTTATTTAAAAGACGTACCCCTTCGGGGGTTCTAATCTACACGTGAGATTACTTAATCTGACGGCGGGTGGGATTCCGTGGCTTACCGGAGCTCGGCGGCGGCGGCGGCGGGCGGCGCGAAAGTGCGCTGGCCTCTCCGGTCGTCGGGAGGTCGGTGGAGGCCCATGGAAAGGACGAGCTCGGGAGGGTTACAGTGGAGTGGGTGGAGCTCGGGAGGGCTAGGCGGCGACGGCGACGCAAATGGCGGCGGGTGGGGTTCGGCTCCGGCGGACGGCGCAGAGAGAGAGGGGTTCCGGTGAGGGGCGAGGGGAGAATGGGGTGGGGAGGGTTTAAATAGGGGGCTCTGCCTTGGCAAGGGGGCGATCGGGGAGATCGGCATCCCGGATCTCACGGATCCGCGATCGGTGGGCTTGTGGGAGGTTGAAGGAGGGGTGGGGTCCGCCTGGCGAGGGGGAGGGGGAGGCGTGTGCGGTCGGGCGACCGCCCGGAGTGGTTTTGGGCGAGGGGTGGCTTTGGCGGTCTTGGGCTGGCTCATTTGGCGCTGGTGGGTCAGGCTGCTTTGGCGGCGCACAGGGGGGTTTTTTTTTTTTATTTTATTTTTTAATAAAACAAAACAGAGTTAAAACATAAACTATAAATATTTTATATAGGACATATATATACCAAAATGATCAGGGGAATATTCCCTATCATTTGAACATTTTTCCAGGGGCAAAATCCAAAGTTTATAAAATTTCATTTTTTCCAATATTCAAATAAAACCCAAATTTGAATTCAAAACTTTTGGCATTGTTTCCTCTGATATTTTTGGAGTGTCATGTTTACTCCTCTCATACTTTTGATCAAGTATTTATCAGGCATAGTTTTTGAAATGATTCCCACTTGCCATAGTTTGAATTCAAATTTGAAAACTCAAAATTCTTCTAAAACTTCAAATGGCATTCAAATTCAAATAGGATGCATAGATGCTTAGCTATAATTGTAAAACATTCCAAATAGGAAATTTGGGATGTTACATAAGAACACGACGAACTGAGAAGAACAGTTGGGAAGTTCGTCCGTTCAGATCTTCCACGCCCTAACTTGGCAGAGGAAGACAGCTATGGCGACGGCGGAGTGAGGATTTCCGCGGTCGGCGCGAGTACGTCGGCGACGAGGTCGAGGCAGTGAAGCTTTTCCTCACCGGTGACGATGGAGTAGCGGCGGCGCTAGGGTTTGAGAAACTCGAGCGGGAGAGAGAGGTCGAGCGGAGTAAAAGAAGTGAGGAAGGGAAGAGGGGTATTTATAGACACGGTGAAAAACGGATCGCCCGAAGATTTAGGACGAACATGCCCCTGATCATTTCCCTTCTCACGACATGTGTCACCCACGTATTGTGTAGTGGAGATCGTGTACGATCGTGGGTGAATAAAGTAATGCATCGTGGGATGCGGAACGGTTTGAGCGGCAAAACCGAAAGTTTGGATAAGATCAGTTTTAAAGTTCCGTTGCAATTTCTTCAGCTGTCAAGGACACAGTGAATATTTTGAACGAGTTTCAAAATAGAACGCACATGAAGAATTTGTGAATGGATTGGGTTGAGTATAGCATAGAGGGGGAAGGGTCCGATCACATTCACTTAGCAGAAAAAGCGACTTGAAGAAATAGCCATAAGTGAATGCTGTAGAGGACATAAAACCATATATATATATAGCCAATGAAGAAAGACGACGGAAATAGTGAAGATTTTGCAAAGTTGAAGAATTTGAAAAACTGAAGAATTTCAAAACTGAGGAAAACTCAAATTGAAGATTTTCAACTTTGGTGGTGGCGTGACCCACCGTATAAGAATGATGAATTCAGACACGCGTACAATTGTCGAGGGTTCGAGAATCAAATTCTTCATTAATTTCTTCACACTTAGAGTGTTATTCTTCATTGATTGAAGAAAACGTTTCTTCATGTGTTGCACATCTAAGTCATCAATTTTGCATAAGTGTTAGGATGTGTGTCTTTTTCAAAGAACGTTCGAAGATTCTAAGATATTTAGCTCTCACCGCAACATGCTAAATCTCTTCTCATCCAAGGGCTTAGTGAAGATATCAGCTAGCTGTTCTTCAGTCTTCACGTGCTCGATGGAGATGTCGCCCTTCAACACATGATCACGAAGAAAATGATGACGAATCTGAATGTGCTTTGTCTTCGAGTGCTGAACTGGGTTGTGAGCAATCTTGATGGCACTCTCATTGTCACAATAGAGAGGCACATTCTTCACGTTGATGCTGTAGTCCTTGAGAGTTTGCTTCATCCATAGTAATTGAGCACAACATGAGCCAACAACAATGTATTCAGCTTCCGCAGTAGATAGTGATACACAGTTCTGTCTCTTCGAGGACCAACATACCAAAGATCGTCCGAGGAAATGACAAGTACCAGATGTTGACTTGCGATCCACACGATCACCAGCATAGTCAGAATCAGAATATCCAATGAGATCAAAAGTAGAGCCCTTGGGGTACCATAATCCTAGTGTTGGTGTGTGAGCTAGATATCGAAGAATATGCTTCACAGCCTTATGGTGTGATTCCTTCGGTGTAGCTTGAAATCGGGCACACATGCAAACACTAAGCATTATATCTGGCCTAGATGCACATAAGTACAATAAAGAACCAATCATGGAGCGGTATACCTTGTGATCGAAGTCAATACCATTTTCATCAGTGCATAGATGGCCATTTGTGGGCATAGGAATTTTGACACCTTTGCAATCTTGCATGCCGAATTTCTTCAGGACATCTTTGAGGTATTTCTCCTGAGATATGAATATGCCATTGTGTTGTTGACGAATTTGAAGACCTAAGAAGAATTTCAACTCTCCCATCATACACATTTGATATTCTTCACTCATCATATAGGCAAATTCATCACTATAACGTTGGTCAGTACAGCCAAAGATAATATCATCAACATATATTTGGCACACAAACAGTTCACCATCATAATATTTAGTAAAGAGAGTAGGATCGAGTGAACCGGGTGTGAAGCCATTCTTCATGAAGAATTCCTTCAATGTATCATACCACGCCCGAGGGGCTTGCTTGAGGCCATAGAGGGCCTTATTGAGTCTGAAGACTTTGTCAGGATTCTTTGGATCTTCAAAACCTGGGGGTTGAGCAACATATACTTCTTCCTCAAGCTTACCATTGAGGAATGCACTTTTCACATCCATTTGATATAGAGTGATATTGTGATGGTTAGCATAGGCGAGTAATATGCGAATAGACTCAAGTCTAGCGACAGGTGCAAAAGTTTCATCGAAATCAATTCCTTCAACCTGCGTGTAGCCTTGAGCTACTAATCGTGCCTTATTCCTCACCACAAGACCATTTTCATCTTGCTTGTTGCGATAGATCCACTTTGTGCCAATGATATTATGCTTGCGAGGATCTGGACGTTTGACCAGTTCCCGGACATTGTTGAGCTCGAATCGATGTAATTCTTCTTGCATGGCCTGAATCCACCCGGCTCGAAATGCTTCATCTACCTTAGTGGGCTCTGTGATAGAGACAAAAGCATAGTGCCCACAAAAGTTAGATAAATGTGAAGCTTTTGAGCGTGTGAGAGGACTGGCGCTTTAATGTCATCGATGATCTTCTCCACTTTCACTTCTTTTGCAACGCGAGGATGAGCTGGTTGTCGCCGAGGAATTTGATCATTTTCCTCAGCACCATTTTCTTGAGATTATCTTCAGTGCATCACTCGACGTTCTTCGTCAGACAGGATGAATTCTTCAGCAGTTTCTTCAAGAGGAATGACATCCTCGGTTGCCTTGAACCTGATAGAATCCTCGTGTCCTGGTTCATCTAACACGAAGGTAGGTGCTCTCTTTGCGAGCCATTAGTTTCATCAAACCGCACATCTATAGTGTCAACAATCTTGTGTAGAGTGATATTGAAGACTCAGAGGTGTGCGAGTCCTTTCCGTAACCAAGCATAAAACCTTCATGTGCTTTGGTGCAAATTTAGAGTTGTGATGAGGATCTCTAATCCAGCATTTAGCATCAAGACTTTGAAATAACTTACATTAGGTTTCTTGTCGTGAGGAGTTCATAGGCAGTCTTCTTGAAGAATTTGTGAAGATATACTCTGTTGATGATGTGGCACGCAGTGTCAATTGCTTCAATCCGAAACGACTAGGCGTTTTGTATTCATCAAGCATAGTGCGAGCCATCTCAACCAGAGTTCGTTCTTGCGCCCACGACGCCATTTTGCCGAGGAGTATAAGGAGCAGATAACTCATGGGTAATACCAAGTTCATCAAGATAGTCATCAAGACCGAACTCTTGAACTCAGTTCCATTGTCACTCCCGATGTGCTTGATCTTCACACCAAAGTTAGTTGAAGCCCTCGAGGAAAATCGCTTGAAGACTTCCCGCACTTGATTTTTGTAAGTAACAATGTGTACCCATGTAACGAGAGTAATCATCAACAATAACAAAGCCATATAGAGATGCATCATTAACGACATACTGAGTAATGATTGGGACCAAAGAGGTCCATGTGAAGCAATTCAAGGACGAGTAGTGGTCATGATAGTCTTCGCTGGATGCTTGGCCTTGGTCATTTTTCCAGCTTCACAGTTCCAGATAAGTGATCCTTGAGGAATTTGACATTTTCAATGCCAATGACATGCTTCTTCTTTGCAAGCGTGTGCAAATTCCTCATGCCTGCGTGACCAAGTCGTCGATGCCATAGCCAGCCTTCTGAAGCTTTTGCAAGTAGACACACGGCTGGTTGTGGTCCTGTGGAAATGTCAACAATGCACAAGTCTCCTCTCCTAAAGCCTTCGAAGACTTTGGAATTGTCAGCTTCCATAATCACAACACAATGATACTTGCCAAAGATAACAACCATATCAAGATCACAAAGCATTGAGACTGACATGAGGTTGTATCCTAAAGACTCAACAAGCATGACTTTGTCCATGTGCATGTCCTTAGAGATAGCAACCTTACCAAGACCCAATACCTGACTTTTGCCTTTGTCAGCAAAGATGATATGCTTCAGATGTGACGGTGATAAGGGAGCATCCATCAATAGATTCTTATCACCAGTCATGTGATTTGTACATCCACTATCAAGAACCCACTCGGTGGCTTTGGGTTGATCATCCCGCAGATGAATTAGTACAACTTACGATCTCATAAACTTCTTGATGAAGAATATGATATCAATTTCATCGATGAATTTCATCACCAAGATAAGATAAGCAAGATGAGGACGTGTGAAATGAAGGTTCATTTCATCATGATTAGAGTGCGTCCTTTCAGGCATTTTGTCAGGTCCCCAGCAAATTCTTCAGACGTTTAATGCACGCCCGAGACCTGACCCCGCAGAAGAGATTAGTTCTTTTCTTCACCACCCACATCTCAAGGGGTGGCAAAGAGTTCATCACTCATGCGAGCACCATACGAGAATGGTGGCATAGAAGCCAATCCATTTCGTTTCTCATAAGAGGGGTTAGGGTAAGCATATGAATAAGCAGAGAAATTCTTCGAGGACTTATGAACATATTGGTTTGAAGAATAATGCACATATTCATAGCCCTTAGCTCTACCCTTGGAAACAGAGTTGTTAGCACGATGATAATCATATGAGGACTTTGATCCTTTTGAGGAATTTGATCCAAGTGAGGAATTTGGTCCGTATGAGGACTTGGATCCATATGAAGAATTTGGTCCATATGAAGAATTTGATCTGGGGTTCCTATTCTTCACTGGTGGTGTCATGAGGACATTCACCGGAAGACTTTCAAGGCACTTCTTGGGAACCCAGATTTTCTTCATAGGGGAACCGTTCCTGCAGTTAGTGCCAACATATCTAGCAAATACTTCACCCTTCTGATTTTTGAACAGTTTATAGTTGGAGTCAAATGACTCATCAGCAGAATGAGTAAATTCGCATGTAAAGCCAGATAAGTTAGATGGATCAACTGGAGGTCCCTTTGCAGCAACCCATGAGGTTTTTGGATACTCCTCAGGCTTCCAGTATGTTCCATCAGCATTTAGTTTCCTCTCAAAGGCGATACCCTCTTTCCTAGGGTTCCTGTTTAGGATCTGCTTTTTAAGCACATCACAAAGAGTCTGATGCCCTTTGAGGCTTTTGTACATGCTGTCATGTACAATTCCTTCAGCCCTGCATCGTCAAGGATACTAGCAATGTCCTCGATGAGGAATTAGTGATAGCAGAGGCAGGTGAAGAATTTGTAACAGTTGAAGCATTTGAACATTCAGTGAAGAATTAGCAGATTCATGTTCAATGCACTTTAAGCATGGAGGAACAAATTCTTCTTGAGAAGCGCTGATTTGTTGAGCAAGTAATGAATCGCGCCCTTCAAGATCTTCATAGCTCACTCTTAGCTTCTCAAGATCTTGCTTTCTTTGAAGAAATTCATAAGAAAGTTTCTCATGATCGATAAGAGAGTGTTATGATGACCTTGAAGGTTGTCAAACCTAGATCAAGTCTCAAGATTTTCGATCAGGCTTTAGTCCGATCCATTTCTTCACCCAACATATCATCACTTTTGTCTAGCATGTTTTGAACCTTCTCAAAATCCCTTTGTTGTTTTATAGCAATCTTAGCAAGTTTAGAGTAGCTGGGCTTGAGATCCTCATCAGATTCATTTTCACTAGATTCAGAGGAGGTGAAATTCAGTACCTTGGCTCCTTTTGCCATGAAGCAATAGGTGGGAGCATAATCATCATCATCTTCATCAGGCTTGTCGGCGGAGTCAGTTTCTTCAGTGTTGAAGATGGACTTGCTAACAAAAGCCGTAGCAAGAGCCAGACTAGCCACACCAGATTCAGATTCTTCAGACTCCTCCTCTTCCTCATGTTCCTCGATTCAGCTTCAGAGTCCATTTCCTTGCCAATGAATGCCCGAGCCTTTTTGAGCTGCTCTTCTTGTGAGAAGAAAGCTTTGAGGATTTTGATGATGAAGATTTCGATGATTTCTTCTTTTTCTTCGCGCCATCGTAACTGTAATCCTTGTGTTTCTTCTTCTTTAATTCCTTTTCCCATCGAGGACAATCTTGGATGTAGTGACCAGGTTTCTTGCATTTGTGACAAAGTCTTCTTATAGTCACTAGATGAGGAATCACCGCTTCTTGAGGATTTTCCAAAGCGACCACGCCTTGAGAATTTCTGAATTTCTTCACGAGCAAAGTGCTAGCTCCTCGCCTAATTCTTCAGATCTCCAAGGCTACTACCGAGTCTTCACACTCAGATTGAGACACGCCTTGGCCTTCGTGGCACGTGTTTTTCCATAGCCGTAACCATAGAGATCTCTCTTTCAGCAAGCTGGAACTCGTGAGTATTTAGCCTTCGAGGATATCGGCAGGGTCAAGAGACTTGTAGTCAGCTCGTTCTTGTATCATCAGTGCCAGAGTATCAAATGAGGAATCAGCGATCTTAATAATTTCTTCACCACCTCATGATCGGTGATGTCTGTGGCGCCAAGTGCTTGAAGCTCATTTGAGATGTCAAGTGAGGCGATCAAGGTTTGTTGAACATTTTCGTTGTCGAGTCTTTTGAAGCGGTTGAAGAGATTCCAAGAACATCAACTCGAGAGTCACGCTGAGTTGAGACACCTTCATTTACTTGGGACAGCCTATCCAGATGAGCTTGGCGATTCCAAAGCACTCACTCTTCCATATTGACCTTTGCTCGATGGCCACATATGATATTCTTCGCTTGAGAATCGAGTTGCTTGAATCTCTTCACATCAGCAGCATTCAGAGGAGGTGTGGTGAGGAACACCATTTTCCACAACATACCGTAGATCGTTGTCAATTGCTTCAAGATGCATTCGCATCTTGTTCTTCCAAAGAGGGGTAGTCCGTCCCATCGAAGGTAGGACACCCTGCTGAGACCTTGATCATACCTGCGGTCGACATAACTAAAACCCGGTGGTTAAACCAAAATCACACGTAACAAGGAGTACCTTGCTCGATACCAATTGAAAGTGCGTTATATCGACTAGAGGGGGTGAATAGGCGATTTTATGAATTCTTCATCGAGGAATTTGCTGGTGAGGAAATTCCTTAGCTAAGAACTACTTGCAGCGGAATAAGTACTCGAAGTAAGCATAACAGAATACACGCATAGTCATCATGATGAAATGAAGACAATCACAGAGTACGTAAAGCATAATCACAGGATAACTCAAGATGAAGACAAACAGATCAAGAAATTGAAGCGAGGAAATTGAGAAAGTCTTCACCAAAGTCTTCAAACACAGATATAAACAAACACTCAACACAAGAATGAGGAAATGAAAGAGTGGAGGAAATAGAACCAGAAGGTTGATGAAGACAATGATTTGGTAGACCAGTTCCAACTGCTGTCTCGCTTGTACGCCTAGTTGGAGCGGCTGAGTATTTAAACTCGAGGACACACAGTCCGGACACCCGATCGCTGAGCACGCAGCTCAGACACCAAGTCCTCACCAGATTCTCCTTGAACTAAGGTCACATGCACCTCGCCCAATCACTCGTGGTAAGTCTTCAGCGACTTCCAAACCTTCACAGACTTGGTCACCGGCAATCCACAATTCCTCTTGGATGTTTCTAGACCATGACGCCTAACCATCCGGAAGAAGCACAGTCTTCAAAGGTAACAAGCGCCGGATCCACGCAGGATCAATTTCTTGATGATGCTCAATCACTTTGGGTTTGTAGGGTTTGGTTTTGGGTTTTTCCTCACTCGATGATTTTCTCTCAAAGTCCTCGAGGATGGGTTGCTCTCAAATGACAAGTGTCAAGTTCTCTCGAGCAGCCAACCAGCTAGTGGTTGTAGGGGCGGTTATTTATAGCCTAGGAGCAGCCCGACATGATAAGACATAAATGCCCTTCAATGATATGACCGTTAGGTGGATAAGATATTTTGGGACAGGTGGCGCAAAAGACAAAGAACGGTCGGAAATTTGAACATCAAATTCCTCGGGCTATCATGTTCCTCATGTGTAGGCAATCCAAGACTGGCGAATTCCTAACTCCTCGGCCGAATAAATTCTCGTGACTGTAAGAACTTCGTCTCTATCATCAAGAAATTGACTGAACTGTATGAGATTTCCAAAGGCTTCACTCAAGGAATTGGTAGGTGTAGGATTTTGAGTTGAGCATCACATAGAAATTTTTCCTTAGTATTTCCTCGACCCCTTAACAAAGACGGTGTTTCCTATGACTCAAGAAAGAGAAAATGAAACTACGAAAACAAAAGTCTTCACGCTTCATGTTCCTCAAATGAATACCAAGTCTTCAAGGTCACACCAATTTCTTCACTTTCAAAGTCTTGTAAAGTCTTCGGTTGAAGAACTTCATTTTAGGGTCGACTTTCTCTCAGAATATCAAATTCCTCATAGACTTATAGACCTGTGTACACTCACAAACACATTAGTTTCTTAACCTATAAGTCTTCAATACACCAAAATCACTAAGGGGCACTAGATGCACTTACATATATTACTTTTGGGACTAACCTATTAACCGGAGGCCCAGCCCAGAATTGCTGTTTTTTGCCTTTTTCAGTGTTTCGAAGAAACAGAATATCAAACGGAGTCCAAACGAAATGAAATATTCGGAAACGTGATTTTGTCACCGAACGTGATCCAGGAGACTTGGACCCTACGCCAAGGTACCAGAGAGGCGGTCACGAGGGTGGGGGGCGGGCCCCCCCTAGGGCACGCCCCCCTGCCTCGTGGGCCCCCTCTTGCTCCACCGACGTACTCCTTCCTCCTATATATACCTACGTACCCCCAAACAATTAGAACAGGAGCCAAAAACCTAATTCCACTGCCGCAACTTCCTGTATCCACGAAATCCCATCTTGGGGCCTATTCCGGAGCTCCGCCGGAGGGGTATCCACCACGGAGGGCTTCTACATCAACACCATAGCCTCTCCGATGAAGTGTGAGTAGTTTACTTCAGACCTTCGGGTCCATAGCTAGTAGCTAGATGGCTTCTTCTCTCTTTTTGGATATCAATACAATGTTCTCCCCCTCTCTCGTGGAGATCTATTCGATGCAATCTTGTTTTTGCGGTGTGTTTGTTGAGACTGATGAATTGTGGGTTTATGATCCAGCTTATCTATGAATAATATTTGAATCTTCTCTGAATTCTTTTATGTATGATTGAGTTATCTTTGCAAGTCTCTTCGAATTATCCGTTTGGTTTGGCCAACTAGATTGGTAGTTCTTGCAATGGGAGAAGTGCATGGCTTTGGGTTCAATCTTGCGGTGTCCTTACCAAAGGATGTAAAGGGTTGCAAGGCACGATTGTATTGTTGCCATCGAGGATAACAAGATGGGGTATTTATCATATTGCATGAATTTATTCCTCTACATCATGTCATCTTGCTTAAGGCGTTACTCTGTTTTTAACATAATACTCTAGATGCATGCTGGATAGCGGTCGATGAGTGGAGTAATAGTAGTAGATGCAGAATCGTTTTGATCTACTTGTCACGGACGTGATGCCTATATACATAATCATACCTAGATATACTCTTCTTGAACTTAGCCGATTTCTGCACCATCAACACTTGATGCGTGCCTTTCTTAATATCCTGCTCTGCCACCTTGAGTATCCCTTGCAATTCAGTGAGCTTTCTATCCATGCCATGCATATGATAGTTCGAGATGAATGTCCCATAGCTGGGCGGAAGAGAACCCAGAACAGCATTAGTAGCCAGCTCATCCAAGAGCGGGAAGCCCAAATGATCCAAAGCTTGCACATATCCGATCATCTTGATCACATGTGGGCTCAGTGGATTACCTTCCTTCAGCTTGCAATCCATCAAGGATCGCCAGACGTTGAACCTTTCGGTCCTAGCCTATGTCTGAAACATGCTGTTGAGACTCTCGATCATATCGTAAGCCTCAACATTTTTGAAATGTTGTTGCAAATCGGCTCCATACAAGCCAAAGATCGACAACTGATCTCCGTTGATTCATCAACGAAGTTTCTGGTAGGCATTCTTAGCTGTGGCACTAGCATTATCGGTAGGTTCCTCTGGAAGTGGATCCTCTAGAACATGTTCCTTTTTATCGTGCTTGCGGACAATTCTCAGATTTCTATACCAGGTGGTAAAGTTTGTTCCATTCAGTTTATCCTTCTGCAGAATTGATTTCAATGCAAAGTTGGTTTGAGCAGGTGGTGCCATTGATCTACAACAGAAAATATGCAATCACTAAGACATGTGTTTATGTAGAGTAATTCTAGCCTAAACATAAATACTCCCACTGAAGTCAGCATCCCTCCGCAAACTCTCAGTGATTCAGGATCCGACTAGCGCATGCGACTAGTGAGCTTTAGCATCACTGCTAGCCAACATACCTATCCGGTAAGCAACTCCTTGCTAATCGTATCTCTATACGACTCCTGTCGGTCGGGAAGATATCTCATACCCCGACTCTCAACCTTCTTTGCCACAAGGCCCAAAACCGTTTTGATAGCCTTGTCAAGTTAACCTGATGCAGTGCATGTCCCTGTCTGACACGAACCCTTCAGTTCAAGGACACCCATCAGTACCCCAATTTTAAGAGCCCACTACTAGACGTACTTGACGTGCGAAGGTGCAACATCGGGGATGGCAATTCGCTTGATATTCATGAGGTATCATTCTATCATTCTAACATGCATAGAAACAAAGAAGCATAACAATCACAAATATAACACATATTGTGAAATAGTATGGCTCCTTCATGGACGTTCTTCCAGGTCGGCTCCGACTCCGATGACCATCTACGAACTCCATCTTGTTTGTCACGCCGGGACGCTAAGCCGCCAACCTGATCTCTATTATCCAACTACTACAACTAGTAATGAATTTACATAGAGTCACAAGTCGACACGCAGGTCGTTATACAATATAATGACAGCACTTTGGCTCCTGCCGGCTGACAAACATGACACGCAGGCCACGTATAAATTACACACATGCATCACATACACATGAGCCATACTATTCACATCAAACCTGCAAAACAAAGTTATGCATAGAATCGCATTCTATCGGTTTGTGTGTTGGGTATGAAATACACGGCACTACGCACACGCCGGTTAGCGGGCGGGGTTCGAAGGGGCAGCGCCCCTCGTGGGTGCGGGCAGCGCCCGACGTTTTCGGAAATCATAGATCACATCTGAACTCCGATTACGCAGAATTCTCTGATCTGACCGACCTTATCGATCATCACAAATCCGATTCGGATTTATGTATCACTGTTAACCCCGATGGCAGATGACCGACCGGTAGGGGTAGATCGTGTCACGACCTCATCGATCCGATTGACAGAAAACATAGCCTCAACGATCCCCATGTGCAGTTGATCACATCAACCGTGCACATAGCCGATCTCTTCAAGGACAACAGATCTCATCTGCCGCCTCCGCATATCTAATATGCATACGATCTGAATCGAAATCCTATAGCAGAGGTCTGATACCATTGGTGGGTTCTACGGTAGGGTGCGTCGACTGCAAATTAAAATTTTCCTACGCGCAGAACAACCAGGAACATGCTACGGGAGATGGATCACAGTTCGTTACCACTAGATGCGCAATGCCGTGTAGCGGAAGAAGAGTTGGGGCAGCGCGTCCGCGTGGATCGTCTCCTCCTCGTCCGATCTCCCTTGAACAGTCGGTCGTCCAATCCCACGCACGAGTTCGCCGGAGCGGCGCAAGTGCACCGCCTCTAACGGTATCCGCGCATGCAGGAGGAACACCGTGCGGCGGACTGCTAGGTCCGATCACACAGTCGGCGGCGAGTGGAGGTGGCTATTCGCAACACATGCAAACCCTAGTCGCAGCGCCGAAGCGATCAACCACATGAGTGTGCCGCACCTCCACTTTATATAGGCGTCCATCGCAGGCTTAACACTTGGGCCTCGCACGGACCCTAAAGCCCAAAGTCTACTCGGTCACGTTCCTAGTCCAGTTCGGATCACATCCGACCAAAGGTGTCCACGAACCGACCTCGAGGTTCCTTCCCTTGCTGCGAATTTTTAGGTTCAAGTCGGCTTGGTCACAGTTCGATCACCTCCGACCTGCACGGTTGGTAGCGGCCTCTAGCAAGGCGTGCCGACCACCAAGCAGACTATGAAGCTGGTTAGGCGAACCTGTACAACGTGTCACACTTCTGTTCCCTTTGCCACACAATATATCTTGTCGGGCTCAAGGCGAGACTGTCATCCTTGTGCTAGCCCGACCTCTTTCTCGTTCCAGTGATACCGACCATAATCCGAATTATCTCATAATCCTTGTCGCATGGCCATGCTTATCCTGGTCGGATCACATGAGGGGCCCAGAGTATATCTCTTCTTACCGGAGGGGCAAATCCCATCTTGCTCGACCATGTCTCGCAGCATGGGACTGGACAAACCCGAAACCTACCTTTGTAACTACCCAGTCACGGAGTAGCGTTTGGTCGGCCCAAAGCAAGTCTGTCACCATCCTGAGTACATGCGTCAGCTCAGGTCTTAGGACATAGAACCTATGTTGTACTAGAGACTCACAGATGACATATCGCTACGTCTCATAGTTGGGTCTTTCCGACTCGGACCTTTTCTCGACTCGGATCCGACTACGTCAAATCCGACCAGACCTTTCCCAGTCCATATTATCCGGTTAGCATCCAATGCTCCATGGCTAGTGAGACCAAGCCATCGACCGTGTCATATGCTAGTCTAGTCATTGCTTGCGTCCACACAGCCCTTTCGACTAGGGACCTTTTAGGACACTCATCATACAATGCATAGTCCCACAAACAAGTCACGTACTTGTTGATACACATCATTGATAATGTCCAAGGACTATCTCTATTCATAAACACATAGGAAATATCATCATACATGATTGCCTCTAGGGCATATCTCCAACAATATGCATGTGAGAGAAATAGTGTTTTCCAACTGAGATTACTGAAAAGAGTGGTACATAGTAGTCAGGAAGAGAGAGAGAGAGAGAGAGAGAGAGAGAGAGAGAGAGAGAGAGAGAGAGAGAGAGAGAGAGCAGAGAGAGCATGTGCTTGAGACACCCCGACACCCCAAGAGATATTGTGAGCATGTGTGAAAAAGAAATGTCGACGCATATAAAGTGTGTGCACTTATGCGGTAGATAGAGATATATATATATAGCGCGTTTGTGAGAATGGGCCGAGGCATAGTGCATCTATGTGTAAAAGGTGGGTCTACGCATTAAATTAAAATATAAATGGCATTATTATTTTTGGATGAGATCATGAATTTTGCAAATTGCGTATGGATGAAAATCGGTCTATCAGACACCCATACTCTATTGAATTCTAGCATGTCCATGTGTTTATTTCATATTATCGATCTATAGAGTGAGAGCGGTTTGAAATACAGGCAATGGATGCGTTTGCAATTCATATATAAACATTAATTAGTGCACTCCATGTTGTTAGTGTGAAGCACTTTATACATTTGTCCCTTGCATGGATACATTCCAAATTGCTAGCTACAAAATAGAATACATGTCGAATTCAACATAAAGGGGGTTTCGAAGATTCGAATTCATAGGAAGTGCATTCATCTATTTGAACCCGAGATAATGGCATTTGTAAATCAGATGTAAAAGGGGGCATCAATCTTTGTTGTGCGTTTGAACATGCTATATATATTCATACGCATGTCTAACTTTTTTTGCAACCAAGCAGATTATATCTGGAACCATGCATGAACTGAGGTAAGTTGCATATTTTTTAATATATACTCATGTACAATGTATATTCAAATGTACCATCTCCATTCCAAAATAATCGTAGCTTTAGGATTTTCAAGAGTAAAGATTTGTGAAGTTTGACAAATCCTGAATGTTCAATTCAAGAGAACCGAAAACGTTAATGCTTCTGCTCCCAAATATTGAACGAAGCACCAAATAGGCCTCTGGTCACCCGAAACCGCGGGAGACTAATGTTTGGTGGTAGGAAATTACTGTCCTGACTCTGGCCCGTGTAGCCTATCGGCCCGATGTCCAAAGGTCTAAACCGGGGTAGGTTTCTAACTTCACCAAGTCGCCAGTCTCAACCGCCTCCGAGAAGCATTCATACGCCGTGGGCGCCTAAACACCCATGCGCTCGGCCGGAATTTATCCCGCCCACATTTGGGACACCTGAGATTACTCTCCTACCCCCAACCCGCAATATGTCCGAAATTTTAGATGGGGGCAAAGTTTGTAACTTTCCCCAAATTTCAAACAAGCGTGTCCCAAACCGAAACATTGTTCCCCCTTAGTTCCCCGCCTCCCTCCGTTTCCCCATTCATACTCCGTGGGCGCCAAAACACCCTCTCCACCAGCCGCGAAACCCCAGCCTCCTCCGTCCTCCAACCCATAGCGCCCAATCCACCGCCGCCCTCCTCCATCATGCTGGAGCCGGTACCCCGACATCATCGTCCAACGCAACCGCAACCGCAGCGCCCTCAAGGACTTAGCAGCTGAAGCCGATCTAGAGCTGCCTCCACGATGCCAACGCTGATGTGCACCGTACCAGAACTACTCCGACCATGCCGTCCTGCGCCTCACTGCTGCCGCTCCACTGTCGCAACCGTCCACCGCACCGGAGCTGTTCCGCTACGCCGTCGTTCGCCGCCTCGGATCTGCTTCCCCGCTGCCGACAGACGGCCACCGCACCACACTCAACAACTTGGCCATGGATTCGTCCAAGGCTGCACCGTCCTCCACAACTTCTCATTTCCAGCGAACCACAAGAAGATCGTTAGAAAAACAGAAGGAGGACACAACACTACCACCAGAAAGAGGTACTCCTCTTCCCTTATTCGTGCATACCTTACGTCTCTGCTCACCCCGTATTCATCCCACGAAAGAAACTAGTTGAGCGCTTCTTACTGCATCTTCTTCGTGATACTAAATGCACAAGGTTTCCTCCCTTTACTATTTCACCTTTGCTAAAGGTTAGTAGCCCGCCTGGATTTCAATTCAGCGTCAGTCAAACCGCAATTAAAAGAAGGCGCACCCGCTTAGGCGCGCGGAGCACCTAGTCCGTCTGTTCGCTGGGGAAGCGGCACATCGGTGTCTATCATAGGGGTGTGGGGCGCAGGAGCTGCTTGCGCCCGATCTAGAGGTCGGTGGGGCTTGAATGGAGTGCCCGGGGGCGGTGCCAAGCACGGCGGTGCGGTGAGGTCGAGGGGAGGGCGCAGGTAGGGGACTGGGCCGGTGGTCGCTGCCGTTTCGAGGAAGATCGTCAACACTGACTGGCTGGAAGTAGATGAAGGCGATCTGCCTGTTCTTTGTACATCGTATGGTGCAGAAAAAATGGACTGACCTATTTGTTTTCAGTCGAATGTTATTTTCATAGAATCCTGTAGTAATTTAGTGTGCCATGCGTGTTGTAGAGCTATCATATGTCTCCCGTCATTTATTTCTCACCGGCCTGCTATCTGCTACGTTTACACTGTACTAATTGTGCACACACTTCACCCATACTCACACTATTGTTTTTTTATGCATGGGTATTTCAGACTCTGACGCAGTGTTGATGAATGCTGAAAAGAAAAGACAGAAGTCGCTCCAGTGTAATTGGAAGATAAGCACTAAGCATTTCAGTGCTCTAAAGGATGCAGTGTCAGCAGTTGGAGATAGTAAACGTAGCTCTGCACTTGATGATCTCAATTGCCACACACAACCATCCCAGGTGCTTGCTTTAACTTCGCGCTGTCAAATGTGGTTGCATGTTGCATATGGTGTCTAGCTTGTATTGCTCCTAATTAGTGTAAACTGCATCTGCTTAGCTTACACATGATATGTGTGAATATGACACGCTTTCCTGTCTTCGGTACATACTATATCTGTCTATCACACCATGTTCTTACATGAAACTACTCTTCTTGTCTATCGTGCATCAGTCACTTATGATGGAACACCTTTAAGTTGGCAGTGTATATTGGTTTGCATCTTGAATATGATTTCTAGCATGTATTGCTTCTAGTTTAATGAACGTCACCTATGACGAGACAATTTTAACTTGGCAGAGTGATATTGATTGCACCTTTCATATGGTGTCTAGTTTGTAGTGCTTCTAATTTGTTGAAGTGCCTTCTGCTTAGTTACCACATCATAGGTGTGAATATGTCAAGCCGTCCATTTTTTCGTACATATTCCATCCTCGTATCATGACTTTGCCTTTCATCAGTGTCGTGTTCATCAGTATCATGCATGAATGAGTTCTGAAGAGCGAATTATATTCCTTTTTCTTGTCGGTTTGACCTCACAATGCAAAATCAATAAAGCTGAAGGAAATTGTCAAGGCATTGGATGATGGTGGTCCTTCCGAGCAACTGAAATGGAGGTTCTCTACAGATTCTACTCCGCCATACCTCCCAACAAGATTCGCAAGACAAAGCAAGGCTAGACAGTGAACATAGCTCTGTAGATGATGAGCACATCTCCCCTACTCCACCATCACAGGTGCTTGCTCTAACTTGGCATTATTATATGTGGTTGCATGTTGCGTATGATGTCTAGCTTGTATTTCTTCTAACTTTGTTGAATTGCATCTGCTTACTTTACACATAATGCCTGTGAATATGACACGTGTTCCTGTTTCTAGAACATACATGTACATGATGAGCACATCTCCCCTACTCCACCATCACAGGTGCTTGCTCTAACTTGGAACTGTTATATGTGGTTAAGTTTTCCGTATGATGTTTAGTTTGTATTGCTTCTGATTATGTTGAATTGCATCTGCGTAGCTTACAACTTATACATGCAACGATCACTTACCCATAAGACACATTTAACTTGGGACTGTGATGTAGGTTGCATCTTGCATTGTCTTCTAGCTTGTAATGCCTCTAATTTCTTGAAATGACACTTACGACGAGACACTTTTTACCTAATAGAGTGATATTGGTTGCATGTTCATATGGTGCCTAGCATTCATTTCTTCTAATTTTGTTGAAATGCCTTCCGCTTACTGTTTTTCATACATATTCCATCCTCCTATCGTACGTGTGAATATGAAACACTCTCTTTTTTTGTACATATTCCATCCTCCTATCCTGCGATTTCCTTACATCAAAGTAGTGTTCATCTGTATCATGCATCAACTAGTTATGCAGAGCTAATTTTATTCATCTTCTTGTGGTTTTGACTTCATAAGGCAATATCAAAAAATAGGAAGGAAAAGAGTAAGTTAGGGGATGTTGTTGGTCCTCCGCACCGACGCAAACATAGACTCTCTAGATTTGCCACTGCTACTGCTAATGAAGTTGAAGTCCCAAGTCTACATGATGAGTTCATCTCCCATACTCCATCGCAGGTGCTTTCTCTAAGTTGACAGTGTGATAATTGGTTTCATGTTGCATATGTTGTCTAGCCTGTATTTCTTCTATTTTGATTAAATTGCACCTGCTGAGTTCATACGTAATACATGTGCATATGACATGGCGTTTAGTATCTAGAATACACTACATCAATCTATCATACCATGTTCTTACATCAAAGTACTGCTGTTGTGTATCCCGCATCAGTCACTCATGATTGGACACTTTTAACATGGCAGTTTGATAGTGGTTGCATCTTGCATTGATTTCTACGTTGTACTGCTTCTAATTTTTCGAATTGCCACATATGACAAGACACTTTTAACTTGGCAGAGTAATATTGGTTGCATCTTTCATATGGTGTCTAGCTTGCATCACTTCTATTTTCTTGAAAATCCTTCTGCTTAGTTTACACATCGTAGCTGTGAATATGTCATGCCGTCCTGTTTTCCTTACATATTCCATCCTCATACGGTTGTCTTACATCAAAGTATTGCTTGTCTATATCATGCATCAATGAGTTCTGAAGAGCGATTTTATTCTTTTGTGTTGTGGGTACGGCTTGACATGGCAAAGTCAAAAAAGAGCAAGGAAAATAATATAGTCGGGAGTTGTGTTACTCGTCGGGTGAAATGGAAAAGGATCGGTCGTCCAGATTCTTCTGGTACTTATAGTGCAGTAGAAGGTCCAAGTCCACCGGCTAAATCTACAAACACAAGATCACCTGCTCCACCAAATGCAGATTCGCTTCAACTGCATCAAAGATCTCATCGAGTTACTCGTTCGCTTGTTCCAGAATCGCCAGCTACAAGTTGCCTTCACACCTAACACTACTTCAAGCATCTGGCGACACAATAGGACTTGGCAAGATTAGATGAACCTCATGAGCATCAACACCAAGACGGTACCTGACCGAGTCAAGTTGCAGTTGCATGCTCCTTTATATGTACTCTCATAGTTTGATGTACACTAACACTTTCCATATTCGTTGTTGAACTAGCACCACGACGCAAGCGGAAACAGACATCAGGGATAATGCTTGACATATTAACAAATTGAAAGGAGGAAGAATGGAGATCCATTTTGAGGCAGGTTTGAAAAGGCCACGTGATGCTACAGAGTCAGCCAAGTTAGTATCAGAGCCTTACAAAAAAGGACACATCCGTGACATTTTGGGCCGAACGAATTTTTTTCCTGTCATACATATGATACTTCTATGACGATAATTGTGACAAAACCCGGTATCACCATAGATGTGGTGGGCTCCTACTTCTATGACAAAAAATCATGACAGAAAATGGACTTTTCGTCCTGGGCGGGCCGGAGACGCAGCTGCATGACATTGTTTGGGCCGTCCATGACAGAAAAAACCATGGTAGAAGCGAGGAGAAGGAAAATTTTGGGGAGTTGCCGGTTACGATGGGAGGTCGGGGCCGAAGCGATGCATCGCTTCTCTCGACACGACGCCGCATGTGCGTAGGCGTTGGCTTTTAACCCAAAGCGAAGCGTTGGGCTCTAATCGAACCCGAGCGATTGACCGCAGCTACGCTAGCATCGAACCCGAGCAATCGATCGATGGCTGTTAGCGAACCCGATCGAAGCGATTCTTCGCTATCGCTGCTAATCAAGCCGATCGATTGATGAACAAGGAGCGCTATGGGGGTTGATGAATAAGGAGCGGTGGCGTTGCCTCCGATGAACAGGACCCCTTGGTGTGGAGGGCTGGATGAACAGTGAGACGGTGGAGGGGTGGCCGTGGAGGGTGGTTGAAAAGGACCCCGTGGTGTGGAGGGCTGGATGAAGCAGTAGATGGTGGAGGGGTGCCCGTGGAGGGTGGTTGAACAAGAGCGGTGGAGTAGCGCGGTGGAGGCTGGATGAACAGGAGCCCGTGGAGGCCGGAGGAGGTCGATGGTAGCTGTGGAGGCCGGAGGAGGTCTCACTAGGGAGATGAACAATATCCGTGGAGTCCTGTTTTGCGGTTACGCCACACCCTCCCGGCGAACAGGATCCCTGCTTCAACCGTGAAGCGCCCAACACAAGACTGTTTGCCTGCTTTTGCGGTACGCCACACCCTCCCGATCAACAGACCCCGTTTGCCGACCGTAGGAGGTCCGTTTAAATCCGCTTTGGCGGTACGCCACACCCTCCCGATCAACAGACCTTCAGACGACCGTAGGGAGGTCCGCTTCTCCGCTTTTGCGGCAGGCCCTCCCGATCAACAGGATCCCGCCTTGAACGTGGCGGTCGAACACAAGGCCGCTTCCTCCGCCAGCGGTATGCCAGCCTCGCTTCCATTGCCTCGCTCTGTCTAAACCCTCCCGGCGAACATGACCATGCATTTCGCTCCGACCCAGCCGGTTGGCTCCCCATGAACACGACGACGACGTTGTTTCTCCATTTCGACCCAGCCATGTTCAGATAAAAGCGATAGGCGCCGAGACCCTGCCCGTATGTATGCGATGTGGTCAGATTTTCTTTCTTGCACCCTCGCCGCTGTATGCGTACGCGTGCTACGCGCGGCGCCTCTACTACGACACGTGCGCGCCTCTACATCGACCAAGATGTACATACACGTCGCGACTGAATGACAACGCCACGACGCTTCGACCAGGTGGGTCCCGACCGCCGCACTTCCTTGCTGCGAAGATGTAGCTGGTGGGTCCCAGCAGTCGGGGCGAATCGTTTTGTTTTTTATGCCCGGACGCACTTCCTTGCGTGCGAAGATGAAGCTGGTGGGTCCCCAGAGTCAGGGGGGCGAATCATTTTTTTTGCCCGGACGCACTTCCTTGCGTGCGAAGGTGTAGCTGGTGGGTCCCAGTAGTCAGGGGGAAACGTTTTTTTTCGCGAAATACGGTGGCCCGTCTGGTGGGTCCCCGTTGTCAGGTGGAGGAATAATTATTTTGCGCATAATAAGGAGGCACTTCCTTGCTGCGGTCGTGGACCCAGCTGTCAGCGTCTCCATGCACAGTACTGTTCCGATGGAAGTCGGTCGTTGACCACATTGACCACGCCGCGCCGAGAGCACCACGGCGGTGGACGACGGCAAGGCTTAGGAAGGGGACGACGTGGAGCGGGGAAGACGCAGCAGTGGATGCCCACGTGAAGAGGAGTTCGAGGGTGAGGTTGCCGTCGCCGCAGAATAACAAGGGGTGTGGGTGAGTAGAGGGATGGCCTGACCAGCGGTGGGAGTAGTAGGGGGCGGTGAGGCCTCCGCCGCATCGCAGCCGGCCACGGGAGGCAGGAGGACGAGGCACGACTGGCGCTGGTTTGGGCAGCTGGAGCAAGAAGACCAGAGGTTGAAGAAGCACTACGGCCGTTGGATGGACATCGTACGGTCACTGGAGCTAGAATCATGCATATTGACTAAGTTGACAAAGCCCTCCGTCCCCGTCAACTTAGTAGGCCCACAAGTCAGCCTGCCACTATCTTCGGGTCCCAGCTAACAAAGCGGAGTATTCATTTTTTTGTGCGTAATAAGGAGGCACTTCCTTGCGTGCGAAGATAGCTGGTGGGTCCGACATGTCAGCGGGGGGCACATTTTTTTTGCGAAATACAGAGGCCCTTCCGTTGGGTCTTAGATGTCAGGTGGAGGAATAATTATTTTGCGCGTAATAAGGAGGCACTTCCTTGCTGCGGCCAGGACCCACTGTCGACCTCTCCACGTACAGTCCACATCCGATGGAAGCTGTTCCTTGACCACGTTCACCATGCCGCGCCGAGAGCACTAGGGCGGTGGACGACGGCGAGGCCTAGGAAGGGAACGGCATGGAGGCAGGGAAGACTCGGCAGTTGTTTCCCACGCGGAGGGGAGTATGACTGTACGAGGGTTTACTTGTTCGCCCCGCCCACGCCGAGAATAACAGCAGTGTGGGTGAGTAGAGGATGGCTAGGCCAGCGATGGGAGTACGGTGGGGCGGTGAGGCTGCTGTGGCAAAGACAGCCCGGCCATGGGAGGAGGGAGCAGCAGTCCATGGCGCTTGTTTGAGCGGTGGAGCAGGAAGAGCAGAGATTGAAGAAGCACGACGGCCGTTGGATGGACATCGTACGGTCACTGGAGCTAGAATCGTTCATATTGACTAAGTTGACAAAGCACCCAGTCCCCGTCAACTTAGTAGGCCCACAAGTCATCCCACCATGGTGGGTTCCAGCTAGCAGGGGGTATTCATTTTTCTATGCGTAATAAGGAGGCACTTCAGGTGGGTCCGAGCTAACAACAGGGGGGATGTTTTTTTCGCGAAATACGATGGTCCGTCCGGTGGGTCCCAGCAATTAGGGGCAAATGTTTTTTCACGAAATACGGTGGCCCGTCCGGTGGGTCAAAACAGTCAGGGGGAAACGTTTTTTCCGCGAAATACTGGTGGCCCGTCCGGTGGGTCCCTGCTGTCAGGTGGAGGAATAATTATTTTGCGCGTAATAAGGAGGCACTTCCTTGCGGCTGCCATGGACCCAGCTGTCAACCTCTCCACGTACAGTACTCTTCCGATGGAAGTCGTTCGTTGACCACATTGACCACGCCGCGCCGAGAGCACCAGGGCGATGGACGATGGCGAAGCCTACGAAGGGAACGACACGGAGCCAGCGAAGACACGACAGTGGCTGCCCACGCGGTGGAGAGTACGAGGGTCGACTGTTTCGGTTGCCATCGCCGGAAAATAACAGGAGGTGTGGGTGAGTAGAGGCATAGATAGGCCAGGGATGCGTGTATGATGGGGCCGTGAGGCCTGCCCGGCAGCTTGCCCCGCCACGGAGGCGGAGCAGGCGGTTCCGACGGCGCTGGTTTGGGCGGCTGGGGCAGGAAGATCAGAGACTGAAGAAGCATGATTGCCGTTAGGTTGACATCTAACGGTCTGACGCTGGTAGAGTCGATTGTTGACTAAGTTTCTTTTTAAAGAAACCTTGTGTAGGCCCACAAGTCAGCCTCCAAATCTGTGGCAGACAACATAAAGCCCATATGCCATTTTTTATAATTTGCAGCCCATTTGCTATTCTTTATAATTTGCAGCCCATTTGCTAATTCTGAAGTAATTTATTACAGCCCATTTTCTGCCCAGGACCACGGTCAAAAAGTTCAACCTTATTTTGCATATTTCGGTGGAGTCCAAACTGTTGTAATCCCGAAATGATAAACATTTTTTTAAGAACTTATTGATTTGCCAAAAAAATTGTTTTGTTTTTGTAAGCAAATAAGACGTGGGACAATTGAGTTGGTTTAAGGGAAAACCAGTGGTAAAAAAATCAGCGCTGGGTGGGAAAAAACAACAAAAATAAGGATGTATATATGAAAAGGGAATTTTATGCGTTTTCAATATAATGATACGTGTATATGAACTAGTAAAACTATAGGTAGATATTAGAAAATGGATGTAGGACATGCGTTTCAAGAGGAAAATAGAACCGGGTTGTGTGTTTGATTCAGTAAAAAAAACTGCCTGCGGATGTTGTAAGACAAAATATAACTAACGCTTAGCGGGCCGAGGCGAGAGATACCGCTGGATCTTTGTGCCCGTTGTGAATCATGGACTGGTCCTGTTAAAAACAAAACCAGCCCTGGGCAGTCTACAGCCCAGTTGAAACTTGCTCGACCTGAAAAAACAATATACGTGCTCAATAAACGAGAGAATTCTGCAAGCACAGACTGATAACTGGGATGCAGCACGGATATTGTTTTTGTATCGTGATAATAAGTGCATGCACTTGTTTCGAAAAAACCGCAGAACTGGGAATTCGAACGGCGGTTGCTTATTCTACCCATCAAATAAAAATCAGGTGCCTGAGAATTCGTTTCGAAACAAATGATTCAGCTTTATATCCACGTCGACCCTCGGCATGATGGTTGGAAGCAAATGCAAGTTCATACCAAAAGATAGTTAACAACAATACCAACTTGCGGACGACAACATAGTACAACTACCAATACCAAACTAACTTATAATCATTTTACTCCTGGCCCTGGTGTTCGTCTGGTAGAAAATCTTACAGAGGACCAGCTCCGCTCCTTCTCTTGCTCCCAGTTCGAAGGTGGTACTGGTGCATCACCCGATTGGTCCTCTCGCTGGTGAAGTTCTTGTTGGTGTGCTGCACCGTAACCTTTTTGCTGCCCGTCCGCGGCTATTGACCATCGCCGCAAGGTATTGCCGGTCTTGTGCCACATCGCGTGCATGCCACACTCCGCTATATCTTGCGACGCGTCCACGTGCCCTTTGAACGCCTCGAATTGCGGCTGGAAGAAATGCTTCCTTAGGCCACTCGGTGTGATACCTGCAGTATTGTGGAATACAGGTTTTAGTGTACCTAGTTGGCATTTTCATAACATCTTCGGCATGTTGAAGTCACTTGTTTCACTTTTTATTAACTGTCAAATTGTAATTGCTTCACCAGGTCTGCATCTAAAAATAAAAATAGAGCTATAAAGAAAGGACTATGTTTGTGCAAGTAGACGGCCGATAGGTGTCTTACCTGGAAGTTTCTCAGGTTGGGTGTAGCATATGCCGTGCTCGCTGTCGATGGTTGGTATGAACAAATCGATGAGAGACTGAGATCTCGCGCTGTCAGCACTCACTTTGCCTCAAGGTGCTCGATCAGCTCCTGATCCGTGGGATCGAACTTGACGCCAGCCGGCAGCATCGGCCAATCCTTCTTCGACCTGCATTGGTAATTCCAGTTATATGGTACTCAATGTATGATCAATCGACTGTTTTAAGTGAAGGATGAAAGATTTCGACAGATAAGTGGTACTCCAAATCTGAAGTCCAGAATACCCAAACACGCCGCAGGGATTCCCGTGTCACCTCACGCGCAGCGTGTTGTCACGTCAATTCAATGTGTGGACATGATGAATAATTTTACCGACGTATACTAGTACTGCTACTGTACTACTTACTAGTCGTATTTAGTGTCACAATTTATACATAAGTACATCCTAAACAGGGGAGTTAGGATGCACTTGATCCCAGGAAGGTATCTATCCTTCCAACCAGAGGAGTGCTTAAAACTAACAATAGTACATAATATCCAACAAAAGAGGGTCGTACACAAGAGCGAATACATGGCTCGATCTAGATATCAGCACGAATCAAGTTGTGCATATTTGTTGTTGGCATGAACCACATCGCCGCATGTCGGGTTTGCAAAAGCCATCCATCGCATGGAAGCTTGATGCCTTTCACACACTGAAGATTATCTGGCCAAGCTGTGTCGACGAATCTCTAGATATGGTGATTCATGAAACCCATGGTATGATGTGTAAACACAGCCCGCCCTCGCGAATGGAAGTTGCATAGCACAGTAATCATCTCCGGTGATATGATCGATGTTTGGTTGGATGATCGGATAATTGAGCCTGAGGAACAAGGAGTGGTTGCCGAGGCTGTAAACCCGCCTCCAGTTGAATACACCTGGACCAACAGAGCTGGGATCTTTCTCGAACACGAAGTAGCCATAGCCATCAATGTCACGAGTGCCCCATGCATTGTACTGCATGTGGTTTGATGTAATGGTTTGGTCAATTTGGTACGTGCGAATGAGCATCAAATGACCACCGTCAGCTGAACGAGCGATAAACCAGCACCCATCGGCTGGTATGATTCCGTGTCCGGAATCATGAAGGCCAGCAGATTCGCTTCATCGCAACAATTCAAATTGGAGACCAAAAGGACAAAAATAAACAATCATGTTCAGAGTATGTGTGGAATTAATATTATTATAACAGTGACACATATCATAGACAGAGAATTCCAATGCCATGGTCATAATCATGCCCCAAGTTAAAAAAATAAGCCAATGGCTTTCATATTCTAGCAACATGTCATGGTTCAAACATCATGTCACAATGAGAGGGAAACATCTATGACAGCGCCTACTCATATTCTACCATAGCACTTACTACTACTATTCTCATATCAACTCTAAGCAATAACATGCGTTGTTATAAAAATCTTGTAAACGAGAGTAACATATAGCAATCATGATGTTATGCTATGTATTCTAACAATCATTAGATGCCAATTTTTCTCATATCAACTCTAACAATTGGCCGTATGCATCGCTCTGATGCAGAGGCCGGGGAGACCCCCCTTTTCGAAAAAAAAACTCTAACAATAACAAGTGTGGTCATAAAAATCTAGGAAATGAGAGGAACATATAGCAATGATGTGGTTATAGACATGCTATGCATTCTAAATTTGTAACAAATGAACAGGCAGTCGTATTCATAAGGTAAAGATGAGATGAGATAGAACAATTACACGAGATAGATTCCACCGGTATAGGCAGCCAATCTGTGCGTCGACCGCTAAACAATGCCATCGTGCACTATAGCATCAGACAGAAATGTTGCCTCAACAGGATTGATGATGAGCCATAACCATGTATGGCGACCGGATTCCAGATAGACTAATCCCATGTTGAACAAGGCAATGAGCTTGTAATCCATGTACTCTTCTGATGGTGTGGGCACTTCGCAGATTACAACTTTCTGCAATCAGAGGTCGAGCCAAAAGCTTGACGCGTCTCGTGCGTAGTAGGCAGGAGTGTCCGGCGGGCCACCAGGCTCAATGGCGGCGGTATCCAACGATGGAAGGGTGATCTCTTGCTGGGTGTAGATATCCATGAGACGCCACGGACTACCGGTGTGGTGGATGAGGACTATCCAGTTGGCCTTCATGCCCGCCCAGTAGTGGCCGCGCATGAAGGACAGGTGGACGGGTAGTGGTAGCATGTCGAGGGGCACCACGGCAACCTCTGTAGGATCGTAAAGTCGGTGTCTGGGCCACCTGCGATGATCGGGCATCAGCAAGCAGGATGTCTTGAAAAGAGCCGGCCGGTTGCAGACGAGTAGACGGTACAAAGACACCGAGCATGCGGCCAGACGGACGATGCTGAGTAGGTCCATACGACTACAGATCTGCTCCAAGAGAACATCGGGGAGGGAATTCCAATCACGGCTCTGCATGGCAGTCAGTTCTGCCATTGGGGTTTTCGGTGCCTGCGAGCCAGCGGGGAAGTGGATTCGGGCGGGCGAGCGAAGAAGCTTCTGCTCGTGTGGTCGAGCAGTGAGCGGGGGGATATGGTACACACGAGCTACCAAGGAAGATGGCGCGGGCGAGCGAGCAGTGAGCGGGGGTTAATGGTGTGCGGCCGACGATGGGGAAGAGAGGAGAAGGAAGAAGAGAGGAGGAAGAAGAGTGGAAGACGGGGAAGAAAGTGCATTAAATCTCAATTCTACTAGTACTACTACCAGGATATAGGCACCGTCCTTCGGAGTGTAAATAGTTACACCGATGACATGTGGGTCTACCACAAGAGGGCCCATATGTCACTTAATGGAGGACAGAGGTGCGTAGGCGTATTTGCGGAAGCGTGCTCTACTGGCAAACATGATGGATGTACTGGGTAAGGCTGATTTAGTAACACCAACACTCTGGTTCAGCTTATTAATTACGTGTCCCATCTGCTACAGCCTGTATTGTCACTTCACTACGAAGACTAGTTGAATAGTTCTCTCTGACCGAGATGGGGAATAATGGATCACGAGGACTTCCTTTCTATAGTATCCCTATGCCTCTATGCTCACTTCACTCATTTTGCTCCATACCTAGTCACTTGTTGAAATCTGTAGAAAGACAAATACTTCGTATTTGGGAACAGAGGGAGGCTTTTACTCCATACTATTTGGGAACAGAGGGAGTATCACCATATGGAGGGAACAGAGGAAGCTTGAAATATGAACATGTCAATGGGAGGGAGTAAGCCCCATGCATGCATGCATGCAACATGCAACACTCACACGTACTCCACATGGACGCACGCAACACTCACGCACCCATGTGGCACACAGCACACAACGCAACACACACGCTCACGCTCAAGTGCTCAACCTACTCCCTACGTCCGTGAAAGACTGTACATTTATAGATTTACACATTGACCAGGGTATAATTAACGCCCAAAAGTAGCAGACTTATGTGTGCATGCGACCATTGAGATAAGAAGATTAAATGAAGGCCGTTGCATGCTGTAATTAAGGATAGACATGTAGCCTATACCTATAGCACAAGTTGGTGCATTAGTCAATCAATATTGATTTAGATTAAAGGCTAAATGCATTGGAAGTGTAGATGTACATGATATACTACTACATCATGTTTTATAGCCGATGTACACTCTTTGTTGGAAGACCGAGGGAGGACACGTGCCTGCACTCACATACACAGCCAGGGCGGTCCGGCGCAAGGGTTGGACTCGTGTCGCGCCTGCGTAAAGTTTTGTTTAACTGATTTCTTTGCTCGCTAACCCATGTGTGGGACCCAGAAACCAGGTGACAATTTAACCAGTCAACAAAGTGCCACGTCGACTATGTGTCCGGTCAGTAGGGTGCAATACGGTGCTCTACGATGAGCTAGTGATCGTATAATCGACGCAAAACTATATATCATGACCGTAAAGAGCGTATTGTTACATATGTTGACCGCCAATGTATTTTTCTCGTTTCAAATTAAGCCATATTAATCGGAAAGGACGCAGTATGGACTACTACTAGTATTAGTACTGCTTTGATGTGTCCGTCAACTCGCCAAACGAGGAGAAGCTTGCTTACTACGCCTCTCCCTCGCCCACGCGCGCGGTGGTTCATAGGACGAGGAGAGGGTTTCGACTACAGCGCCCTCTCCCTCTCCCTCTCCCTCTCTGTCGGATTTCGGGTTCCGGCAGACCCTTGAGGTTCGAACACTGGGGTGCGCGCGGAATCTCGCCCTCTACCTACCTGCACCCAGCCGCCTCACTAGGATCTAAACTACGAAAGGAACAGCACAAGAGACACAGGGTTTATACTAGTTCGGGCCACCATTGTGGTGTAATACCCAACTCTAGATTGTGGTGTGGTGGATTGCCTCTTGGGCTGATGGTGATGAACAATACAAGGAAGAACAACCTCGCAAGGGTCTGTTCTTGGCTGGTGCGATGAATAGCTAGGGGGAGTTCAGTCGCTTCTCTCTATCTCTCTGTCGATTCCAGATCTCTCGCTATCTTTCCCAATCTCTGATCCCGGATCTCCCCTTACTATGGTGGCTAGCTCTAGTTCTAGGCGGAGGCCCTGGGCCTCTTCCCAAATATTGAGCGGGAAGGGCGCCAACAATTGGCCATTTTGAGAGGGAACATATGGTACACTTATCCTGACTAAAGTTGGTCCTCGCCTGCCAAAGGCTCTGGTGGTGACACCGGCTTGGGCTCCACAATGACTTCCTTCCTGCTGTTGGACTGGTCTTGGTCTTGTTGCACCGAAATGGACGCCTTTGCTTGATGCTCTCGCCTGCCCTTGCTCCCTTTGCACCAAAGAGGAAAGGGGGACACTGCGCGGGCTGGCGCCCGCCTGGCGCCCTTGGTCGTCATGGCTTGCGTCATGGGCACCTCATGAGGTACCCCGCCTTGATCTCTCCACCACCTCGCGAGCCAGCCTGATGAGGTCGTGCCTGAGGAAGCTCCCTGTCGTCCGCCCCGCGAGGCTTGGCCCCTCGCGAGGGTCTTGAGTTCGTGTTGATGAAGATGGGCCGTTATGGGCCCCCCTTGAGCCATGCCGCAGGCCGCAGTGCAAGTCCGGGGACCCCGCTCCCTGTAACGCCGACAGAGCCCCGGCCCAAGGCGCGCGGGACTTGGCCAAGCGAGAGAGGCGGCAAGGTGCGGCGCTGGGGCTCTAACAGCCTGCGTCTTGGGTGCCGCGGGGCGGTTGATTGGACGTGGGCGCCTCAGAAACCGCGCGAGTCGATAAAGGAGCGGCGTCTGCCTAGGCTTTGCTTCCCTTGCTTTATCTGGTTACTGCTCAGATCCCCTTTCTTGCGCCTCTCCTTCCTGCCTCCGAAATCTTCAGATCCACCTCGACTGCACGCCCTAGCAAGGTATGGCGCCTCGCCAGACCCTGGCCGGAGCTTGGTATGCGCCTGCCCTGGACTCGCTGAACGTGTCGGAGGCGAGCCTTGCCCGGGTGTGCCAGATGGCGGCGGTGCAGGGCATCGACGAGGCGAAGGTGTTCAAGGCCGGCTCCGCCCTCCCCGAGGGCCAAGGGAGAACCTTCTATCCGCTCTTTGTAAGTGCCATCGTTGCCGGTCTGATACCTCCCTTTTCCGAGTTCTTCTTCTCCGTCCTCCGCCATTACAAGCTACAAGCTCTGCACCTCCACCCCAACTCCGTTCTCCTCCTGGCGATCTTCGCCTACTACTGTGAGGCTCACGTTGGGGTGCAGCCCTCAGTGGCCCTGCTACGCCACTATTTCTCCCTCCGAACCTCTCGTGGTTCCTCCTCTGCGTGCGAAGCTTGTCAAGACACGGTAGCTCCATCGCCATTTCAACCCTCGAAGAGGATTGAGGGCTTCAGGAGCAAGTGGGTCTTGGTGGATGTTACGATCCACCCGGCTAATCTTGCCCACGGAGTACCCCATACACTCCGACGACTGGTCTCGAGTGGAGCTCAGGATCTCGCGAGGCCGGTGTTGGAGAGGATGGACACAGCCGAGGCCGCCAGCATGGCGGCGGCGGTTGACCGGCGCTGCCGCTGCCGAGGGAATTTCGAGCACCACCGGCGCGCCAAATGTCGGATTTCGGTTCCGCAGACTTTGAGGATGTCGCCTTTGGCCTTGGCCCCACGGCCGAGGCTAAGGCGCTGTCTTGTCTTCGCAGATACCGACGCGGGTCCTCACCCATCGCCTACCTTCGCGATCCCAACGCCGACCTCGACAGCTTGGCTGGAGCCAGCCGAGCGGCGGGCTTTGCTGCCGCTGCCGAGGCCGTGAAGGGTCGTAAGGCGGAGGCTCACTGGGAAGTTCCGCCTTCAGCACTAAGCCAAGCGGGCGCTGCCAACCCTGCGGCTCCACAAGGCGAACTCCGATCCACAGCAGCTCCACCGCCGACAAGTGACTCCGATTGTGGCTCCTGCTCGCTTTTAATTCCTGCACATGTATCATGCCTCGAGGAGGCGTTTAAACTTGCATTTGGTGTTGTGATAACAGTTATGGACTGTAATATTTGCTTTTGAATTCCTTGAATTTATGCTTCCTACTTGCTTATGTTCACGCTGGCAGAGTCTGCCCTCACAGATACTCGGCCGCCATTAGCCCCGACCGAAACCAGGACGGGACCAAGGAATGAGGGGCTACGTGATGTTAGGTTCTGAGTCGCGATGCTCGTGGAGTCCCCTTGGCGCATGAACAACAAGTAGGAGGTGAGATGTGGGTGGATCTACCGTTTCACGCCTCGCAGAGCCTCCGCCCAAGATACCTCAACCGCCATTAGCCTTTCGGAACTAAGGAGTGAGGAGCTACGTGACCGCTAGGGCTCTCGAGTCGCGATGCTCAGAGTCCCCTTGACGCCAAACGGCCTTTGTACCTGGCTCCGCCAGGAGGACGCGACGAACCAGGCCCGAGGGGCTGGCTAGGTGGCGCGGCGCCGACGTGACTCTGACACGCAGCCTCGTGTTTAGCCCTCTCGCGACACTCCCGAGGGGAGGCGCTATGATGAGGCCGCATAATCGAGCTCGGGCTCCTCGAGGTTGGTGCGCCCGGGGCCATCCTAGTTGTTTATCACCAACGCGAGCATAGCGCCCAGATGTGTACGGGCATAGCCGCCTCGGTAGTGTCGCCAGCCGCGGAGCATGGTGCTTCCATCAGTGCGTGAGGGGCTCTCCCGAGGAGCCCCCGGCGCAGTATAGCCCCACCTCGACACGTGGCTGGCACGGTAGGGCCTCGACGAGGTGTATCTGGCACCCGTGAGAGCCAAGAGACTCAAGGGGGCCCTACTCAAGGCGGGTTGCGCTTAGCACTGGCCTTATCTTGTGATGTGTTCTGCAAATTTGGTTAGATGCCGGCGCTTACGCCCCGGTCCTGCCTCGAGTTGGTCTCACCATCGCTGGTATGCTGTGTCGCGATGCGCGGGACAAGGCCAGAGGGTGAGGGCTGGAGAGCCAGAGAGCCCCGAGTCGCGATGCTCAGTACCCCACTTTAACGCAAGCGGTCGACATGAACCGAGAGAAGGTGCCATGGATTGGCATCAAATAACAAGCATGATGGGTCTAACGCATGACCAAATAAACACAAGAGGGATACATGCCACCGGCCTGGCCCAAGCGACTTGGGGATGATGCAGCTCAAGGGCGCCCCAACAAGGTAAGCTAGAACAGAAGTAAAGGATACACGCCAGGGACGGACCCACGCTGCCCGGGAATAATGCAGCCTGGGGCGCCCCACCGGAAATGAAACTTGAACGATGTCACCGGTAGCTTGAAGACGAAGGGTGTTGATGCAGCAGACTCGTGGGCTGCGGAGCGATCCTCACGAGCCCCCTGCTCGTGGGCCTCGGGAGGCCCGGAGGCGCTGGTGGCTCGTGGACCATCTCCATCTCCGCCAGGTGCGGAACGATGGCCTCTTGAGCCTCCAGATGTCCTTCATGAGGCGCTGGTACGTGGCGGCCAAGCGCTCGCAGGCCGAAGGCATGCGAACGTAGCTGGGTGGACCTTCGCAGCGCCCCACGCGAGAGGGCCAAAGGCGCCCCGAGAGGCAGCTTGGTTGAGCCCCGGTATGTCGATGCAAACGCTGCAGCCTACCATCCTCGCCGATGGGGAGCCACGGCAGGTGGCGGCTGCCACTATGACTCTTGACTCTTGCAGCTCCCGAACGATCTTGCCGATTTAACTCCCGAGGGTTTGGCCCTCCTTGCCTTGCTCCTTCTTGAGGGAAATGTGCTTCAAACACGCCCAAGTGGTGCCCAAGCGCCTCCTCGTGACTCCTAGCACGGTCGGTGGCCCTCCAGTGGGGAGCCCCGAGCCCGGCTCGAGGAGGGCGGCCGCTTTCCCATAACGACAGAAGGAGGTTCCCCTGAGCAGGCGCGACCCTAAGGGGCCTGCCTCCCGAGGGGCCGGGCCGACGATGTCTTCTTCTTCTTGGGAGCGGTCTCGGGAGGCCTCCCGCCCGCGATCCGGTCCTCCAAAGGATTCGCCCGAAGGCTCGCCTAGGGAGCACACCGCGTTTTTCTTCGCAGGCACCGTGGATGACTCCGCCACTTCTCGGCATCTTGAGGACGCTGTACACGCAGGGTTACGCCATGAACTTGGCCAGCGCTGTGTACCCGGCGATGGCGCTAGGCGGCGCGTAATGGGCGACGCCCAAGTCGGCGAGCTCGGTGCGGTAGTTGTCGCGTGCGCCGAAGGTGACAAGGAGGCGAACCTGCCCGATCGGGACCGTGGAGCCGTCGGTGACCCCAGAGAAAGGCTTGGTCGGCTGGAGCTGATTGTAAGGCATTTGAAGATTCTTGAACGCGGTCCACGGACAGACGTTGAGCTCGCCCCGCCATCAATGAGGGTCTTGGTGACTAGCACATTGTCGATGATTGGGGAACAGAGCATCGGGAGGACTCGGCTGTGGCCGCACACTTGAGCTGATCCGCTGAGCTGAACGTGATGGTGCACGCCACCACCCGAGGGGGCGGTGGCTTCGAGCTTGGGGAGGACTGCATTCACTTCACGGGCGAATCGCTTGAAGATGCGCTGAGAGGTGGGGCTTGAGCTCCGCCCAGATGCAGCGATCACAAGACGCTCCCGGAAGCCCCCAGCCCCCCTGGCCCCGATGATGGTCTTCATTTCTCCTTGGCTGTGGTGGCAGAGGAGGGAGGCCTGCGTTGCCTTGCAGGGGCGATCCTCGCGAGGCTGATCCCTCCAGCTCTCGCGAGGCGGGTCTTGCCAGCCGATCCTCGCGAGGCTGGTCACGCCACCTTGGCGGGCGGGTCTTCCCCAGCGCCCCGCGCTCCTTCCTCCTCCTCGGTCAGTAGCTTCTCGCCGCGGGGTCGGACGCCGGTCGATCTCCCTTCTCGCACGGCTCGGAGTTCTTGACATTCGCTGGTGTTGTAGGGTGGAGGTCGTGGTACACACAAGACTGCTACCCTTGGAGGACACGGGCTGATCTTCGCCCCACTTGGTGTCCGGGTTCGCCGCGAGCACGGCAGCCCCTTTGCGCTTCACGCCCTGGCCTTGGATTTCTTTCTTTCGGTCTGCGGCTGGCAGCTCGAGAAGGAGAGACGCCTTCCTCGCCCTCGGGCGTGCTTGGTCGCCAAGTTGAACAGCTCCAAGGAATTGCACAGATCTTCATGCGTTGCCAGCTCCTCCTTCATCTTGACGTCGCGCACACCGTCGGAGAAGGCGGAGATGATGGCCTCCTCGGTCACCTTGGGAATCTTGAGGCCTGCATTGTTGAAGCGCTGGATGTACTTTTGCAGGGTCTCTCCTGGTTGCTGCTTGATGCGGCGCATGTCGCTCACGGCGGGTGCCCGGTCGCGAGTACCTTGGAAGTTGGCGATGAAGCGGCACGCATCTCGCCCCAGAGGAGATCGCCTCGGGGCCAGGTTCAGAGCCAAAAGGGCCCCATCTTTGAGCGCCATGGGAAACCAGTTCGCCATGACCTTCTCATCTCTGTTGGCGGCTTCGATGCCCATCTCGTAGAGCTGGAGGAACTCTGCGGGGTTGGCCACGCGACGCTGCGCAGCTCGAGGGTGAAGGCACGGCAGCCTGCTGTGGCTAGGGGAGGCCTTGGATGACGAAGAGCTTGGTCTTGCGGGTCCCCATGCGCTGCAGCTGGGAGCAGCGGGGGGTCTTGACGTGCCGGAGCAAGAGCGTGGTTGCGACGAGCTGGAGCGGGGAGCACTCGGGCAGCTTCTTGCGGGCGAGGGACCTCCTGACAGCTCTGCTCTTGCTACGCTGGCGCCGGACGGAGCGGGTTCCGCCCAGGGACCACGCGCCTTGGGGCCAGGGCGCCTTCTTGAGGGGGAGGCGGCCGAGGCGCCCCCGGAGCTTCGTCGCCCACGCAGGACGAGGTTCGGTGCAGCGGGAAAGACGGCGCGGGGGAGCCCCCTACGGCGCGGACGAGCTCGTCGACGCGGTCGAGCCACTCTTCGTAGACGTCGTCGACGGGGCGGTAGCGCAGGAGCTTGTTTGCCGCGATGAGCGCAGCTCGAGCCTCCATGGGCGCACGGAACGCGCGAGACGAAGAACCAGCCGGGCGAAGCGAGGGGTAGCAAAGGCGGCCGCCTTTGCCTCACGGAGGGATGCTGGACGATGCTTGCTGCTCATTCCCTGCCGGGCCGGTCGCGTGTTGACGGGCGGGTGATGGGGAACGACGAGGGCGCCTCACGACGGAGCCGCTCGGGCGACGCTGGAAGCGAGAGCGCTCAAGCGCCGCACGGGCCCGACGAAGCGCCGATATGGATGCGGGGTTGACGGAGAACAGGGCGGCGGAAGACGACCTCAAGACCTACCGGGCGCGCTAAATGTCGGATTTCGGTTCCGCAGACCCTTGAGGTTCAACACTGGGGTGCGCGGAATTCGCCTCTACCTACCGCACGCCGCTAGGATCTAAACTACGAAAGGAACAACACAAGAGACACAGGGTTTATACTAGTTCGGGCCACCATTGTGGTGTAATACCCTACTCTAGTTTGTGGTGTGGTGGATTGCCTCTTGGGCTGATGGTGATGAACAATACAAGGAAGAACAGCCTCACGAGGGTCTATTCTTGGCTGGTGTGATGAACTGCTAGGGGGAGTTCAGTCGCTTCTCTCTATCTCTCTGTCGATTCCAGATCTCTCGCTATCTTTCCCAATCTCTGATCCCGGATCTCCCCTTACTATGGTGGCTAGCTCTACTTATAGGCGGAGGCCCTGGGCCTCTTCCCAAATATTGAGCGGGAAGGGCGCCAACAATTGGCCATTTTGATGGGGAACATATGGTACACTTATCCTGACTAAAGTTGGTCCTCGCCTGCCAAAGGCTCTGGTGGTGACGCCGGCTTGGGCTCCACAATGACTTCCTTCCTGCCGTTGGACTGGTCTTGGTCTTGTTGCACCAAATGGACGCTTTGCTTGATGCTCTCGCAAGGCTTGCTCTCCTTTGTACCAAAGAGGAAAGGGGGACACTGCGCTGGCTGGCGCCTCGCCGGGCGCCCTTGGTCGTCATGGCTTGCGTCATGGGCACCTCGTGAGGTACCCCGCCTTGATCTCTCCGCCACCTCGCGAGCTAGCCTGAGGAAGCTCCCTGTCGTCTGCCCCGCGAGGCTTGGCCCCTCGCGAGGGTCTTGAGTTCGTGTTGATGAAGATGGTCCGTGATGGGCCCCCCTTTGAGCCACGCCGCAGGCCGCAGGCAGGCAAGTCTGGGACCTCGCTCCTGTAACGCCAACACTCTCGCCTCGCCTGCCTCGCGGTGGACGTGCAGCAGTTCAATCGGTGTCAGATTGCCAGAAGCATATTGTACTGTAGTATCATCATTGTTGGACCTTCCGAAGAGGCGAAGAGCCAGGTGCAAGGTTCACATGAGTACGAACTGTTGAACCTCCCGAAGAGGCAAATGCCAAGCGCAAGGTTTTATAGCAGTTGTCGTCCTAGTAGGAGTGTACTACAGCTATAGAGAACGATGCTACTGTATGATGCCGCTACGTCACGTATATCCAAAGTTGTGCCACCTTTTTTTCTCAAAGAGCGTGTTGGAGCCCATGCAACAACCACACAAGTTGCACGTACACATAACACATTTACTAGTAATAAATTCCAAAGGACAAATGCCAGTATGCCACACAAGTTCATCTCCAATTCATGTGATAATTTTGTGCACGACTAGTCTACATATATTCACAGCGCTACCTTTCACAATTACCGTACTCCACTTACACGTTATAGATGGGCTACATGTCCTCCTCCAGGTTCCAGTCCCAGGTGTTCTTCATGGATGGCACGATCCATAGCGGTGGGCAACGGGAATCATTGTTGCAGCTTTCTAGTCCGGTTCCACACGATGGAGACTCATCCAAGATGCAGCGGCATAAATCAGGGATATCGTGTCCTAGCATGTCATTCATCCAGCGGTGTGCACTAAAGACACAACCATGCTTCATGAACGGCAGGCCTTCCGTGTCGTGCACGGAAGGTGGCATTCGCTTCACAATGGGGTAGCTGTCCCTGATGAAAAGCAAGTACTGTCCAAGAGTGTTCCTCGCACCCACGTAGCATCACAGGGTCGAACTCGGCGCCGCTCATCTAGTACACGCGCATCCCAGATCTGGACACATGGTGACGCATATAGTCAAGGTCCATGCATAATAATGTTGTGCTCAAATATGGCGGCCAAGAATACTGCAGCAAATAGTACTACTCAAAGATAGAGGAAGTAAAATAACCGGCTTATTATATATAGCCACTCTTGGCTACATGGATGAGATAGTAAGACATGGAAAAAAAAAGTGGTGGCAGCTAGTGGGTTCAAGTCTTCAAGGGCCAAGCTAGCTATACACGTCCTCCAAGGTAAAAAGTACTCCTACTAGTACTACTAAGTATACTACTAGTAAAACAATGAAAGAGAAGGAGAGAGGGTTAAAAAATGGAATACCTGGGTAGATGGTGACGGTACGATCGTGGTAGATTGTGTGACCATGTTGCACATTAGTGGTACCATGGGTAACGACTGCTAAGATAGTTGATCCCATGCCAAAGTCAGCTACAAGGTTCCAGGTTAGACCGAATCGCGGATGCAAATGCACATCCAGGATCGGCGATCTTATTTTGATCAGGGGATGACTGGTCCCTGCAAAATAATGGAGTACCGTTAGGGATGCAAATGATGGTTTGTGCATTCCGTTTGTAATCTCCCATACCGTAGGATGGCAACCAGATGAAACAAGTCCCCTGGCTTGTCACCGCCAAGATGCGGCCTAGATGGCGACGGCGCCTTCGAACGTATGGGTACAAATCTGCCGCCAACATGCGCCAGCCTCCGCCAGCATCGCTCTTGCATTGATGACAATCCTTATGTCGAACATCGTGATGAGATAGTAATCGCTGTAGCCGCCGCTTTGTCGGCCGGGTCCGCAATTGCTATCTTCTTCAATCTCATGTAGGCATCATCATACGATTCAAGCCCAGCCAGTCCGGAAGGCCGATCCCAATGGTGGAGAAGGGTTCACCGAACGGCCGCGACCGCTGTGGATGTTGTGCAAAATGATGGTGGTATCCGCCGAGGTATGCAAGCCAATTCGCTGGCACCCACCCTGCACCTATATATAAGACGGTGGGCAGCGGAGAAATTACAGGATGGAAATGGAATAACTAAGTACTACATGATCAAACTCCATTACTGACCTGCTCATCGGACAAAATCCGACTACCTCTCAACGTAGGAAACTCTAGCGGAGTCAACGTGCAACCATGGCCAGGGAGCGGTGGACTGTTTGAAGGATTGTCCCATAGAAGAACCTTCTCCTCGAGGATGCATAGAAGACCAACAAGCATGGCCTTTTCCCAAGCCTGTTTAAGCAGCGTCTTGAAAAAGTTGGTGCAGGAAGCACCGAGTCTTGCAGCGGTGAGGACGCCGAGCGGCGCAAGCGATTTCTCCTAGAGGATCGGCGCCCAAGGTCTCCCAGCCTGACGAGGAGGAGAACCGCCTGGTGAATCCATGGGAGCAGCGACGAACTGCTTTCTTCGGGGAGGGAATCAAGAGGAGGAGATAAGAGCGTAGTAACGTAGGCCTCGCCCTTCCAACTGTAGATCATTCTCAAACAAGGGGTGAGGCTATTATTTACTACTAAGTACTAGCATTATGGAACGTTATGGGATTACATTATACTGTAAATAATAGCACTAGTAAGAAATTTTTGGCACTAGGTAGTAGTTTTTAGCGTGGATTAAGAAATTTTGGGTATGTTTTTGCCATTTTTTGTACACGCTAACTAGTGTCAAAAAACGTCTTACATTATGTGACGGAGGAGTACGTACTCGTACTGTAGCAGTACTAGTACTACATTTCTCAACTAGTAGTGCGATGTACTGTACTTCTTGTCTAGTCTACTAGTAGCATAGTGCACCGGTTTTGAACTCTTGAATCTCAGGGCCAAGGAGCTACAGTTGGAAATGGAGGGTACTACTGTTCTCTAGAACCATCGCTGTACTATCAATGCAGGGGAAGTACACCTGCGTAGTGGCCTAGTGGGTACTCTCGGTGCTCTATTCAGCCGCTCCTCTCACGTAGCTGGCCTACTCAGCCGCTCCTCTCACACACACACACACACTAGCAGCATGTTTATCAGCGACGGTTACTGCGGGGGCAGAACATTTGAGTTATTTGATACAGCGAGACTAGGATTTTCGCTTCCATTTGTGGAGGTGTAATGGATCTCATCGAACTTTGTTAGTAGTTCCTTCTTTATGAATGAGATGAAGCAAAGCTTTTGCCTCTGTTTCAAAAAAAAACGTCAAGAGGAATTTCTTTTATAGTAGAGCCGATAATGGAGTGAAGTCCATGCGTGCAACGCCACAAGCTATAGAGTAGTAGTAGAGCACTTTACATACAGAGCCATATTGCCCAGTTCCCAATGCCCCGCCAGCTTTTTCCGGGCCTCGGCTTAATTGGGAGGCGCTAGTTTAAATATCCTACTAGCTGATGAGGAAGCTGCAAGCGAGGTGCGGCTAGGGCGAGCACGCGAGCCACGGGATGCTGGGAAGGAAAACCCATTCACGTGGCTAGGCTGTCCAGTGCACCCAGATTGTGGGGCCGCACGTCCATTTGACTTCAAAACTCAAAATACCCGTGTAAAATATTGGCTCGCAGCGAAGTGTAGTAGTACTATTTTTTTAAAAGGTCAGCTGTCAGCGCTCGCCAGATCGAACCCAAAAAATGAGGTATACACTCCCGCGACCACTAGTCGTACTCGTTGGAGTACAACGCAACCTAGAATCACCTTTTGTCGCTAGTAGTACGTACATTGTTCCTTACAAGAAACCCCTAATAATGCAAGAAACCACTAAAATGCCAAGAAACTACTACCACTTGCATACGTGGCAGACTTAAGATAAGACTACCTTATCGACCATTGTACATGCTCTTACCAACAAAATCCTCGAGTGACCTCCTACCTCCGCCCGCCCACCTAGTCATCCTGGCCATGGGACACAGCTACCGCCACCGGTAAGTATGAGGGTCAAAACCGCCGCGGTGCGGAGCCCATGTTGCGGAAGCCCGGATGCCAGCTCCATCCGGCGCCGCGGCCGCTTAGCTAGCCAAGATAGCTCCGCCCACTGCTTGTCTCGCATGGTTTGTTAGCTAGATTGGCATGGCAGCGACGGCTTGCTCAGGCGCGCCGCGCTAAGGCAGACATTTGGCTCGAAGCGAAGGGCGCAGCGCAGCTGCTTGCTCGCTAGTGGTTCATGCTCGCCAGCTCGCCAACCCATGCGGAGGGCCAGCGCGGCGTCTGCCCGTCCTGCCATGAGCGGCGGCCAACTCGCTCATCACCGGCGCCACCGACGAACACGCATCAAGACTGTTTGAAGTAATGTTCAGGAAAAATAATGATTTGAGGGGGAATAACATGATAGAAGGTCAGATGTGGGTCCCTCGTGTCAACGGTCAAACAAAATGTGTTGGTTTAAGCTGCCTCGTCAGCACGGACATGTGGGCCAACCCAGTCATAAATGGGTTTAAACGAACCTAATCGGTAGGAGTACTAGGTAGTAGTTTTTGGCATGGATTAAGAAAGTTTGGGTATGTTTTTGCTATTTTTTGTACAATAGGTTCTTCCTAGGGCTGGTTGAAAGTTGTAGTTTTTTGTTAAATACTCTACATATAGTAAGTAGGAGTGAAAGTTAAGCTTTGGAAGCCAATAAGCAAGGCTAGTTACATAGTGCATATGTGTACATGATTGAAAGTAAATATCAACCATGAGTGACTAATATCTTGATGGAAAACTCGAAAGTATGGAATACTAGGAAAAAAATGCATGGTTAGAAATACTAGCAATGTTCATGTCCGTTGCAACGAATCATAATTAGAATAATACTTATTCACAAACTTGGTACAAAACACCCTAATTTTGATATACATATGTCACTAGAGATATATTATGTTTCAATTAGAATATATTCCTTGGGTTGTTTTGGTGAGGTCAGGGAGGGATGTGGTTGGTTTTAAGATAATAATTATGGGTTTTTCTGCAAATTGGTAGACAAGTGGGATGTTGGTGAGAAAAGGCAACAACTTACCTCACAATCGTTAGATGTAGATCTAATGGTCGAAACGACGGATGGCGTATACACCCAAGATCACCAACTTAGTCTTGTGTAGGAGTACTAGCAAGATCCGTGCATTGCATGGAACATCAACATGCATTTTTATAAAACACTTGTTGTGATTGACCTTCATGGAGTAATCCCATGTGTAAAAACTAATGATATCTCGAGAAATATGAGATAAGTGAAGAGGAGTGGGGTGTGGTGGTGGTTGGTGGTCGGACCGAGCGGAGGCATGGGGATTGACGACGCCAGCAAATGCCACTGAGCCGCTTTGTTCCAGAGGCTTCCTTTCTTAATTGCTCAACAATGAGGTTTGTTGGAGATAAGGATGAACGAGGGAAGGCCTTGTCTGCAAATGTGGAGAGGGGTGCGGGTATCTTTTAGTTTAATTTCCATCCGTCAGATATAGATCGGACGGTCTATATTGCAAGATGGCACACGTACCATCATCAGCAACTCGGTTTTCTATAAGAGAATAAATATAAGTATGGAGATACAAACGTATTATCGATACTTGCTTCCGTAAACTAGCATCTACATTCTATTCAACGCATCGGCATGTGGGGCCTTAGCACAATGACTTCTCGACTGTGTAAAAGAAAGATTTTCCCGTCGCCGACGAGGGGGTGAGGGCGGCGCGCTTTTTGGCTTGCTCTAGTCCTAGTAGTCATACTAGGTGGTCTAAGCACGTGTAGCTTTTTTTTCATGTCTTGTGTTCACCGTACTGCCACGACTGTTGATGAATAGATGGTAAGTTATTCACGGGGAAACCCTTGTTGAGCGTGTTTGCGAGAGAGAGAGACAGTGTGCGTGTGTGATATATTAGAGACTGAGGCAATGATAACAGATTCTTTGTGTCTATGTGTGTGGAGGATAGAGAGAGACATGTACATGGGGCTTTGTGTTGTGTAATGTGGAGACACATATACATAATTAGAGAGTGAGTGTGTGAGATACACTTGCGGACATGGGGAGAGATGAGGATGCAGATAAATGGGTGTTTGTGCGTGTCTGTGTGTGTTTGTGCACGCGTTTGTGTGTGACAGGGAGAGAGTGTATGTGGAGTGGAGAGACCACTGATGATGTAAACCTAGTATAAGGGAAGGGGGAATGGTGTGACATGTGTAGTAGTGAGATAGCACGGGTGCGGGCGGGGGGAGCAGACTATTTGGAAGAGACATCAAGTGTGTGTGTGGGAGAGGGGTGTGAGAGCGAGAGAAAGAGAGAGCTAGCGAGAGAGAGAGAGAGAGAGAGAGAGAGAGAGAGAGAGAGAGAGAGGAAGAGAGAGGGGTCGTTTGTGTCCATAAATGGCGTATAGATAGGGAGACAATGTTGATGTTGTCCGAAATTGGCCTATGAACGGAGACGCAAGGGAAGCGAGTCATCGTGTGTGTGATAGGGACTTCATGAGAGATCTAGAATAGATGGTGTAGAGAACAATGTGTGAAATCGAGAACGATTATACATTAGGGAGCTATGCAAAGAGTCACGACATATATGTATACAGGGAAGGAGGGGCGGGTCCGCATGTGGGAGAGATAGAAAGAGGAGAGTGGTGCACAAGGAGACAAAGTGTGCTTGTTTGCAGTGGGGTGGTGTGTGAGGTGAGTGCGAGAACCACATAACTAGGGAGATAGACGCTTGGGGCTGACGTTTTGTGTGTATGGGAGATATACACTCTACATAGTGCGTGTGCTTGGGTAAGAGAGATAGCGGAGACCTAGAGAGTGAGGGAAGAGATGTGTGCATGCCCGAGAGACAAAGTGATAGAGACCTATGTTGGGGTCCGGACTTTACAAGAGAGAGGGGTGTTAATGTGCTCGTGTTTTGGTGTTTGGGGGAGAGGACGACTTCTCTATGTGTGTGTTTGTGTGGTGGTGGTGGTGGGGGGGGGGGTTGACTTCAGATAAACAGTGAGGTGTCTATATTTGAGGGACTTTAGCGTAATTGACATATTGTGCACTCATGGTTGATCAATTTGTTTCACGGTTTGTACTATGAGATAACGATACTTTTGAACATGCGTGATATACCTTGATGTACCAGAATTACAAACCTAAGATTGGAATTTTGGAATTCGACTACATCATTAGCTTTTGTAATTCATTTAAACAGAGGTACATTTTTTAAGCCGGGATTTCATGATTTCAAATTCATATATCAAACCTAGAGATATACACATACGGGCATGTTCAAACTTTATAATCATTCACTTTGTTCATACACATACACATTTTTTGCTTTTGTCATCATATTTAGGACAAACACATTTGGAATTTCATTTGAATTGGACCGTATGATGGTATTTGCTTGTAGTAGCTCAATGATCCATATTTGAATTGAATGGACAATCTAAGTTTCGAGTTGGAGACACTGATTTTCAAAACTTGCACATTTTTTTTGCATGCAAAACAAACAAATTGTCGGCCATGATATCATAGTCGGCCGTACGAACAGACTACTTATAATTTTAGGCGCCAAAAGGTTTCAAACTTCCCGCTCACATCGAAATATCACGCACCCAAAAGTTTAGCCCTGCGATATTCCCGTTTTACCCCTACCACATGAACGGAAAAGGGCTGCTTTGGTAACTCCATTGTTTTCCCCTCTTTGCCCCCAACATTCTCCCCAGGAGCCCCTCCCCTTCCCCTCCCCGACCCCCCAACCACGGCAAGCCGCAGAATCTAGTCCTCCGCCGCAGCGGTGGACCTCACACCCCACCGGATCTACCTTCCGCACCTTGGAAGCCCCAACTGCCAACTCACCCCTTCACCGGAGCCACTTCAGCGCCTGGCTTGTCCACCGGTCCAGATCTTCTTGACCGCCATCATGGTCCACCGCACCGGATCTGCTTAACCGGCGCCCTCGTCCACCACAGAGTAGGCCCTTCATCGACTCCCTCGTTCGCCTTCGCTGGCCCTTCATACAAGCCCTCGTCCGCTGCAACAGATCCGCCTCACCGAAAGATCAGATAATGCGCTCGCCAAGCCTTTGTCCATCGCATTGGACCCGCTCCACGACGCCATATTCAACTCCACCAGCCCCGCTTTACCGGGCCGCAGCCTCATCAAAGTTATTTCGATTTGTGCTCCTTCGGTTTTTCTCTTTATCGTGCAACTGTTCACTTACCACAGATGAGCTTTCTTGTATGTCGACAGGCACCGCAACCGTAGCACCGAAGCCGCGTCAGCGACGGTGACAGCCGGCCCAAACTCAACCGCAACACAAGCACCATTGATGATCCTTAGCTATCAAGTATGACAACGATACCCATAAGCCGCCGAGAATCAGGTACTATTATCCAACGGCCGGCGCCTACGTTCACTTTCCTAGCATAAGCACCGCACCTTTGAATTTCTTCAGGGCATCATTCAATTTTTCATGAGACGCGTTATTCGCTTGCACTCGTAGGGCCATACTTACCGCAGTGAACATGTTACACGTGCTAAATTACATACCAAAGGCACATATAGTTACTATGCTTTTAGTTTTGTTCTCGATGCCACCGTTGGTTCCATCGATCGCTTAATGTTCTCTATGCTTAATTACACATCAGCAAACTAGCATGTGGTTCCGCTGCTTTTTGTTCGCTTTTACCCTACATTTTCTCGATGCTAGCTATTACATCACCGCTCGAGCCTCTGCTCATTACTTGTTTGTGTGTTCTTGATCTTCCCAAGTTGCATGACTAATTTGATGCTTCTATTAATTATGGAGCTCCAACCCCATCAAGCAAAATATTTGTTCTTTTGGGATGGCACCTCTAACAAGCATAAAAATAGAGGGAAGCAGATATATTGTCGTATGCACACACCCTTCTTTCATTAGTTTAGATGAACCATTGATGATCAATTCGACCAGTGCATGCGATTAAAATTAGTTTTACCTAAATAGATGGTGCAGAATAAACTACAACAACTAGATTTGCAACCACGGGATGTCGATTTATATCTTCAAAGAACATTGCAACAACAGCTAGGCTTCACAAAGAACATATGGTAAGCCGGTGTGTTTTAGTACATGTGAAATGTAATGCGAGTGGGCTGCTTTCTTGGCTTGTGCCCTCAACGTATAATCCTACCGAATTACAAATAGTTCAGTTGTTCAAATGCTTGTTTGTTGTTATGCTATACCTGAGTTGGCCAATATGTCAACAGTGCCTGCTGTACTAATGTAAAGAAATGCATGCCTATTTCATTTGAGTCCTTAACTATTCCTCTCAACTTCATCACAAGACTGTCTTAGTAGTTTATATGAGGCCACACTGTTAAGTGCTTTATCAGATTATTTCAACTACTTAGATGCCTTGGCAACTTAAATATAGTGGTTGTACACTCCCTTTCAACTAGGGATGTCAACTGGGTCCCGTTCAATCCCGATTAAAGTCCACTAGTGGTATGATAGTTCAAAATAGTTTTTGTCTTTTGAGGAAAATGAACTAGGGAGGTAGCAAAAACTAACTAGATGGGCTGGCAGATGTCGTTTATTTGCCACTTACATCCCTAGTTTCATCTTACCATTTTAATTTCTTTTCGGCTGATGCTGCTTCGAACCATTTAAATATAGTTTGCCATGCTCGGCAATAATTCGTCCGTCGTTTACCATGTAAGCTTACTGCCTGGATCATACGATAACTATCTCTAACTTATGTCCAGCGGAAACCTTTCAGGATGCCGTTCACACTAGGACACAATGTACAACCCCAGAATCTATTTGTGGAATCAGTGCGCCATCCATGCTACCAGATGGCAGCAGTTCAGAGGCAACACTGCCGGAGAGCAGTCTGAGCACAGATATTATAGTGCTTGAGGCTCTACTAGAGGCAGAAAAAGATGGTGTGTGAGGGAGTCCCGGACTAGGGGGTGTCCGGATAGCCGGACTATCGTCACGGCCGGACTCCAAGACTATGAAGATACAAGATTGAAGACTTCGTCCCGTGTCCGGATGGGACTTTCCTTGGCGTGGAAGGCAAGCTTGGCGATACGGATATGTAGATCTCCTACCCTTGTAACCGACTGTAACCCTAACCTATCCGTGTCTATATAAACCGGAGGGTTTTAGTCCGTGGGACTAACAACAATCATACCATAGGCTAGCTTCTAGGGTTTAGCCTCCTTGATCTCGTGGTAGATCTACTCTTGTACTACCCATATCATCAATATTAATCAAGCAGGAGTAGGGTATTACTCCATCGAGAGGGCCCGAACCTGGGTAAAACATCGTGTCCCTTGTCTCCTGTTACCATCCGCCTAGACGCACATTCGGGCCCCCCTACCCGAGATCCGCCGGTTTTGACAATCGACATTGGTGCTTTCATTGAGAGTTCCTCCTGTCGCCACCGACAGCCCGATGGCTCCTCCGATCATCAACAACGACGTGGTCCAGGTGAGACTTTCCTCCCGGACAGATCTTCAGATTCGGCGGCTTTTGCATGCGGGCCAATTAACTGGCCATCCGGAGCAGATCGAAGCTACGCCCCTGTCCATCAGGTCAGATTTGGAAGTTTAAACTATACGGCCGATATCCGCGGAGACTTGATCTTCGACAGATTCGAGCCGAGCTGCCGCCAAGACTGTTTCGATGGGCATGATCTAGCTCGCAGCCGGTCAAAGGCCTCGAGGCCGCACTCAAAGATCCGCTCCGACCTTTAATCCGGAGCCGGATTCCCCGATCGAGGACGAGTGGTTGGACACCGCCTTGGGGGCTACAATCTCTACGGCGATTGAGCCGAACTCCATCCATGTCCTTTGCGAAGACCTCGACTCCAGGGTGTCGGACTCCTCTCCGGACTCCGAACCCTCCACGCCCCTGCCAATCGAATCCGATTGGGCGCCGGTCATGGAGTTCACTGCCGCGGACATCTTCCAGCACTCACCCTTTGGCGACATCCTGAATTCACTAAAGTCTCTCTCTTTATCCGGAGAGCCCTGGTCATGGAACTCTTTGGTGTCTTACCCTTCTTGCGAAGGATCCGCTGTCCGGACTTCGGTACCGCTGATGGTTCCGGCATGGAGTCCGGACGAGGGTCGGGCTTAGAGCCCCTGCGGGTCTTGCCCCCCGCGCGCCTGGAGTCCGGGAGGTCGCCTTGTGGCACCTCCTGCGCTACCTCCTCTTGACCAAGCCCCTCTTGGGGCCCCGCCGCAGCGTCGTCCGCAGCGTGAGGCGAGGAGGCGGTCGGAAGCGAGGTACTCTCCATTTCCGACGAGCCCAGGGACCCGCTCGATGAATCGGTGAACTCGCCCTTGGGCGGGCTGCACGGTTGTTCGACATTAGAGAACACTCTGCAATAATAAAAAGCCATGGGTATTCCGACACTTATGATCTCTCCAGGGCTTGGCCCTCGAGGCCAATCCTCCTCGCTGCCGCCGACGTTGGTGGAGAAGTCCGAGGAAGGGTTCTTCCTTCTGACCCTCCGCCTCCCGGCCGGGCGGCCTTCCTTTTCTTCTCCTCCCCTCCGGGGAGGAGCTTCTTCTTCTTCCTCCTCATCTTCGTGAGAAGATTCCGCCGAATCTGACAGCAGACGGCGCCGGGAGCTCCTTCGAGTTCCCGTGGCCTCCTTCTTGGCTTTCTTCTCCGCACTACATGGTGCCGAAGCCAGCAGCCCCGTTAATCGGGCGTCCGCTGGGTCTTTCCGCAAAGGAGCCGGACAGTTAATCTATCCGGACGCCTTCAGCCAGTCCTGCCAAAGATTAGGGAGTTTTAGATCCCCGTGAGAGTCAATCTATGAAAAAGAGCCCGTGAAGGGTAAATAACTTACTCGCCGGCTTGACGCCGCGAAGCTGTATCCGCGATCTTTGGTAGCGGATGTCAGCTTCAGCGCTTCTTGAACATCACCTTCCAGGCGCCTTCGTACGTAGTGTCGAAGAGCCAGCTCAAGGTTTGGTGCTGTGCCGGATCGAACTCCCACAAGTTAAAGGCCCGTTGTTGGCATGGGAGAATCCGGCGGATGAGCATCACCTGGATTACATCGACAAGCCTAAGGTTCTCGGCCACCAGGTTTCTGACGCATGTTTGAAGTCCGGATGTCTCGTCCGAACTCCCCCACGTCAGGCCCATCTCTTTCCATGACGAAAGCTATGTGGGGAAGCCAGATCTGAACTCGGGGGCCGCCGCCCATTTGGTGTTGCGGGGCTCGGTGATATAGAACCACCCCGATTACCGCCCCTTTATTGTCTCCACGAAGGCACCTTCGAGCCATGGGACTTTGGCCATCTTGCCAACCATGGCGCCCAAGACTCGCTTAACGGCCGCCCACTACCTTCGGCCGGACGTTGAAGATCTTCAGCCATAAGTCAAGTGGGGCTGATGCAGAGGAAAGTTTCGCACACGCACGATAAACGCCGAGATGTTGAGGATGAAATTGGGGCCGATCGTGGAAGTCCAGGCCGTAATAGAACATGAGCCCCGGACAAATGGGTGAAGTGGAAAACCTAGTCCGCGGAGGAAGTGGGGAGAAACACTACCTCTCATGGGGCCCGGGTTGGAATAAGCTGCCCCCGCCGGGCAACTCAGGCGCAATGTTGCCGGACAAGTATCCGCCTCCCGCAGGTTTTTGATATGCCCCTCCGTGACGGAGGAGGCCATCCACCTGCCTCCCGCTCCTGACATGGTTGGAGAAGGTTGAGGTGGGATGTGCGGACTTGGGCGCTGGAGCTCGAGTGCGCGGAAATGGATAAGCAAAGGAGGAACAAGGCGTAGGTGAAAATGTGGATCCTTATCCCCTTATATAGATGGACGAAGCTATGCGTCCCCCACCAGCCTGGTAAAACTCGCTTATTTCCCAAGCGCCATAATCAATAGCACAGATGGGTTACCCACGTCCGTATTGATGAGAATCCTGGAATAAGGGGGCACGATCTATGCTTTGATAAGACGTGCCAAGGAAACCGCCTCGCTAAAACACGCTGAGGTGGAACAGTAAAAAACGATTCATATAAAGGCCTGGCCGTGGTGTGATGTCACGCCGCGGAATACGTCAGCAGATCTGTGCAAAAGTTATTCTCTCTACGGTGTTATGTGGAACTTGTTTTGCAGAGCCGGACACTATCCTTGTGTTCAAAACCTTCTATGAAGTATATGGAGGAGGAACCCGCCTCGCAATGCCGAAGACAATCAACGCGCCGGACTCATCGTCATTGAAGCCTGGTTCAGGGGCTACTGAGGGAGTCCCGGACTAGGGGGTGTCCGGATAGCCGGACTATCGTCACGGCCGGACTCCAAGACTATGAAGATACAAGATTGAAGACTTCGTCCCGTGTCCGGATGGGACTTTCCTTGGCGTGGAAGGCAAGCTTGGCGATACGGATATGTAGATCTCCTACCATTGTAACCGACTCTGTGTAACCCTAACCTATCCGGTGTCTATATAAACCGGAGGGTTTTAGTCCGTAGGACGAACAACAATCATACCATAGGCTAGCTTCTAGGGTTTAGCCTCCTTGATCTCGTGGTAGATCTACTCTTGTACTACCCATATCATCAATATTAATCAAGCAGGAGTAGGGTATTACCTCCATCGAGAGGGCCCGAACCTAGGTAAAAACATCGTGTCCCTTGTCTCCTGTTACCATCCACCTAGACGCATAGTTCGGGACCCCCTACCCGAGATCCGCCGGTTTTGACACCGACAGTGTGGCTGAGGTAATCTTTATCTTGAGGCTGGAAATTACGGAATTAGCAGCACGCATTATGCAAGCAACCCAAGAATTGGAGGAAGTAAGAATGTTGCATTTGAAGATGGAGGAGGTCCTGCTGTTTCTGCTATCTGAAGCCGAAGGTAATCCCGGTTCTTCTTTAGATACCAGTTGAAATTGTCATTAGATTATTGTACTTGCATGTTGTGTCATGTCTCTGAATGGATTATGTTGCAAGACCCCCTATGTTGTCCATGTGTTGTAATGATCCGAATTTTTAGGCGAGGTAATCCTCAGTACTTGTATGATTGACATAAGGTGAACTGTTTTTCATGTGAGCATATTGTATTGGATGAAATAACTGTTTGAATCAGAGTGTATACAACCTACTGAATTCGAAGATCACGGCATTTCTAAATCATAATCATATATAAAGGTGGAATAAATCTTTGTTGTGGTTTGGAAGAAATAAATAACAAAACGTATAATTATCTGTGAATATTCGTAGTCGAATACAAATTGGATTTGAATTTAGTTTGCCAGGTCCCATGGCAAACGTGAATGCTAATTCTCCCAAGTTTTGAACGAAGCGGCTAAACACCCACTATAATTTGTGGGCTGCCCGAAGCAAGTGTCTGCGAGATGGAAATTACTGTCTACCCCTGACACTTGACATCCTTATCGACCGGATTTACACTGCTGTCGATAGGAGTAGACTAGTAACTTCGATCAGACGTGACACGACGACGTCTGAGCCCATTCAGACACGGTGGGTGCCAAACGTGGGCAGCAAAACACATTTGATTCAAGCTCGTCCGAAAGACATGTGTCTCTTCCTCCATTTCCCCATTCATACAAGGTGGGTGGCAAAACAAACACTCCTCGTCCGAAATCGATGTAGACTAATATTTTAAATAGGGGCAGATGTGTAACTTCCATCAGACGTGACACAATCGCCCAACTTGTCAGCCCCGTTCATACACCGTGGGCGCCAACCGTGGGTGGCAAAACACCCTCTCCTCGCCCGAAATAGTTACCGGCAAATATTTGGGAGATGCGAGATTACCGTCCTATCCCCAACCAATGTGATGTCCGAAATTTTAAACGGGGGATAAGTTCGTAACTTTCCCCCATTTCAGAGAAGCGCGTCCCAAAGTTTCAAATCCCCCCCTCCCCTCCATTTCCCCATTCATACACCGGCGGCGGCACGACAACCTCCGCACTGTGGCCAGCCTCCTCCGTCCGCCACCCCATCCTCCACCTTGCCGGAGCCGCTACCCCTACCCCGTCGTCCACTGCAAGAGATGGACGTCTCTCATCCACGGCGCTGGACCAGGATCCTTTCATCGCCTCCTCTCACTTCATCGGAGCCGTCATCCACCTTGCCATTGCCGCTCCTATGACCGCCTCGTCCACGGCAACAGGATATATCCCCCGACGAGGCCGTCTGCCGTCTAAAGACTTCTTCCCCGCCGCCGACAACCATCGCACCCACAGCACCCTCAACGTATCAGCATAGGCCTACACGGCGTCGCAAGAGAGGTGGTACTCTTCCATATGTGCTTAAGTTATTGATCTCACCCGGAAAATAGATCGTAATTTGTTTACTGTACTTTTCTTGTCCGTACCAAATCATAGTGGCTAGTTGAAAGCAAACATTGGTTGCGAAGTAGCTTTTTCCGGTTTGCACCTTCAGATCCGCCATGGCACGGGCACTATACTCGTAAAGCTTATGGTTCCCCCCCTTTATATTCACTACCATCATCGTAGGTGCTTCGTGTCGTGCTAGCATTGCTCCTCAAGACCTCAACCCAAAGCTTACGTGTTGAAATACGAATCTGATATGATGGTCATATCACTAAAACAGAGAACGTTTAATTGGTCACCTAATGTTCCTATATCCGTTTTGAAAAGCATGTGCGCCACCCACTGGTCCACCTAGTTCCACTTTCCTGATTTTTCTCTTGATGCTTAGGGTTTTCCCCTTTTATCTACTCTACTATGATATGTGTAGGTGCTTTCTGTCGTACTAGCATTACTCCACCCTTCAAGCTAAACAACACAACACTCAGAATTCGAAAGCTTAGTTGTTCAAATATGATTGTGATATGATACTGATATTAGTTAACCGACACATTTAATTGGTTAGCTAAAGGTCCCACTTGAGTTTCCAAATGCATGTCGCGACATATAGAGAGACAGCATAATTGCATTTCTTTGTCACTTGTTGACCATACTTTCTTGTCCATACCAAATCTTAGTTGTTATTTCAAAGCAAACATCGGTTGCTAACTACCCTTTGCGCGGTTTGCAGCTTCAGATTTGCCATCTAACTGCCACGGTCAACACTGTACTCATCATGCTTATGTTTTCCCCATTTTATGATGACCACAATCAGCTACGTGGTTCGTGTCGTAATAGGACTGCTCTACCCATCGAGCTAAACAAGCTTAGTTGTACAAATTCATATATGATATTATTGCTGATATTAGTAAAACTGAGAGATGTTTAATTGGTGAGCTAAATGTTCCTACTTTAGTTTCGAAATGCATGTGAGCCACATATGGAGAGACCGGAAAGAATAGTATTTCTCTATGCGCTCTGGTTCATCATGGGTGGCCAACCGACATTGTATTAAAAGACTTGTAATATCTTCAATCTGCTTGCTCTTCTGCTCTTCTTTAAGATGATACTCTTCTCTTGCGGTCGACTGGTCAGGTCGAGTTCTTCTCCCTTAGTATATTTTGAATCTGTCAGGTCAAGTCGACTTGTTCTTCTTTACTATATGTTGAAGCTATCATCTGCGAAGTGTCATCACTTCTGGAACTCTCATATTTTGAGTAGTAGGCCACATTATATTAATGCACACAACAAATTACCGCATGCATTGCATCTTTTAAAAGAATTGCAGAGATAGCACAAAGGGGTTTACAGGGAGGCAGTATTGGATTAGAACCACTTCTGCATTACAAAGAAAATCTCACTTATTTTTATGTTTTCATGCATGTCAGATATTGAACATTATCAAAATTAATATGAGAATGGGCGCACGAGAGGAATATTGCGAAACGATCCACTGGCTAACAAACTTGGCATGGTGGAGGATGGCCCATCTTATTCACCCATCAAGGTGCTTGCTCTAACTTTGCAAAGTTGTATTGGTCGCACATATTTTGCATCTGACCTCTTACATTACTTCTACTTTGTTACACCATCTACTTAGTTTAAGCATCATATATGATTATATTCCATACCTATCCATTTTCTGTACCTATTCCATGTGTCGTCACACTATGTTTTTCCAGTCAAATGTTGTTCTTTCGTAATAGATGTCCAAAAGGAAGAGGGTGAGTGCAGATCCTCAAGGAGTACAAACTAGGTATTTGGAAAAGGTAGTGATACATGTTAAATCAGATAGATCAGCAGCCACAGAAAACACAGGCCCAACTGTACCACACTTTACCCCTACTCCAGTGGCCAAACCCCTATTAGAACTGCTAGGAGCCCAGCGTCAGGTACTGTCTATGATATCAATTCAAAATTTGAACTCCTAAATTTCTGCTTGTGCCTTACCTTGTCTCTTGTATGAAAAACTAATTTCAGATGAATCTCCTTGCTCAAAGGATCATACGATCTCAAAACAATAATGGGCTCTACATTGCTCTTGTCAGTACCTATCTCCCTTTTGCCTTGTAATCTTTGTACTTAATTAATTGCTATTTGATTATGTATCATCGATGCACTTTTGAGCTTCATTATCCTATGTTTCTTCCAATATTATTTGATCTATATTTACTCTTTGCAAAATGTAGAATAATGGCAACGCTTATAAAGAATTTTCTTTGGGGAATTTATTGAATTATCCTTCCATCAACATGGAGAAGGGCTTTGTCCAGCCCATGTTAACATGTAATGTAAGTTCATCCTTCTCAAGCCTTCAAACTTTGTTCTAGTATAGATTTGGATAGGCATCATTTCCACCACTGCTGTTTGCTTTGCTATTTACATCTGATTGGATGTTTGCAACAACTACCAGTTTGAAATTGTAGTTGTAAAAACATGTTCCTTATGCACAACAGATCCATTTATTTTCTTATATAATTTTGAAACATGTTACGTGTCTCCTTGTTTCTCTTTCAGAGTCGTATCTCTTACTCCAGGCAGAACTTTAGGGAAGATAGTGAGCCAAACCATCTTGAGGACAGCGAGATGACCCCAAGGTCCTGTCTTGATGAAGACAGTGAGTTGAAGCTACTCACCAGCAGGTGTGAGACAACCTCTGTGCAGTCGCTGCCTCAATCAGTTCGACGTCTTCAGTCTCAACTTAAAGAGGAAAGGCATGCTTCAGCTCAGCTCTGACTTGAAGTCAAAGATGCAATGAAGATGTCAGAGGACTGCCGTGCGCAACATCATGCCTTAAATCTAGTGTTGATGCATCTATCGTTGACACAACTGAGGTCTACTCAGCTTCTTCAGCTACTTGCGGGGCCCGAGCTTGCCAGGCCTAGTGCCTTCTGAAGTGCTCTCAGTTTTGTATATTCTTTTGTCGGCGTGTTTATTTGCACTGGTGGCGAACTTTGATGCCCAGTGGATGCAATATGTGATAGCCGTGATAGCCTAGCGTAAGTTGCTTGCTTATTTATTTCCTTGTTGTCTTGTTTATTTGTTTGGTTGTAGTCATTGCTGTCGTGGAAATGTCACGGTAGATGTCCTCTTGCAAGGACTTAATCGTGGAGCCATCGCAACTAGGAAGCTTAAAGGGGTTAATCGGGACAAAGGACACGAGAGGGTTTATACTAGTTCGGCTCCTTACGGTGAAGGTAAGCCTACGTCTAGTTGGGTTGGTATTGCTTGAGGTTTCGATGACCAGGGAGCGAGATACGCTATGCCCGGTTCTCAAAGGGTTGTTTCTTGCCCTAAGCCGCCGGCGGGTCGTCCCCTTATATACACGGGTTGACGCCCTGCGGCTTACAGAGTCCCGGCCGGCTCATAAACAGTGTCCGGCTCGGTGACTAGTCAAGTCTACCTTATGATACAAGTCATGCCATTATGGCGGTTTACTACAACGGGCCTTAAGTCGCCTGTGGGCCTTAGGCTCCTTGTTGAGTCGCCATCTTCATGCTTGGACTTGGGCTTCTGTCTGGTAACTCTTTACGTAACCCGACACCTCCTGGGCGGCTTACACAAATAGTTATATCCCCAACATTAGGCCCCAGATTGATTTGAACCTGCTCATGTCAATCTTAAAATAACTTAAAACATAAATCTTCAGTCTTCGGACTGCGCAAAAAGACTTTCTTTAACCTGGCGTGACGTCACTCTTTGGATCCATGTTAACCCGTCATGACGTCATCTTTCCTTTTATCCCGCCGAATCGGCCCAACGGATCTTTGTCTTTATTGCCCGTTCTGAGAATCGAGGCGTCGGGGCCGCTGGATAATAATTCTTATCTCCTCGTTTCCCATGCCGTCTCAGTTATGCTTCTCCCTATAAATAGGCGCGACTTCAGGTCTTTCATTCTTCTCCTTCCAGTCGTCTTCTTCCTCTCTTCTCTGTCACTCAAGCACCACTGAACGCCTGACTCGGACCAGAAATCGACGGCGAACCTCCGTAGCTCGAGTTCATCCGTGAGTTCCTCTCCTTTCCTTTCTTTAGATCTGCATCGGAACTTTCCTGAGTTCGTCGGCGTTCATCACCGCCCGACGCAAACCTTTGCCAGCTTGCACCTCCACAACCTGTTTAGATCGTAAAAACTGTGCAGAACTGCTGCGGTAATTGTTTGTGTTGATCTTGCACAAAAACAGATCTCATCTCCCTTGCTTGGGAACTTTCCTCGAGTGCGCGAACTTCTCTGCTCTGTTTTAGGTCTAGAAAAAATTTCTTTCAGAACAATAATTTGATCCAAAATAATAGATGTCATCTCTGAAACTTGTTTCTATCACCCGGAAAGCTTCTTCTGGTAAATGCCCTTAAACACAACTGTCCAGGTGTCCGGTTTAAATAAGTGATACTGAGCTGTAATCCTTGCCGTCTTCTCATGACTTAAATCCTTGCCAACTGTAATCGCTCTTGATGTTTGTAGCGGCTTAAATATTGTTGCACAATCACCCTTATATCATTAGGCCCCTTTAAGCCGCTATCTTCAGCAATTTGAATATTTTCTTCCGGGTTAAAATTTAAGCCGGAACTTCTTATTTTGCAATAGGCCAACTTGTTGTCATGGCGCCTAAGTCGACCAAAGCTCCTGTAACCTGCAACTGGGTCCCATCCACAGTCACTAAGAGTAAACTGGCCGAATTTGTGAAGTCTGGCCATCTGCCAAAAAAGGAGGTCATGTCTTATCGTGTTCCTGACCCATCCGAAGAAAAGCCTCAACCAAAAGAAAGGGAAGTGATAGTTTTTGACGGATCACATGAACCGGGGATTTGCCCCTCCCGGCTCAAAATTTTTCAGAGAAGTTCTGAATTTCTTTGACCTTAGACCTCAAGACATCGGGCCCAATTCCGTGTCAAATCTCTGCAATTTTCAAGTTTTCTGTGAAGTGTACCTGGTAGAAGAGCCAAATCTGCTCTTGTTCAGAGAACTTTTTTATTTGAACCGACAAAACGAACGTGCCAACGGGCCTAGTCTTGAACTTGGCGGCATCTCCATCCAGCGGCGAAGAGATTGTCTTTTCCCTTATGCTGAGCTGCCAAGTCACCCGAAAGACTGGAACCAGACGTGGTTCTACTGCCAAGATACATCCCCGACTGATGAGAAGCCACTGCACGGCTTTCGCGCCCTGCGTCTCGAATCCAATCATTCGCTGGCAGATAAGTTATCCGGTGTTGAACGCCTGCTTCTCAACCCCACCGTCAAGAAGATCAAAGCTCTTCTAGGGAACGGTTTAAATGGCATCGATCTGGTTCGAGTCTGGGTCACCTGGCGGATACTACCATTAAGCCGTCGCTCCGGCTTAATGTGTACTTATACAGGCGAAAAGGATGACTCGATGCGTCATAGCTCTGATGGTTTATCCGACGATGCGGTAGATGCTACAGTCCAATCTCTGTTGAAGGAAGGCACTGTAACCAGTAATGCCTTCGGCTTACTTCCCTTCTGCAAGAAGAACCCGGCTCCTGCGGTAAGTTACTAGTCTTCACAAATACTCTTTTATACGTTACCTTCTTATACTTATGATTCTTTATCTGTTTCCACAGGCCGGTGATGATTTCTGGAAGGTCAAGTATGATCATGAGGCTGCTAAACAGGCCAGGGCGGCCAAGAAGATTGAAAGAAAAACCGCCAGGACGGGCACCTCTAAGAAGAAGAAACCCAGCGCCTCTGATATGTTTAAATTGGATGACTCTTCTTCGGATGAGGAAGAGGTAATCTTTTTCAATTTTCTTTAACTCCTTTGCCATTACTTTACTGACATTTGATCTTTTCAGGAGGATACTGGAAACAGTCAAGCAGCTGGCGAAGAGGTAACTATAATTTCCTCCGACTCAGAGCCTTTGCCAACACAAAAAATATGAAGGGTGACCTGGAAAGTATGGTTTTCACACCCTCTAGCTTACCAAGATCCCCAATTTCTTTTGAAGCAACAACAACTTGAGAACCGGAGGCAAACTTGGCCACTCAAGACGCAGAACTCTCCTCCGGCTTACCCGATATAACCAGGAAGCGTCGAACTGAGGTCATCTCCGCTTTGCGTTCTGTTTATCCTTTGGCGGGTTTATTTCATCGACCCATCAATTCATCTGACTCCAATTATCAGGATACCTCTCCGTCTTCCAGCGAGTCGATGCAATCAAACATGCCGACTTTTAAAACAGCTCCCGGGTAATGCCACCTTTCTTCCTTTAAGTTTTTCCATACTTATTCGTTGGTACTCATCCTTCCACTTTGACTGATAGCCTGCAAGTGAAGCCTAGCAAGAAGGCCAAAAAGAATAATTTGTCCCGAGACCAGGTGGTCACTGAACCGGCAATTGACTCATCCGTTCCTGATAGCTCCACTTATCAGCCACCGCCTGAACCGGCTTTTGATATTCCGGTGTCAACCTCTGACCCGCCTGCAGAAGACGTTGTCCATGATTCTGATAAGCCGGAAATTCCTAGCCCGGTCAAGACGACTAAAACAGAAGTTGAATTTCTGAAAAGCCAATATGTTGAACCGGGCCGGCCTACTGTCCTTGCTCGACGCACTGCCAAGGAGGAGTTTGCCCAACGTCAGAAAACCAAATAGGACATCACTGATTATACTCACCTAAGCATTGGTGATATAGTCTCGGGCTATTTGAACCAAGTGCACAATAGCCGTGACCTGGAAATTGACATGGTGAAGCAAATACAACATAAATCTGAGGTATACCTTTAACCTTACTTCATCAGATCAGCCCCCAAGTCTATTGCTTATGAATGAATATGTTGTAGACTTAGAAATCTACTTACTGTTAGTTTTGTCCGGCTTAAATTGAATATATTTAACTCGATGATAGCATGAAACTTTGAATTTGGGTAACACATTAGCCCCCAAGTGTCAAGTGCCTTTACTTGTAAAGTGCTTGAGACTTAATATACATGACCCGACAAAATAGGATAAGAATTCTTTAAGCATACATAAGCCCCCAAGTGCCAAGTATCTTTACTTGTAAAGTGTTTGGGACATGAATGTAATCTTACCGTAATTCTTACCATAACCTGATGTCGATGCAGACCGCCATAAGTCAATTTGAGGCTGAGATTGCTGATCTGAAAAGTCAGTTGAAAACCCAAGAGCTTGAAACTCAGAAAGCCAACTCCAAGTTTGAATTAAGTGTCTCCGAACAAGAGAAACTGAAGAAAACTTTTGAATCGGAAAAGAAAACTTGGGTTGAGGAGAGGGCTTCACTGGTGACTCGGGCTGAAACAGCAGAGGCATCTCTTGCCAAGGCAACCGCCGAGCTGTCCGGCTTAAAGCGCCATATATCTCAAATGGTCTCAGCAATCTTTGGTAAGTTACGATGTATAACTCTGAATATCACAATGGTTCCTTTGATGTCTAGTTTAATTGTTAACTCTGGCTCACCTTATATGTATAAACACAGCCCTGTGAGCACGAACCTCAAGCGTAATATGCTGGTCAAGCTTAAAGCGGTGTACACTCGTGGAACAACTATACACCGGGTCACAACGATGCTTTAGCCGTTGTGGCTTTATCAAATGATGCTCCTTATCTCCTGCAAGATGTACTCAAGCTGCTTGCCGTGTTACCTCAACGGATTCAGGAGTTAAGGCGAGCATCTGGTAGAGCCGGGCCATAGCCGCTTTAAGCCGGGCCAAAGCATTGGCTCCGAGCTAGACTTAAACGATGTTGCTCTTGGATACCCCAGCTTAAAGGAGGACGGCTCAGATTCAGTCAATCAGACTTCACCACCTGTGTGAGAGTCGACGTCTGTGGCCACCATCATCGGTAACGATATTGATCTTACAAAGTACCGGCGGGTTATGACAACGAGAACCGAAGGATTCCAACTCCGCATTATGATGATGTCAGCCTGATCCCTCCAACTCGTAAGCATACCTTTGCTCCTGAAGTTGACCCAGCCAGTTTAATAGATGATGAAGCTGAATTTGAAGCCTTAAGCAGCGTTGATCGGACCTCGCCAACCTTCCAGACAAAGCAGCGCATTTAAGAGGCGGAGAAGGATAACCCGGAGTCGTCAAGTCCACCAAAGGAGTAATCTGCATGGCACTTAATTTTTTTTAAAGAAACAATACTTCATTATTCAGACTCGTGGAGTCTTATAATAGAGTAGAGAAACTTCTTAACTCTGTCATGCCTTCGCGCATGTTTTGCGGTGCTTAACAATGTCTCAAGCCGCCAGCAATGTGTACTGCCGGCTTGCTTGAATCACCCAAAAGCTTACTGCTTTACCCTGTGTATAAAACAAAAACTTCCTTTGGCATCTCACCGCATCCGGGGTCATGTAAGATAACATTAACCCGGAATAGGAACCAAAACATCATAAGTATCAGCCTATTTAAGGCGTACCTTACCGGCCTACTTGATCCCAAAAAAGCAGACAGTTTTACTTAACTTCTGAAAATTGGCACATTTAATGTTTACCTGGCCCTTAATATTATTTATTCTTATAGAATAAAGTAAACCTGATTTTCAAAGGCCTCTGATTCGAATCGACCAAGAGAACTGCTCCGAGAGGTTAAGCTAAGATTCGGATACGATCATATAGCCCCCAATGGCTTTGGCGATGCCGATCAAATGGGTATCGACAGCTATGTTCTCTTTGGTTCGAATACGACTTATGTTTGAACAGGAAGCCCCCAAGTGACCATGAGAGTTGTTTAATGACGCTGATTCAAATACGATCCACGTCAGGCCCAAAGAGGTTAAGCTATGATTCAAATATGATCAAGAAGCCCCCAAGTGTGTTCGGTAGTGTGCCAATCAATTGGGTATCGACAGCTATGTTCTCTTTGGTTCGAATACGACCTATGTTTGAACAGGAAGCCCCCAAATGACCATCGCTTGATTCAGATATGATCATAAGCCGGACCAAAGGGAAAACCGGATTCAGATATGATCCGCTCCCTGTTAGTCGTTTCCATCACCTGGTAAAGAAGACACATAAACCTTGTAGGATGGAAAAGAAAGAGGTCCTGCTTTATTGCTTTATATAATATATAGATTGCTAAAAAAGAAAAGATAAATATACTGTGAAAGCCAGCGGCTTAAGTATAGTAGGGCCGGAGATGCGCTATGTTCCACGGCCGGCGGGTCTCCTCTTCCGACTTACGTGAGTCTTTGTGCTCTCGAACATCGATGAGGTAATATGACCCGTTGTTAAGATTCTTGCTGACCACGAAAGGTCCTTCCCAAGAAGGGGACAGCTTGTGCATATCAGTTTGATCCTGGGAGACGGAGCACTAAATCACCTTCCTGGAAAGTTCTGCTTCTAACCCGACGGCTGTGATAACGGCGCAGGTCTTGCTGGTAAATCACCGAGCGGGCTATAGCCAAGTCTCGCTCTTCATCCAACAAGTCAAGTGCATCCTGACGAGCTTTTTCGTTATCAGCCTCAACGTAAGCCGCCACCCGGGGTGAATCATGCCGGATGTCACTTGGCAGAACTGCCTCTGCTCCGTACGCCATGAAGAAAGGCGTATAACCAGTAGATCTATTGGGCGTTGTGTTGATGATCCATAGCACAGAAGGTAATTCCTCCACCCAACAACCCGGAGTTCGCTGTAAAGGAACTAAGAGCCGGGGTTTGATACCTTTCAAGATCTCTTGATTAGCTCTTTCTGCCTGACCATTAGACTGGGGGTGAGCAACAGCCGAAACATCAAGCCGGATGTGTTCTTGTTGACAGAACTCTTTTTGATGAACTGAACCGCCGTGGCTGCATCACACTTACTGACCGGCTCTGCTTCAACCCACTTGGTGAATTTATCCACTGCCACCAACAGGTGTGTCTTATTATCTTTAGACCTTTTGAAAGGTCCAACCATATCAAGCCCCCAGACTGCAAACGGCCAAGTAATTGGAATCATCCTCAATTCTTGAGCCGGCACATGAGCTCGTCTTGAGAATTTTTGACATCCGTCACATTGGCTGACCAGATCCTCCGCATCAGCATGAGCCGTCAGCCAATAAAAACCATGACGAAAAGCCTTGGCTACCAGAGACTTTGAACTGGCATGATGACCGCAATCACCTTCATGAATCTCACGAAGTATCTCCTGACCCTCCGTAGGTGATACACAACGCTGAAACGCCCCAGTGACGCTGCGGTGATGCAACTCGTCGTGAACAATCGTCATGGATTTGGACCACCTGATGATTTGTCTTGCCAAGGTCTCGTCCTCAGGCAACTCTCCCCGGGTCATATAGGCCAAGTATGGGACCGTCCAATCCGGGATGGCATGGAGAGCCGCCACCAGCTGTGCCTCCGGGTCTGGCACTGCGAGTTCTTCCTCTGTAGGCACTCTAACAGAAGGGTTATGCAAAATATCAAGAAAAGTATTAGGCGGCACCGGCTTACGCTGAGACCCCAGCCGGCTTAAAGCATCAGCCGCCTCGTTCTTCCTCCGATCAATGTGCTCTACTTGATAACCCTTGAAGTGCCCAGCCACCGCATCAACTTCACGATGATAAGCCGCCATAAGGGGATCCTTAGAATCCCACGTGCCTGACACCTGTTGAGCAACGAGGTCTGAATCACCCAAGCATCTTATCCGGCTCAAATTCATCTCTTTGGCCATCCGGAGGCCATGGAGTAAAGCCTCATATTCAGCTGCATTGTTAGTACAGGGAAACGTAAGCCGGAGCACATAACAAAATTTGTCACCTCGAGGGGAAGTTAAAACAACCCCAGCCCCCGAGCCTTCCAACTGTCTGGACCCATCAAAGTGAATAGTCCAATACGTGTTATCCGGCTTCTCCTCTGGTGCCTGCAACTCCGTCCAATCATTAATAAAGTCCACTAGGGCTTGAGACTTGATAGCTGTGCGTGGCATATACTTCAAACCGTGAGGCCCAAGCTCGATGGCCCACTTGGCAACTCGTCCTGTGGCTTCCCTATTCTGGATGATGTCTCCCAAGGGGGCTGAACTTACCACAGTTATAGGATGACCCAGGAAGTACTGTTTTAGCTTCCGGCTCGCCATGAACACCCCATAAACCAGTTTCTGCCAATGCGGATACCTTTGCTTGGACTCTATGAGCACCCCACTGATGTAATAAACCGGCCGCTGAACCGGATGCTCCTTGTCAGTCTCCTTACGCTCCACCACAATAGCCACACTAACAGCACGTGAGTTAGCAGCAACATACAATAGCAATGGCTCTTTATCAATCGGAGCTGCGAGAACCGGCGGCTCAGCCAATTGTCTCTTTAAATCTTCAAAAGCAGCATCAGCAGCCTCACCTGCATAAAGGTGTTCGCTTTCATCATCATCGATACAACGGTAAAGCCTTCTCCCTAGCCGCTTATGAATCGCTTAAAGCAGCAACGTGACCCGCCGGTCGTTGAACATCATTGATGCACGCCGCTTAGCCGAGAGGTAATCGCCTTGATCTTCTCGGGTTAGCTTCAATGCCCTGCTTGAGACCAGGAATCCCAAAAGTTTGCCTGCAGGTACACCAAATACACACTTGTCCGGGTTAAGCATCATCTTGTAGACCCGGAGATTATCAAAGGTTTCCTTTAAATCGGAGATCAAGGTTTCCTTCTCTCTGGACTTCACCACAATGTCATCCACATAAGCATGAACATTGCGCCCAATCTGATTGTGGAGACAATTCTGCACACACCGCTGATAAGTCGCCTGGGCACTCTTGAGCCCAAACGGCATAGACACATAGCAGAATGCTCCAAATGGAGTAATGAAAGCCGTCTTCTCCTGGTCCTTAACTGCCATCTTGATCTGATGATAACCAGAGTAAGCATCCAAGAAGCTCAACCGCTCACAACCCGCAGTGGTATCGATGAATTGATCAATGCGGGGCAGAGCAAAGGGATCAGCCGGACAAGCTTTATTTAGGTCCGTGTAATCGACACACATCCGCCAGGTGCCATTTTTCTTGAGCACAAGCACCGGGTTAGCCAACCACTCCGGGTGAAAAACTTCCACGATGAACCCTGCCGCTAAGAGCCGAGCGACCTCTTCCCCTATAGACTTCCGCCTTTCCTCGTTGAATCGCCGGAGAAACTGCCTGACCGGCTTATACTTTGGATCAATATTAAGAGTGTGCTCAGCGAGTTCTCTCGGGACACCCGGCATGTCAGAAGGTTTCCATGCAAAGATGTCCCGGTTCTCACGGATGAACTCGATGAGCGCGCTTTCCTATTTGGGATCCAAATTGGTACTGATGCTGAACTACTTGGAAGAGTCACCTGGAGTGAAGTCAACCAGTCTTGTCTCGGCGGCCGACTTAAATTTCAAAGCCGAGTCTTGCTCTATGGTTGGCTTCTTCAAAGAGGTCATATCTGCCGGGTCAACATTAGTTTGATAAAACTTCAGCTCGTCTTCAGCACAAACGGATTCAGCATAAGCCGCATCTCCTTCCTCACACTCCAAAGCCACTTTTCGACTCCCATGCACAGTGATGGTGCCCTTGTAACCCGGCATCTTGAGCTGCAGATAAACATAACACGGCCGTGCCATAAACTTGGCATAAGCCGGCCGTCCAAACAGAGCATGATATGGGCTTCTGATTTAGACTACCTCAAACGTCAGCTTCTCAGCCCTGGAATCGTATTCGTCTCCAAAAGCCACTTCCAGCTCGATCTTTCCAACAGGATACTCCGACTTACCGGGTACCACCCCATGGAAAACAGTGTTAGATGTCCTCAAGTCTTTATCGGTCAGACCCATACGGCGAAAGGTCTCATAATAGAGAATATTGATGCTGCTTCCGCCGTCCATGAGCACCTTAGTGAATTTATATCCACCAACACGAGGGCCACCGCCAAGGTTAATCGACCGGGTTACCAACCCGGGGGGGTGGGTGATCTTCTCTACTCCAAATGATAGGCTGTTCTGACCACCTCAGATAACGGGGAACCGCCGGTTCAACCGAACTCACAACCCTTTTATGAACCTTCTGGTCACGTTTACAGAAGTTAGTGGTAAACACATGGTATTGCCCACCGTTTAACTGTATTGGATGGCTCTGATGACCTGACTGCTGCTGCTGCTGTCCTCCTTGACCGGACTGCTGCTGATTATAGCCACCTTGACCACCTTGAAAACCGGAACTTGAGCCGCCACCCGGGCCATGGAAACCACCTGCTCCTGAACCGCCGCCTGATCCGTGATTACCATCAAACATGTTTGAATTCTTGAAAGCCTTCATGATCGCGCGGTCCTTCCATAAGTGGGTGGCAGGATTTTCTCGAGTACCGTGTCTTGGACAAGGCTCATTCAGAAGCTGCTCAAGAGATGGACCTGAGCCACCATATCGAGGAGGTCCTCTCCCCTTACGCTTCTTGTTATTACTTGAGCATTAGCATTGGCCACAAACGTCGGGTTACCGTCCGGCTTACGCTTGTTACCACCTTGACTTGTCGGCTGTTGCTGTTGACCCTTTCCGTTGCCGTTCTTCTTTCCCTTCCCTGTCTTTTCCTCCTCAGACACGGGATCTTCAGTAGTATCAGAATCAGTATATTTAACCAAAGCCGCCATCAGCGTACCCATGTCATTGCAATCACTCTTAAGGCGCCCAGCTTCTGCTTCAGCGGCACAAAACGACAATTCTGATGGAGCATAAGTACCGCAGAGATGGCATCCATCTTATCAGATGAATGTATTATTTCCTTGACCCGGCGCACCCAATGAGTTGTGGACTCACCCTCCTCCTGCTTACAATTGGTCAAGTCCACAATGGACATAGATTGCTTGCAAGTATCCTTAAAGTTCTGGATGAACCGGGCCTTTAACTCGGCCCATGAACTGATGGAATTGGGAGGCAACCTTTTCAACCAAGTTCGGGCCGTTCCATCTAACATCATGGTGAAATACTTAGCCATTGCCGCGTCGCTGACTTCCAATAATTCCATGGCTATCTCGTAGCTTTCAATCCATGCCCCCGGCTGTAAGTCGGCCGTCTAATTCAGCACTTCTCGAGGACCCTTGAAATCCTTGGGCAGACGCACATCTCGAAGAGCCGGCACCAGAAAAGGGACACCGCCGGTTCTAGTGGCCACCCCGGCTCCAACAGAAGTCATTGGATACTCTGGGAAACCATCATATGCCGTCTGCTGAGCCGCTAATTGAGCCGCCCGTTCATCCTACTGACGCAATCGATCCTGCACCGGGTTATAGCCGTCGGGTTGGTTGCGACGCTGGGCATTACTTGATAAAGCCTCTGACTCCATGTGTCTACTGTAACTCGGACTCCAGTTTGGTCGAGTTGCTACCCAAGGCTGAGGAGTGGAATGAATGCTGTCCTCTTTGAAGAATAGGCCTCTTTGCTGTGCCAAGGCCGCCTAAAAAGCTCCCTAACCCTCCGGGTTTCCACCGCCGTCTGGTCGTCACCATCCTTTGGAAGAGCCGCCACCGCCGATGCTGCTATCAGGTTCTCCATGGGGTTGGAAAAGTGGCCCGGAGGTGTTGGTATGTATCGGGGCGGGGCCATGCTCCCGTGAAGAGGCGCCGTCTCTCGAGGCTGAACCGGCCCTCCTCCTCCGGGTGTCATAAATTGATTGGCTTCAGGCGGATTGCTAGGACCAGCTCCGGGTGTCGTGAAAAGATTCCGAGGATCGTAAACCGGAGGCAGACGGGAGTGGTTTTTCTGATGTCTCCTTCTCATCACCTCATTGGATGCATTCAGATTCATGTTAAGCTAGAAAGCCTCTGACTGGAGTTGATGTGCCCGTGCATCCAAAGCCGCCTGCTCCGCAGCTAGCCTGGTGTCCTCAGCCGCCAAGGCCTCCTTGGCCTGGGCTATCTCCTAACGTACCTTTGCCACCTCCGCGTTATGTTCATCTGGATTTGCAGGAATAACCGTGGAGGTTAACAAGGCCGTCAATTTGTCCATAAGATCTATCAGCACCTGAGCCGGCGGGCGCGCGGGGATTCCTGCCCCGGCCGCTCTTAACCTGGACGTGATTGTTGTCGCAGCCGTCGAGTTTTGACCGGGTTGGGTACCAGCCATGAAGACTCCTGCCCAGCTTGGCGGCTCATAGCAATCTCGAACGCTAGAGTCGTCCGAACAGGCCCCTAGTATGCCTTCTTGGACCTGATACAGAGAATCTGTTGAACCGGAGGACGAATCATCATCTGATGGGACGGCCATCTCTTTGCCATCTTTAGATCCTTCCGAAAGTGCCTCTCCATGAACACAGCCCACAAAGGCACGCTTCATCACAGGTTGAATCTGAGCGGGTCTCGCACGCTGAGCCGTCTCAATGAGGTCGGTACAGCTGTCCGGCTCTGGGCCCAGCTCACCAATCCGGCGGATCAAGACGTGAATTCCGCCAAAGGGGACCCGGTACCCGTACTCAATCGAGTCGGCCTCGGGGCCCCAGCCTTCGTTGTCGATGTAGATATTGCCGCGACGACTCTTGATCATCCGGCCCACTGCATATCCCTTGAGCCCTTCGAAGCTGCCCTTCAAGAACTCAAATCCACCGGGCGCTGGCCCCACGGTGGGCGCCAACTGTCGTGGAATTGTCACGCAGATGTCCTCTTGCAAGGACTTAATCATGGAGCCATCACAACTAGGAAGCTTAAAGGGGTTAATCGGGACAAAGGACACGAGAGGGTTTATACTAGTTCGGCTCCTTATGGTGAAGGTAAGCCTACGTCTAGTTGGGTAGGAATTGCTTGAGGTTTCGATGACCAGGGAGCGAGATACGCTATGCCCGGTTCTCGAAGGGTTGTTTCTTGCCCTAAGCCGCCTGCGGGTCGTCCCCTTATATACATGGGTTGACATACTGCGGCTACATGAGTCCCGCGGCTCATAAACAAAGGTCCGCTCGGTGACTAGTCAAGTCTACCTTATGATAATAGTCATGCCATTATGGCGGTTTACTACAACGGGCCTTAAGTCGCCTGTGGGCCTTAGGCTCCTTGTTGAGTCGCCATCTTCATGTTTGGACTTGGGCTTCTGTCTGGTAACTCTTTACGTAACCCCGCCCCTCCTGGGCGGCTTACACAAATAGTTATATCCCCAACAATTGCAGTTCTTTTTCCGCGGTTTGCTTGTGGCTGCAATAACCTATTTTTTAAAACGAGGCTACAATAACCATGGGCTAATATTTACTATAGTGACACTGGGCCTCCTACGGGCCGTAGAAACAGTGGGCCTTCTACGGGCCGTAGAAACAATGGGCCTTCTACGGGCCGTATCATCAATGGGCCTTATACGGGCAGTATGATAACATGGGCCAATAACAGGCCGCATTATGGCCGTAAACGGGCTAGAGTTGGAATCGTCCGTTCATGGGCCGACCATAACGGGCCGTCGTTAATAGGCCGTATTTCATGACGCTATGAAAATGGCCCAACGTATTAACAAAACCACAAACGGGCTGACTGTAACACGGGCTGAATTTGGCCCATAAGCAGAAAATGACAGTAACGGTCCGTAAGTAAACGAATGCTGGAAATGAGCCCAAGAATAAATGGGCTCCGAGAAGGCCGAAAGATAACATGGGCTGGAAACGGCCCAACAGAATAACGGGACGTTAATGGGTATAAAGTGATACACTATTCAATACGGGCCAGTTTAACCACGGGCCGTTAATGGGTGTAAAGTGATACACTGTTCATTACGGGCCAGTTTCACCACGGGCCGTTAATAGGCCAAGAGTTACATAGGGCCTCATATGGCCCGAAAGACGTCATGGGCCATACATGGGCCAGAAGTGAAACGGGCTGGACTCATATTGGGTGGCCCAGATGACGCTACTTGGCCTAATTCGGATAGGGCGTAATGGGCCTTGGGTTAGCGGGTTGTAAATGGGCTATATGCTAACAGGCCGTTAACAGGCTTTCATGGGCCGGCCCGCCACCTTTTGACCAAGTCAAACGGGCCGGCCTTTTCACAGGAATGGGCCTCTGTTGGTCCGTGCCACGTGTTGATGTATCATAGGCGCCTTCTGTCCAATGAGTGGATGACATCTGTCCCAACGATGAGCCGACACGTGTTTCCTCCAGCCAATGATGATTTTACACGTGGAAAATCCCCATTGGCCGGGGCTGTTAACGGGTTATCGGATCCAAAACCCGACCTGATAGCTTAACGGCGTTCCGTTACGGTGGATGCCACGTGTCGGTCACCCTTGACGAAAAGCACTTCGTGGACGGGATTTATCGTCATGGAAGTGGACACTTCCGTGATGATAATTTTGGTAATGTCATGGAACACTTCTACGACAGCACAGGTATGACTATCTTGATTCTGTCATAAAATCTTCATTGATGTACATGCATGACAAAAAACGCGACCTACTGTGGCAAACACGTATCTTCACGAAAGTGTACTTTTTTGTAGTGGAGGCAGCTGTTGCCGTTAGGTGCCATGCACATATCCTCCCAACGTGGATCCAGTACAGGAATGAGAAAGACAATACCCAGTTTAACACCTTCCTTGACCATTTATCCGTAAGTAATGTTATTCATCGCAATTAGTAATATTATCTTGCTCTGTCCCATACTTTCTAGCTTCCTCCTAATAAGACTCACATTCTTTTTTTAACAGATGAGGTTCGAGTTGGATCCGAAAGATGATGCAACTAAACAAGCATGCACTCATGTTTTTCGACCGCTTCTGCAATGATGATCGGTACCACCTTAGAAAATCTCACTTTGAAGGCAAGGCTAACAATGAAATCGCCCAAACGTCTCCAGTGGAATATATTACATATGAAGACTGGACAGCCCTCGTTAAACACTGGACTGATCCAAAGTATCAGGTTGGCTATATGTATTTGATCAGACCACATATTGAACTTGTATTTATGTATGTGCTAGTGTATCTTCTTCTAGGCTAACTGTTTGAAGAACAAGACCAACCGTTCTAAAGTAAAATTCAAACAGACAACAGGATCTCGTTGCTATATTGCACACTGCGAAGCTCTTGTAAATAGCTGCTACTTCCTTCTTTTTTTCTGTGCCATATTATTGTATCTATATTGACTTGTTCCAAATACAGAGGAAAGCCCGTGCGGACCAAAAAGAACCTGAACCGAATGTAGTGCAAATCTTCAAGGATTGCCACACCAGCAAGATGAAGGGCATGAGCACACCAGTTCAAGCTGTTGTTGTAAGTCCTTACTCCTCCTGCCTTTGAACTGATTGGTACTGTGATGTGTTCATTTAACTACTTGCTTTGCAGCCAATGTCAGTTACCCTGTTCACTTTTATACACAGTTGTCTTAACGTATCATTTCACCTTACATGGTTTAAAAGAGATGAAGGATATTCTTTTGGTCTTGATCTGTATTCCAGTTGTTATCTTCACGTGCGCACACAATGATAAAATAGCATGTTTGTTTTATATCTGTTTGCCCATGATATGGATGATGTCATACTATGTTCATCCTACTTTAAACCATGTCTCTTTATCCTTAGATGTCAACGAATGTGAGGAAATAGACAATACAGTAGGCATGCTACATGGACATATGTTCCGAAAGTGATTTTATTATGTAGTTGGCACTACAATACATGCTAATGTATTACAGTCATGTATTACAATAGTTCACCATAATAAGTTATGTATAAACGTGTAACCTACTTTGTTTGTTTTTGTCTCATTAGTAACTTATCTGGTACACTAATCTACAAGTTCAAACTTTCAGGAAGCTATGGAAAAAATGATTGAACTGCCACAACCACCTGAAGGTGACGAGGCTACCACACGCACAATGTCACCTCTTGCTGCAGGGCGTCAGTATCTCTCCACTAACAGTGCAAAAAGCACCTTCCTGCGTAATTCTCGGTTGGTTGTCAAGGTAACCTCGTCCAAATCGCCTACTGAACAAAATCTTCCTGCTAGATAGAGTGATATATCTGTGCTCCAGACACAAGTCCAATCCCTAATGGACGTCGTTTTGGAAACAAGAATAGTGGTTGACAAATGTCGTCAAGATATGAATGGTTTTGAAACCAGACTATCAGACATTTGCTTCGTTGTTCAAGAGCAATGGTGGAAAAAAGGTGAAGATCGTGCTTGTGACGGCCGGATAATTAAGCTACAGTGAACCTATGCTAATGATGCCACATCACCTCGGCTACTATTGATAATCTCGCGTTAGTTTGAAACCGGTTCGAATTCAAATTCAAAATCAAGTAAACAATAAAAGTTTTCAAATGTCAAAACTAAAATGTCCTAAAATTGACAAATAAATCATATGTAATATTGGTGGAGAAACCACACTTTTATGAAGAGTTTAAATGCACTATAATAAATGAACAGTGGCAAAATGGTTATTCAAATGCTTCTAAAATAGTAAACAATTTCAAAACTACTTTATTTCAGTGCTAAACTGTTTGTGGCAGTGGCATTTATTGTAACACTATTTTAGGTGCCACTTCTGTATTCCGTTGAAACTAAAATAAAACAGATAAGAAGTAAAAGAAAATTAAGAAAAGGAAAACATTACAAAAAAAGGAACAAACAAAAAATGAACAAAGACCAGTCCCCCCGCTCCCCCCATTGAACGTGAGGCCCAGTGCCCAGCCACCTGCCCACCCACGGCCTATATGGCCTACCTCTCCATCCCCCGAACCCTAGACCCCCAACCCCGTTCGTCTCCCCCCTCGCTCCACAAGCGCCGCCACACACGCGCACTCGTGCAAGGCAGCGCCCCGCCTCGCCCTGTGCGCCTCCCACATCCCAGCCGACGCGGTCGCCGGATCATCGTCGCCCCGTCCTCATTTCCCCTCCCCGATCCAAAACTGGTTCGGGGCACGACCTCGACGCCACCCCAAACCACCGGCGCCGAGCACCATTCACCGGAGCTCCTCCGTCGTTGCCGGATCTCGTCTCCCCATCGACCTCCTCGACACCCACTGCCCCGTACCCTACAGCTACCTCGTGAGGCCCCCTCCTTCTCCTCTCCCGCTCATCGTGCTCCACCACGGCCCTGCCTCTGCGCCCATCGCCGCGACCGTACTGCCCCTACTGATGCTCCCTCGCGCTGCCCGCGCGCCTCCCCCATGCTCCTGGCCGCGCCTGCCCGCACCGAAGCGCGCGAGCATGCCTGCGCCGCAGCTCGCGCTGCCCGCCCGCGGTGTCCTTGTTCGTCGCATGCCGCACGCCACCACGCCCCCACACTCACCTGCTGCGGCCCTTGCTTGCTGCATCGTCGCTGACCGCGCGCCGCTCCGGGCACGGCCTCGCCTAGCATAGCCGCTCTCCGTCGCTTTTGCGCCCCGCCTCCGCCCGCTTCTAGCGCGCTGCGCCCGCCTTCTGCTCGCCAAGTCGCGCCCACCTGCCGCCCTACCTTGCACCGCCCGTTCCCCTGACAGCAGCTGCCGGCGGCCACTCGCCCTGACGCTTCCCCCGGCGGTGTCCGTGGCCTTGTCCCCTTCCGGGCGGGTGCCCAATCGGTCTCCCCGCGCCGCTTCGCCCGATAGCCCGCTCACCCGAACCCCCTGTGGCCTTTTGGCCCAATGACAGTGGGCCCTGCCCAAGAACGTTTTAAAAAAATTAAATTATTATTAAATAATAAATAATTAAAACATTAAATAATTAAAGAATTAATTAACTTTATTAATCCTGATTAAATTAACCTAATCACTAGTTAACTTAATTAAACCCTGATTAGCATGTTACTGCTTTCGGTTAATCCTATTCTGCTGCATAGCCTGTCATTGTTGCTACAGTTGTTACCCTTACCTGCAATCCTAAATGCTTAGTATAGGATGCTAGTGTTCCATCAGTGGCCCCGCACTCTTGTCTGTCTGCCATGCTATACTACTGGGCCGTGATCACTTCGGGAGGTGATCACGGGCATATGCTATATACTTTATACCGTTACATTAATTATGATACTGTTCGGAGATGGGGGCTGAAGGGGCAGGTGGCTCCATCCCGGTAGAGGTGGGCCTGGGTTCCCGACGGCCCCCGACTGATACTTTGTGGCGGAGCGACAGGGCAGGTTGAGACCACCTAGGAGATAGGTCGGCCTGGCCCTGGTCGACGTCCGCGGTTACTTCAAAATAACACGCTTAACGAGATCTTGGTATTTGATCTGAGTTGGGTCGTTGACCTTATACGCACTAACCGCCACATGGGATAAGATATGGGCAACCGGCATCGTGGTATCAGCCGAAGCTCTTTTTGACGTCAGCGACTGAGCGGCGCACGCCATATTGGACCGTAAGCCCGCTCTTGTATTAAGGGGCACTACTAGGGAAAAGCCTAGCAGCAGCGCGGGTTTTAGGCCTATCGAGCGCGGCAGGAGCGCCATCGATAAGGCGCTTCAGCTAAAGGTTAGCGAGCGGCGCTGGACCCGCGCTACTGCTAAAATGATCTAGTAGTAGCGCTTCTCCTGAGCGGCGCTGCTGGTAATTAGTAGTAGCGCTCCTCCTTGCCCACACTACTACTATTATTTTGTATTTTATTTCTTTTTTATTTCATGTTGTATTTCATACACCTTTACACAAGTTTTCATACAACAGGAATTTAGTAACTGTTTTTACATCATAATGAGTAGGTGAAACAACCGTGGACTAGTTTCAAGTGGATGGACATCCACTTGAAACTAATCTACGGTTATTTCACCCAAACACATTGTATCATCATTATCATATCATTAACAACTTATCATCATAATACATCATTGTCATATAACACCTCCTCAAGATCATCGTTTTCATCAATGAGACATCACATAGCAAATTGGTCACTAGTCGTAATCACAAGTACTCCTCATCATCAACTCTAACACATTGTATCACATAATAAACATATTGTACCTCATAGGACCTACTACATTCTCTTAGGACCTACTATATTCTCTAAGGTAAAATAGCAAAAACAAGATAGTCCCCGACTCTCCATTATGGAGAATGGAGATTATCCTGTCTCCAATTCTTTCCTTTAAGCAATGTTACTTCCAAGAACCTCCTTGCGAATGTCCAAACATTTTTCCATTCTTTGATTAGCATGTGTTCACGGTTTTAGAAATCCGATATGCACGGTGAGATCCGTAGGATGACCTGGCTGTATGTTCGAACTTCAAGGCGACCATTGTAATACATCAGATGAGGCACACAATCCATCGGGATTTTCTGTTGAAAAACATAGTAATAACTTCGTAGTTAGCAATGATTTACTAGTTTTGGAAGTATGCAAAAGATGCATGGATGTCATAATAGTAAAAATCTTACCAGTGTATCTCCATAGAAGTTATCGTGGTTCAACACGTGCACTAGTGGCACGTATTCACAATAATTTGGAGGAGTTCGATAATAGGTATTGTAATTCTCAAACAAAGTACAAAATGCGATCAGATGATTTTTCTCCTTATAAGTTAATTTGGAGCCACCACTATAGTGGGTTTTGTCTACCATCTTCTACACATTCTTTGAAGATTCAAAATAAGATGTCAATGGAAATAAGCTGTCAACTATTTTGAAATAAACAATATAAATTAGTTAATAACTATGTTTGAGAAACTCACATTGCGGTAGAATCGGAAGCGTATCAACAAGGACCCAAATGTCCATATTGTCTTGCTCGATGTCAGGATCACCAAGATCCATGGTGACAATCATACCCTCATAAAAACCATACATTTTGCAAAGTGCTTCCCAATTGTGGCAACCAAAATGGGTTACGCTCTAAGCATTGTACAGATTTACTTCAAAATCCATATCATGATGGGTCCTTAGGTGTATTTTCTTTGTTTCAAAATTTTCATGGTCTTCAAAACCCATCCTCTCCAAGACATAGCGTCTTGCATGGCATGGTATAAGCTAGTCGAATTGTAAAATATGAAAATTAGACGTTGAAATAGTTGAAGTCATGCTTAATTACAAAAAAAAACTCTTGTCGTTGTTGCGTACCGTTTCAACATCGAAGGTCTCCTCGAGCTTAATGCTGAAGCGCCGATCTTCGTCCAGCTCAACGAACCTGTCGCACATACCTCGATCATCGTGGCACCAGCTGCACTCCCGGGAGGCGCTGTCGTCCGAGTACGACATTTCCTACGTTCATAATTCAAATATTAAACTTGTACAATTAAATATATGTACTAAAAAACATAGGCCTGAAAAATCCGGCATTACCTTTGCTAAAAAAGGACATATCGAGCGCCTGAAATTTGCCGGAACGGAAATTAATCAACACTCCGACAAAACATAGGCCACTCGGAGGTGTAAACTGAACATGAACGGCCACTTGGCAACCTCTATCCTGTTTGAGCAACAAAAGATATACATGGATATTTGGCTGGTCTCACCTCGATGTCGGAGGGGGTCGGTGACGGGGACGACGACGGGGATGATGGAGGGGCTCCTTGATTTCTGCAAAAGCAAAAACCGTATAAGTTATCACTAATACATCCCGAATAATTGCTTAAACTAAAAAATAACAACAAATATGACATGTTCAACTAGTTTTATTAATTCAACTAGTTCTTACTAAATATAAACTTACTATAAATAGAATATGTGGTTCAACTAGTTATATTAATTATCTTACTAAAAAACTAGTTCTTTCTAAAAATAAAGTAGTTCAACTAGTTATATTAATTATCTTACTAAAAATACATTAGTTCTATTAATTCAACTAATTCAACTAGTTCAGCTAGTTTATTAATTTAGTTACTAAACTAGTTCAACTACAACTAAAATAGTTTAACTACAACTACTATTAATCATACTGCCCTAAATTTTCTTGCTTCTTTTTTATTCAAAACACCTACGATTTGCAAGAACAGAGACAAGGGAGGGAGGGAGGAGAGAGGAGGGAGCGGCGGCGGAGGAGGAGGAGGGGGCGGCTGCAGCGGAGGGAGGAGGGCACGGTGGGAGGAGGAGGAGGAGGTGCGGTGGGAGGAGGAGGCACGGAAGGAGGGAGTACCTCGGTGGCGTCGGACGATGGTGAGGTCGAGAGCGGCGCGGTGAGGTCGAGAGTGGAGGGGGTGGGGGACGCGGCGGTGACGGTGAGGTTGAGAGCGGCGGCGGGCGGCAGCGGTGAGGTTGAGGGTGGTCTCGGGCGGCGGCGGTGAGGGCAGGGTCGGGCTCGGGCGGCGGCGATAAAGGAGTAGGGGAACAGGGGGAGGAGGACTTAGTTAAATTTTGAGCGGGGTTAAGTCGAACTAGCAGTAGCGCACTTTAGGAACCGCGCTATAGCGCATTTTAAGGAAAAATGCTACTTCTAAGTCTAAGCACGCATAAAAAAATACATTGGCCATCAATGATCTTTTTGTGTACAATCTGAATTGTCAATATGAGTCCGCTCCGGTAGGAACTGGAGAGGACTCATATTGCGCCACAAATTCTACACATAGAGATCAGTGAAGACCAACTGGTTGTGATAGTTTGAGTAACATATTTCAGGTGGTAAACACCTGTTCATGAGCGAGGTGGGACTAAACTTGTGGGCTGATCGTAGCGATGGCGATTTTCTTAGAAGCGCTGCTGCTAACTTCTATAGCAGTAGCGCGGTTCACTATAGGGCGCTACTGCTATAACTAGCTGGGTTGCGAGGTCATGGCAATTAGAGCAGTAGCGGTTTCGCGTGGGAGCGCCATCGCTACTTTCCTTTCAAAGCAGCGCGTTTTATATCAAGCGCTGCTGCTAATTAGCAGCAGCGCCTTATTTTAGAGCGCGCTGCTGATAAGATTCTGTGTATAGGCTTTTCCCTAGTAGTGGGGGCTAGGTCTGCTTCCGGCCGCGTACGCAACATGCAGGTGTGCAATGGGTGATGGGCCCAGACCCCTGCGTGCAAAGGATTTAGACCGGCGTGCTGACCTCTCTGTTGAGCCTAGGTAGGGCTGCAACGTGTTGATCTCCCGAGGTCGGACATGACCCATAAAGTGTGCCCGGCCAGAGGGATCGAGCGTGTCGGGTAATGTGGTGCACCCCTGCAGGGAAGTTGATCTATTCGAATAGCTGTGTCCATGGTAACAGGCGACCCGGAGTTGTACCTTGACCTTATGACAACTAGAACCAGATACTTAATAAAACACACCCTTCCAAGTGCCAGATATAACCCGGTGATCGCTCTCAGACAGGGCAACGAGGGGAGGATCGCCGGGTAGGATTATGCTATGCGATGCTACTTGGTGAACTTACCATCTACTCTCTTCTACGTGCTGCAAGATGGAGGTTGCCAGAAGCGTAGTCTTCGACAGGACTAGCTATCCCCCTCTTATTCTGGCATTCTGCAGTTCAGTCCACCGATATTGCCCGTTTACACAGATACCCCTGCATATGTAGTGTAGATCCTTGCTTGGGAGTACTTTGGATGAGTACTCACGGTTGCTTTTCTCCCTTTTCCCCCTTTCCATTCTACCGGGCTGTCACAACTAGATGTTGGAGCCCATGAGGCAGACGCCATCGTCGACGATGACTCCTACTACACCGGAGGTGACTACTACTGCGTGCAGGCCGCTGACGATGACCAGGAGTAGTTTAGGAGGATCCCAGGCAGGAGGCCTGCGCCTCTTTCGATCTGTATCCCAGTTTATGCTAGCCTTCTTAATGCAAATTTGTTTAACTTATGTCTGTACTCAGATATTGTTGCTTCCGATGACTCGTCTATGATCAAGCACTTGTATTTGAGCCCTCGAGGCCCCTGGCTTGTATTATGATGCTTTTATGACTTATTTATGTTTTTAGAGTTGTGTTGTGATATCTTCCCGTGAGTCCCTGATCTTGATCGTACACGTTTGCGTGCATGATTAGTGTACGATTAAATCGGGGGCGTCACAAGTTGGTATCAGAGCCGACTGCCTGTAGAAATCCCCCTTCCAAACTCCTTGGACGAAGTTGAGTCTAGTCGATGAAAACTGTTTTACTAACATGGTTGTGCGGCCCATGGGCCCACGTCGCCATTGGGTGGTATTAGGATCTTTTATTCCTCGTGTATACTCTCTTCTATTCAGGTTAAATGAATTTTTCTAAATCTAACTTTAGGTTCTCAAAATATACTTTCTCCCGAGAGCCCCTTCAGTCCAGATGATCACCGTCTGCACCAGAAGATTTCGAAGATACTCTCCGATATTCTCTCGAGACCTTGTGCCTGTTGCTTTTGCAATTCCCTACCACCGAAACATCACTATGGATAAATGCATACACCAGTCGTTCTTACCTTTATTCCCAGTTGTACTTGTTATTACAAGATACCCCAAACTTCTCTCTATTGCTCCGAGAAAACTTTGTGCTTACTGGCTTGTAGTTTCTTGTCGCCTGAATACACCTACAAATTAATCCTCACACTTAACGAGGATTTGTTTCTCCCCATTTGTTCATCTGTTTCGCAAAAGACTTCTTTATACCATTCGATCTCCCAAAGATCCTCTGCGGCCTAGTGGTCCCGAAAGTCTTGTCTGCCTGCATTATGGTTAAATCCATATGTCTAGCAATATTCATTAACATCCTTTGTCCTTGTCATCCTGAGTTCATTGATTCAAAATGTTGCGAATGCTCGCAATCCTCAATCAGATCATAGAATTCATCCTTCCGGCTCAGACATCATTTTAGACATGGGCTGGATCTCGACCAATCAAATTGTCATGGATTGTACCCCCTATGTCTATTCAGCTTACCCCCGCCCTTAATCAGATCGTTTGCCTCTAATCCCTTGAATTGGAAATCATAATTCCTTTACATTTGAGTTTTGAATTAGTTAGTTGTTCTTGAAATATGATTCCCTTGCATTCTTCTTCCTCTAATAGAGTACCGATACTCGCATTAGCTCCTTTGTAGACCACGAGACCCCTTGTTGGATTATTATCCGACATTGTCCTTCTTATTCAATAACCTTGTGAGCATTTCCATGGGTATATAATGCCTTTGGTAATTTGTATTCTCTGATTTGGCCAACCATGCTCTGCTTTCGAGCTGGTGATATTTACTATTGAAGCTTGTGGTATATGTTTCCATGATACCCCGATGGGTTGAACCTATGCCTTCGTTAATCTGTGTGAACCTGAAAGATTTGACGTGTCATACTTAACTGGTATTGCACCAGGTAAAACTTTCAACAAACTAATGTCATTTGCGAAAAGCAAGAGGTGAATGGGAGGTTATACATTGAAGAAGTGGGAGTCAACCTTGAACTTTGTGTTCATGCCCATGGACACGATGTAGATCCTATCATGGAAGCTTCTTGTAATAATAACTATTTCCTTAATCAGTTTCATCTGGTATCTGTGAATTGATCCTTTGGAACCGTGGATCTGACCATGATTGTTCTCCTTTGATTCTATTTCTCAGACAAGTTAAAGTACTTGTCTTCTGTAGATCAGTATGCCTGCCCAACCTCTATTTGTTCTACCTTCAAGTATTACCCCCTGGTATCTCGAGGATATCAACCCATTGCACTTCATCTTATGAATTTCTGATGAAGTAGTACCTTTCCCCGTCATAATCACTCCACGGGTTCTGGGTTATCGTCAATCGAGAACGCCGATTAGTGAATCGAATCTGCACTACAATTAATTACCTTCTAGTACTTTGTTGTTTAGGAGTTTAATACTCCATCACGTCATTTCTAGCCTGATCGGCTATATTCATTATTGTGCCAAAATTTTAAACTGTGCTACCTAGTCCTTCTTCCCGTAGCACAATTTTGGATGATGAGATAACCTTATGCCGATCTTCCTCGTCGTATCATTTCGCCTTGAACACCAAGCTTGATTTCGAGTTTGTGTCATACCCTTGGTTCCAATAACCTTTCGCCTCATCATTCCTTTGACTTGATGTCGTCGCCGATCGATTACATCTTCATGAAACCTCTCGACAAATGTGTCGTGATCATCATCAACATTCTGAGCGTTTCCAGGATATCAATCGAATTCATGATAAGAGGTATCATCCTTGCCCCCTCGATCATTGTGTTAACATCGACAACATTCTTGCATTTCCGCAACACAAAACTGGTTCACGATTTGTGTTGTACCTTGAGTTTTTTGCTATCCAACTTATGTTATGTTCTACCTTGGAGTATTACCATCTTTTATGTCAAGAATGTCGTGAGGATTACTCCACCTCTTAAGAATTCTTGGTATAGTGATACTTCTCACCATCACCATTCTTTCTTGGTCCCCGTGTTGATTCCAACAAGTGAACGGTGTTGTTTGGATTCTTTTCTTCTAGCAACCCTATTGCTTTGTAGTTAATGGTCGACATTTCATTCTCAGACCATTGGTTATCGAATCACCATTATAACATCGGTCATGCTACCTAACCCCATATTTCGGGTGCACCTTTCAACCAATGTTTAATTGTGTATGTTTTTCCTTGAGCATACCTCATTATGTCATCTGATATGACAAATGTTATCTCCTTGTTCACATAGTTGTGGAAGTCCATCTTTTGGAAATCTCGAGGAATTGTCACTGAGTCTATCAGCCACCTCCTCGGCTCCTTGGTTTAATGATGAACTCTTGTTTCAGAACTCACTTCCACAGTTCATTTCCCGAGGATCATACAATGTCATATCGTCGATTTGTGTCGCTCCTTCTCTTCTCAGGCATCATAAGTCTGAGGTATCCTGACAACAATCAGATTTGAATCTCGGTCAGATATGATGGTTGGAACATATTTTCAAGAGTTATAACATTGATCCTCATATTACCCGGTAAGGTGATGTCATGCCTAGCACACCTGACCATAGGACCTAGTGTTATAGTTTCCTTTTTTTACAAGGTTAACCATTTTTCCATGAGGAAATTGAATGCCATGTTTAATAAGTTTATCCTAATGGATCCTTTGTGTATCCAAAATCTAACCCTTTCTTGAAGACCATGTCAATGCTATCTCGAAGCATGCCTGTGGTAATTCCGTTTTCAATAAGAGCATTTGAAGCACAATGCTAAACTTTCTTGATCATTTATCCTAACACCGTTGTATGGGTAATGTCATGAGATTCCTCCCCCCTTACCTAAATGGTTTTCTACTTTCTATCCTGTCATGGATATCATGCTCTGCTTGTCCTTGGGAAGGATATACCCCTGAAATATGTGTTTAAACACATTTTCCTTTCCATTGTTTTGTTTAATCTGATTCTCATGTTTTCCTTTCCATTGTTTGGGTTAATCTTTCTTGTGATCCATATGATCTAAGAAGTGATATGCCCTTGCTTGTGCGAACATCTCAGTGTACAATTCTGTCAGCAAGACCCTATTACTATTGTTGATGAAATTCCGGTAGCCGCCGATGGACGAGAACTTTGCCTATTGGTCCGCGTCATTCAACGAGCAGGAAAATGGTTCTCTTCGTCCCTCACCCTTGGTATCTACATTCTTGCCAACATAACTGATAGGCTATCCTCTGACATGTCTTGCTATCATGACTGTGCAAGATGTCAATGCTTCTCCTACTTTTAACCACATGGTGGGCCCATAACCCACAGTTCTATAGGATCGAAACCTGACTCTCTTGTACACCCATGTTGCAAAAGTTATTCCTTGCGCTTGATTTTGTATGTAATTCATGGGTCATTTTCCTAGTAATCTACTTTGGTATCAGACGCAATACTCATTCTCGTTGCTCTGGACCCCTTTCAGACCTTGTTCAGGCATCGAACGAGTGCCTACATGCTTAAACTTCTCATGGTAGCTCCTTACTTTGCTCTCGAAATTTTCTTAAGTTTCACTTCAAGAGTTACTTTCCGCCACCTTCCCCGGATGTTAGCTACTAGGTAGTCAACCTTGCAGAGGTCCGTTCTTCCGGAATAACCATCCTTTATTCTTTCGTAAGTACGATGGAGTTCCTGAATAAAGGATGCCGACTTCATCATGATGACCTGAAGCAGAGAAATAAAGACATCAACGAAAGGGATTAACTTCTTCGACAAGAGCAGCCAAGACAGAGAAGATCCGTTAGAATTTCATAACCAGATCTTTCCCCTTTGCTCCCCTTCTTAAATCTCGGACGAGATTTCTTGTAGTGGAGGAGAATTTTGACGCCCGGATAATTAAGCTACAGTGGACCTCTACTAATGATGCCACATCACCTCCGTTACTGTTGATAATCTCGCGTTAGTTTGAAACCGGTTCGAATTCAAATTCAAAATCAAGCAAACAATAAAAATTTCAAATGTCAAAACTAAAATGTCCTAAAGGTGACAAATAAATCATATGTAATATTGATGGAGAAAACACACTTTTATGAATAGTTTAAATGCACTATAATAAATGAACAGTGGCAAAAAGGTTATTCAAATGCTTTTAAAATAGTAAACAATTTCAAAACTATTTTATTTCAGTGCTAAACTGTTTGTGGCAGTGGCATATATTGTAACACTATTTTAGGTGCCACTTCTGTATTCTGTTGAAACTAAAATAAAAGAGATAAGAAGTAAAACAAAATTAAGAAAAGAAAAACATTACAAAAAAAGGAACAAACAAAAAATGAACAAAAGGCCAGTCCCCCCCCCCCCTCGCTCCCCCCGCTAGGCTGTGAGGCCCAGCTGGCTAGCCAACCTGCCCAACCCTGGCCTATATGGCCTACCTCTCCATCCCCCGAACCCTAGACCCCTAACCCCGTTCCTCTCCCCCTTTCTCCACACGTGCCGCCACACACGCGCACTCATGCAGGGCAGCGCCTCGCCTCACCCTGTGCGCCTCCCACCTCCCAGCCGACGCGGTCACCGGACCGTCGTCGCCCCGTCCTCATTCCCCCTCCCCGATCCAGAACTGGTTCGGGGCACGACCTCGACGCCACCCCGAACCGCCGGCGCCGAGCGCCATTCACCGGAGCTCCTCCGTTGTCGCCGGATCTCGCATCCCCGTCGACCTCCTTGACACCTGCTGCCCCGTACCCTACAGCTACCTCGTGAGGCCCCCCTCCTTCTCCTCTCCCGCTCATCGCGCTCCACCACGGCCCTGCCTCTGCGCCCGTCGCCGCGACCATACTGCCAATATTGCTTCTCCCTCGCGCTGCCCGCGCCTCCCCATGCTCTGGCAGGTAGCTGCCAGCGCCAAAGCCTTGGCCTTCAGGCCGCTGCAGCAGCTCGTCGCCCACCCGCGGTGGCCTTGTTCGTCGCATGCCCCACGCCACTGATGACCCGCAAGTATAGGGGATCTATCGTAGTCCTTTCGATAAGTAAGAGTGTCGAACCCAACGAGGAGCAGAAGGAAATGATAGGCGGTTTTCAGCAAGGTATTCTCTGCAAGTACTGAAATAAGTGGTAACAGATAGTTTTGTGATAAGATAATTTGTAAGGAGCAACAAGTGACAAAAGTAAATAAAGTGCAGCAAGGTGTCCCAATCCTTTTTGTAGCAAAGGACAAGCCTGGACAAACTCTTATATAGAGAAAAGCGCCCCCGAGGACACATGGGAATTATCATCAAGCTAGTTTTCATCACGTTCATATGATTCGCGTTCGGTACTTTGATAATTTGATATGTGGGTGGACCGGTGCTTGGGTGTTGTTCTTACTTGAACAAACATCCCACTTATGAATAACCTCTATTGCAAGCATCCGCAACTACAACAAAAGTATTAAGGTAAACTTAACCATAGCATGAAACATATGGATCCAAATCAGCCCCTTACGAAGTAAAGCATAAACTAGGGTTTAAGCTTCTGTCACTCTAGCAACCCATCATCTACTTAATACTTCCCAATGCCTTCCTCTAGGCCCAAATAATGGTGAAGTGTTATGTAGTCGACGTTCACATAACACCACTAGAGGATAGACAACATACATCTCATCAAAATATCAAATGAATACCAAATTCACATGACTACTAATAGCAAGACTTCTCCCATGTCCTCAGGAACAAACGTAACTACTCACAAACCATATTCATGTTCATAATCAGAGGGGTATTAATATGCATATAGGATCTGAACATATGATCTTCCACCAAATAAACCAACTAGCATCAACTACAAGGAGTAATCAACACTACTAGCAACCTACTAGTACCAATCCCAGACTTAGAGACAAGAATTGGATACAAGAGATGAACTAGGTTTTGGAGAGGAGATGGTGCTGGTGAAGATGTTGATGGAGATTGCCCTCTTCCGATGAGAGGAGCGTTTGTGATGACGATGGCGATGATTTTCCCCTCCCGGAGGGAAGTGTCCCCGGCAGAACAGCTCTGCCGGAGCCCTAGATTGGTTCCGCCAAGGTTCCTCCTCGTGGCGGCGGAGTCTCGTCCCGAAAGGTTGCTTATGATTTTTCTTCGGACGAAAGACCTCATATAGCATAATATGGCCACCGGAGAGCCAACAGGGGGCCCACGAGGCAGGGGGCGCGCCCAGGGGGGTAGGGCGCGCACCCACCCTCGTGGCCAGGTGGGGCCCCCTCTGACGTACTTCTTCCGCTCAATATTTTTTATTATTTCCAAAAATAACTTTCATGGAGTTTCAGGAATTTTGGAGTTGTGCAGAATAGGTCTCCAATATTTGCTCCTTTTCCAGCCTAGAATTCCAGCTGGCGGCATTCTCCCTCCTTATGTAAACCTTGTAAAATAAGAGAGAATAGGCATAAGTATTGTGACATAATGTGTAATAACAGCCCATAATGCAATAAATATCGATATAAAAGCATGATGCAAAATGGACGTATCAACTCCCCCAAGCTTAGACCTCGCTTGTCCTCAAGCGGAAGCCGATAACGATAAATATGTCCACATGTTTAGAGGTAGAGGTGTCGATAAAATAAAATACGGACATGAAGGCATCATGATTATTCTTATAACAGCAACATAGATGGATATTGTCATATGATTTCTTATATTCAAGTAATAATCTATTCATAATACAAAGTATGAATCAGATACTTTATTGAGAACCAACAAACTATAATCTCAGTCATTGAAGCAATTGCAATTTATCATAACATCAGAAAGAGTCTATGTCAGAGCTTTCTAGCAAGTCCACATACTCAACTATCATTTAATCTTTCATAATTGCTAACACTCATGCAATACTTGTGGTTACGGAGTTTTAATAGGACATAGAGAAAGATAGGGGCTTATAGTTTCGCCTCCCAACCTTTTACCTCAAGGGTAATGTCAACAATAATATTTCATGCTAACCCATATCCAATTAGATATATCTATCAAGATCTTTCCAACACCCTGTGCTTGCCAAAGGATAAAATATAAAAAGGGAAGGTGAAGATCACCATGACTCTTGCATAAGGTAGAAGATAATAATAAAAGATAGGCCCTTCGCAGAGGGAAGCAGAGGTAGCCATACGCTTTCAGGGTTGGATGCACAAAATCTTAATGCGAAAGAACGTCACTTTATATTGCCACTTGTGATATGAACCTTTATTATGCAGTCTTTTGCTTTTATTTCTTCCACATCACGAGATTGTATAAAGCTTATTTCCTCCACACCAATCAATCATACGTATTTAGAGGGCAATTTTTATTGCTTGCACCGATGACAACTTACTTGAAGGATCTTATTCAATCCATAGGTAGGCATGGTGGACTCTCATGGCAAAATTGGTTTACGGGTATTTGGAAGCACAAGTAGTATCTCTACTTGGTGCAAAGAATTTGGCTAGCATGAGGGGGAAAGGCAAGCTCAACATGTTGGATGATCCATGACAATATATGTTATCTCAGATATAAGAAAACATAACCCGTTACGTTGTCTTCCTTGTCCAACATCAACTCTTTAGCATGTCATATTTTAATGAGTGCTCGCAATCATAAAAGATGTCCAAGATAGTATATTTATATGTGAAACCTCTCCTTCTTTATTACTTCCTATTAATTGCAACGATGACCAAAGCTATGTTTGCCAACTCCCAACAATTTTTAATCATCATACTCTTTCTATGTGAAGTCATTACTCTCAATAAGATCAATATGATCTCTTTGTTTCTTTTTATTCTTTTCTCTTTTCTTTTATTCACTCAAGATCATAACAAGATAATCAAGCCCTTGAATCAACACTAATCTTTATTATATAGCTCACGGACTCGATTACATAGAGAGATCATAAAGAAAAACTCAAAACTAGATCATGCCATAAACTTTATTCTACTAGATCAAGATACTACTAAATAGGATCGAACTAAGAAAGACGGTAAATATAGGAGATGTGGTTGTGATACGATACCGGGGCATCTCCCCCAAGCTTGGCAGCTGCCAAGGGGAGTGCCCATACCCATGTGATTATGTCTCCTTTGTTGGTGAAGAGGATGGTGGTGATGAGGGGTAGTCGCACATCGAGCGTAAGATATCCTCCAGCTTGCGGATAATGCCCTTGAGTGCAACAATATGCTCCTTCAACAAAATATTTTCATGTGTGAGATACTTGTTTTGTATACGAGCTAGCTCAATCATCTTGAAAGCTTCGATCTCAGTTGGGGTAAGAAGATTATGATCAAGTTGAAGGATGTCTTCTGTTGCCGGAACTTGGTCCTCCGTGGCCTTCTTGATCCCTTCATCCTTGTTGATCTCCATGGGTTCTTCCCTCTTCAGCTCTATCTTCATTAGCCAAGCATCGTTGTCACCATTGTTGGAGGAGGGGGACGACATGATGCCTGGCCTTGAAAACCCTGACAGAGAGCAGCTCAAAACAAGAATAGAGGATATTTGCGTGATACAGGAGTCAAAACCTTCGGGAGAATATATAATGAATTTTTACCGACCAAAATACGTAGTCTGGAGAGCACACGATGTGCCCACAAGGTAGGGGGCGCGCCCAGTAGGGTAGGGCGCGCCCTCCACCCTCGTGGAGGCCTCGTGTTCTTCCCGGTTTGCTTCTTATTTTTCTATTTTTCTAAATATTCTAAAACGGAGAAATAATGCCTTAAAAACTGTTTTGGAGTCGGTTTACTTACCGTACCACATACCTATTCCTTTTTGGATTCTGAAATGTTCCGGAAAGTGTCTCTTATGTATTCCTCCGGGGTTACGGTTTCAATAACATTGGTTTCAACATTTATAGGATTACCTGAGATATAATGTTTGATTCTTTGACCGTTTACCACCTTCGGATTTGTGCCTTCGAAGTTGTTGATTTTTATAGCACCGGAACGATAGACCTCCTCGATAACGTAGGGGCCTTCCCATTTAGAGAGAAGTTTTCCTGCAAAAAATCTTAAACGAGAGTTGTATAACAATACATAATCACCTACATTAAACTCACGCTTTTGTATTCTTTTGTCATGCCATCTTTTAACTTTTTCTTTGAACAATTTGGCATTTTCATAAGCTTGGGTTCTCCATTCATCAAGTGAGCTAATGTCAAATAACCTCTTCTCACCGGCAAGTTTGAAATCATAATTGAGCTCTTTAATAGCCCAATAAGCCTTATGTTCTAGTTCGAGAGGTAAGTGGCATGCTTTTCCATAAACCATTTTATACGGAAACATACCCATAGGATTTTTATATGCAGTTCTATAGGCCCATAATGCATCATCAAGTTTCTTGGACCAATTCTTTCTTGATCTATTAACAGTCTTTTGCAAAATTAATTTGAGCTCTCTGTTGCTGAATTCTACTTGACCACTAGACTGCGGGTGATAAGGAGATGCAATTCTATGATTAACGTCATACTTAGCAAGCATTTTTCGGAAAGCACCATGAATAAAATGTGAACCACCATCAGTCATTAAATATCTAGGGACTCCAAACCTCGGAAAAATAACTTCTTTAAGCATTTTAATAGATGTGTTATGATCAGCACTACTAGTTGGAAGAGCTTCTACCCACTTAGTAACGTAATCAACAGCAGCTAAAATATGTGTATATCCATTAGAGGCAGGAAAAGGCCCCATATAATCAAAGCCCCAAACATCAAATGGTTCAATAACAAGTGAATAGTTCATAGGCATTTCTTGCCGTCTGCTAATATTACCAATTCTTTGACATTCATCACAAGATAAAACAAACTTACGGGCATCCTTGAAGAGAGTAGGCCAATAAAAACTGGATTGCAATACCTTATGTGCAGTTCTATCTCCAGCGTGGTGTCCTCCATAAGCTTCAGAGTGACACTTGCCTAGGATCTGTTCCTGTTCATGCTCAGGTACACAACGTCTAATAACACCGTCTACTCCTTCTTTATAAAGATGTGGGTCATCCCAGAAGTAATGCCTCAAATCATAGAAAAACCTTTTCTTTTGCTGGTATGTGAAACTAGGTGGTATAAATTTAGCAATGATGTAATTAGCATAATCAGCATACCATGGAGCTGTACAAGAAGCATTTATGACACTTAATTGCTCATCAGGAAAGCTATCATCAATAGGCAGTGGGTCGTCAAGACCATTTTCTAACCTAGACAAGTTGTCTGCAGCAGGGTTCTCAGCTCCCTTTCTATCAACAATATGCAAATCAAATTCTTGTAGCAAGAGAACCCGTCTAGAAAGTCTAGGTTTAGCATCTTTCTTTTCCATAAGATATTTAATAGCAGCATGATCCGTGTGAATAGTTACTTTAGAATCAACAATATAAGGTCTGAACTTATCATAAGCAAATACAACTGCTAAGAATTCTTTTTCAGTAGTAGCATAATTTCTTTGAGCATTGTCTAGAGTTTTACTAGCATGTTGAATAACATTTAATTTCTTATCAGCTCTTTGCCCTAGAACAGCACCTACAGCATAATCACTAGCATCACACATAATTTCAAATGGTAAATTCCAATCAGGTGGCTGAACAATAGGTGCAGAGATCAATGCTTTCTTAAGTATTTCAAATGCTTCTACACAATCATCATCAAAGACAAATGGTATATCTTTTTGTAATAAATTAGTCAGAGGCTGCGAAATTTTGGAGAAGTCCTTAATGAACCTCCTATAAAAACTGACGTGACCAAGGAAACTTCTTATACCTTTGATGTCCTTCGGACATGGCATCTTTTCAATAGCATCAACCATGGCTTTATCAACTTCAATACCTCTTTCAGAAACTTTATGCACCAGGACAATACCTTCATTAACCATAAAGTGGAACTTTTCCCAATTCAAGACAAGATTAGTGTCACATCCCTAGTTTGGTATGCACTAGGCTAGCCCTTCATGTGAGCATCATCTTTAAATTCAAATGAAATTTGAATTGAGGAATTTTCAAAGCCTCAGAAGATCTCTAAAAATAACCAAGATTTAAATCTCATCAAATAAGTCCAATAAAATGTTCCCGTTAATCTCTGGAAATATTGGCAAGGGATAAAATTCAAACCAATATTTCTAGAATCTCAGGAACAATTATTTTGGGCCTTTGAATTAAACCAATAAATATTTGAATTGGATCTATATTTATTATATCATAAATATATGTTCAATAATTGAAACTGTTGTGTAGCTTTGGATAAGTCCATTTAGTTCACACAATTATTTTCATGAATTTTAAAAATGGTTTAGTATTTTATTAAACCAAACAAATGTCAGAAAAATAGGAAAGAGACAGAAATGGAAAATACCTACAGAGCTTACAGGCCATTGCTGGTTTGGCCTTTGTCTTGGCCCGGTGACCGGTGGCCTTGATCACCCCCCACTCGCGCCAGAAGGAAGGGGGCGTGCTGCTTGGCTGGCCACGCGCCTCGCCAGCTCCTGCTTGCCGCTCTTCCTCGACGTTCTGGACGCCCTGGACATCGACACGCAACCTCCCCGACCGCCCTCACTCTCTCCCGAGCCCTTTCCCTCCACTTCTCTCCCTCCCTCTCATGTTCGAGCGCAGCCGTCGCCACCGACGCCATTCGCCGCGGCCACCGCCTCCCCCTCGACCCCTCGTCGTGCCTGCGAGCTCCGCCTCGACGTCCCTGACCTCCTCGACGACCCACGAGGCCCCGGAGACACGCAACACCGCCCCGTCGCCGTATCCCTCGTCGGCTGCCGGAGATCCCTCTCGCCGCCCCGTTCGCTCCGGTGCTTCCCCAAGCACGCCGAGGCCACCTCTGCACCCGCGATGAGCTCCTCTACCGATCCCCCCTACTCCCATGGCCATTAGCTCATCGTAGCCCTCGTTTTCGTCGAGACCGATACCTCACCGGTGCCGGACTTGTCGCCGTCATCGTTTTGGTACGCCTCCGTCCAAACTGAGCGCGTCACTGCACTCAGTGCACCCCCAGGAGGCCGTAGCACCCCTCCTTGCCACCTGTCGTGTGCCCGAACACCGAACCCGAGCACGCCCGAGCTCTGGCCACCGCTTCCGAGCTCGTGGCCGTCGTCTCCAGCCACCCCAGCTCCCGCCGGCTGCTCCATCAGATGCGCGCGTGCAGCAGCTCTTCGTAGCGCCTCCCCACGCCCAAAACCATCGCCCGTGGGTGATTTCCGAAGCCCTCCGCCATCTCTGTCGTCGCCGGCGATGAGCCGTTGATCGGGTCTGGCGGGTTTGACCCTGCTTGACCAGGGTTTGACTTTTCCCCCTGACTCACTTACGTGTGGGCCCCAGGCCACTAACTAAACTAGGATTAGTATTAGCTTAACACTAGCTAAATTTAGTTAGTTAACTAACCACTGACCAGTGGGCCCCACTGGTCAGGTTTGACCAGGACTGGGTCAGTTGACCGCTGACGTCACACTGACGCGAGACTGACGTAGTAATATATTTTCTGGATTTAAAATAACAAGGAAAAATCCAGAAAATGACTTAAACTTCAATAAATCATAGTAATTCAACCGTAACTCCAAATTAAATAATTTATATATGAAAGATGATCATAAAAATCCAATCTATCCATCTGTAGCATTTTCATGCATGTTAGAACAACTTTTGTTCACTGTTTAGGTCAAATCAATTAAATGGCATTTAAATAACCACATGTGGAGTTTGAATTTGAATCTTAGATTCGAACCAACTTCATTTAACCTGCTGCTAGTTGCATTAGGCCAAATCACATCATATTGCCATGTCATGTTCATGCATCATATTGTTGCATTGCATTGATTGTGCTTCTCTCTCTGTCGATAATTGTCCCCCTCAAGAGACAACGCGTCGACGATGAGTTCGATGACACCGATGAAGAACTATATTATCTTCAGAAGTGCCACGCAAGCAAAACCCCCTTGTTCATTCTGATACAATCCCACTCTCTCGCTCCTGCTCTCTTTTACTACATTAGGACAACACCGTTTCAACTGTTACATGCTGCGGTAGCTGAACCCCTTTATCCTCTGCATGACCTGTCATTGCCACAGTAAATAGATGAAACCCACTAGCATGAGTAGGAGTTGTTTGAGCCCTATTGTGCCTACTCATTCATGCTTGTTTGTCATGCCTGCTACTGCTTAGAGTTGAGTCAGGTCTGATTCATCGAGGATGAATCAGAGGTGTGTGAACATGTCCTACTGTGTGTGAGCTAAGTCTGTGAACATGATTTGGTAAAGGTAGCGGTGAGAGGCCATGTAGGAGTACATGGTGGGTTGTCTCATTGCAGCCCTCCTCAGGAACTGAGTTCTGTGTTTGTGATCCATGAAATAGTTACTACCACACATTGGGTTCCGGTAACTCGACCCCTCTCGGCTTATTAATCGCCTCGATCTCTGTCCAGGAGTTGCAACTAGTTTCTGGCGTTTGTAGGATATGTGTTGGGGGCCGTGCGTAGCGCTGACCCTAGGGGTGGGCTATGTTGCGGTAGATACACCATGGCCCGGTGTACCAAGCGCCCGTTTGGTGTCTCGGGAACCCTGCACACATCGTTTGGGGCCGTGGGCGACACCCCGGCCGGATCTCCTTGCGGATGGAACCCGAATAGGTGATAAACCTAGACTAGAGACTTGTGTGGTTAGTCAGGTCGTGGCCGACTCCCTCGCCAGGCTTCCGCTTGAAGGTTGACGAGATACACGACGTGTACATGGTGGTAAGTGGCGAGAGCGTGTCTGAAGAAGTACACCTCTGCAGGGTTAATATGATCTATTCGAATAGCCGTGTCCGCGGAGAAGGACTTCTTGGTTGCCTGTACAGTTCATAGACAAGTGAAAGTGGATACTCTAAAATGCGCAAGATAAGCCTGAGTGCTATGGATGGCGTTCTCGTAGGGAGATGGGAACAGATCCATAGTGGTGTATTGATATGGTGAATATGTGGACTCGTGTGCGCCACCTCAAAAGAGTTACTTGCAGTTGTAGTGTAGGATAGCCACCGAGTCAAAGCTGGCTTGCTGCAGTCATACTCCACCACCCCCTTTGTTGATAATGATGCACATGTAGCTAGTTCCGATGTAAGTCTTGTTGAGTACATTTGTACTCATGTTTGCCTATTTTATGTTTTTTGCAGAGAGACTTCAGTCTCACTAGTAGTTCCGCGTGGACTTCGATGTTTAGCTTGTTACCTCAGCTACGATCTTGTGCCCTCGGCAGGATCTGATAGATAGTCAGGCTTCTCAGCCTTTTTCATTTGTAGATGTCTGTACTCAGACATGTTAAGCTTCCGCTTGTGCATGTTGCTTGTATGCTCTGTATGTTGGGTCATGAGACCCATGTTTGTAATATCTCGCTCCTCGGAGCCTAATGAATAAATACTTGAGTCGTAGAGTTATGTTGTGATGCCATGTTGTATTTACACATATCGAGCATATTGTGTGTATGTTTGAAATGCTTGGTATGTGTGGGATCCGACAATCTAGTTGTTTATCCTTGGCAGCCCCTCATATGGAGAAATGTAGTCTAGTGCTTCCTGAGCGATAGTAGTCCGCTACAGCCCGGTTCACCGGAGTCCTGGTAGCCTAGCACTACTGCTCTAGACACTTGACTGGCCGGCATATGTTTCACTTCGTTCATGTGTCTGTCCCTTCGAGGAAATGTCACGCGGTGACATCCGGAGTCCTGCCTAGCCTGCTACAGCCCGGGTTCCCGGAGTCCTGTTAGCCCAGTGCTACAGCCCGGATTCACACGCTGTTGACCGACATGCTCGATGTGATTCATGTATGCCTGTCCCCATGGGTTAGTGCTGCTTTGGGTTCACGACTAGCCATGTCGGCCCATGTTCTCTGTCATATGGATGCTAGCGACACTATCATATACGTGAGCCAAAAGGCGCAAACGGTTCCGGGCCATGGTAAGGCGACACCCGTGGGAATACCGTGCGTGAGGCCGCAAAGTGATATGAAGTGTTACCGGCTAGATCGATGTGACTTGGAATCGGGTCTGATAGCTTTGGTATCGAGCCTGACTTCTCAGAGGATTACCAAGCCAAACCGGTCAAGTTGTGTCTAGAAATGCTTTAGTTATGTAAGGGAATTGATTGTGGAAGGGAACGTAAGGCTCTTTTTACTCCTTATACCTCATGGCCTTCTGATTTGAGTCATCCTCTTCTCTTCTACGGGGATTAAGAACTAGGCCTTCTCATCTATCTATTAGGATGACGTGTTACTAATCCATAGACTTATAGGATTGTTGGTTTCAAGCCCCAGTTCAGTTCCTACTATTTCCGTGTGTTGTTAGGTGGTCCCAGAACCTTGATATTGTGATGTCTAGTGGTTATGCCACCATTTTTGCAGGATGTCTCAAATCATTTTGAGCATTTACAGCCGTTATGCTGTCCGAGTCATCCCAGGTCTCTGAATAGTCTGATGCATTTGCAAATCCTTTCTTTCTGTTCCCGATGTCCTTTTTGGTCATAATAAGCACACTAATCGGTGAGTTGAGGTACTTTGTTGCCTCGGCATATATGTTGGAGCTATTATTATGACCCTAGGTGTTTTAGGGAGTCACCTAGTAATCTAGCCATGTTTTGTATTCCCGGTGTGATGATTCTGGCCATTATTCTTGAAAGCATCCCGTGATGTTATTAGTTAGCAGGCATTCTATTCCTGGGTTCTTGAACCCGAGATTCACCCTACTTACTTCATGTTGATAGTAATTGCTAGCTCCCTTAGGTTATTAGTAAGCTTGGCATTAGTCCTCGAGGTCTGTGGTATTTCCTTCTTCCAAATACTATGAACCGCTTATGGCAGAAGCTCCTCGCTGAACCGAAGGATCACAATTAGAGTACTCTTGAGGAGTTCTCCATTCATAATTGTGAATCTGCCAGTTCTACCTTTCCGCATGGGTTATCCGAAAGAAACATGTTGAACTTGGTTCGACATACTAATCTATGCATCCACAACTCAGAAAGTTATACGTTCCTCGAGTTGTTCCTCCTTAGTTATTTTCTGACATTCGTCTATCAATTGATAGTCAAGAGTATGCGTGCCTTTGTTCATCGATGCCTATTACTCTTGTGGTCCGTCAAGCCATTCTAACTAGGAGAAACAAACTCCAGTACCTCATCCATTTCCAGGATTGGGTCAAAGCAGTTGTAATCCGCAGATCAAATGCAATCAAGCTTTTGATTCTGTTCTATCCTGAAGTATTACCCACTTTATGCCAGGAACGTCATGAGAATTGCACCTTCTCTTATGAATTCTTGATCCAGTGATACTCTCGCCATCATCATTCATTCCTCAGCCCCGTGTTGTTGCAACCAGAATGCCGACAAGTGAACCATGATGCGTGAAATTTATACTCCTAGCAACCGTGTTGCTTGGTGGTTAAATGGACAATAACCTCATCCTTAGCAAGTTGATTATTGAATCATCATTCTGAGATAGATTGTGCTACCTAGTCCATTTTTCCTGGTGCACTCTTTGATCTTTGAGTTAGGATTGAATTCCTTGCTTTTCTGTTCATGTCATCTTGCCCTGAAAAGCAAGATTCTTCTCGAGCTTAGTAACATACCGGTGGTTCATGATTTTCCGAATATCTTCTCGGAAGTATTACCAGGTTGTTCCCTGACTATTATGTTGAGCTCGTGATCATGTTGGTTTTCCTCCAAACCACCCATTCTCCAAGAATCTATGTGGGATACCCTGAGCTAGTTGGTTAAGCCAAACAACAACTTGGAGAGTTGGAAGATAAAAGCTTGTCTGATTTAGTTCATGTTAAAGGATATCTTTGTGTGTGTGTGTGTGTGTGTGTTGGAGAAAGATGATATCTTCATCGATTGGTCCTCAGGATCAATTGTTGGATCTATTGCCTTGTTAAAACTTTGACTTGAGTATGGGCTATCGTCAAGTCAAATCAGCACCAACGATGTTCGTAATGTTGTCTTACTCGTGGTTGATCCCTCGAGCATACACCATTACATCCTTTGGTCTGACCAGTGCTATCACCGTGTTCACATGATGGTGGAAGTCCAGTGATATGGAAATTCTGATGAGTTGCTATTGAGTCCATCAGCAGCATTTTGTCTCCCCCGTGATTCATGTTGAACATCAACCTAGTGTTGGAAACTTTGTAAGCAATGCCTTCGTGTTCCGTTCATGAAGCTTATGCTTGGATGGAAGAAGTGACTTCCTCGAATTCATGTGCTTTAGATGTAAGTTGTCGCCATGAATTTGAGAAAGGTTTGTTTTGTTTCCTTTGGAATCATCCCAAGTCAGTCATGCCTACATGTGAAGTATTCTATGGTATGGTAGATTAATTACCTCCACTCCATATGTGTTCCTAGCACACCAAGCCACTGATTGATTTGCTCAAGGAGAAGAAGTTCCTTCTTGAGAGCAAGACTTATGCAAGGACTTCGATATCCTCGATGATGGTTCCCCTTCTGAACCCAGTAGCATTTTATTATAAGACTACTATGTGTTCATGCTTGTCTCGGACAACACGTTCACAGGTTTGTAGCAGAACCAGCTCATGTTTTGGAGATTGCTATCATAGCTCATTTCCCGAGAATCTCGCAACGTTATCTCGTCGACTCGTGTTGCAACCTTTTCTTTTCTGGACATGTTGTCTGAAAAATCCTGTTACCAGCCATATCTGAATCTCAGGCAGATATGATGGCTGGAACATTTCCAAGATCTATGATGTAGGTCCCGGCGAGGTTGATGTTCTGGCCGACACACCTAGTCGGAAGATCTATTATTGTAGTATCTTGAACAAGCAATTCAACCCTTCTCCATGAGGATTTGGTATGACTTATTCCACAAGTTGATCCTTATGGATTTTGTGCTTCCGAAGTCCGACCTTTACTTGATGGCCATGTTGATGCTTTTAAGCATTACCGTGGTAGCTAGAACATCAAGGAGAACATTAGAAGCGGAGTGCTAAATGTCTCTCGGTCGATCATCCAGATTTCGTTCTCTTGACCTCGCTAAGGGGAAGTCTGAGAAGGTGTTACCTTCCTTTGTATCCGCATCATCCATCACTATTCATCATGGTAGTAAGATGTGTTGCCAGGATCCTCGGCACAGATGTTGGTAAAACCTTGATGACTATGGAAATGCTCAATTTCTTGAGAGCACACTCAGTCACTAGGTTATATCCTCGGTATCAATTGGTATGTGCCTCCCGTTTGCCGAGTTGTTCTATAACCATAGTTTCCTTTCCGAACTGAGTATGCCATTTCCCCGAACCCCTTTCAAACGATCGTTGTGAATTGCCTTAGCCTGGTATGGATAGTTTCAATGATCCTTCCCGATAAAGTTTCTTCCTAACGTCGTCGAGTTGGATGAAGATCTAGGAAGCAAAGACGTCAAGATCAATATGAAGCAATGAATCAACATCTTGAGAAGGACTGTTGGATCGTGAAGATCGTGTTAGCTTGTGATCCCTCTGACTTCTTACCTCACGACTTGAATCTCGGGACGAGATTCTTGTTTAGTAGGGGTGAGCTGTCACATCCCTAGTTTGGTATGCACTAGGCTAGCCCTTCATGTGAGCATCATGTTTAAATTCAAATTAAATTTGAATTGAGGAATTTTCAAAGCCTCAGAAGATCTCTAAAAATAACCAAGATTTAAATCTCATCAAATGAGTCCAAGAAAATGTTCCCGTTAATCTCTGGAAATATTGGCAAGGGATAAAATTCAAACCAATATTTCTAGAATCTCAGGAACAATTACTTTGGGCCTTTGAATTAAACCAATAAATATTTGAATTGGATCTATATTTATTATATCATAAATATATGTTCAATAATTCTGAAATTGTTGTGTAGCTTTGGATAAGTCCATTTAGTTCACACAATTATTTTCATGAATTTTAAAATGGTTTAGTATTTTTATTAAACCAAACAAATGTCAGAAAAATAGGAAAGAGACAGAAATGGAAAATACCTACAGAGCTTACAGGCCCATGCTTGCACAGCGGCATCAGGTTGGCCCACCGACCGGTAGCCGCCTTGATCACCCCTACCTCGCGCCAGAAGGCAGGGGCGCGTGCTCGCCGTGCGCTGGCCACGCGCCTCGCCAGCTCCTGCTGGACGCTCTTCCTCGATGCTCTGGACGCCCTGGACGTCGACACGCAACCTCCCCGACCGCCCTCACTCTCTCCCGAGCCTTTTCCCTCCTCTGCTCTCCCTCCCTCTCATGTCCGAGCGCAGCCGTCGCCACCGACGCCATTCGCCGCGGCCACCGCCTCCCCCTCGACCCCTCGCCGTGCCTGCGAGCTCCGCCTCGATGTCCCCGACCTCCTCGACGACCCACGAGGCCCCGGAGACGCCGCAACGCCGCCCCGTTGCCGTTTCCCTCGTCGGCCGCCAGAGATCCCTCTCGCCGCCCCGCTCGCTCCGGTGCTTCCCCAAGCACGCCGAGGCCACCTCTGCACCCGCGGTGAGCTCCTCTACCGACCCCCCTACTCCCATGGCCATTAGCTCATCGTAGCCCTCGTTTCCATCGAGACCGAGACCTCACCGGGGCCGGACTTGTCGCCGTCGTCGTTTTGGTATGCCTCCGTCCAAACTGAGCGCGTCACTGCACTCAGTGCACCCCCAGGAGGCCGTAGCACCCCTCCTTGCCACCTTCCGTGCGCCCTAACACCGAACCCGGGCATGCCCGAGCTCTGTCCACCACTTCCGAGCTCGTGGCCGTCGTCTCCGGCCACCCCAGCTCCCGCCGGCTGCTCCATCAGCTGCGCACGTGCAGCAACTCTTCGTAGCGCCTCCCCACGCCCAAAACCATCGCCCGTGGGCGATTTCCGAAGCCCTCCGCCATCTCTGTTGTCGCCGGCGATGAGCCATTGATCGGGTCCGGCGGGTTTGACCCCGCTTGACCAGGGTTTGACTTTTCCCCCTGACTCACTGACGTGTGGGCCCCAGGCCACTAACTAAACTAGGATTAGTATTAGCTTAACACTAGCTAAATTTAGTTAGTTAACTAACCACGGACGATGGGCCCCATCTGGTCAGGTCGACCAGACCGGGTCGGTTGACGGTGACGTCCACACCGACGCCAGGCTGACATAGTAATATATATTCTAGATTTAAAATAACCAGGAAAAATCCAGAAAATGACTTAAACTTCAATAAATCATAGTAATTCAACCGTAACTCCAAATTAAATAATTTACATATGAAAGATGATTAAAAAAATCCAATCTATCCATCTGTAGCATTTTCATGCATGTTAGAACAACTTTTGTTCACTGTTTAGGTCAAATCAATTAAATGGCATTTAAATAACCACATGTGGAGTTTGAATTTGAATCTTAGATTCAAACCAACTTCATTTAACCTGCTGCTAGTTGCATTAGGCCAAATCACATCATATTGACATGTCATGTTCATGCATCATATTGTTGCATTGCATTGATTGTGCTTCCTCTCTGTTGCCGATAATTGTCCCCCCTAGTAGACGACGTACCGACGATGAGTTCGATGACACCGATGAAGAACTATATTATCTTCAGAAGTGCCAGGAAAGCAAAACCCCCTTGTTCATTCCGATACAATCCCACTCTCTCGCTCCTGCTCTCTTTTACTGCATTAGGACAACACCGATTCAACTGTTACATGCTGCGGTAGCTGAACCCCTTTATCCTCTGCATGACCTGTCATTGCCACAGTAAATAGATGAAACCTACTAGCATGAGTAGGAATTGTTTGAGCCCTGTTGTGCCTACTCATTCATGCTTGTTTGTCATGCCTGCTACTGCTTAGAGTTGAGTCAGGTCTGATTCATCGAGGATGAATCAGAGGTGTGTGAACATGTCCTACTGTGTGTGAGCTAAGTGTGTGAACACGATTTGGTAAAGGTAGCGGTGAGAGGCAATGTAGGAGTACATGGTGGGTTGTCTCATTGCAGCCGTCCTCAGGAACTGAGTTCTGTGTTTGTGATCCATGAAATAGTCACTACCACACATTGGTTTCCGGTAACTCGACCCCTCTCGTCTTATTAATCGCCTCGATCTTTGTCCAGGAGTTGTAACTAGTTTCTGGCGTTTGTAGGATATGTGTTGGGGGCCGTGCGTAGCGCTGACCCGAGGGGTGGGCTATGTTGCGGTAGATACACCGTGGCCCGATGTACCGAGCGCCCGTTTGGTGTCTCGGGAACCCTACACACATCGTTTGGGGCCGCGAGCGACATCCCGCCGGATCTCCTTGCAGATGGAACCCGAATAGGCGATAAACCCGCACTAGAGACTTGTGTGGTTAGTCAGGTCGTGGCCGACTCCCTCGCCAGGCTTCCGCTTGAAGGTTGCCGAGATACACGACGTGTACATGGTGGTAAGTGGCGAGAGCGTGTGTGAAGAAGTACACCCCTGCAGGGTTAATATAATCTATTCGAATAGCCGTGTCCGCGGAGAAGGACTTCTAGGTTGCCTGTACAGTTCATAGACAAGTGAAAGTGGATACTCTAAAATGCGCAAGATAAGCGTGAGTGCTATGGATGGCGTTCTCGTAGGGAGACGGGAACGGATCCATAGTGGTGTATTGATATGGTGAATATGTGGACTCGTGTGCGCCACCTCAAAAGAGTTACTTGCAGTTGTAGTGTAGATAGCCACCGAGTCAAAGCTAGCTTGCTGCAGTCATACTCCACCACCCCCTTTGTTGATAATGATGCATATGTAGTTAGTTCTGATGTAAGTCTTGCTGAGTACATTTGTACTCACGTTTGCCTATTTTATGTTTTTTGCAGAGAGACTTCAGTCTCGCTAGTAGTTCCGCGTGGACTTCGACGTTTAGCTTGTTACCTCAGCTACGATCTTGTGCCCTCGGCAGGATCTGGTAGATAGTCAGGCTTCTCAGCCTTTTTCATTTGTAGATGTCTGTACTCAGACATGTTAAGCTTCTGCTTGTGCATGTTGCTTGTATGCTCTGTATGTTGGGTCATGAGACCCATGTTTGTAATATCTCGCTCCTCGGAGCCTAATGAATAAATACTTGAGTCGTAGAGTTATGTTGTGATGCCATGTTGTATTTACACATATCGAGCATATTGTGTGTATGTTTGAAATGCTTGGTATGTGTGGGATCCGACAATCTAGTTGTTTATCCTTGGCAGCCTCTCATATGGGGAAATGTAGTCTAGTGCTTCTGAGCAATAGTAGTCCGCTCTGACCGGTTCACGGAGTCCTGCTAGCCCAGCACTACTGCTCTAGACACTTGGTGGCCGGCATGTGTTTCACTTTGTTCTGTGTCGTCCTTCGAGGAAATGTCACGCGGTGACATCCGAGTCTGCCTAGCTGCTACATCCCGGGCTCCTGAGTCCTGTTAGCCAGTGCTACAGCCCGGATTCACACGCTTGACCGACATGCTCGATGTGATTCATGTATGTCTGTCCCCATGGGTTAGTGCCACTTTGGGTTCACGACTAGCCATGTCGGCCCGGTTCTCTGTCATATGGATGCTAGCGACACTATCATATACGTGAGCCAAAAGGCTAAACGGTTCCGGCCATGGTAAGGCGACACCGTGGGAATACCGTCGTGAGGCCGCAAAGTGATATGAAGTGTTACGGCTAGATCGATGTGACTTGGAATCGGGTCTGATAGCTTTGGTATCAGAGCCTGACTTCCTGTAGGATTACCAAGCCAAACCGGTCGAAGTTGTGTTTAGAAATGCTTTAGTTATGTAAGGGAATTGATTGTGGAAGGGAACGTAAGGCTCTTTTTACTCCTTATACCTCATGGCCTTCTGATCTGAGTCATCCTGTTCTCTTCTACGGGGATTAAGAACTAGGCATTCTCATCTATCTAGTAGGATGACGTGTTACTAATCCATAGACTTATAGGATTGTTGGTTTCAAGCCCCAGTTCAGTTCCTACTATTTCCATGTGTTGTTAGCTGGTTCCAGAACCTTGATATTGTGATGTCGAGTGGTTATGCCACCATTTTTGCAGGATGTCTCCAATCATTTTGAGCATTTACAGCCGTTATGCTGTTCGAGTCATCCCAGGTCTCTGAATAGTCTGATGCATTTGCAAATCCTTTCTTTCCGTTCCCGATGTCCTTTTTGGTCATAATAAGCACACTAATCAGTGAGTTGAGGTACTTTGTTGCCTCGTCATTTATGTTGGAGCTATTATTATGACCCTAGGTGTTTTAGGGAGTCACCTAGTAATCTAGCCATGTTTTGTGTTCCCGATGTGATGATTCTGGCCATTATTCTTGAAAGCATCCCGTGATGTTATTAGTAAGTAGGCATTCCATTCCTGGGTTCTTGAACCCGAGATTCACCCTACTTACTTCATGTTGATAGTAATTGCTAGCTCCCTTAGGTTATTAGTAAGCTTGGCATTAGTCCTCGAGGTCCGTGGTATTTCCTTCTTCCAAATACTATGAACCGCTTATGGCAGAAGCTCCTCGCTGAACCGAAGGATCACAATTAGAGTACTCTTGAGGAGTTCTCCATTCATAATTGTGAATCTGCCAGTTCTACCTTTCCGCATGGGTTATCCGTAAGAAACATGTTTTAACTTGGTTCGACATACTAATATATGCATCCACAACTCAGAAAGTTATATCTTCCACGAGTTGTTCCTCCTTAGTTATTTTCTGACCTTCATCTATCAATTGATAGTCAAGAGTATGCGTGCCTTTGTTCATCGGTGCCTATTACTCTTGTGGTCTGTCAAGCCATTCTAACTAGGAGAAACGAACTGCAGTACCTCATCCATTTCCAGGATTGGGTCAAAGCAGTTGTAATCCGCAGATCAAATGCAATCAAGCTTTTGATTATGTTCTATCCTGAAGTATTACCCACTTTATGTCAGGAACGTCATGAGAATTGCACCTTCTCTTATGAATTCTTGATGCAGTGATACTCTCGCCATCATCGTTCATTCCTCGGCCCCGTGTTGTTGCAACCGGAATGCCGACAAGTGAACCATGATGCGTGAAATTTATACTCCTAGCAACCGTGTTGCTTGGTGGTTAAATGGACAATAACCTCATCCTTAGCAAGTTGATTATTGAATCATCATTCTAAGATAGATTGTGCTACCTAGTCCATTTTTCCTGGTGCACTCTTCGATCTTTGAGTTAGGATTGAATTCCTTGCTTTTCTGTTCATGTCATCTCGCCCTGAAAAGCAAGATTGTTCTCGAGCTTAGTAACATACCGGTGGTTCGTGATTTTCCGAATATCTTCTCGGAAGTATTACCAGGTTGTTCCCAAACTGTTATGTTGAGCTCGTGATCATGTTGGTTTTCCTCCAAACCACCCATTCTCCAAGAATCTGTGTGGGATACCCTGAGCTAGTTGGTTAAGCCAAACAACAACTTGGAGAGTTGGAAGATAAAAGCTTGTCTGATTTAGTTCATGTTAAAGGATATCTTTGTGTGTGTGTGTGTTGGAGAAAGATGATATCTTCATCGATTGGTCCTCGGGATCAATTGTTGGATCTATTGCCTTGTTAAAACTTTGACTTGAGTATGGGCTATCGTCAAATCAAATCAGCACCAACGATGTTTGTAATGTTGTCTTACTCGTGGTTGATCCCTCGAGCATACACCATTACATCCTTTGGTCTGACCAATGCTATCACCGTGTTCACATGATGGTGGAAGTCCAGTGATATGGAAATTCCGATGAGTTGCTATTGAGTCCATCAGCAGCATTTTGTCTCCCCCATGATTCATGTTGAACATCAACCTAGTGTTGGAAACTTTGTAAGCAATGCCTTCGTGTTCCGTTCATGAAGCTTATGCTTGGATGGAAGAAGTGACTTCCTCGAATTCATGTGCTTTAGATGTAAGTTGTCGCCATGAATTTGAGAAAGGTTTGTTTTGTTTCCTTTGGAATCATCCCAAGTCAGTCATGCCTACGTGCGAAGTATTCTATGGTTTGGTAGATTAATTACCTCCACTCCATATGTGTTCCTAGCACACCAAGCCACTGATTGATTTGCTCAAGGAGAAGAAGTTCCTTCTAAAGAGCAAGACTTATGCAAGGACTTCGATATCCTCGATCCCGGGGGTACCCCTTCATTTCAGGTTAAGAAGAGTTTATAGGTCTGGAGATAAAGTAGTGACTTCAGACATTAATGAACTTTATAAGTGAGTTATCCGTCGGAACAACAATCTTGCCTATCTATTAAAAAGAAGTGAATTAGCGCCAGCAGATTTAGTACCAATCCATTTTTTTCTATATACATACAACATGCCGACGGTTAAACAACTTATTAGAACTAGTTTATTTCCGTATGGCTTTTTTTTCTCTTCACTCGGACTAGTTTATTTCGTTTCGTTCCCGTTCTTCATTTACTTATTATCGAATCCATGGGGGACTTGTCATATTTAGAATCTTTCTGCGGTCAGCTCTGTTTAATAATTTCAATTTCCTTAAGAAAAAATAACTAAATAAATGGAAAATGAAAATTAATAGAATTATTTTTTTATACCACTTGTGCACCTAAACCTATGCTTAAGCTTACTAGAACCTCTTTTGAGTTTTTCTGGTGGACCTGCCGCGCAAGATCTTTGGTCTTCCCCTGGAACCGATGAAAAAAAGTGTTCGGTTCTTTTCCACCAAGCACAGAAGTTTAAGGAGACGAATTCATCGTCAGTTACCTCCACGATATCCAAAATACCCCGAAAAATTAGCCTTTTATGATTATATTGGTAATAATCCGGCAAAAGGGGGATTATTCAGAGCAGCCTTGCGGTAATGATTCCTCTGGAATTATGACCTTTACCACAACAGTGTTCCTCTCAATAGCATATTGAGGAAGAATTTATATTCTGCGCCGATGTCTGGAGCAGGAGATGGAAGCTTGGGTTGAGGAGGCTGTCAACGAGTTCGGGTGTCATTTTCCATTTCAGTTGGAAAATGCAGTCGGAATCTTTCTATTTCACATGGAGGAGTGTGCATCTTTATGTTGGGTGTTCTTCTGTTGTGCTAGCTGACAAAGAAAAAACAGAATATAACAGAGAAATATTGGTTCTGACTGACAATATCCATAAATGGCTTGTTTTTGGTAATCGACGAAGATTACCGTATTGATATTCGGGCGCATTGGTAGAAAAAAACCCACAACCCTTGGGGTTATCCTGCGCTTGGAAGAAGAACTAGGAAAAGGAAAAAATATAGCGCCCTCTAAACGATCAAAATAAGGTAAAGCTTGAAGATAAGTTTTGTACTCGATTAATTTCTCAGTCCCGGGCGAAGTAAGTGATAGGATCTCCAGGATTCTAAATTCCATGCCCGGGGAAGTCTAAGAGGATAAAGGAGGATGTTCCCTGCAGGGCAGGGAAAGTCCAACTGAAACTTTCTTTGATTACCTTTTTTCTCCAACCTGCAGAAAATAAAAATGAAACGAAAGGGATAGTCTACCTCTCCCTTCCCTTTAAAAACAGTTTGCCCATTCAAAGTCGTCTTCAAGTACCTTTTTGATTCTTTACCGAGTATGGATGGATCACTTTCCGCGTCGATCCTTTTTTATTATGTCTTGTTTTTACTCCTATATTGGGAGTTACTCTACGTATTTCTTGACGTAAAACCAATAGTGGATTCCTGAATCAAAAAATGATTTCTCGAATTTTAGTATAGACAGCAGAGGGCAGCCTTATATTCGATATACTCCCCTCCCTTTAATATTATTCTATTTAATGCAAGAGCAGCATAATTGTTAGTTAGGGTAAGAGGGGACGGGCATTATAAAATATTCATCTTGACAAGAAATTATCTATATGTTACTCAAACCAAATCAGAAGGGCGGTACTCACTAGTTACTGATTTTTTTTTGTTGGATTTCACTCCACCCATGGTTGGGAACTTGTAATTCGTTGGGTCTACAACGATTTTGGATGGGCTCTGATTGCAAAAGATATCTGAATAGAAAGATAGATCCATCATTCGCATACCTGTAGCAGCTTCAAATAGATCATTGAGGAAAGAAAGAGAATGGCGGCCCCTTTCCTTTCGCCCTTGGATTACTTGAGTCATTTCTGGGTTTACTTGGCTGCTCCGCAACATGTTGGTTACTTGATCCTTCGCTTTGTTTACTTGGGAGCCCAATACTTATTGGGCTGGTCTCACTATTGGAAATTCTAGCTTTCTTTTTTTTTCACCGGCTCTCCCAAATTTATTAAAGAAAAAAGGAGCAATCAAAGAATTAGAGTAATGTTTCCCTTCCCTTGACTGTCTTCCCGGAGAGATTCCTTGATTTCCGTAACCTGGTCGTATACTTTATGAAATTGGGGGAGTATCTGAAATTGTAGCACGAGTAGGGCTCGAAAGCCAGGGACTCTCCTGGCAAAGAATCTGAACGATCTGAGTTCAACCTTGGTTTGGTCCCATGCCTAAAAAAGACAGAAGGTCAAAAACAAAATAGGGGTGATATACCTTTCAAGTGTACCAAAAAGTTCTTTGTTAGTAAGGAATGAAATGCTGGAAAATTCATTTCTAATAGATACTCGAATGAAGAAATTGGGGGCCAGGCCGCCCTCTTTTCTTTTCCGCACCAAGCCTTCCTGTAAAATCAGGAGATCCTGGATTCTCCATTTAATTCGGAAAAAAAGAGAAACCCTTTTCGTTCCGCTTAGCCCTATCAGGTATTTTAGTGATAGGTTCTGTAGGAACTGGACGGCCTTATGCCTATTTCAGTATACGCCCATGTCAATATGTCTAGACTTACCTATACCCATGCTTCCTTCTTCTTTGACTAGCTTGCTTCCCCTACCAAATAGAACGGGAATGAATGCGAGGCTTTAGCTCCCTTCCATTGTCTTGGGTCGAAGATCAAGTGTGAACTTTTCCCTCATCTAAGGTTGGGTTGTGGATAACAGACTTCCCCTTGCCAGTCCGCTGATAAGAAAACTTCTGTTTCACTTAGGTGCTGCCAGTGTGGAAGAGGTGGTAGTTCAGAGCGGAAGGGACGGCCCCACCTTCTCTTCTAATTGAAATCATTGTGCATGCCCATCCTAGTAAGTTTCGGAAAGAAGAATACCAAGGTTGAATCGAAGATAAAAGTCAAGCAGGTCACACAGCTGTATCGCCTCATACAAATTAGTTAAGCGAGAAAACAAACGGGTTTTTCCACCACTTTGCAATTGCAAGAAAAGAGGGGCCGCCATTCTCTTTCTTTCCTCAATCGTCCGTTGAGAGACGGCCCTTCCACTCGGCACCGTCGGAGGAAGAGTCAATCCTTCTCTTCTCACTTCAAGATTGATCATCTCGAGCCATCCGTTAAGGGTGGAAATTTAAGAATAAATAAGTTTTAAGCAAACTTGTTTAGTCGTCTTTTTCAAACTATGTTTCATTCATATGATAGAATTTTAATAGATGGTTCCCCTTCTGAACCCGGTAGCGTTTTATTATAAGACTACAATGTGTTCATGCTTGTCTCGGACAACACGTTCACAGGTTTGTAGCAGAACCAGCTCATGTTTTGGAGCTTGCTATCGTAGCTCATTTCCCGAGAATCTCGCAATGTTATCTCGTCGACTTGTGTTGCAACCTTTTCTTTTCTGGACATGTTGTCTGAAAAATCCTGTTACCAGCCAGATCTGAATCTCAGGCAGATATGATGGCTGGAACATTTCCAAGATCTATGATGTAGGTCCCGACGAGGTTCATGTTCTGGCCGACACACCTAGCCGGAAGATCTATTATTGTAGTATCTTGAACAAGCAATTCAACCCTTCTCCATGAGGATTTGGTATGACTTATTCCACAAGTTGATCCTTATGGATTTTGTGCTTCCGAAGTCCGACCTTTACTTGATGGCCATGTTGATGCTTTTAAGCATGACCGTGGTAGCTAGAACATCAAGGAGAACATTAGAAGCGGAGTGCTAAATGTCTCTCGGTCGATCATCCATATTTCATTCTCTTGGCCTCGCTAAGGGGAAGTCTGAGAAGGTGTTACCTTCCTTTGTATCCGCATCATCCATCACTATTCATCATGGTAGTAAGATGTGTTGCCAGGATCCTCGGCACGGATGTTGGTAAAACCTTGATGACTATGGAAATGCTCAAGTTCTTGAGAGCACACTCAGTCACTAGGTTATATCTCGGTATCAATTGGTATGTGCCTCCCGTTTGCCGAGTTGTTCTATAACCATAGTTTCCTTTCCGAACTGAGTATGCCATTTCCCCGAACCCCTTTCAAACGATCATTGTGAATTGCCTTAGCCTGGTATGGATAGTTTCAATGATCCTTCCCGATAAAGTTTCTTTCTAACGTCATCGAGTTGGATGAAGATCTAGGAAGCAAAGACGTCAAGATCAATATGAAGCAATGAATCAACATCTTGAGAAGGACAGTTGGATCGTGAAGATCGTGTTAGCTTGTGACCCCTCTGACTTCTTACCTCACGACTTGAATCTCGGGACGAGATTCTTGTTTAGTAGGGGTGAGCTATCACATCCCTAGTTTCGTATGCACTAGGCTATCCCTTCATGTGAGCATCATGTTTAAATTCAAACGAAATTTGAATTGAGAAATTTTCGAAGCCTCAGAAGATCTGTAAAAATAACCAAGATTTAAATATCATCAAATGAGTCCAAGAAAATGTTCGCGTTAATCTCTGGAAATATTGGCAAGGGATAAAATTCAAACCAATATTTCTAGAATCTCAGGAACAATTATTTTGGGCCTTTGAATTAAACCAATAAATATTTGAATTGGATCTATATTTATTATATCATAAATATATGTTCAATAATTCTGGAAATTGTTGTGTAGCTTTGGATAAGTCCATTTAGTTCACACAATTATTTTCATGAATTTTAAAAATGGTTTAGTATTTTTATTAAACCAAACAAATGTCAGAAAAAATAGGAAAGAGACAGAAATGGAAAATACCTACCTGATCTTACAGGCCATCGCTGCTGGCACAGGCCTCATGCCGGCCCGGCCGGCCGGCGATGCAGATCACCCCCTACCTCACGCCAGAAGGAAGGGGCGCGTGCTCGCCGCGCGCTAGCCACGCGCCTCGCCAGCTCCTGCTTGCCACTCTTCCTCGATGCTCTGGACGCCCAGGACGTCGACACGCAACCTCCCCGACCACCCTCACTCTCTCCCGAGCCTTTTCCCTCCTCTGCTCTCCCTCCCTCTCATGTCCGAGCGCAGCCGTCGCCACCGACGCCGTTCGCCGCGGCCACCGCCTCCCCCTCGACCCCTCGCCGTGCCTGCGAGCTCCGCCTCGACGTCCCCGACCTCCTCGACGACCCACAAGGCCCCGGAGATGCCGCAACGCCGCCCCGTCGCCGTTTCCCTCGTCGTCCGCCGGAGATCCCTCTCGCCGCCCCGCTCGCTCCGGTGCTTCCCCAAGCACGCCGAGGCCACCTCTGCACCCGCGGTGAGCTCCTCCACCGATCCCCCCTACTCCCATGGCCATTAGCTCATCATATCCCTCGTTTCCGTCAAGACCGAGACCTCACCGGCACCGGACTTGTCGCCGTCATCATTTTGTTACGCCTCCGTCCAAACTGAGCGCGTCACTGCACTCAGTGCACCCCCAGGAGGCCGTAGCACCCCTCCTTGCCACCTGCCGTGCGTCCTAACGCCGAACCCGGGCATGCCTGAGCTCTGTCCACCGCTTCCGAGCTCGTGGCTGTCGTCTCTGGCCACCCCAGCTCCCGCCGGCTGCTCCATCCAGCTGCGCGCGTGCAGCAGCTCTTCGTAGCGCCTCCCCACGCCCAAAACCATCGCCCGTGGGCGATTTCCGAAGCCCTCCGCCATCCCTGTGGTCGCCGGCGATGAGCCGTTGATCGGGTCCGGCGGGTTTGACCCGGCTTGACCAGGGTTTGACTTTTCCCCCTGACTCACTGACGTGTGGGCCCCAGGCCACTAACTAAACTAGGATTAGTATTAGCGTAACACTAGCTAAATTTAGTTAGTTAACTAACCACGGACCAGTGGGCCCCACTGGTCAGGTTTGACCAGGACCGGGTCAGTTGACCGCTGACGTCACACTGACGCCAGGCTGACATAGTAATATATTTTCTAGATTTAAAATAACCAGGAAAAATCCAGAAAATGACTTAAACTTCAATAAATCATAGTAATTCAACCGTAACTCCAAATTAAATAATTTATATATGAAAGATGATCAGAAAAATCCAATCTATCCATCTGTAGCATTTTCATGCATGTTAGAACAACTTTTGTTCACTGTTTAGGTCAAATCAATTAAATGGCATTTAAATAACCACATGTGGAGTTTGAATTTGAATCTTAGATTCAAACCAACTTCATTTAACCTGCTGCTAGTTGCATTAGGCCAAATCACATCATATTTCCATGTCATGTTCATGCATCATATTGTTGCATTGCATTGATTGTGCTTCCTCTCTGTTGTCGATAATTGTCCCCCCTCAAGAGACAGCGTCATCGAGCGATGAGTTCGATGACACCGATGAAGAACTATATTATCTTCAGAAGTGCCAGGCAAGCAAAACCCCCTTGTTCATTCCGATACAATCCCACTCTCTCGCTCATGCTCTCTTTTACTGCATTAGGACAACACTGTTTGAACTGTTACATGCTGCGGTAGCTGAACCCCTTTATCCTCTGCATGACCTGTCATTGCCACAGTAAATAGATGAAACCCACTAGCATGAGTAGGAGTTGTTCGAGCCCTGTTGTGCCTACTCATTCATGCTTGTTTGTCATGCCTGCTACTGCTTAGAGTTGAGTCAGGTCTGATTCATCGAGGATGAATCAGAGGTGTGTGAACATGTCCTACTATGTGTGAGCTAAGTGTGTGAACACGATTTGGTAAAGGTAGCGGTGAGAGGCCATGTAGGAGTACATGGTGGGTTGTCTCATTGCAGCCGTCCTCAGGAACTGAGTTCTGTGTTTGTGATCCAGAAGCATTACTACCACACATTGGGTTCCGTAACTCGACCCTCTCGGCTTATTAATCGCCTCGATCTCTGTCCAGGAATTGCAACTAGTTTCTGGCGTTTGTAGGATATGTGTTGGGGGCCGTGCGTAGCGCTGACCCTAGGGGTGGGCTATGTTGCGGTAGATACACCGTGGCCCGGTGTACCAAGCGCCCGTTTGGTGTCTCGGGAACCCTGCACACATCGTTTGGGGACGTAGGCGACACCCCGGCCGGATCTCCTTGCGGATGGAACCCGAATAGGTGATAAACCTGGACTACAGACTTGTGTGGTTAGTCAGGTCGTGGCCGACTCCCTCGCCAGGCTTCCGCTTGAAGGTTGCCGAGATACACGACGTGTACATGGTGGTAAGTGGCGAGAGCGTGTGTGAAGAAATACACCCCTGCAGGGTTAATATGATCTATTCGAATAGTCGTGTCCGCGGAGAAGGACTTCTGGGTTGCCTGTACAGTTCATAGACAAGTGAAAGTGGATACTCTAAAATGCGCAAAATAAGCGTGAGTGCTATGGATGGCGTTCTCGTAGGGAGACGGGAACGGATCCATAGTGGTGTATTGAGATGGTGAATATGTGGACTCGTGTGCGCCACCTCAAAAGAGTTACTTGCAGTCGTAGTGTAGGATAGCCACCGAGTCAAAGCTGGCTTGCTGCAGTCATACTCCACCACCCCCTTTGTTGATAATGATGCATATGTAGTTAGTTCTCATGTAAGTCTTGCTGAGTACATTTGTACTCACGTTTGCCTATTTTATGTTTTTTGCAGAGAGACTTCAGTCTCGCTAGTAGTTCCGCCTAGACTTCGACGTTTAGCTTGTTACCTCAGCTACGATCTTGTGCCCTCGGCAGGATCTGGTAGATAGTCAGGTTTCTCAGCCTTTTTCATTTGTAGATGTCTGTACTCAGACATGTTAAGCTTCTGCTTGTGCATGTTGCTTGTATGTTTCAGTATGTTGGGTCATGAGACCCATGTTTGTAATATCTCGCTCCTCGGAGCCTAATGAATAAATACTTGAGTCGAGAGTTATGTTGTGATGCCATGTTGTATTTACACATATCGAGCATATTGTGTGTATGTTTGAAATGCTTGGTATGTGTGGGATCCGACAATCTAGTTGTTTATCCTTGGCAGCCTCTCATATGGGGAAATGTAGTCTAGTGCTTCTGGCGATAGTAGTCCGCTACAGCCGGTTCACGGAGTCCCGCTAGCCCAGCACTACTGCTCTAGACACTTGACTGGCCGGCATGTGTTGTTCTGTGTTCTGTCCTTCGGGAAATGTCACGCGGTGACATCCAGAGTCTGCCTAGCCTGCTACAGACTGGGTTCCCTGAGTCTGTTAGCCCAAGTGCTACAGCCCGGATTCACACACTGTTGACCGACATGCTCGATGTGATTCATGTATGCCTGTCCCCATGGGTTAGTGCCGCTTTGGGTTCACGACTAGTCATGTCGGCCCGGGTTCTCTGTCATATGGATGCTAGTGACACTATCATATACGTGAGCCAAAAGGCGCAAACGGTCCCGGGCCATGGTAAGGCGACACCCGTGGGAATACCGTGCGTGAGGCCGCAAAGTGATATGAAGTGTTAACGGCTAGATCGATGTGACTTGGAACCGGGGTCCTGACAATTAGTCTCTTCACATCTCTGCAAAACTTGATCAAGGTTGCTCAAGCAATCGTCAAAAGAGGATCCATAGACGGAGAAGTCGTCCATGAAAACCTCACAAATCTTTTCACAAAAGTCAGAGAATATAGCCATCATGCATCTTTGAAAGGTAGCAGGTGCATTACATAAACAAAAAGGCATACGTCTATAAGCAAAAGTACCGAAAGGGCAAGTAAAAGTAGTCTTTGATTGATCATTGGCTGACACAGGTATTTGAGAGAAGCCATAATAACCATCTAGAAAGCAAAAATGTGTATGTTTAGATAATCTTTCTAGCATTTGATCGATAAAAGGTAAGGGCTAATGATCCTTTTTAGTAGCTTTATTTAATTTGTGGAAATCAATTACCATCCTATAACCTGTAATAATTCTTTGTGGGATCAATTCATCTTTATCATTAGGAACGACGGCAATACCTCCTTTCTTAGGGACGCAATGGACAGGACTTACCCACTGACTATCAGCAACGGGATAAATTATACCTGCCTCCAGGAGCTATAGTATTTCTTCTCTTACCACTTCCTTCATCTTAGGATTCAGTCGTCGTTGATGATCTGGAACTGGCTTGGCATCTTCCTCCAAATTTATTTTATGTTGACATAGAGTGGGACTAATGACCTTAAGATCATCAAGAGTATATCCAATAGCAGCACGGTGCTTCTTCAGAGTTTTCAATAATCTCTTTTCTTCATTCTTTGAAAGGTTAGCACTAATAATAACAGGATATATCTTTTTCTCATCAAGATAAGCATATTTAAGAGTATCAGGTAACGGCTTTAGCTCAAACACGAGATCACCCTTGGGTGGAGGAGGATCCCCTAGGATTTCAACAGGCAAATTGTGTTTCAGGATAGGTTCCTGTTTAAAGAATACTTCATCTATTTCCCTTCTTTCATTCATAAACATATCATTTTCATGGTCTAGCAAATATTGTTCTAAAGGATCACTAGGAGGTACGGCAATAGAAGCAAGACCAATAATTTCATCCTTACTAGGCAATTCTTCTTCACGATGTTGTCTACTAAATTTAGAGAAATTTAACTCATGAGACATATCACCCAAGCCAATAGTAACAACATTCTTTTCGCAGTCTATCCTAGCATTAACTGTGTTCAAGAAGGGTCTACCAAATATAATGGGACAAGAGCTATCTTGTGGGGAACCAAGAACAAGAAAATCAGCAGGATATTTAGTTTTCCCACACAAGACTTCAACATCTCTAACAATTCCCATTGGTGAAATAGTATCTCTATTGGCAAGTTTGATTGTTACATCAATACCTTCTATCTCAGCAGGCGCAATTTCATGCATAATTTCTTTGTATAAGTCAATAGGTATTGCACTAGCACTAGCACCCATATCACATAAGCCATGATAACAATGATCTCCTATTTTAACGGAAATAACAGGAATGCCTACCACAGGTCTATGTTTATCTTTAGCACAAGGTTTGGCAATTCTAGCAGTTTCACCGTAGAAATAAATAACATGCCCATCAATATTATCAGCCAAGAGATCTTTAACAATAGCAATATTAGGTTCAACTTTAACTTGCTCGGGAGGTGTATAAGTTCTAATATTGCTTTTACGAACCACAGTTGAAGCTTTAGCATGATCCTTTATCCTAATAGGGAAAGGTGGTTTCTCAACATAAGAAGCAGGAACAATAGGATCATTATAAGTGATAGTCTTTTCTTCAACTTTAATAGGTGCAGCAACTTTTACTTCTATGGGAGGATGATATTTAAACCATTTCTCCTTGGGGAGATCAACATAAGTAGCAAAAGACTCACAGAAAGAAGCTACTATCTCAGAATCAAGTCCATATTTAGTGCTAAATTTACGGAAAACATCGGTATCCATAAAAGATTTAACACAATCAAACTTAGGTGTCATACCTGACTCCTTACCTTCGTCGAGATCCCAATCTTCAGAGTTGTGTTTAATTCTATTTAATAAATCCCATTTGAATTCAATAGTCTTCATCATAAAAGAGCCAGCACAAGAACTATCGAGCATGGTGCGATTGTTATCAGAAAGTCGAGCATAAAAACTTTAAATAATTATTTCTCTTGGAAGCTCATGATTGGGGCATGAATATAACATTGATTTAAGCCTCCCCCAAGCTTGAGCAATGCTTTCTCCTTTGCGAGGCCAAAAATTATTTATATAATTGCGATCACGATGAACAAGATGCATAGGATAAAATTTCTGATGAAATTCCAATTTCAATCGTTTGTAGTTCCATGACCCCGTATCATCACATAGCCTATACCATGTCGATGCATCTCCCTTCAAAGATAAAGGGAAGACCTTCTTATTAATAACATCATCGGGTATACCTGCAAGCTTAAATAATCCACAAACTTCATCCACATAGATTAGGTGCTCATCAGGATGTTTTGTTCCATCTCCTGCAAAAGGATTAGCTAGCAGTTTTTCTAAGATACCCAAAGGAACTTCAAAGGGGACATTTTCATTTTCAGTAGGTTCAGTAGGTTGAGGAGAAACTCTTTGCTCTACTAGTCGGGGTGAAGATACCCCGAACAAGCCCCTCAGAGGATTACTTTCCATAGTAACAAGTGACAGTAAATTTCAGCACACTATATAAATTTTTCCTTACCAAATTCCACCTACCAAAGGCCCTTCACTGCCTGGCAACGGCGCCAGAAAAGAGTCTTGATGACCCACAAGTATAGGGGATCTATCGTAGTCCTTTCGATAAGTAAGAGTGTCAAACCCAATGAGGAGCAGAAGGAAATGATAGGCGGTTTTCAGCAAGGTATTCTCTGCAAGTACTGAAATAAGTGGTAACAGGTAGCTTTGTGATAAGATAATTTGTAACGAGCAACAAGTAACAAAAGTAAATAAAGTGCAGCAAGGTGGCCCAATCCTTTTTGTAGCAAAGGACAAGCCTGGACAAACTCTTATATAGAGAGAAGCGCTCCCAAGGACACATGGGAATTATCGTCAAGCTAGTTTTCATCACGTTCATATGATTCGCGTTCGGTACTTTGATAATTTGATATGTGGGTGGACCGGTGCTTGGGTGCTGTTCTTAGTTGAACAAACATCCCACACTTATGATTAACCTCTATTGCAAGCATCCGCAACTACAACAAAAGTATTAAGTTAAACCTAACCATAGCATGAAACATATGGATCCAAATCAGCCCCTTACGAAGCAACGCATAAACTAGGGTTTAAGTTTATGTCACTCTAGCAACCCATCATCTACTTATTACTTCCCAATGCCTTCCTCTAGGCCCAAATAATGGTGAAGTGTTATGTATTCTACGTTCACATAACACCACTAGGGGATAGACAACATACATCTCATCAAAATATCGAACGAATACCAAATTCACATGACTACTAATAGCAAGACTTCTCCCATGTCCTCAGGAACAAATGTAACTACTCACAAAGCATATTCATTTTCATAATCAAAAGGGTATTAATATGCATATAGGATCTGAACATATGATCTTCCACCAAATAAACCAACTAGCATCAACTACAAGGAGTAATCAACACTACTAGCAACCTACTAGTACCAATCCCGGAGTTAGAGACAAGAATTGGATACAAGGGATGAACTAGGGTTTGGAGAGGAGATGGTGCTGGTGAAGATGTTGATGGAGATTGCCCTCTCTCGATGAGAGGAGCGTTGGTGATGACGATGGCGATGATTTCCCCCTCCAGGAGGGAAGTGTCCCCGGCAGAACAGCTCTGTCGGAGCCGTAGATTGGTTCCGCCAAGGTTCCGCCTCGTGGCGGCGGAGTCTCATCCCGAAAGGTTGCTTATGATTTTTCTTCGGACGAAAGACCTCATATAGCAGAAGATGGCCACCGGAGAGCCAACAGGCCCACGAGGCAGGGGCGCGCCCGGGTAGGGGCGCCCCACCCTCGTGGCTGGGGGCCCTCGGCGCACTTCTTATGCTCAATATTTTTATTATTTCCAAAAATAACTTTCGTGGAGTTTCAGGACTTTTGGAGTTGTGCGAATAGGTCTCAATATTTGCTCCTTTTCCACCCGAATTCCGATTTGCGGCATTCTCCTCCTTATGTAAACCTTGTAAAATAAGAGAGAATAGGCATAAGTATTGTGACATAATGTGTAATAACAGCCCACAATGCAATAAATATCGATATACAAGCATGATGCAAAATGGATGTATCAGCCACCGCCCCAGCCTCCCCGCATGTCCCTGCTTGCAGCTTTGTTGCTGACCGCACAGGCCGCTCCGTCCACGGCCTCGCCTACACAGCCGCTTCGCCGTCGCCGTTCGCCCGCCTCCGCCCGCTGCTAGCTAGCGCGCACAGCCTTCTTTCGCCGCGTCGCGCCCACCGCCGCCCTGCTCTGCACCGCTGTTCCCGGCGCAGCTGCCATGCCACTCGCCCTGAGGCTGCCACCGGCGGTGGCCGTGGCCTCGTCCCCTTCTGGGCGGGTGCCCAATCGGTCTCCCCGCACCGCTTCGCCCGATAGCCTGCTCACCCGAACCCGATGTGGCCTTTTGGCCCAATGACATTGGGCCCTGCCAAGACCGTTTTTGTTAAAAAAATAAATTATTATTAAATGATAAATAAATAATAAATAAGTAAAACATTAATTAATTAAAAAATTAATTAACTTAATTAATCCTGATTAAATTAACCTAATCACTAGTTAAACCCTGATAGCCTGATCAGTCAATGACATGCGGACCCCACATGTCAGTTTGACCCAGTCAACACCTCTGTTGACTGCTGATGTCATGCTAACATCATGCTGATGCAGTAATGCTAATTTCGAATTAATTTAGTAATAATTATTTAGAAAATGACTTAAAACTTTAAAATTTAATATAAAATAATCTGTAACTTGGATGAAAATACTTTGTACATGAAAGTTGCTCAGAACGACGAGACGAATTCGGATACACAACCCGTTCGTCCGCCACACATCCCTAGCATAGCAAACATGCAACTTTCCCCTCTGGTTCATTTGTCCGAAAACGTGAATCACCGGGAATACTTTCCCGGAAGTTTCCCCCCTTCGCCGGTATCACCTCCTACCGCGTTAGGGCACGCTTAGCACCGCTCATTGTCATGTCATGCATCGGCATGCATATATTTGCATTATATTTATTGTTTCTTCCCCTTCTTCTCTCGCTAGACATCGAGACTGACGCCGCCGCTACTCAGTACGACTACGGTGTTGAGGACCCCTCCTTCTCGGCTGAGCTTCCAGGCAAGTCCCCCCCTTTGATCACCAGATATCGCCTATTCCTTCTCTCTACTTCTTGCATTACAGTAGTGTAGCATGTTACTGCTTTCGGTTAATCCTATTCTTATGCATAGCCTATCATTGTTGCTACAGTTGTTACCTTTACCTGCAATCCTAAATGCTTAGTATAGGATGCTAGTGTTCCATCAGTGGCCCTACACTCTTGTCCTTCTGCCATGCTATACTACAGGGCCGTGATCACTTTGGGAGGTGATCATGGGCATATGCTACATACTTTATACTGTTACATTACTTATGATACTGCTCGGAGATGGGGGATGAAGGGGTAGGTGGCTCCATCCCGATAGAGGTGGGCCTGGGTTCCCGACGGCCCCCGACTGTTACTTCGTGGCAGAGTGACAGGCAGGTTGAGACCACCTAGGAGAGAGGTGGGCCTGGCCCTGGTCGGCGTCCGCGGTTACTTCAAAATAACGCGCTTAACGAGATCTTGGTATTTGATCTGAGTTGGGTCGTTGACCTTATACGCACTAACTGCCACATGGGACAAGATATGGGCAACCGGCGTCGTGGTATCAACCGAAGCTCTTTTTGACGTCAGCGAGTGAGCGGCGCGCGCCGCATTGGATCGTAAGCCCGCGCTTGTATTAAGGGGGCTAGGTCTGCTTCCGGCTGCATACGCAACATGCAGGTGTGCAATGGGCGATGGGCCCGGACCCCTACGCGCATGGGATTTAGACCGGCGTGCTGACCTCTCTGTTGAGCCTAGGTAGGGTTGTGACGTGTTGATCTCCCGAGGCCGGACATGACCCAGAAAGTGTTCCCGGCCAGAGGGGTCGAGCGTGTCGGGTAATGTGGTGCACCCCAGCAGGGAAGTTGATCTATTCGAATAACCGTGTCCATGGTAACAGGCGACCCGGAGTTGTACCTTGACCTTATGACAACTAGAACTGGATACTTAATAAAACACACCCTTCCAAGTGCCAGATATAACCCGGTGATCGCTCTCACACAGGGCAACGAGGGGAGGATCGCCGGGTAGGATTATGCTATGCGATGCTACTTGGTGAACTTACCATCTACTCTCTTCTACATGCTGCAAGATGGAGGCTGCCAGAAGCGTAGTCTTGGACAGGACTAGCTATCCCGCTCTTATTCTGGCATTCTGCAGTTCAGTCCACCGATATTGCCCCTTTACATAGATACCCCTGCATATGTAGCGTAGATCCTTGCTTGGGAGTACTTTGGATGAGTACTCACGGTTGCTTTTCTCCCTTTTTCCCCCTTTCCTGGTTGTCACAACCAGATGTTGGAGCCCAGGAGCCAGACGCCATCGTCAACGATGACTCCTACTACACCGGAGGTGACTACTACTACGTGCAGGCCGCTGACGACAACCAGGAGTAGTTTAGGAGGATCCCAGGGAGGAGGCTTGCGCCTCTTTCGATCTGTATCCCAGTTTATGCTAGCCTTCTTAAGGAAAACTTGTTTAACTTATGTCTGTACTCAGATATTGTTGCTTCCGATGACTCGTCTATGATCAAGCACTTGTATTCAAGCCCTCGAGGCCCCTGGCTTGTACTATGATGCTTGTATGACTTATTTATGTTTTTAGAGTTGTGGTGTGATATCTTCCCGTGAGTCCCTGATCTTGATCGTACACGTTTGCGTGCATGATTAGTGTGCGATTAAATCGGGGGCGTCACAGTGCTGCTCCATCAGATTCTACAGCCTGAAACATTAGCACTCAGGTCAAATGATCTATGCTTCTATACATCAGATGGTGCTTTTATTTGCAAGGATTGTAAACTTTATGCCAACAGGCCTTTTGTTGGCATACAGCATTTATGTTGCTGCCAAAGGCTCCAATAATTACGATGCTATTTTTATATAGTGTAGGTTTATCTTAGTAATGTATTCGGCCGAAAGTTTCGTAGCCCCAACATGCCAACATTCGTCTGGCCCATTCCAATTGGGCTAAAAACGATTATGGGCCGAAATTTGCATGTAGCCCACTAAAAATATCTGGGCCTAAATCAGCATAAGATTTCATATTTTTCTGGTAGGCCTATGCCCATAGTGGGCCTTTAACATGCCTAAACATATTTTCGGCCCTCGGAAACAATAGGCCGTTTACAGGTGTAAATATTTCGAGCCCATAAAACATGGGCCTTTAAAAGACCAAAAGTGAGATTGGGCCCATTTACGATGTGGATCTTTCACAGGCCAAAATTCGGACGGGCCGTAAATGCGCCGACCTAATACACGGGCCTTTAACAGGCCGGAAGTTCGGTCGGGCTAGATTATCGTCATTTTTATATGGCCATTCATGGGCTCGATGTGACGTTGGGCCACATATCGCCCATGGATTTCATCCGACGTTAACAGGCCAAAAATCACAACAGGCTGAAAGTGCCCCAAATCTATAGCGGGCCGCTAACAGGCCGAATGTCAGACATGGCCGAATATGACCCAAATCCTTCACGGTCGTTTATGGGCCGAAAGTTTGAATGGCCTGTAAATGGGCCCAAATGAAGCAGGACCTTTAACAGGCCGGAAATACACCGGGTTGTAATTCGGCCCATATACTTAGCGGACTGTTAACGGGCCAGAAGTGATCATGGGCCACGATGATGACAAGTTTAGGACAGGCCGTTGACGGGCCGATTTGACACTAGCCGTACGGGCCTTAACTGAGAATGTTGGGCCTTTATCTGGGCTGGCCCATTATGGTCCGCAAAATCTCGCGGGCCTTTAGTTGGGCCGGCCCATTATGGCCCGCAAAACTCATGGGCCTTTAGCCGGGCCAGCCCATTATGATACGAAAAATCTCGTGGGCCTTTTGCTGGTTGCCCATTATGGACTGCAAAATCTTGTGGGCCTTTAGTTGGGCTGGCCCATTTAAACTTTATGGGCCACTTTTGGGCCAGTCCACGTGTCAGCATATCATAGGCGCATCTTGCCCATTGATGAGTGACACCTGTGCCAACGCGGAGCTGACACGTGTTTCCGTCAGGCAATCAGAATTGTACACATGGAAAATCCCCATTGGTCCGGGCTGTTAACGGGTTATCGGATCCAAAACCGGACCCGATAGCTTAACGACGTTCCGTTACAGTGGATGCCACGTGCTGGTCACCCTTGACGAAAGCACTTCTGTGACGCGCGATTTATCGTCATGGAAGTGGACACTTCCGTGATGATAATTTTGGTAATGTCATGGAACACTTCTACGACAGCACAGGTATGACTATCTATATTCTGTCATAAATTTGTCATGGATGTACATGCATGACACAAAACGTGACCTACTGTGACAAACACGTATCATCACGGAAGTGTATTTTTTGTAGTGATATCTAATAAACTACGATTATGACGTTCAGACACACCATTACGCTGTGATGTTCCAGGTGGCGTGAGTTGCGAAACTATTCCACATTGTTTCAAATGAAGACCAAACTCGTAACTCAAATATTCATCTCCATGATCAGATTGTAGAAACTTTATTTTCTTGTTACGATGATTTTCCACTTCGCTCTGAAATTCTTTGAACTTTTCAAATGTTTCAGACTTATGTTTCATCAATTAGATATACCCATATCTACTCAAATCATCTAAGAAGGTTAGAAAATAACGATACCCGATGCGAGCCTCAACACTCATCGGACCGCATACATCAGTATGTATTATTTCCAACAAGTCTATTGCTCGCTCCATTGTTTCGGAGAACGGTGTCTTTTTCATCTTTCCCATGAGGCATGGTTCGCAAGCATCAAGTGATTCATAATCAAGTGATTCCAAAAGACCATCAGCATGGAGTTTCTTCATGCGCTTTACACCAATATGACCTAAACGACAGTGCCACAAATATGTTGCACTATCATTATCCACTTTGCATCTTTTGGCCTCAATATTATGAATATGTGTATCAATATGATCGAGATTCAATAAACCATTTATATAAAGTGTATGACCATAGAAGGTTTTATTCATGTAAACAGAACAACAATTATTCTTTGACTTAAATGAATAACCGTATTGAAATAAACATGATCCAATCATATTCATGCTCAACGCAAACAGCAAAAAACATTTATTTTGGTCCAACACTAATCTCGAAGGTAGAGGGAGTGTGCGATGGTGATCTTACCAACCTTGGGATCATTTCCAACACACATCGTCACTTCACCCATAACTAGTCTGTGTTCATTCTGCAACTCTTGTTTTTAGTTACTACTCTTAGCAACTAAACCAGTATCAAATACTGAGGGGTTGCTATAAACACTAGTAAAGTACACATCTAAGGATGGCAATTTTATCCACGGACATGGATACCCGCGGATACCCGATCCGAATGGGTAGGGTTTGGCTACATTTGTACGTCCATTGGTAGCACCCGAACCCGACCCGATTATTCATGGGTAGGGCATGGATATAATTATGTATCCATGGATATACCCGAACCCGACCCGATAGTATGACATGGGGCAAAATTCAATGATCCACACTATCCCACCTTATAATATTTTTTTTTCTTTATAGAAATGATAAATGATTTGTGTAATCCCTCCCAACCATAATTTACCCCAGCGCCGCTTCACATTCCTTTTTTTGAACTGACTCATTCATGTATCTCTTCGTTAAACAACCCGTCATTAAGCAGCGCCTCCCGTATCCTCGACTTGCTCCTCCCAAAGCCATAGGAACAGCCGCCGGCGCCGCCAGTCCTCACCACTACTTATGGAGCAGCCCTTCAGCAGCCAACGCCACCACAGGACAGTGGCAGCCCAACGCCCCAGCTCCGCATATCCCCTCGACCCCTCCATCTCTGCTTCTCCACGCACGCATGGGAACGACGGCATGCCGGCGGCGGCGGCGCGCCGGTGCAAGGTTCTGAGCTGCAATGCAGAGCGGCGCGACATGCAATAGCGCTTCCGTGCGCAGGACCGGGAGCATGACGGCACGGGTGTCCCAGGAGGCAGCCGCAGACCACAACGAGGAGCCTGACTGCTGAGGAGGTGACGGCCACACCAAACAGTCGATGCTCAGGGTAATAACCTTTTGTTCTATCAGTCCCTCTCTTGTATGTCTAGTGTATCTGTACGTGGGTGTGCATCTTGTCTTGTTCATGAATTTTTCAAAAGTACTCTTATACTTCCGTTTACAGTGGCAATTGGAGCAGAGTCAGCAGACTACTCTTGTACTTCAGTTTCAGTGTCCAGTACCAATTTCTGTAGATTACTCTTGTACATGAGTAGCAATTGTGACTATACTAATTTTTTCACATTCATATTTGGCACATGGCATGATCTGTAGTCTGTAGATAGGCATGTTAATTAGTAAATTATTTATTGCCACATCAATGAATTTCAATCTGACATATAATCTTGGCAGGTCTACCTTATTCCCTAAAAGAATAAAGATAGAAAAAACAATTTAGGTTGGTAGTTACCATTCACTACAACGGAGAGGTCACAGTTTTTCCAAATATGTACAGTATGTTTTTGACCGAACACAGTCTAGATATTATGTACCTTTTCAAAGTAATTTTGTTAGAATCTAATAGATGATTTGATGTTGTGCAATTGTGTTATGTTGTTGTGTCAAAATTTGAGAGCTTATGTGTATCTTGTGTAATTGTGCTATGTATTTTCTATATGTGTTGAGAGAACCCGATGGATATCCTTACCCGATGGATTTTCATCGGATTTGGACATGGACATTGTTTTTCGCCCATGGATTTTTTCATGGATGGGCACATAATGTCTTCATGTACTTGGATATGGATTTCATATTGTTCAACCCGAGCCGAACCCGATCCATTGCCATCCTTATACACATCGATAACATGTATATCAAATATACTTTTGTTCACTTTGCCATCCTTCTTATCCGCCAAGTATCTAGGGAAGTTCCACTTCTAGTGACCATTTCCTTTGCAGTAGAAGCACTCAGTTCCAGGCTTGGGTCTAACTTTGGGCTTCTTCATGGGAGCAGCAACTTGCTTGCTATTCTTCTTTGAAGTTCCTCTTCCTTCCCTTTTCCCTCTTCTTGAAACTAGTGGTCGTGTTAACCATCAACATTTGATGCTAAATCTTGATTTCTACCTTCGCTGATTTCAGCATCACGAAGAGCATGGCATTTACTTTCATCATCCCATGCATATTATAGTTCATCACTAAGTTCTAGTAACTTGGTGATAGTGACTACAGAAATTTGTCAATTACTATCTTATCTGGAAGATTAACTCCCACTTGATTCAAGCAATTGCAGTACCCAGACAATCTGAGCACATGCTCACTGGTTGAGCTATTCTCCTCCATCTTGTAGACAAAGTACTGTCAGAGGTCTCATACCTCTTGACACAGGCATGAGTATGAAATACCAATTGCAACTCTTAGAACATCTTATATGCTCCGTGGTGTTCAAATTTTTTTTGAAGTCCCGGTTCTAAGCCGTAAAGCATGGTGCACTAAACTATTAAGTAGTCATCATACCGAGGTTTGTCAAACGTTCATAACGTATGCATCTGCTCCTGCAATAGGTCTATCACTTAGTGGTGCATCAAAGACATAATTTTTCTATGCAGCACTGAGGATAATCCTCAGATCACGGACCAACTCCGCATCATTGCTACTATCATCTTTCAACTTATTTTCTCTAAGAACATATTAAAATAAACTGGAAGTTACATCGCAAGCTACTAATCTACAACATAGATATGCAAATACTATCAGGACTAAGTTCATGATAAATTAAAGTTGAATTAATCATATTACTTAAGAACTCCCACTTAGATAGTCATCCCTCGAGACATCTAAATGACCACGTGATCCATATCAACTAAACCATGTCCGATCATCACGTGAGATGGAGTAGCTTTCAATGGTGAACATCACTATGTTGATCATATCTACTATATGATTCACGCTCGACCTTTCGGTCTCAGTGTTCCGAGGCCATATATGCATATGCTAGGCTCGTCAAGTTTAACCCGAGTATTTTGCATGTGCAAAACTGGCTTGCACCCGTTGTATGTGAACGTAGAGCTTATCACATTCGATCATCACGTGGTGTATCGGCACGACGAACTGTCGCAATGGTGCATACTCAGGGAGAACACTTGTACCTTGAAATTTAGTGAGATATCATCTTATAATGCTACCGCCGTACTAAGAAAAATAAGATGCATAAAGGACAAACATCACATGCAATCAAAATAAGTGATATGATATAGCCATCATCATCCTGTGCCTTTGATCTTCATCTCCAAAGCACCGTCATGATCACCATCGTCATCGGATTGACACCTTGATCTCCATAGAAGCATCGTTGTCGTCTCGCCAACTATTGCTTCTACGACTATCGCTACCGCTTAGTGATTAAGTAAAGCAATTACATGGCGATTGCATTTCATACAATAAAGCGACAACCATGTGGCTCCTGTCAGTTGTAAATAACTGTGTTACAAAACATGATCATCTCATAGAACAATTTATATAATCACGTCTTGACCATATCACATCACAACATGCCCTGCAAAAACAAGTTAGACGTCCTCTACTTTGTTGTTGCAAGTTTTACGTGGCTGCTACAGGCTTAGCAAGAACCGTTCTTACCTATGCATGAAAACCACTACGATTTTTCGTCAAGTTTGCTGTTTTAACCTTCTACAAGGACCGGGCGTAGTCACACTCGATTCAACTAAACTTGGAGAAACAGACACCCACTAGCCACCTATGTGCGAAGCACGTCGGTAGAACCACTCTCGCGTAAGCGTACGCATAATGTCGGTCTGAGCGGCTTCATCCAACAATACAGCTGAATCAAACTATGACATGCTGGTAAGCAGTATGACTATTATCGCCCACAACTCTTTGTGTTCTACTCGTGCATATAACATCTACGCATAGACCTGGCTCGGATGCCACTGTTGGGGAACGTAGTATTTCAAAAAAAATCCTACGATCACGCAAGATCTATCTAGGAGAAGCATAGCAACGAGCGGGGAGAGTGTGTCCACATACCCTCGTAGACCAAAAGCGAAAGCGTTTAGTAACACGGTTGATGTAGTCGAACATCTTCATGATCCAACCGATCCAAGTACCGAACGCACGACACCTCCACGATCTGCACACGTTCAGCTTTGTGACGTCCCTCGAACTCTTGATCCAGTTGAGGCCGATGGAGAGTTTCATCAGCACGACGGTGTGATGACGGTGATGATGAAGTTACCGGCGTAGGGCTTCGCTTAAGCACTACGACGATATGACCGAGGTGTGTAACTGTGGAGGGGGGCACCGCACACGGCTAAGACAAATCTTGGAGTGCCTTTGGGGTGCCCCCTGCCCACGTATATAAAGGAGGGGGGAAGAGGAGGCCGGCCTAGGAGGGGCGCGCCTATAGGGGGACTCCAACTAGGATTCCCAATCCTAGTTGAAGTCCCCTTCCTTTTCCAAGAGGGGAGAGAAAGAGAAGGAAAGAGAGGGGGTGCCGCCCCCTCCCTAGTCCAATTCGGACTTTCCATGGGGGGGGGGGGCACGGCCAACCCTTGAGTCCCCTTTCTCCTTTCCCGTATGGCCCATTGAGGCCCACTACTTCCTCCAGCGAATTCCCGTAACTCTCCGGTACTCCGAAGAATACCCGAACCACTCAGAACCTTTCCGATGTCCGAATATAGCCTTCCAATATATCGATATTTACGTATCGACCACTTCAAGACTCCTCGTCATGTCCGTGATCTCATTCGGGACTCCGAACAAACTTCGGTCATCAAATCACATAACTCATAATACAAATCGTCATCGAACATTAAGCGTGCGGACCCTACGGGTTCGAGAACTATGTAGACATGACCGAGACACATCTCCGGTCAATAACCAATAGCAGAACCTGGATGCTCATATTAGCTCCTACATATTCTAGGAAGATCTTTATCGGTCAAACCGCATAACAACATACGTTGTTCCCTTTGTCATCGGTATATTACTTGCCCGAGATTCGATCGCCGGTATCATCATACCTAGTTCAATCTCATTACCGGGAAGTCTCTTTACTCGTTCCGTAATGCATCATCCCACAACTAACTCATTAGTCACATTGCTTGCAAGGCTTATAGTGATGTGCATTACCGAGAGGGCCCAGAGATACCTCTCCGACAATCGGAGTGACAAATCCTAATCTCGATCTATGCCAACTCAACAAACACCATCCGAGACTCCTGTAGAGCATCTTTATGATCACCCAGTTACGTTGTGATGTTTGATGGCACACTAAATGTCCCTCCGGTATTCGAGAGTTGCATAATCTCATAGTCATAGGAACATGTATAAGTCATGAAGAAAGCAATAACAATAAACTAAACGATCATTATGCTAAGCTAATGGATGTGTCTTGTCCATCACATCATTCTCTAGTGATGTGATCCCGTTCATCAAATGACAACACATGTCTATGGCTAGAAAACTTAACCATCTTTGATTAACGAGCTAGTCTAGTAGAGGCATACTAGGGACACTCTGTTTGTCTATGTATGCACACATGTTCTAAGTTTCTTGTTAATACAATTCTAGCATGAATAATAAACATTTATCATGATAAAAGGAAATATAAATAGCAACTTTATTATTGCCTCTAGGGCATATTTCCTTCACTTAGCGTCAAAGTATCCTTCCCAGACTCTCTGTAGGTGTCCATGTACCACTCATGGAATCTTTGCATCATCGTTGTTAGAGGAGGATGAACAGGTTTGACGAGAGGCTTCCCGCGCCGGTATTTGAAATTGTCCACCTCCATTCTATCAAAATGTGGTTCGTCGAGCAGGTAATCTCCAGGATTGGTACCGGGCACCATCCTCAGATGATTATTGACGATATCGCTAGACACCTTGAGCGGGGGGCACGATTGGTTCGCTTGTTCGCCGAGCTGGGGAATTTTTTCCCACTTCTTTGTTCTACTTACCTTCGATCACTGCAAGTACTTCCCGACCGCTCCGCTTCGATATATGACCTTTCAATAATGCGCTCATAGTTGGTTTGCGGTGGAGACGGGGGTGGTCACTTTAGGGCATCGACAGTGCGCTGAAGTTTCCACTTGTATGCGTCGGTCCTAAACAAACATTTTTTAACCCCTTTCCGCGACAGCATTTGGAACCGTCGCCAAGTGAGTGTGTGCGATAGGGTGTCCTTCCCACACGACCCAGCAATCGTCGGGGATAGGCCCTCCTGGGACCCAGGCTGGGGTCGTGTGTGATCGGGCGAGGCATGGAAACCCAATCATTTCCGTAGGTATGTACATCCCACACGGTAATCCGAGAAAATCATTTCCGTAGATAGGTACATCCCACATGGTAATCCGAGAAAATCATTTGCGTAGGTATGTACATGCCACACGGTGAATCCCAGAAAAACATTTCCGTTCGTATGTATATCACACATAGTCAATCAAAAGAATACGTTTCCGGTGAATACTTCCTTGGTCCGACCAGGTTCAATCGGTTGGCCATCGCCCTTGATTGCTGTGATCGTTAATCTTTCATCCTGGCACAACTTTTTCTTCGGGCCTCGTCTCGTTACCGAAGTTTGGCTCGATCCGGAGGCTAGATATATATATATATATATATATATATATATATATATATATATATATATATATATATATATATATATATATATATATATATATATATATATATATATATATATATATATATATATATATACTGGTCGGACTCCGTTCGGTCACCGGAGCCGTCATCACGGTCTCCTTCCACCGGCATTCAGCCACCGGATCCATCATGATCATTATGTCCTTCCTCCTCCATTGTTCGATCACCAGAGCCTGCATCACCCTCTCCTTCTAGACCATCGGTGTTGTTGAGATAGTATGAGACATCACCTCCGTCGCGGATTATGTCCCCCAACAACTGTACTGTTTCCAAGTCTCGGTGCTCCATAGTTTTTGCAAATATTACAACATGGCAATTAATATACAAACATGACGGATGGATATATTAGCTAGCTAATCACAACAAGGAATCATATTAGTTGCCTCGATGCTTCTACGGTTTGGGGTGGCCTCAACAATGCTTCTAGGGTTTGGGGTAGCCTCAACGACAATGCTCTTTTGACTTGGTAAATTTGGGTGGCCTCGGCAATGCTTCTAGGGTTTGGTTGGCCTCGGCAAGGCTTCTAGGGTTTGGGGTGGCCTCGACGACAACGCTCTTTTAACTTGGTCTCATCTACCCTTCTATATGTCACATTTGTCTAATGTCAAAGGATTCAACAAAACCATGGCTTCATCATTAGGCAAAAGTAACACGCGCATGATGGTATGAAGCTATCCAAAGTTATTTTGGAACAGAGTCCAGATGGGATAATTTGCTTTTTGGTACAAAGTTCAGCAAGAGCCTTCCGAATATTGCTATTTGGAAGGCCTTTGCTGAAATTCGTACCAAAAGTCGAATTATCCTATCCGGGACTCCGTTCCAAAATAACTTTGGAGAACTTCATACCATCATGCCCCGGTTACTTCTGGCTAATGATGAAGCCATGGATTTCTTCAATACTTTGACACTAGGCAACCTCTCGCCCCTCGGCGTTCCTCGACCCTCAACCCCTCGACGACCTTCGACCCTCGAACACTCGGAGACCCTCGACCCCTCAGTGATCTCGACCCTCTACCCCTAGGCAACCCTCGAACCTCTACCCTAGTTCACGACCCTCGACCGCTTGGCGATCCTCGACACCCTCATTCCCGATAAAAATTAAGAAGAGGAGCAAGAAGAAAAAAAGAGGAGAAGAAGAAAAAAAAGGAGAAGAAGAAAAAATAGATTTATTTAATCTATTTTTTCTTCTTCTCCTCTTTTTCTCCTTTACCCCTCTCCTTCTTTTTCTTCTTCTTCCTTCTTCCTTCTTCCTCTTTTCTTCTCCCCCCCAACACGGGAACATTTTAACTTAGTAAATTTTGATGGAAAAAAAATCATCATCGAACAAATTTAATATGAGTTTTAACATAGAACATTCATCGAGCAAAATCATCATGAACAAAAATATCACACTAATTTCTATGAAAAGAATTCCACAAACACCTCATCTCATCTGCACAAAACACATCTCATCTCATCTCATTTCATCCAAAAATAATTCTTTGCATATGAACATACATACATTTACTTTTTTTCTTAAATGTTACATATGAACATTTTCTTAAATGAGCATATGAACATTTTCTTAAATGAGCATATGAACATACATATCACCAAAAAATACACCTTTTTCTTGTTAACAAAAAAAATGCAAAAATGAGCATTATACAACATATACAGAGCATTATATAGAGAACATACATACATCGTAACAAAAAAAATGAAAAATAGGCCGGTGGTCGACAACGGCGAGGTCGGGGACGGCGACGATGGTTGGCGGCGGTGCTTACAGGAGGCGTGCGGGGATGGCGATGAGAAGGAAAGGGGAGGAGTCAGGGGCTCACAGCGCGGGGAGGGCTCGAGGTCGCCGGCCGGAATCGGTGCGGCAGCGGACGAACGGCATCGGGGATGAACGGGTCGCGGGAGCCGGCGTGGTGCTTCCCCGCCGACGGCGCGACAAGCGCAGGCGACAGCGACGGCGACGGCGGCGGCGGCGGGCGGCGTCGAGGCAGCCTGGCGGCGTCGATGTCGTCGGCGTCGTCGGGGGCTAATGTGAGATGAGAACTGAAAATTCCTAAGTGCTATGTTATATAGCCAGAGCATTGGTCTCGGTTTGTGGCACCAACCGGGACCAATGCCCCCTTTAGTCCCGGTTGGTGCCACCAACCGGGACCAATGGTCTCTGTTTCCCGCCCTTGGGACTGCTGAAAAGAGACCTTTGGTCCCGGTTGTTGCCACAAACCGGTACCAATGCACCCCTTTCGTCCCGGTTGGTGCTACCAACCAGGACCAAAGGCCTTGCGCTGGCGCGATGCGGTGGGATGTTTAGTCCCACCTTGCTAATTGAGAGAGCTCGAGAGTGGTTTATAAGCGCTGTTGCGGCCACCCTCTCGATCTCCTCTCAACTGCAGGCTTTCGGGCCTACTCTGTCACTCCTTGCCTGTTGGCCTACTGGGCCTGCTGTGGGCCTGAATACTGGCCCATGTATGGTTTCTAGTCTTATTTAGGCCGTGGTGGCCCAGTAGGTGGCATTTTTTTATTTTATTGTTTTCTTTTTGCTCTATTTATTTTATTTTGCTTCTACTTACAACAAAATACTTACTGTTTTTCAGTGATTCTATTTGCTTTTAGGTAATAAAAATTATAAACTTTCTGTTAGTGCCGTTAGTTTTCCAATTTGAATAGTTTAAATTTGAATTATTTGAAATTTGTGTGAACTACTAGTTTGTGATTAACTTTACTATAAAAATAGATTTTGGAGTGATATTTTTCTTGATATTTGATATTAGTGTGTTTTCTCATTATATTCAAAAACAGTTTTTGTTATTTTAGTTTCTAACAAAAATTATTCATGATAATTCTTTTTGCTATTAAAGTTTCTAACAAAAAATTTCTTTATGAAAATTCTTTTTGCTTTTAATGTTTTGAACAGGAAATACTTTGATAATTTTAGTTGCATAAATTTTATATAATTTTAGTTTCAATAATACTAGAGGTTTATAAAAGCTTTTAGTTGATTCCTTTTGCTATTAGAATTTCATTAAAGTTTTCTAGTTCATTATTTTTTCTATTAGAGTTTTATTAAAGTTTTCTACTTCATTCTTTTAGTTTTTTTTTGCTATTAGAGTTTCATAAAAAAATTTAGTTCATTATTTTTTATATTAGTTCATTCTTTGAAATAAATGACCCTAAAATTGAAAAGCACTTCAGGTGAACTCTGAATAGGTTGAAATTAGCATGGTAACATCATTTCACCGACATAGCATGTGCTAAAAAGTTGAGAGGGTTACGGCAAAAACTGGATGCACTTCATGTACAAAATGGACAATCTCTTTCAAAGTATCAGGGTTTCGGACGAAAACTCATCTGTTGCAAAGGGATTTCATTTTTTTGAACTTATTTGAACTCCAGATTTTTGTGTGTTCAAAATGAATTCAAAGCCACATCATCAATTTTCAACCCTTTCTGACTTCATCTGTTATTTTTCGTGCATTTACTGATTTTTTGAGCTAAATGACCCTGAATTTGAAAAGCACTTCAAATGAACTCTAAAGAGGTTGAAAATTTTCATGATATCATCATTTCACCCACATAGCATGTGCTAAAAAGTTGAGAGGGTTACGGCAAAAACTAGATGCACTTCGTGTACAAAATGGAGAATCGCTTTCGAAGTATGAGGGTTTTGGACGAAAACTCATCTATTACAAAGGGATTTCATTTTTTTAACTTATTTGAACTCCAAACTTTTTGTCTGTTCAAAATGAACCATACCAAGGCACATCATCAATTTTCAACCCTTTCTGACTTCATCTATTATTTTTCATGCATTTAATGATTTTCTTGAGCTAAATGGCCCTGAAATTGAAAAGCACTTCCAGTGAACTCTGAAGAGGTTGAAAATTGGCATGATATCATCATTTCACCCACATAGCATGTGCTAAAAAGTTGGGAGGGTTACGGCAAAAACTGGATACACTTCGTGTACAAAATGGACAATCTCTTTCGAAGTATCAGGGTTTCGGACGAAAACTTATTTGTTACAAAGGGATTTCATTTTTGAACTTATTTGAACTCCAGACTTTTTGTGTGTTCAAAATGAAACACTCAAAGCCACATCATTAATTTTCAACCCTTTCTAACTAATTCTGTTATTTTTCATGGATTTACTGATTTTTCGAGCTAAATGACCCTGAAATTGAAAAGCACTTCAAATGAACTCTGAAGAGGTTGAAAATTGGCATGATATCATCATTTAACCCACATAGCATGTGCTAAAAAGTTAAGAGGGTTACATCAAAAACTGGATGCACTTCGTGTACAAAATGGACAATCTCTTTCAAAGTATCAGGGTTTCGAAAAAAACTCATTTGTTACAAAGGGATTTCATTTTTTTTGAACTTATTTGAACTCCGGACTTTTTGTGTGTTCAAAATGAACCATTCAAAGCCACATCATCAATTTTTAACCCTTTCTGACTTCATCTGTATTCACTTTTTCTTCGCTTGTGTCCTTTGCTTATTGCGCCGTAACCATGGATATTCTTCATCGCTTAACAGGGTGCTTGGGTCAGCCTTGACTTTGAAGGAGGAATTTCATGAAACTTTTCATAATCTTCAGACATGTCTATCTTGCCCTCCAATCCCACGATATCTCTTTTTCCTGAAAGAACTATGTGGCGCTTTGGCTCATCGTATGATGTATTCGCTTCCTTATCTTTTCTTTTTCTCGGTTTGGTAGACATGTCCTTCACATAGAAAACCTGCGCCACATCATTGCCTAGGACGAATGGTTCGTCTATGTAACCTAGATCGTTCAGATCCAGTGTTGTCATTGCATACTGTGGGTCTACCTGTACCCCGCCTCCTGACAGATTGACCCATTTGCACTTAAACAAAGGGACCTTAAAATCATGTCCGTAGTCAAGTTCCCATATGTCCACAATGTAACCATAATATGTGTCCTTTCCCCTCTTGATGCATCAAAGCGGACACCACTGTTTTGGTTGGTGCTCTTTTTATCTTGGGCGATCATGTAAAATGTATTCGCATTTATCTCGTATCCTTTGTAAGTCAATACAGTCGAAGATGATCCCCTGGACAACGAGTACAACTCATCAGAAACAGTGTTGTCACCTCTAAGACGTGTTTCCAACCAACTGCCGAAAGTCCTGATGTGTTCACATGTAATCCAGTCGTCACACTGCTCTGGGTGTTTGGAGCGCAAAATGTTCTTGTGTTCATCGACATACGGGGTCACCAAGGTAGAGTTCTGTAGAATTGTGTAGTGTGCTTGAGACCAAGAATGCCCGTCCCTACATATTATTGAGTCCCCTCCTAGCGTGCCTTTTCCAGTTAGTCTCCCCTCATACCGCGACTGAGGGAGACCAATCTTCTTAAGGCCAGGAATGAAGTCAACACAAAACCCAATGACATCCTCTGTTTGATGGCCCATGGAGATGCTTCCTTGTGGCCTAGCGCGGTTATGGACATATTTCTTTAGGACTCCCATGAACCTCTCAAAGGGAACATATTGTGTAGAAATACGGGGCCTAGAATGACAATCTCGTCGACTAGATGAACTAGGACGTGCGTCACGATATTGAAGAAGGATGGTGGGAACACCAGCTCAAAACTGACAAGACATTGCGCCACATCACTCCTTAGCCTTGGTAGGATTTCTGGATCGATCACCTTCTGAGAGATTGCATTGAGGAATGCACATAGCTTCATAATGGCTAATCAAATGTTTTCCGGTAGAAGCCCCCTCAATGCAACCAGAAGCAGTTGCGTCATAATCACGTGGCAGTCATGAGACTTTAGGTTCTGAAACTTTTTCTCGGCCATATTTATTATTCCCTTTATATTTGACGAGAAGTCAGATGGGACCTTCATACTGAGTAGGCATTCAAAGAAGATTTCCTTCTCTTCTTTGGTAAGAGCGTAGCTGGCAGGACCTTCATACTGCTTTGGAGGCATGTCGTCTTTTTCGTGCAAACGTTGCAGGTCTTCCCGTGCCTCTGGTGTATCTTTTCTCTTCCCATACACGCCCAAGAATCCTAGCAGGTTCATGAAAGGTTCTTCGTTACGTGCATCACGTTGATTGAAGAGCGGACCTCTAGGTCTTTCCAATAGGGTAGGTCCCAAAATATAGATTTCTTCTTCCACATGGGTGCGCGTCCCTCAGCGTCATTCAGAACAGATAGTCCATCGGGACCCTTTCCAAATATTACGTGTAAATCATTGACCATAGCAAGTACGTGATCACCGGTACCCATGGCGGGCTTCTTCCGGTGATCTGCCTCACCTTTGAAATGCTTGCCTTTCTTTCGACATTGATGGTTGGTCGGAAGAAATCGACGATGCCCCAGGTACACATTCTTCCTGCATTTGTCCAGGTATATACTTTCGGTGTTAGCTAAACAGTGTGTGCATGCGTGGTATCCCTTGTTTGTCTATCCTGAAAGGTTACTAAGAGCAGGCCAATCATTGATGGTTACAAACAGCAACGCATGTAGGTCAAATTCCTCCTATCTGTGCTCATCCCACACACGTACACCGTTTCCATTCCACAGCTAATAAAGTTCTTCAACTAATGGCCTTAGGTACACATCAATGTCGTTGTCGGGTTGCTTAGGGCCTTGGATGAGAACTGGCATCTGAACTTCCGCTTCATGCACATCCAAGGAGGAAGGTTATACATACATAGAGTCACGGGCCAGGTGCTGTGATTGCTGCTCTGCTCCCTGAAAGGATTAATGCCATCCATGCTTAAATGAAACCATATGTTCCTCGGGTCACATGCAAACTCCGCCCGGTACTTTCTCTCGATTTTTATCCACTGCGACCCGTCAGCGGGTGCTCTCAACTTACCGTATTTCTTACGGTCCTCTCTGTGCCATCGCATCAACTTGGCATGCTCTTTGTTTCTGAACAGACGTTTCAACCGTGGTATTATAGGAGCATACCACATCACCTTCGCCGGAACCCTCTTCCTGGGGGGCTCGCCATCAACATCACCAGGGACATCTCGTCTGATCTTATACTGCAATGCACCGCATACCGGGCATGCATTCAGATCCTCATACGCACCGCGGTAGAGGATGCAGTCATTAGGGCATACGACCTTCTTTGTTGCGTACGTACTATCGGGCAATTCGTTATCCTTTGAAAGCTTCTTCTTCAATATTTCAGTAGCTTCTCAAATCCTTTGTCAGGCACAGCATTCTCTGCCTTCCACTGCATCAATTCCAGTACGGTACCGAGGTTTGTGTTGCCATCTTCGCAATTGGGGTACAACCCCTTTTTGTGATCCTCTAACATGTGATCGAACTTCAGCTTCTCATTTTCACTTTCGCACTGTGTCCTTGCATCAACAACGACCCAGCGGAGATCATGATCGGGCACATCGTCTGGTTCCTCTTGAGCTTCAGCTTCCCCTGTTGCAGCATCACCGTATTCAGGGGGCACATAGTTGTCATCGTTCTCTTCTTCTTCGTTGTCTTCCATATAACCCCTACTTCTCCGTGCTTGGTCCAAACATTATAGTGTGGCATGAAACCCTTATAAAGCAGGTGGATGTGAAGGATTTTCTGGTCAGAGTAAGACTTTGTATTCCCAGATATAGGGCATGGACAACACATAAAACCATTCTGCTTGTTTGCCTCAGCCACTTCGAGAAAATTATGCACGACCTTAATGTACTCGGAGGTGTGTCTGTCATCGTACAACCATTGCCAGTTCATCTGCATGCATTATATATAATTAAGTGTGTCAAAAACCATTTCAGAACATCATGAATAGATAAATGACCAAATTAATGGAAGTTCATCATCACATTAAAACCAAAGTACATACATAGTTCTCACTGAACAACATATAGCTCTCCACATCATCTAATTAAACCATACATTGAAACTACGTAAAACATTTCAATGCAACAACAAATGCGATCATAATCGCAACCAAGGTAACAATTGATCCAACAGTATAATGATACCAAGCCTCGGTATGAATGGCATATTTTCTAATCTTTCTAATCTTCAAGCGCATTCCATCCATCTTGATCTTGTGATCATCGACGACATCCACAACATGCCACTCCAATATCATCTTCTCCTCCTCAATTTTTTTAGTTTTTCCTTCAAGTAATTTTTTTCTTCTTCAACTAAATTTAACCTCTCGACCATAGGGTCGGTTGGAATTTCTGGTTCGCATACCTCCTAGATAAATAAAATCTATCTCATGTTGGTCGGCATAATTGTCATAAAAAATAAATGAACCAAATAGTTATAAAAGATAATATATATATATACCACATCCGTATCATAGACAGGACGAGGGCCGACGGGGGCGGATACCAAAACCATCGCACTATATAATAACAAGCAATAATAAAAGTAAGAAAATTAGACAAGTATCTATCTAATCATACAAGTAAGAATATTTTTCTTTAGAAAGAAGATAAGAACAAGAGGCTCACCACAGTGGTGGCGGTGACGAGATCGGCGGGGGCGATCGACGGCGGTGAAGACGGGGACATGACGTGACAGACCGCTAAATCTAGACAAATCTTGAGGAAAATGGAGCTTGGAGGTCGAGTTTGGAGAGGAGAAAGCTTAAGTAGTGTGGCTCGGGCACTTCATCGAACACCTCATGTGCATAGGAGGTGAGCTAGAGCACCACAAAGCCCTCCCCTCGTCGGCCAGAAAAAAACATAGCAATGGAGTGCTCTGCTCGCGGGCGAGGGGTATATATAGGCACCTCATTGATCCCGGTTCGTGGCTGGAACCGGGACTAAAGGCCACCCTTTGGTCCCGGTTCCAGCCACGAACTGGGACCAATGGATGTGGGCCAAGAGCGAGGCCCATTGGTCCCAGTTCGTGTTTGGAACCGGGACAAAAGGGTCCAGACGAACCGGGACCAATGCCTCACGAGGCCCGTCCGGCCCCTTGGTCTCATGAACCGGGACGTATGCCCCATGGGTGTCGGTTCGTGACTGAACCGGGACTAATGTGCTGGCCAGGCCTGGACCAAAGCCATGTTTTCTACTAGTGATAGTCCTAAAACAATATTGAGAGTATGGCGTCATAGAAGAATGATCATATTGAATCGATCCGAACTTGTTTGTTATACTTTGAGATGGTATCGCCACAAGTCAATCATTATAACACGGAGTTTTAATGTGTGATTTAGTTCCTTAGTACATGAGAGTATTGTAGCCACTTCTTACCATACGATGAGCTTTGGGGTTGCTCAAACGTCTTTTGTAACACGGTGATCATAATGACAACTTACAGGTTCATAAGAAAGTTTGACAAGGGACTAGGTAGCTCGTGTTGGGGAACGCAGTAATTTCAAAAAAAAATCCTACGCACACGCAAGATCCATCTAGGTGATGCATAGCAACGAGAGGGGAGAGTATTGTCCATGTACCCTCGTAGACCGAAAGCGGAAGCGTTATGACAACGCGGTTGATGTAGTCGTATGTCTTCACGATCCGACCGATCCTAGTACCGAAAGTATGGCACGTCAGTTATCTGCACACGTTTAGCTCAGTGACGTCCCACAAACTCTTGATCCAGCTGAGTGTCGAGGGAGATCTTCGTCAGCATGACGGCGTGATGACGGTGATGATGAATTTACGGACGCAAGGCTTCGCCTAAGCACTACAACGATATGAACGAGGTGGAAATCTGTGGAGGCGGGCACCGCACATGGCTAAACAATCAACTTGTATGTTCTAGGGTTCCCGCCTCCCCACATATATAAAGGAGGGAGGGGAGGCCGGCAGGCCCTCCTTGGTGCGCCCCCAAGAGGGGAATCCTACTAGGACTCCAAGTGCTAGTAGGTTTCCACCAAAAGGGAGAGAGGGGGAAAGAAGGAGAGGGAGAGGGGGAAAGGAAAAATGGGGGCGCCGTCCCTCCTTCCTTGTCCTATTCGGACTCAAGATGGAGGGGGCACGCGGCCTGCCCTGGACGCCCCTCTCTCTCTCTCCACTAAGGCCCATCGAGGCCCATTAGCTCCCCTGGGGGTTCCGATAACCCTCCAACACTCCGGTTTTATCCGAAACCTCCCGGAACCCTTCCTGTGTCCGAACATAGCCGTCCAATATATCAATCTTTATGTCTCGACCATTTAGAGACTCCTCGTCATGTTCGTGATCACATCCGAGACTTCGAACTACCTTCGGTACATCAAAACACATAAACTCAAAATACCAATCGTCACCGAACGTTAAGCGTGCGGACCCTACGGGATTGAGAACTATGTAGACATGATCGATACTCGTCTCCGGTCAATAACCAATAGTGGAATCTGGATGCTCATATTGGTTCCTACATATTCTACGAAGATCTTTATCGGTCAAACCACATAACAACATACATTGTTCCCTTTGTCATCGGTATGTTACTTGCCCGAGATTCGATCGTCGGTATCTCGATACCTAGTTCAATCTTGTTACCGGCAAGTCTCTTTACTCATTCCGTAATGCATCATCCCGCAACTAACTCATTAGTCACATTGCTTGCAAGGCTTATAGTGATGTGCATTACCGAGAGGTCCAAGAGATACCTCTCCTATACTCGGAGTGACAAATCCTAATCTCGATCTATGCTAACTCAACAAACACCATTGGAGACACCTGTAGAGCATCTTTATAATCACCCAGTTACGTTGTGATGTTTGATAGAACACTAAGTGTTCCTCCGGTATTCTGGAGTTGCATAATCTCATAGTCACAGGAACATGTATAAGTCATGAAGAAAGCAATAGCAACAAACTAAACGATCATCGTGCTAAGCTAACGGATGGGTCAAGTCAATCACATCATCCTCTAATGATGTGATCCCGTTAATAAAATGACAACTCATGTCTATGGCTATGAAACTTAACCATCTTTGATTCAACAAGCTAGTCAAGTAGAGGCATACTAGTGACACTCTGTTTGTCTATGTATTCACACATGTACTAAGTTTCCGGTTAATACAATTCTAGCATGAGTAATAAACATTTATCATGATATAAGGAAATATAAATAACAACTTTATTATTACCTTAGGGCATATTTCCTTCAGTCTCCCACTTGCACTAGAGTCAATAATCTACATTACACAGTAATGATTCTAACACCCATGGAGTCTTGGTGCTGATCATGTTTTGCTCATGAGAAAGGCTTAGTCAACGGGTCTGCAACATTCAGATCCATATGTATCTTGCAAATCTCTATGTCTCCCTCCTTGAATTGATCGCGGATGGAATATAAGCGTCTGTTGATGTGCTTGGTTCTCTTGTGAAACCTGGATTCCTTTGCCAAGGCAATAACACCAGTATTGTCACAAAAGATTTTCATTGGACCCGATGCACTAGGTATGACACCTATATCGGATATGAACACCTTCATCCAGACTCCTTCATTTGCTGCTTCCGAAGCAGCTATGTATTACGCTTCACACGTAGATCCCGCCACAACGCTTTGCTTAGAACTGCACCAACTTACAGCTCCACCGTTCAATATAAATACGTATCTGGTTTGTGACTTAGATTCATCCGGATTAGTGTCAAAGCTTGCATCGACGTAACCGTTTACGACGAGCTCTTTGTCACCTCCATAAACTAGAAACATATCCTTAGTCCTTTTCTGGTATTTTAGGATGTTCTTGACCGATGTCCAGTGATCCACTCCTGGATTACTTTGGTACCTCACTGCTAAACTAATAGCAAGGCACACATCAGGTCTGGCACACAGCATTGCATACATGATACAACCTATGGCTGAAGCATAGGGAACTGACTTTCATTTTCTCTCTATCTTCTGCAATGGTCGGGCATTGAGTCTGACTCAACTTCACCCCTTGTAACACAAGCAAGAACCCTTTCTTTGCTTGATCCATTTTGAAATTCTTAAAAACTTTATCAAGGTATGTGCTTTGTGAAAGTCCAATTAAGCGCCTTGATCTATCTCTATAGATCTTGATGCCCAATATATAAGCAGCTTCACCGAGGTCTTTCATTGAAAAACTCTTATTCAAGTATCCTTTTATGCTATCTAGAAATTCTATATCATTTCCAATCAACAATATGCCATCCACATATAATATTAGAAATGCTCTGAGCTCCCACTCACTTTCTTGTAAATCTGAAGCTTCTCCAAAAGTGCATATAAAACCATATGCTTTGATCACACTATCAAAACGTTTATTCCAACTCCGAGATGCTTGTACCAGTCCATAAATGGATCGTTGGAGCTTGCACACTTTGTTAGCATCCTTTGGATTGATAAAACCTTCGGGTTGCATCATATACAAGTCTTCTTCCAGAAATCCATTCAGGAATGCAGTCTTTACATCCATTTGCCAAATTTCATAATCATAAAATGCAGCAATTGCTAACATGATTCAGACGGACTTAGGCATCGCTACGGGTGAGAAGGTCTCATCTTAGTCAACTCCTTGAACTTGTTGAAATCCTTTCGCAACAAGTCGAGCTTTGTAGACAGTAACAATACCGTCAGCGTCAGTCTTCTTCTTAAAGATACATGGATCACATCTCAGATTTCATGGCCTCAAGCCATTTCACGGAATCTGGGCTCATCATCGATTCGTCATAGTTCGTAGGTTCGTCACGATCAAGTAACATGACCTCCAGATCTGGATTGCCGCACCACTCTAGTGCGGATCTTACTCTGATTGACCTACGAGGTTTAGTAGTAACTTGATCTGAAGTTATATGATCATCATCATTAGCTTCCTCGCCGATTGGTGTACTAGTCACAGGAACTAATTTCTGTGATGAACTACTTTCCAATAAGGGAGCTGGTACAGTTACCTCATAAAGTTCTACTTTCCTCCCACTCACTTCTTTCAAGAGAAACTCCTTCTTTAGAAAGGATCCATTCTTAGCAACGAATGTCTTGCCTTCCGATCTATGATAGAAGGTGTACCCAACAGTCTCCTTTGGGTATCATATGAAGACACATTTCTCCGATTTGGGTTCGAGCTTATCAAGTTGAAGCTTTTTTATATAAGCATCACAGCCCCAAACTTTAAGAAACGACAACTTGGGTTTCTTGCCAAACCACAGTTCATAAGGTGTCGCCTCAATGGATTTAGATGGTGCCCTATTTAACGTGAATGCAGCTGTCTCTAAAGCATAACCCTAAAACGATAGAGGTAAATCAGTAAGAGACATCATAGACCGCACCATATCTAGTAAAGTACGATTACGATGTTAGGACACACCATTACGCTGTGGTGTCCCGGGTGGCGTGAGTTGCAAAACTATTCCGCATTGTTTCAAATGAAGACCAAACTCATAACTCAAATATTCTCCTCCACGATCAGATCGCAGAAACTTTATTTTCTTGTTACGATGATTTTCCACTTCACTCTGAAATTCCTTGAACTTTTCAAATGTTTCAGACTTATGTTTCATCAAGTAGATATACCCATATCTGCTCAAATCATCTGTGCAGGTCAGAAAATAACGATACCCGCCACGAGCCTCAATGTTCATTGGACCACATACATCGGTATGTATGATTTCCAATAAATCTGTTGCTCGCTCCATTGTTCCGGAGAACGGAGTTTTAGTCATCCTGCCCATGAGGCATGGTTCGCAAGTACCAAGTGATTCATAATCAATGATTCCAAGAGTCCATCAGAATGGAGTTTCTTCATGAGATTTATACCAATATGACCCAAACGGTAGTGCCACAAATAAGTTGCACTATCATTATCAACTCTGCATCTTTTGGCTTCAATATTATAAATATGTGTGTCACTACTATCAAGATTCAACAAAAATAGACCACTCTTCAAGGGTGCATGACCATAAAAGATATTACTCATATAAATAGAACAACCATTATTCTCGGATTTAAATGAATAACTGCCTCGCATCAAACAAGATCCAGATATAATGTTCATGCTTAACGCTGGCACCAAATAACAATTATTCAGGTCTAAAACTAATCCCGAAGGTAGATGTAGAGGTAGCGTGCTGACGGCGATCACATTGACTTTGGAACCATTTCCCACACGCATCGTCACCTCGCCCTTAGCTAATCTTCGCTTAATCCGTAGTCCCTGATTCGAGTTGCAAATATTAGCAACAGAACCAGTATCAAATACCCAGGCACTACTGCGAGCATTAGTAAAGTACATATCAATAACATGTAGATCACATATACCTTTGGTCACCTTGTCATCCTTCTTATCCGCCAAATACTTGGGGTAGTTCCACTTCTAGTGACCAGTCCCTTTGAAGTAGAAGCACTCAGTCTCAGGCTTAGGTCCAGACTTGGGCTTCTTCACTTGAGAAACAACTTGCTTGCCGTTCTTCTTGAAGTTCCCCTTCTTCCCTTTACCCTTTTTCTTGAAATTGGTCGTCTTGTTGACCATCAACACTTGATGCTCCTTCTTGATTTGTACCTCCGCAGCCTTTAGCATTGCGAATAGCTCGAGAATTGTCTTATCCATCCTTGCATATTATAGTTCATCACGAAGCTCTTATAGCTTGGTGGCAGTGATTGAAGAACTCTGTCAATGACACCATCATCAGGAAGATTAACTCCCAGCTGAGTCAGGTGGTTGTGGTACCCAGACATTCTGAGTATATATTCACTGACAGAACTATTCTCCTCCATTTTGCAGCTGTAGAACTTATTGTAGACTTCATATCTCTCAATCCGGGCATTTGCTTGAAATATTAACTTCAACTCCTGGAACATCTCATATGCTCCATGACGTTCAAAACAACGTTGAAGTCACGGTTCTAAGCCGTAAAGCATGGCACACTGAACTATCGAGTAGTCATCAACACGCGTTGCCAGGCATTCACAATGTCTGTAGTTGCCGGTGCGGGTGGTACACCTAGCGGTGCTTCCAGGACGTAATTCTTCTGTGCAGAAATGAGGATAATCCTCAAGTTACAGACCCAGTCTGTGTAGTTGCTACCTGATAACCCACAAGTATAGGGGATCAATTGTAGCCTCTTTCGATAAGTAAGAGTGTCGAACCCAACGAGGAGCTAAAGGTAGAACAAATATTCCCTCAAGTTCTATCGACCTCCGATACAACTCTACGCATGTAACATCCCAAATTTCCTATTTGGAATGTTTTACAATTATAGCTAAGCATCCTATGCATCCTGTTTGAATTTGAATGTCATTTGAAGTTTCAGAGGAATTGGAGTTTTGAATTTGAATTCAAATTTTGGTAAGTGGGAGACATTTCAAAAAACTAAGCCTGATAAATACTTGATCAAAAGTATGAGAGGAGTAAACATGACACTCCAAAAATATCAGAGGAAAACATTGCCAAAAGTTTTGGATTCAAATCTGAATTTTAATTGAATTTGAAAAAAATGGATTTTATAAAGTTTGGATTTTCCTTTGGAAAATGTTCAAATGAAAGGAATATTCCCTGATCATTTTGGTATATATATACCCTATATAAAATATTTATAGTTATTGTTTTATTTCTGTTTTGTTTTATTAAAAAATAAATTCAAAAAATTAGAAAAACCCCAGCGCCACCCGAACCCTGGCCCAGCCAGCGCCAACCCCCACCAGCCTGGCCCGGCCGGCCAACTGCAACCGAGCCGCCCAGCCGCCCGGCCTCACTCGCCGCTTGAAATCCTTGGCGCGGTCGCCGCCGCCGCACCTCTCTCTCTCATCGACAGCGGGACCCGCCCCATCGTCAACCCCCCCCCCACGCCCGCCGCCGCCGAGATCGCGGATCTCAAGGATTCGGGATCCCGATCCTCCGATCGTCCCCCCCGTTGCAGGCCGAGGCCCCGACTATATAAGCCGACGCCCGCACCCCATTCCCCTAGCCCTCGTCGAACCCCTCTCTCTCGCTCGAGCTCACCGGAGCCCGAAGCTCCCGCCGCCGCCATTCTCGTCGCCGTCGCCGCCCTAGCCACTCCCGACCCCCACCGACTCCACCAGTCGCCTCCCCGACCTCATCCGCACCCGCCCGGCTACTCCCCCGACCTCCCCGACGCCCGGAGCCCTTGCCGCACTCGTCGCCGCCGCCGCCGCCGCCGCCGAGCTCCGGTTAGTCGCCGGAATCCCCTCCCCCGTCCGATGCGTGATGGACGGTGTAGATTAGAACCCCGAAGGGGTATTTCTTTTTATAAAAACCGCCCGGTTCGGCCGGTTTAGTTTACGGTTTATTAGTTAGGGTTTTTATTTATTAGCCCGGCCCGTTTTAGTTTAAACCATTAGGCCCGTTTAGGTTATTTTACGCCCAGTGCACCGTTTAGGCCCATTAGGCCCTTTTTCTTTTATTTTTGTTTTCTGTTTTAACAGAATAGTTTCTGTTTTGAAAAATTCATATCTTTTATTCTGTTTAATATTTTTAGGTGATTCTTTTTTTGTTGGTTTGCAAATTTTCTATAGTTTCTGTAGAATATATATTTAGCTATGTTAAAATTAAATAAAATTGCTTTATTTTAGTTTTAGCCAGAATAGTAAATCTGCTATAACTTGAGTTAGAAAAATTATTTTTGGATGATTCTTTTTGTCCCAACTTTATTTTGACATTGCCAAACCATAAAAATTAACTTGGGTATTTTAGGTCTAAAAATAAATAGTTTTAAGCAGAATCTTATTAATCCCAATTAATTAACTAGCTACTGTTTTCCTATTGATATAATTAGTAAATAAATTTATTTTTATCATGTGATTGATTATCCTAGGGTAGTTTCTGTCACTTTATAGGATGAACTTTTATTTATAATTAATAAAAGTTTTATTTTATTTTTCTTAATAGAAATTGGATTAGGCCTAATAGGAGTTTTATAATAGATTTCAAATTAATTCTTTTTACTCCTAGTTGCTTAGTGCATCCTTTTCTGTTAAGTTAACCTAAAACCATGATTAAGTTATGTTAGGGAAATTTTTATTATATAAAAACTACTTTTAGTTATTGTTTGAAATAGGAAAAACTTTGAGTTGGTTTTCTTTGAGTTTTCCCTTTTGGTTTTGCTTTGTTGGTTTTGTGTGTTACTTGTTATGCTATTGTGTTATGTGATCCCATTACTATATGCTTATTGTGATTTGTTTGTCACGGTAGAGTTTCCGGAGTGCGAAGCTTGCTACTACGAATCTTTAGCTTACGAGGACCATCAGCAAGGCAAGTTTTGATCATGTTATTTCTATACCTATGTTTTTGTGCATTAGAATTGTCACCACCCCACCATGCATGCAGTAGTTGAAATTTTGAAGTTATTAAACTTGAGTAGTATCATGCGGTAGGATGAACCAATCCCTTGTTACCATGACCCGGACTAAGTAGTTTACTTTGCTATGCTCGAGAGCGGGTTTTGGTTGAGTGAAATTCATAAGCAAGATGTGAGAGTCAATGATGATGACAACCCCATGAACTACAATGATCAAGATGGACTTGAATTCACTCTTTGGGTGGAGGACGGTTGACGGGCACCTGGAGAACCCAGTGGTTGGCGGGATGCATGGAGAAGTGCCATGACATCTTGCGGAAAGCTTCACCTAGCCATGAAGAGAAGGATGGATGCCCCATGACCGAAGCTTACAGTGCAGCCGCAAGCCATTATGGGCTCTGGCTGGGTTAACCTTAGTAGTGACGCTGGCTGGACGGTACTACAGATGTAGAAGAACGGTAGGATTGGATGGGTACGGCTGTAGCCGAAGAACTCTTTGGAAGACCTGTTTATTCGTCCGTCTTCAAACACCATGAAGTGCGAAGACTTAAAAGGAGGGAATGATTCTTGCGGGAAAGTCGAACCGTCAGAGAGTTAAAGATCTAATCGATTAGCCGTGTCCCCGGTTACGGACAATTTGAGCCTCTGGAACTTGGAAGTATTCGGAAATCTCAACACTAAAACTAATGAATTAATTTGAGGGGTTTATGACTTAATAATTTGGGAATGAGATATTGGTTGGCGGAACCATCTCAATAACTACCAATAATTGTAGTAATCTCGCAAGCAAGTCCACTGTAGTAGGAAAAAATTTGCTTTTCGCAAAATGATGAAACTTAGAGCTCCACAGCCAAAATGCATATAGTGATAGTAACTTTATTATTGTTATTCTTCATGACTTGCCAGCTTATTCAAAAAGCTGACCTACATGGCTGCAACGACTTATGTTGCAGAGGTATATTCCGATCAGGAGTGAGGCTACGCTCCGCGCTTGGCGATTGCCCTTTGGAGTCGGATGGACTCGCTTTATCTTCGACGCTTCCGCAGTGTTATTAGTTTATTTCTCATGAGTTGGCCTTGAGCGAATTTATTCCCTTGTAATAAAGACTCTATATGAGAACGTGTAATAATATTCAGGTGTGATTGAACTTTGATTACTTTATCGATGTACTGTGAGTACCAGCATGATCTTGGGATGGTACAGACACAGAGATTTGACCGATTTTGGGTCAGGTCGCTACAACGCATGCTTGACGTTCGCTTTACCTAGAATAAGTATAAAGCTAGAAGTACTTTGTAGGCGTAATAGGATAGGTTTGCAAGAATATAAAGAGCACGTAAATAAAAACTAGGGGCTGTTTTAAGTAAAGAAGCAATAAAGTTAGTATAGAGAGTGTGGAAAATTGGTGGTAGGAGTTGCGAAATTGTCCCTAAGCAATTGACTACTTTACTAGACCGATAGCATGTTTTATGTGGAAGAGGCCACTGCTAGCATGTCATCCCTGACTTGGAATTCTATGCACTTATGATTGGAACTATTAGTCCTATCAACATACAACTAACCCTATGGTGTGATCCACGCGCGGGCTCATATGATGGGCACAAAAGGACAACAACATAACCACAAGCAAATTAAACCAATCATAGCAATTCCCCAATCACCGATAGGACAGTGAAAATCTACTCAGACATCATAGGATGGCAACACATCATTGGATAATAATATGAAGCATAAAGCACCGTGTTCAAGTAGAGGGTACAGCGGGTTGCGGGAGAGTGGATCGCTGTAGATAGATGGGGGAAGGTGATGGATATGTTGGTGAAGATGACGGAGGTGTTGGTGTAGATTGCGGTGATGATGATGGCCCCGACGGCATTCCGGCGCCACCGGGAAAGAGGGGGAGAGAGCCCCCTTCTTCTTCTTCTTCCTTGACCTCCCCCTAGATGGGAGAAGGGTTTCCCCTCTGGTCCATGGCCTCCATGCATGGGAGGGGCGAGAGCCCCTCCGATATTGGATCTGTCTCTCTGTCTCTCTCTATTTCTGCGCTCCTAGATTCTGGCCTTTCACCGTTTCTTATATTCCCGGAGAGCCATAACTCCGATTGGACTGAAATTTGGACACGATTTTTATCCGGATATTGGCTTTCTTGCGGAGAAAGAAGGACACCAACCGCCTTACGGAGTGGCCACGAGGGCCCAGGGCACGCCCCTCACCCTCGTGGGCCCCTCGGGCATCGTCTCGCGTTGATTCCACTTCCCAAATTTATATATATTCGAAGAAAAATCTCCGTAAGTTTTTATCCCGTTTGGATTCCGTTTGATATGGATTTTCTGCGAAACAAAAACATGCAACAAACAGGAACTGGCACTGGGCACTAGATCAATATGTTAGTCCCAAAAATAGTATAAAAAGTTGTCAAAAGTATATGAAAGTTGTATAGTATTGGCATGGAACAATAAAAAATTATAGATACGACGGAGACATATCAGCATCCCCAAGCTTTATTCCTGCTCGTCCTCGAGTAGGTAAATGATAAAAAAGATAATTTTTGATGTGGAATGCTATCTAGCATAATCTTGATCATGTAATCTAATCATGGCATGAATATTAAGACACGAGTGATTCAAAGCAATAGTCTATCATTTGACATTAAGACAATAATACTTCAAGCATACCAACCAAGCAATTATGTCTTCTCAAAATAACATAGCCAAAGAAAGCTCATCCCTACAAAATCATATAGTTTATCCATGCTTCATCTTCATCACACAATATGCTCCCATCACGCACAACCCCGATTACAAGCCAAGCAATTGTTTCATACTTTAGTATTTTCAAACTTTTTCAACCTTCACGCAATATATGAGCGTGAGCCATGGACATAGCACTATAGGTGGAATAGAATATGATGGTGGAGGTGGTGTGGAGAAGATAAAAAGGGAGAAAGTCTCACATCAACGAGGCTAATCAATGGGCTATGGAGATGCCCATCAATTGATGTCAATGCGAGGAGTAGGGATTGCCATGCAACAGATGCACTAGAGCTATAAGTGTATGAAAGCTCAAACTGAAAACTAAGTGGGTATCATCCAACTTGCTTGCTCATGAAGACCTTGGGCATTTGAGGAAGCCCATCATCAGAATATACAAGCCAAGTTCTATAATGAAAATTCCCACTAGCATAAGAAAGTGATAACTCAAGAGACTCTCTATATGAAGAACATGGTGCTACTCTGAAGCACAAGTGTGGTAAAAGGTTAGTAACATTGCCCCTTCTCTCTTTTTCTCTCATTTTTTTGGTGGGCTTCTTTGGCCTCTTTTTTTATTTGGGCTTCTTTGGCCTCTTTTATTTTGATAACCTCACATGGGACAATGTTCTAATAATGATGATCATCACACTTTTCTTTACTTACAACTCAATATTACAACTCGATACTAGAACAAAGATATGACTTTGTATGAATGCCTCCAGCAGTGTACCGGGATGTGCAATGATCTAGCATAGCAAAGATATCAAAAAATAGACAAGCCATGGAAGTATCATGCTAGCAATCTTACGATCATGCAAAGCAATATGACAATGAATTCTCAAGTCATGTATATGAAGATGATGGAAGTTGCATGGCAATATATCTCGGATTGGCTATGACGATGCCATGATAGGTAGGTATAGTGGCTGTTTTGAGGAAGATATAAGGAGGCTTATGTGTGATAGAGCGTATCGTATCACGGGGTTTGGATGCACCGGCAAAGTTTGCACCAACTCTTGAGGTGACAAAGGGCAATGCACGGTACCGAAGATGCTAGCAATGATGGAATGGTGAGAGTGCGTATAATCCATGGACTCAACATTAGTCATAAAGAACTCACATACTTATTGCGAAAATCTACAAGTCATCAAAACCAAGCACTACGAGCATGCTCCTAGGGGGATAGATTGGTAGGAAAAGACCATCGCACGTCCCCGACCGCCACTCATAAGGAAGACAATCAAAGAAACACCTCATGCTTCAAATTAGTTACACAACGGTTACCATACGTGCATGCTACGGGACTTGCAAACCTCAACACAAGTATTTCTCAAATTCACAATTACCCACTAGCATGACTCTAATATCACCATCTTTATATCACAAAACTATTGCAAGGAATCAAACATATCATATTCAGTGATCTACAAGTTTTATGTAGGATTTTATGACTAACCATGTGAATGACCGGTTCCTGTCAACTCTCTAAATAGATTTAATTGAAGCAAGAGAGTTTAATTCTTTCTACAAAAGATACGCCCACGCTCTAACAAATATAAGTGAAGCAAAAGAGCATTCTACAAATGGAGGTTTTTTATGTGAAGAGAAACAGGCAATCCAAACTTCAGATGATATAAGTGAAGCACATGAAGCATTCTATAAAGCCATACTCAAAAGATATAAGTGAAGTGCAAAGATAATTCTATAAATCAACCATTGAATATCTCATATCAGCATGGTGCATCAAAGAAAAGTAAGAACTAAATGCAAAAGACGCTCCAAGATTTGCACATATCACATGAATGAAACGAAATTGAAAACATACCGATACTTGTTGAAGAAAGATGGGATTCCTTCCAGGGCATCCCCAAGCTTAGACGCTTGAGTCTCCTTGAATATTTACTTGGGGTGCCTTGGGCATCCCCACGCTTTATCTCTTTCCTCTCCTCCTTCTCCTCATATCGAGACCTCCTCGATCTTTGATCACTTCATCCACAAAAAACTCAACAGAAAGCTCGGTAAGATCCGTTAGTATAATAAAGCATATCACTACTCTAAGTACTATTTCAAACCAATTCATATTTTGTTTTTGCATTTTAGCTACTGTAATATAAATTTTTCATGGCTTAATTCACTGATAGAAATCGATAGTTTCATCAAAACAAGCAAACAACGCATCAAAAACAGAATCTGTCTTAAACAGGACAGTCTGTAGTAATCTAAACTTTCACCATACTTCTGGTACTCCAAAACTTCTGAAACAATTAGGAAAAATAAAAGATTTCTATAGAAAGACAGTGCAAAAAGTTTCAGAACCGTATGACGCTCCGGTAAAAAATGTAAAATCATGCACTACAGCCAAAGTTTCTGTTTTGCACCGCACAAACCAACAAGCAATGTAAACATCCTTGTCGGTGTCAAAACTGGCGGATCTCGGGTAGGGGGTCCCGAACTGTGCATCTAGAAGGATGGTAACAGGAGACAAGGGACACGATGTTTTTATCCAGGTTCGGGCCCTCTCGATGGAGGAAATACCCTACTCCTGCTTGCTTAATATTGATGATATGGGTAGTACAAGAGTACATCTACCACGAGATCAAGGAGGCTAAACCCTAGAAGCTAGCCTATGGTATGATTGTTGTTCGTCCTACGGACTAAAACCGTTCGGTTTATATAGACACCAGATAGGTTTGGGTTACACAGAGTCGGTTACAATGTTAGGAGATCTACATATCCGTATCCCCAAGCTTGCCTTCCACGCCAAGGAAAGTCCCATCCGGACACGGGACGAAGTCTTCAATCTTGTATCTTCATAGTCCAGGAGTCCGGCCAATGGTGAGAGTTCGGCTATCCGGACACCCCCTAATCCGGGACTCCCTCAGTAGCCCCCGAACCAGGCTTCAATGACGATGAGTCCGGCGCTTTGATTGTCTTCGGCATTGTGAGGCGGGTTCTTCTCCAAATTCCATATACTTGTCGAATAGTGTCCGGCTTCTAATAAATGCTGCGCTCCTCGGCTTCTACGCCCAATAATGGCCATCTTCCACGTGTTTGAATGAATGCGAAAAGCTAGGGTATTTTTATAATTACCCCCCTAGCCGCGCAAATGAGCCGCCTATAAAAGGGGCAAGGATCTAGATCTGAGTCACACCATTCCCCCTTTGCGAGCTTTCATCGGAGCGCCTCTGACCAAAGCCCATTCCATCATGGACAGTCGACGCGGCTCCTCCTCTCGCTCCCCAGCCCCAGCCAGGAAATTGGGAGAGATGCTCAGTCCCGCATAGCGAGCTAGTTATACTCCAAGCCAAGGGATTTCTCCCCCCGGCCTTCATGGTTCCGGTTCGATCCGGACTTGCCACCTACCAGGGAGGAAAGCAAGCGGAGAGCGTCCCCGATCCCTCTAAAGGAGAGCAGGTATGCTTCATCTCTTATCTAGTAAGAGGACTCGGATTTCCAATCCATCCGTTTCTCCGGGGGCTCCTAGAATTCTACGGCCTCCAGTTGCACCATCTTACAACTGCCTCCATCTTGCACATCGCGGGCTTCGTGGCCCTTTGCGAACTATTCTTGGGCGTCGAGGCTCATTTCGGACTGTGGAAGAGGATATTCTGCCTAGTACCCCATTCTCATGAGGGGTCAATATATCAAGTGGGCGGAGCCGAGCTATGGCGCATCGCCGGGATCGGATACCTATCCGGAACCCCAAAGAAGGCGTCCGAAGACTGGCCTTCGGAATGGTTTTACATGGAGGACATCCCGCTGCCGGATCTTGTTCGGATCGGCCTTCCGGAGTTTAGTAATGCTCCTCTGAAGAAGCGCCTAAGCTGGCGCCCTCGGAGCCTCCGGAGAGAAGATGACCGGGATGTCCTTTATTTTATGAGCCGAATAAGGTTACTGGCTCATGCCGGATTGACCATGATAGGAGTCATGGCAATCTGCATTATGAGGAGTGCAGCCGCCCAATACAGGGGCCACCCATGTGGGACTTCAGCGGGAGGACGATGCCACCCGCCATGGCCGCAAAGGGCCAGGATCGGTCACCGAACTGGTGAAGATCTTGTCTGCCATGTACAAAGGGGAGGAGGAGGATTTCCTCCGTGTCAATCCACTGAAGGAGTTTTCTTTGAACAATCCTCGAAGCTGGGTAAGCAAACATCTTTGTGACCTATCCGATCCATGTTCCCATGGTTAAATATCTCATTTAAGTGGTTTACAAGCGAGGAACTGCGCTGGACTATGGAGAAGATACACAGCCCGTCCCCACAACCCGAGGATCCGGAACGGTCCCTCGATCCGACCTCCGAAGAGGATCCGGATATAAAGGTGGAGTTGATCGACAGGGTATTCCACCAACTTAGTATCGACAATGCTTTGGTTGCCATTACGGCTGATTACCCCGGAATACTTCCCGCTCACAGGTAAATGAGACCGAGAACCCAAAAACCCTGATAATGACCCATCCATGCTTATTTTTTATCACCGTAGACCAATGGTGCTTCGCAGGGGATACCTTCGAGGCAGGAAGCCGAGCCCGCGGCGGCTGGCCAACAAAAGGCAGTGCGGCCCCGCAGGCTAAAAAGAAGTGCGGTCCGGATCGAAACTCCGCCGCAATGGTATGTCGTGTTACCATACTCCAAGGATTGATTCCTGGAAGGCGTACTAACGCTGGTGCTCTTTTCAGGAAAAAGAGCGCTCGCCGGACTGAGTCCGGAGAGGTTGCCAATAGAACCTTCACCGGCCAGGCTTCAAAGCCGGGTCCGGAGGCTGAGGCGAGCACGAGACGTGCGTCGGATGCTCCTCCGACAGAGGATGCCGACAGGTTCTCCGCCACCAACTCCGAGGTGGAGAGCGCCTTGAATCATAGGCGCCGCCGGACAGTTCTTCATGACGCATGTTTCTCCCAGGAGGCCTTGAATGCCTTCGATTCGGGAGATGCGCACCTCCGTGCCGCTCAAGATGGTCTAGCCAGAGCCACGGAGCAGTATGTAAAGGACATCCGGGTAAGGAAATTTGACGGTTATATATGCCAGTAGCCCCCGAGACTTAAAATAGTTAGAATAACTGATTTAAGGATCATTTGTTATGCAGGATCTTACAGAGAAGAATACCCGATTGTCCCAGGAGCTTGAAGAGTGCAAGGCCCAACTTGAGGCCGCACTAGCCGCTACAGGGGGAGCCGCAGAGACCCCCACTGGTAATATACACTTTAAAAGATAAATAGGTTATGAAGTGCGGCGGGTGTATAAATCTGACAAAAACATTGCAGATGGTGCCGGACTGGATCCGGACAAGCAACAGCTCTTGCGCCAGCTAAAGGCCGGCGAGAGCGTGCTTACGAGGGTGCGCAGGAGAAAAATAACCTCCAGGATGCCAGCACCAAGCTGGGTGAGGAACTAAAAGATGTTCGTGCCCAGTTGTCTGACTCCGTAAAGGAGAATCGGCGGCTTCGTCGCGGCATTTTCAGTCAGTGCTTGAACGAACTTTGAAAAGAGTTCGGCGAGGAAGGCGACTAACATAAACATGTATGTAGGTTTGCTCACAGGTCGTCCTGAGGAGGAGATGCCCAGTTCTTCGGGTGATCTTCTTCCCGAACTGCGTCAGCTGCACGAACGAGTCCGGCAGGTGACGAAAGGCATCGGCCAGGCCTTGTGGCCATCTATCCCCCTGCCCGAAGGCATTGGGGAGCTGGCAGAGCGGCTTCAAGGAGCACGGCGGCGCTTCCGGCTATGGAAGATATTGGCCTACCGTCAAGGCGCCAGGGAGGCCTGGGCCATGGTAAAGATGCGGTACACGAAGGCTGACCCAAACCACATGGCCGAGGTCAGACCTATGGGGCCGGATGGGATGGAGATCCCTGTAAGCTTAGTGTACGGCCAAGTAGAATTGGCCGCCAAGTATTCCCAGCAAGATTGTAAATTAGATAGCCTATTAGATGGCATTGAGGAGGAATACCATGAGTCGAGTTGACTATGTAAAAATATGACATGAAAGAATGTCTTCTAGCCGGATTGTAGATCGTTTGTCATAGCGGACCTTTTCGCTTCGACCTCCGGACCCAATAGTCCGGAGTGTGTCCGTATACCTTCGTGGTTATATAAGAACCGTGGTATGCATGGAGACAAGGCGTAGGGGTCATTGTTGCTGTATCAGACAAGTGCCCAACTAGTTATGTTATATTACATGGGTAGTAAGAAACATCTTCCAGGGAGAATAGTTCCGTTAAGGGTTCCTTTATTTGGGATGCATGCCCTAAAGTGCATGTCAAAGCTGCTATGAAAGCAGAAAATCATCTGGGGCAGATGGGTAAATAGTTAAAATCATCTTTCAGTTCACCGACCGAATATTCCCTTAAGAACGCTAGCTTTCGGCTTCACCCGGTCGAGGTACACATACGGCTGACCGGCAAGTAATAATCACAGAGGTGCTCCTTTACCACCTAGCCGAACAATCGGGAGCGAGGGGTAAGCACAGAGCCGAGCAACCCAGTTTGGCCAAAACTTAAGTCATATCGATGCATATAATGGTGAATAAAAGGTACATGCGGAAGTTTAACGCATGTGTTGGGCATGAAAGCCCTTATAAATAAGCTTCTGTTAAAGAAGCCCCCAGGTATAATGAGCGCGGACAACGCGTCAAGTGTGTGCAAAAAAAGCGCAAACGAGCCTCTAGATGCTTCAAGAAGAAGAAGGAGGAGGGAGAGAAATAAAAGACAGCAAAAATAAAAAATGTGGACGGAGGAAGGAGACGAACTTGGAGTCCGGCACTTAGGCGTAGAATCTTCGAAGACGGGCTGCGTTCCATGGGTTCGGCTCGAGTCGGTTATCCGATGTGTTTCGTAGACGGTATGCTCTGCCGGTCAGGACCTGGTCGATGATGAAGGGACCTTCCCATTTGGGCTTGAGTTTGTCCTTTTTCTTATCCGGCAGGCGTAGAACTAGTTCGCCAACGTTATAAGCTTTGGCCCGTACTTCCCTGCTTTGGTATCTTTGAGCCTGCTGTTGATAGAATGCGGAACGAGCTTTTGCCACGTCGCGCTCCTCCTCCAATGCGTCCAAACTGTCCTGCCGATCAAGCTCGGCTTCTCTTTCTTCATACATGCGCACACGAGGTGAGTCATGTATTATGTCGCAGGGCAAGACTGCCTCTGCGCCGTACACCATGAAGAATGGTGTGTATCCGGTAGTACGATTCGGCGTGGTCCGCAGCCCCCAGAGTACGGAGTCGAGCTCCTCAACCCAGTGCGTGTTAGATTCCTTGAGGGACCGCACTAGTCTGGTTTTAATACCACTCATGATTAGACCATTTGCCCGTTCGACTTGGCCGTTGGTTTGAGGGTGATAGACCGTGGCGTAATCGAGCTTGATGCCAATGTTTTTGCACCATGATTTGACCTCATCGGCCGTGAAATTGGTGCCATTATCAGTGATGATACTGTGGGGGACACCGTAACGGTGAACTACCCCGATATGAAGTCTATCACTGGTCCGGATTCGCCGCTTTAACGAGCTTGGCCTCTATCCATTTGGTGAATTTATCCACCATGACCAATAGGTATTTTTGCTTGTGGGTTCCTCCTTGAGGGGTCCAACCATGTCAAGCCCCTGCATCATGAACGGCCGGTGATGGGTATAGTTTTAAGGGCGGTGGGTGGCATGTGGCTTTAGTTAGCAAAAGCTGGCAACCGACGATCGTTGGACTAAGTCCTGCAAGATCTGCCCAGGCCGTCGGCCAATAAAATCCTGTACGGAAGGCCTTGCCTACAAGGGCCGGGCTGCGGCGTGGTGCCCACCCAGTCCGCATGAATTTCAGCCGGAGGTTTCGCCCTTCCTCTTCGGAGATACACCTTTGAAGGACTCGGCGGTGCTTTTCTTATAAAGCTCTCCCTCATGGACTTTGTAGGCCTTATATCACCGTACTATGCAGCGAGCCTCGTTTTGGTCTTGGGGAATTCCTGCCTAGTTAGGTAGGCTAGGAATGGTTCCGTCCATGGGGCGATAACCGCCATTATTTCGTGAGCGGAGGGTGTTATCTCGGGGGCAGAGCCTCCGGTTGTGTCAGAGTGTTCGGCGTCAGGCAGTGCGGTTTGGTCCGGATTGTTATTGCCGGATCCCCTTCCCATAGTACAGATGGCTTGAACAGCCGTTCCATAAAGATATTGGGTGCGACGGCATCGCGTTTTGCACCGATGCGTGCCAATATGTCCGCCACCTGGTTGTTATCCCGGGCTATACGATGAAATTCGAGCCCTTCGAACCGTGCTGACATTAGGACCGCATTGCGGTATGCTGCCATTTTCTGATCTATGGCATCAAAGTCTCCGTTTATTTGAGATATTGCGAGGTTCGAATCCCCGCGCACCTCTAGGCGTTGAATGCCCATGGAGACTGCCATCCGGAGGCCGTGCAGAAGGGCCTCGTATTCGGCTGCGTTGTTGGAGTCCGTGTACATTATCTGAAGGACGTATTGGACTGTGTCCCCGGTTGGGGACGTCGGGATGAAGCCAGCCCCGGCCAATATTTGGGAGCCGTCAAAGTGCATGATCCAATTGGAGTATGCGCCGTACTCTTTAGGGAGTTCGGCTTCGGTCCATTCGGCCACGAAGTCGGCCAAAACCTGCGACTTAATAGCTCGTCGTGGTTTATAAGTTATATCGAATGGAAGGAGCTCTATGGCCCATTTAGCAATCCGGCCCATCGCGTCGCGGTTTTTTATAATGTCGTTAAGAGGTACTTCGGAGGCTACCGTTATCGAACACTCTTGAAAGTAGTGTCGCAGCTTCCGGGATGCCATGAACACCGCGTATGCTATCTTTTGATAGTGTGGGTACCGGGACTTGCATGGAGTTAGGACAGTGGACACATAATAAACCGGTTTTGAACAGGGAACCGTGTCCGTCCGTTCTCGCTCGATAACGAGCACCACGCTGACAACTTGATGTGTTGCGGCGATATATAATAGCATGGGTTCGCCCACGTTGGGCGCGGCCAGGACCGGATTTGTTGCCAAAATGGCCTTTATTTCTTCGAGTCCAGCCGTGGCGGCATCCGCCCACTCGAAGTGTTCGGTCTTGCGGAGGAGGCGGTAAAGGGTAACGCTTTTCCCCAATCGGGAAATAAAGCGGCTTAGAGCCGCCACGCATCCCGCCAATTTTGTATTTGTTTGAGGTATTTTGGAATGTCCAATTGTGACAGAGCTCGGATCTTGGCTGGGTTTGCTTCAATTCCTCTACGGACACAATGAAGCCAGGAGCTTTCCGGTGGAACGCCAAGACGATTTTTCCGGATTGAGCTTGATGTCATATTTTCAAGATTGTCGAATGTGAGCCTCAAGTCGCCTACTAGAGTTTCGACGTGCTTGGTTTTGACGACCACGTCATCTACATATGCTTCCACTGTTTTGCCGATCTGGTTTGCCAGACATGTCTGAATCATGCGCTGATATGTTGCGCCGGCGTTTTTGAGCCCAAAGGGCATTGTATTGAAGCAGAACGGGCCGTATGGGGTGATGAATGCTGTTGCAGCTTGGTCTGGTTCCGCCATCGTGATTTGGTGGTAACCGGAGTACGCGTCGAGGAAGCACAATGAGTCGTGTCCTGCTGTAGCGTCAATAATTTGATCAATTCGAGGGAGGGGGAAGGGATCCTTCGGGCAAGCCTTATTAAGGTCTTTAAAATCAACACATAGGAGCCAGGACTTATCCTTCTTTGGTACCATCACCAGGTTTGCTAGCCAGTCCGGATGTTTTATATCTCTGATGAATCCGGCTTCCAAAAGTTTGGCTAGCTCCTCTCCCATGGCCTCTCTCTTGGGTTCGAAAAAGCGCCAAGAGCCTGTTTGGTCGGCTTGAATCCTTTTAGGATATTTAGGCTGTGCTCGCCAGTGGCGTGGGATACTGGCATGTCGAAGGGTGCCGAGCAAAGATGTCCCAATTTTCTTGTAGAAATTCTCATAGTGCGGCGTCTACATCAGGGTTTAATTGTGCCCCAATGGAGGCCGTCTTTGCAGGGTCCGTTGGGTGGACTTGGAATTTGACTATTTCATCCACTGGTTTAAAAGAAGTGGACTTGGATCTTTTATCAAGTATCACATCGTCCCTGTTCACCATGGAGCGCATCGCGGTGAGTTCCTCGGCCGCTAGGGCTTCGGATAGTGCCTCGAGGGCTAGTGTGGCTGTCTTGTTTTCGGCGCGGAGTGCTATGTTCGGATCACTGTCACGACCGGTTTTTCAATAAAAATATTTATTTAACAACCGACCTATGAAGTCCAATATGAAGAAAATCCTTCATACCGGTAGACAAAACTTTGATACAATAAGCCAGTAGCATTTCGATATTACAGGGTCGGACTGAAGATGCCCAACCAATTATTACAAACACGACGATAATTATACACGATGGCAGATATGACACAATGGGGTGGAATTACTACTGACTCGAGATATGAGTGGTTGGTGGAATAACACAAACACAATGGGGTGGTTAATAAGACTACTGCACTGGCGGCTCATCGAGCGTCGAGGTGAGGCTCGATGAATTTATTTGGGTAGCGAAGCGGATATATCACAATGACTAATCCAGGGTCGACGAGACGAGACTGGTAGGATTCCTCTAGGCGTCGGACTCGCTATCGAACTCTTCATCCATGAGATCACCTTCACGACATCCGCCAAATCAACAAGCCAGGTGAGTACTTTGAAAGTACTCACAAGATAGTTCGGACAAAAGATATAACAAATGAATGCATGAATGCGACATGATTAATTTTAACAATGCTCATTTTAATCAGTATAGCAAAGTAAATAAGAAGGGAGTCGGCGGTAGTCCGCTCGAAAACCCAACGAAGACAAAACTCAAAACCGATCGGGTGTCTGAAGCGACGCCTCGAAGGGTGAACAAATAAGTAAAACATGCCACGGTCGGGCGTCTGAGCGACACCTCATAAAGGGCTTATATTGAAATAAAATACATGCGTGCCGCAGTCGGACGTCTGAGCGACATCACAGAAAGGGCTTATAATAGAAGTAAATAATGACAATGCCGCAGTCGGACGTCTGAGCGACATCGCAGAAAGGGCTTATAATAAAGGTAAATAATAACAATGCCACAGTCGGACGTCTGAGCGACATCGCAGAAAGGGCTTATAATAAAGGTAAATAATAACAATTCCACAGTCGGACGTCTGAGCGACATCGCAGAAAGGGCTTATAATAAAGGTAAATAATAACAATACCACAGTCGGACGTCTGAGCGACATCGCAGAAAGAGCTTATAATTTATTATTCATAACTGACAAGATATGGTGCTCCCGGAAAATATTCATCACAAGACAACAAGCGGGTTAGTCCATTCACGGGAAATAAACATTTAATACTCAAATGGTTCTCAGGAGTTTCTGTCACCGAGACTGACACTTGACAAGATGAGATGAACACGGTACTCGGATATGAATAAGATGAATTCAAGAATTTTGACTCTGCAGAGTTTGTACCAAAATTGTCCACAGCCAACGGATTTACGTAGTCACGAAGGACTAGTTCCGTTTACGGTATTTCGGAGGAAACACAACTAGCTAGTACACACCCATCATACCTCACGTTGCCAGGAATCACCCTAGACAGCGTTTAAGAAAAACTTTGAGACGGGGAGATCACAATCTCGAATAGCATGGGATCAAATTTATATATGCGCGCTCTAAGGGGTGCCCCCCTCTCGGTCCCAACCGGAAACACCCATGCCCCCTGACCGGATGAAAGGCTTTAATCCAGGCCCATGGAACCTTCATCCCGGCCTCTCGATTTGGTGTGTACCAGGAAGTGGTTTGCAACTTACTAAGCCGTATCTCTTGCGGGAAACAGGTGGTAGTACGAAAGGGGAGACGGACGGGAATTCTGACTGATTTGTGTTGACACGGGGTCAACGATCTGGCATAAGCCTGGCATGCTACAACACTGCCATCTTACCCATACTCATGCCAACTCATGGCCATGCAACAGGTTTCCAACAACTCATGGATTTACCGAGCTCATTTGCCTCAACTCTTACGAGATAAACTATCATAGAAATGCTCATGAAGGTGCCATGATACAAAAATAATGCAAACATGCCCAAACACTCATCATATCAGGAGTTCAAACATTGCTTGCCTGGTTCGGAGTAGTCGGGGTCTAGCTCGGCGAAGTTCGCGGTTCCGTCACCTCCTTCGGTATCTACGGTACACAAAATACACGCGCTAATGTAAATACCGTGGGTCACATACCGTCAATCCAAATATTTTTCAAATAAATATGATAACAAACTGGACAAAAATTTGAAGAGGACAGAAAAAGAATCACTCAAAAATTCCTTTCTGTTAAAAAGTTATAAGGGTTTTGGTCCAAGGACCCATCTGTAATGAAACAGAAAACCCTCAGGGGCCTAAGCAGAAAAGTGCAGAAAAACGGTTCAGAGTGGAAGCGTATTTGCCAAAGTACGCTTTCAGAAACGATTCAAAAAAGCAAAAGAGAGGCTGACGGGCGGGTCCCACCCATCAGGTTTGAAATTTCGAACGAGGGAGACGGGGCTCGTCGGGCGCCGAGAGTCATGGTGGTCGCCGGGTGGCGATCCACGGCGAGGAGGAGGAGATCGGAGGTACCTCCGTGTTGAGGCGCCATTCCGCATCTGTGGGAGGTGGTGGTGGTCGCCGGCGAGTACCACGTCGATGGCGACGCTTGCTCCGGCGGACGGCGGTTCGGGTGGTCGTGGGCCTCGTCGGAGAGTGCTGCGGAGGAGGAATTGAGGAGGGGTTTAGACCCATGGTAGCATGAGAGGGTAGCTGACGGGATTTGGGGGCCGGGGATGACCTCACCGGAGTGAATCGAGGTGGAGGCCGAGGCGGAACGAAGTGGCCGGAGTCGAGGAAGAAGAGCTCCTCGAGGCCCTTCCAGGGGCTTGGCAAGGACTAGTGAGGTGGTGGAGGTGTGCAGGGGCGAGAGCGCGCTCGGGGGTGCTATATATAGCCGGCCCGAGGCGGTTGCCGAGAACGGGGTTCTCCGGCGAAGTTTACGGCGGCGAAGGGCATTGATCGGGGAGGTTCAGAGGTTGAGCGTCGTCGTGGGGGTTCCCTGGTTCCATTTAGGTGCTAAACGCGTCGGGGTTTGGTTGCTTAGGGCGAGCTCGACGGAACGGGGCGGCACGGGCCCGTCGGCGGTAGGGAGCACGCTCTGTGCTTGCCGTGCCACGACGACGGTGCTGCATGCGTGCGCTAGCAAGGAAATGGCCACGCGGAGCTACCAGGAGGTTTGGGCGGCGCCGAACGGCATTATGCCGCAGTTCTGCTCCCTGTCGGCCGCTACGGTGGCTCTGCGGCCGCAAGACACGCCGGCGCAGGCGAGCCAGGGTGCCACCGACGCCAGGAACGCGCCAAGCACGCATGTGAAGCTCCGGACAAGCAGGCTAGGCTGCGAGCAACGTGCCAAGTGCACTGTGGGCATGTGACTGAAACTCTGACGGAGAACGACACTGAAATCTGAATTTAACTAAAGATGAACAGTAATAGTGCATGCAAGGTGTTCGACAGAATGATTTAGGCACGTAGGGATTTTTCCTTGAGCTGGTTTTTGGTGGAGGGGCCTCTCATTGCATCTAGAGGCCGCCTGAATTTTTTTGAAATTTTTGGAGCAGAGAAGATATGAATTTCACCAAATTTGACAAATCTGGTCCAAACTTGCAGAGACTAGAATTTAAAATATTTGAACAGAAGAGGAGTGGATCTTGATTGTTCTAGGTTGTGGGTACCAAGGACTATCCAGGGGAGTTTCTTTGAGGTCAAAACTCAAATGCATTTAGGTACTTGCTTTGCAAATCACCTAGGCTCAAAATAATGGACAGAAAAGATTTGGGTGTAGAATTAAATGAAATAAAATTCAGAAAATGGTTGAATTTGTTGAGACAGAATGTTTGGATTGCCCAAAGTGGAAGGAGAGATTTTTTGGAAGATTTTACCATGTGGTGCATGGTAAAAATCATGAGTGGTTTCAAATTTGGGAGAGGATGAAAAACTCCTAGAGTTTATTTTTGAAAGAAAAATAAACTCCAAAGATTTTTCTTGAAATTTTGAGAAGAGGGAAATCAGAAGAAAAATTTAAAAACCAAACACCAGAGTTGAAGGAGATGCAAAAATAAAATATTTGCTAAAGGGAGAAAGCTTTTGAGAGAGATTTTTGGAAGGGTTTAGAAGACCTTCAAATCCAACAAATTTTTTGAAGAAAATCAAAAGAATATTTTTGGAGTGTCACAACACCTACCCCCTTAGGAAAAATCTCGTCCCCGAGATTCCAACTGATCCTCAAATAATTGTGGGTGCTCTGTCCGAAGGAAATCCTCTCTTTCCCAAGTGGCTTCACTTTCGGTGTGGTTGCTCCACTGAACTTTGAAGAACTTGATGGTTTTCTGTCGGGTTCTCCTTTCAGACTCTTCCAAGATCTTTATCGGATGCTCCCGATATGTAAGGTCTGGTTGCACGTCAATGTTTTTATGGGGTACTTGTTTCTCTGGGTTTCCTACGCACTTCCTCAATTGGGAGACGTGGAATACGTCGTGGATGTCGGATAATTCTTCGGGTAAGTCTAGCTGGTAGGCCACCGTGCCTCTTCGTGCCACTATGCAGAATGGTCCGATGAATCTTGGTGCTAGCTTCCCTTTTATCTTGAATCGATGCAGGCCACTCATAGGGGATACTCGTAGGTACACGAATTCACCGGGTTCAAAATTGACTCCTCGATGCTTTTGATCGTAATAACTCTTTTGTCGGCTTTGGGCTGTCTTGAGTCGGTCCTTAATTACCTTGACCTTATCTTCAGCCTCTTTGAGCAGGTCTGGGCCGAAGATATGGCTGTCTCCGGTTTCCAACCAGTTTAGCGGGGTACGACATCTTCGCCCGTACAGAGCTTCAAATGGTGCCATTTGCAGGCTGGACTGATAACTGTTGTTATATGCGAATTCTGCGTATGGTAAGCTCTCTTCCCAACTGGTCCCATAGGTGAGGACACATGCTCTCAGCATATCTTCTAGAATCTGGTTTACTCGCTCAGTCTACCCATCTGTCTGGGGATGGTATGCGGTACTGAATGCCAGCTGAGTTCCCAGAGCTTGTTGTAAGTGATTCCAAAATCGGGAGACGAATTGAGTGCCTCTGTCCGATATTATTTTCTTTGGGACTCCATGTAAGCAAACGATACGGGAAAGGTAGAGCCTAGCAAGCTTCTGAGTGGTGTGGGTTGTCTTCACGGGGATGAAGTGTGCTACTTTAGTTAGTCTATCAGTGATGACCCATATGGCATCATGTCCGTGCCGTGACCGAGGTAGTCCAACAATAAAATCCATTCCAATCTCGTCCCATTTCCACTCGGGTATCTTATTTGGTTGCAATAGCCCGGCCGGTTTCTGGTGCTCGGCCTTGATGCGTTGACAAGAGTCACAACATGCAATAAACGTGGTTATGTCTCTTTTTATACCATGCCACCAAAAAGTTTCTTGAAGATCCTTGTACACTTTTGTTCCTCCAGGATGGATTGAATATGGAGCGGTGTGGCCTTCAGCCAGGATTTGCTGTTTAAGGTCATGGATATTGATGCATAAAGCCTATTCCGCACCACAATATTCCTTGCTCATCAATAACGAATTCGAGGCCTTGCCCAACTTCATCTTCCGCTTTATGCCTTCAATGCTGGGGTGTCCACGTTGAGCCTCTTTAACTCTCTCTATCAAGGTAGGCTGTAACTCTAAGTTCGACACATCGCCTTCGGTGACCACCATCGATTGAGCTTTTGCAATTCCTGCTGGAATTCAGGTCTTAAGTTTGGCATGATGTCGTTGTCCGGACTGGGGTTCCACTCGAGCATCTGCTACTACATTTGCTTTGCCTGGGTGGTAGTGGATTCCAACATCATAATCCTTCACTAATTCCAACCAGCGTCGCTGCCGTAAATTGAGTTCGGTTGTGTGAAAATATACTTGAGGCTTTTGTGGTCCGTGTATATTTCTAACGATTACCAAGTAAGAAGTGTCTCCATTCCTTGAGTGCATGAATAACTGCTACTAATTCCAGGTCATGAGTAGGATAATTTTCCTCATGTTTGTGAAGTTGTCTGGAAACATACGCGACAACCTTGCCTTCTTGCATCAATACGCACCCGAGGCCCTTTCGAGATGCGTCACAAAATACCTCAAAATTTTGTGTATATCCGCACAATTAGTATTTGGTCTTTGTCGTCAGTTGCCTCTTCAGTTCTTGGAAACTTTTCTCGCAAGCTTCCGTCCATTCAAACTTCCTGTCTTTCTTGAGGAGTTGCGTCATTGGCTTTGCTATGGTGGAGAATCCTTCAATAAATCTCCGGTAGTATCCTGCCATTCCCAAGAAACTTCGTACATCTGTCACGCTGGCTGGTGGCTTCCAGCCAAGTACGGCCTTGACTTTTTCCGGGTCTACGGTGATACCTTCTTGGGTCAGTACGTGGCCCAGAAAACCGACTTGCTTTAGCCAAAATTCACACTTGCTGAATTTAGCGTACAATTGATGTTTCCTGAGTTCTCCTAGTACAATCCGGAGATGTTCAGCGTGTTCTTCTAGTGTTTTGGAATATACCAGAATATCATCGATAAATACCACAACAAACTTATCCATAAACTTCATGAATACTTTGTTCATGAGGTGAACAAAATATGCGGGGGCGTTTGTTAGTCCGAATGGCATTACCGTGAACTCATACAATCCGTATCTGGAGGTGAAAGTTGTCTTGGGAATATCTTCGGTTCGCACTTTCAGTTGGTGGTATCCCGACCTTAAGTCAATCTTTGAGAACACCTTGGCCTGAGCGAGTTGATCGAATAAATCATTTATTCATGGCATCGGATATTTGTTCTTGATTGTGACCATGTTTAGCGCTCGATAGTCTATGCACAATCTCAGTGTTCCATCCTTCTTTTTGGCAAACAAAATTGGTGGACCCCATGGTGAGGAACTGGCTCGTATGTACCATTTTCCAATAATTCCTTTATTTGCTTCTTCTGTTCTACCAATTCGGATGCTGCCATTCTGTATGGTTTCTTGTATATGGGAGCGGTTCCGGGTGCTAGTTCAATGCTGAATTCTATCTCTCGATCTGGTGGCATGCCTGGTAGCTCTTCGGGAAATACATCTCGAAATTCACACTCATGGAACCTTGCTCAATTCAGAAATATCCACCTTGTTCAATCTTGGTTGCCGGGATATTTTTCTTTCCTTGGCTGAAACCTTTATGGTCTTCCCGTGGTGATGGGTGAGAATTACGGTCCTGTTGAAGCAGTCAATAAAACCTTTGTTGGTGGTTAGCCAATCCATCCCTAAGATGACATCCAGTCCTTTATTTTCCAACACGAGAAGATTTGCGTGAAACTTCAACCCTTCAAACTCGATAACCACACCCTGGCAATAATTCTGGGTAAATTGCTTAATTCCAGGGGACTTGACGATCATAGATTTTTCCAAGGGAAGCATCGAAAAATTATTTTGCAACGCAAAACTTTTAGAAACGAATGAGTGAGAAGCTCCAGAATCAAACAAAACCATGGCAGGTATTGTGTTGACAGGAAACGTAGCGAGTACGATATCCGGGGCATTTGTGCTTCCTCTTTGGTCACGAGGTTCGATGACCCTTCTGTGGTTATTATTTGGGTTGAAATTGTTGCGCTTTGGCGCCAATTATTGCCTCCGTTGTTCGGCTTTGGGGTCGAGTTCCTTGGCTTGGGGCACTGCTTGGCATAGTTCCTTCTTCTCCACAAGCGTAACAGGTAACGCTGGGCGGTATGTGAACTCCTTGTCCCTTGCATGGAAATTCTTGATTGGGCGTGAGGCGCTTGTCGTGGGTTTGGGTGTCCAGTTTTTACGAACATCTGTCTCTTCTGCGGTGGTTGCGGGCGTGATTAGTTTGGTCCCTCTTCCGCTATGGAAATCTTCTAAGCTCGTCTCTCATTTTCCAAGGTAATGGCCTTATCTACGGCGTCTTAAAATCTGGAAAGGTGTGTACGACCAATTGGCATTTAAGCGGGTGTCGGACCGTCTAGGAATTTCTCCATCTTTTGTTTTCCGACATCGCTCCTCGTTGGCGTGGAAGACGAAGAGAGTAAACTGACTGTTGTATTCTGACACCGTCATTGTCCTTTGCTTGAGGTCATCAAATTCTCTCTTTTTGAACTTCATAAGACTCTTAGGAATATGTGCCCCACGAAAACCTTCTTTAAATTCCTCCCATGTTATACTATTTTCGTTGGGGTGCATGTGTAGGAAATTTTCCCACCACGATGCGGCTGCTCCAGTGAGATAGTGCGGAGCATAAAGCACTTTCTCAAGATCTGAACACTGGGCAATGATTAATTTTCTTTCCATGTCTCGTAGCCAGTCCTCGGCTTCAAGAGGATTGTCAGTGTGAGAAAATGTTTGGGGACGTGTCTTCTGTAGCTCGGATAACTTTGATTGCTGCTGATACTGTCCACGGTGATTCCCCATATTGATGACTTGGTTCATTATTTCCTGATGTTGCTACTGACTTTGTTCATAAAGACGGCACATTTGGGAAAGTGTCGTTTCACTGTCCTGTTGACTTGTCTGCCTCGTGTGAAATTGTTGCACAGGGGTGTGCCATAATTATCCTCTGTCGGAGTCGGCATGGAGCGCGTCCAAGGACGAGACATAGTTCACTCTGGGGATATATTTTGAAACACTCATAAGAAAAGAAATTGAGCCGCAAAAATCAATAAATTCAAGAAGATGGAAAAAGGTCGCAAATGCTCCAAGATTTTTCAAGAGAATACACGTTTGCGCACGGAGAAGGACTGTCCATTACATATCTTACACGCAAGCAGTAATTTTACAATACATCACTCAGGATATGCGTACATAATCCTGACATGTTATTTAGTCTAGTGCACTCCTCCAGATCCTACATGATGCGCAAACAAGCTACTTCTCACAGCCTATTTACATATAAACATATCGTACAAGTCGGTACATCGCATGGCTAAGCGCATTTAGTCGGAGATGGTAAGGATTTCCCTTGGCCTGCCAAGGGTGAGGCGAGTGAGGCTGGGGACTCAACCTCCTCTTCAGAGATAGGCTCCAGACGTGAGGTGCTGCGCTGAGTTGGTGGAGCAGGTGCCCTGTGCGGGACAACTCGAACATGAGCATGCACGAGGGGTGGTGCAGAACGAACCGGAGTAGGCGCAATGACATGGTTGAACTCCTCCGAGGGTAGGCAGGCGATGAGTGGTGGTGCGAGCAGTAGGAGTAAACGATGCTGATGACGAGACGAAAGTCAGTGGCGGTGCTGCGCGTAGGAGCTCCCTCCTGTTGGCGGCACAGCCATGGACTGAGTCCATGCGGGCAGCTACAAAGTCGTCCACCAGGTTGTCGAAGGCTGCCTCCAAAGCTTGGAGATACTCGATAAGCATCTCAAAAGCTTCGTCCCGTTCTCCTCTGGGGTAAGAGAACGTGTAGTGGCAGGTGTATGGCACGTGACATGGCAGGTAGCGGTAGCGACGAGTCTTCATCGAAGGAAGGATATCCCGGAGACGAGCTATCGCCTCACGGGCTGCCATCTGCAGTGCATGCTTCTCTGTGGGCATGGCTCTCCCCACGAACCGGTATCGCTCAACTCGCCCTCTCTTGAATTCCACCGCGGCTTGGTGCATGGTTAGACGGTCATTGACCTTCTACTGAGAGAGAGAGAAGACTGGGCGCACATCTGGCCCCATCGCGACTTGGACGATGAAGGAGAGAAGCTTGACGAACCCATCGGGCATGTTGGCGAACATCTGTGACTCGCGGTCGTTGCCAGCCATCTACAAAAGTAGGCAAAAATCCTGAGTAGTCAAATCATAAATTTATGTTGACCGTTAGAAATTTGACTACATTTGTGAAAATAATAAATAGCTCTATTATGCTAATAACCGATTAGCGATCGCACCTAGTGGCTTCCTACAGTCAGCCTGGCTCTGGTACCAAGCTTGTCACGACCGGTTTTTCAATAAAAATATTTATTGAACAACCGACCTATGAAGTCCAATATGAGGAAAATCCTTCATACCGGTAGACAAAACTTTGATACAATAAGCCAGTAGCATTTCGATATTACAGGGTCGGACTGAAGATGCCCAACCAATTATTACAAACACGCCGATAATTATACACGATGGCGGATATGACACAATGGTGTGGGGTGGAATTACTCTTGACTCGAGATATGAGTGGTTGGTGGAATTACACAATGGGGTGGTTAATAAGACTATCAGATGGCGGCTCATCGGCGTCGAGGTGAGGCTCGATGAATTTATTTGGGTAGCGAAGCGGATATATCACAATGACTAATCCAGGGTCGACGAGACTGGTAGGATTCCTCTAGGCGTCGGACTCTCTATCGAACTCTTCATCCATGAGATCGCCTTCGTCAGCATCTGGCCAAATCAACAAGCCAGGTGAGTACTTTGAAAGTACTCGCAAGATAGTTCAGACAAAAGATATAACAAATGAATGCATGAATGCGACATGATTAATTTTAACAATGCTCAATTTAATCAGCATAGCAAAGTAAATAAGAAGGGAGTCGGCGGTAGTCCGCTCGAAAACCCAACGAAGACAAAACTCAAAACCGATCGGGTGTCTGAAGCGACGCCTCAAAGGGTGAACAAATAAGTAACATGCCACGGTCGGGCGTCTGAGCGACACCTCATAAAGGGCTTATATTGAAATAAAATACATGCGTGCCGCAGTCGGACGTCTGAGCGACATCACAGAAAGGGTTTATAATTGAAGTAAATAATGACAATGTCGCGTTCGACGCGTCGGCGACATCGCGAAAGGGCTTATAATAAAGGTAAATAATAACAATGCTACGCGATCGGACGTCGAGCGACATCGCAGAAAGGGCTTATAATAAAGGAAAATAATAACAATGCCACGATCGGACGTCGGCGACATCGCAGAAAGGGCTTATAATAAAGGTAAATAATAACAATGCCACAGTCGGACGTCTGAGCGACATCGCAGAAAGGGCTTATAATTTATTATTCATAACTGACAAGATATGGTGCTCCCGGAAAATATTCATCACAAGACAACAAGCGGGTTAGTCCATTCACGGGAAATAAACATTTAATACTGAAATGGTTCTCAGGAGTTTCTGTCACCGAGACTGACACTTGACAAGATGGGATGAACACGGTACTCGGATATGAATAAGATGAATTCAAGAATTTTGACTCTGTAGAGTTTGTACCAAAATTGTCCACAGCCAACGGATTTCTGTAGTCACGAAGGACTAGTTCCGTTTACGGTATTTTGGAGGAAACACAACTAGCTAGTACACACCCATCATACCTCACGTTGCCAGGAATCACCCTAGACAGCGTTTAAGAAAAACTTTGAGACGGGGAGATCACAATCTCGAATAGCATGGGATCAAATTTATATATGGCGCTCTAAGGGTGCCCCCTCTCGGTCCCAACCGAAACACCCATGCCCCTGACGGATGAAAGGCTTTAATCCAGGCCATGGAACCTTCATCCCGCCTCTCGATTTGGTGTGTACCAGAAGTGGTTTGCAACTTACTAAGTCGTATCCCTTGCGGGAAACAGTGGTAAGTCTGAAAGGGAGACGGACGGGAATTCTGACTGATTTGTGTTGACACGGGGTCAACGATCTGGCATAAGCCTGGCATGCTACAACACTGCCATCTTACCCATACTCATGCCAACTCATGGCCATGCAAAAGGTTTCCAACAACTCGTGGATTTACCGAGCTCATTTGCCTCAACTCTTACGAGATAAACTATCATAGAAATGCTCATGAACGTGCCATGATACAAAAATAATGCAAACATTCCCAAACACTCATCATATCAGGATTTCAAACATTGCTTGCCTGGTTTGGAGTAGTCGGGGTCTAGCTCGGCGAAGTTCGCGGTTCCGTCACCTCCTTCGGTATCTACGGTACACAAAATACACGCGCTAACGTAAATACCGTGGGTCATAGACAGTCAATCCAAATATTTTTCAAATAAACATGGTAAAAAACTAGACAAAAATTTGAAGAGGACAGAAAAAGAATCACTCAAAAATTCCTTTCTGTTAAAAAGTTATAAGGGTTTTGGTCCAAGGACCCATCTGTAATGAAACAGAAAACCCTCAGGGGCCTAAGCAGAAAAGTGCAGAAAAACGGTTCAGAGTGGAAGCGTATTTGCCAAAGTACGCTTTCAGAAAACGATTCAAAAAACAAAGAGAGGCTGACGGCGGGTCCCACCTCAGGTTTGAAATTTCAAGCGAGGGAGGCGGGCGCGTCGGCGCCGAGAGTCATGGTGGTCGCCGCGGCGATCCACGGCGAGGTGGAGATCGGAGGTACCTCCGTGTTCAGGGCGCCATTCCGCGTCTGTGGGAGGTGGTGGTGGTCGCCGGCGAGTACCACGTCGACGGCGACGCTTGCTCCGGCAGACGGCGGTTCGGGTGGTCGTGGGCCTCGTCGGAGAGTGCTGCAGAGGAGGAATTGAGGAGGGGGTTAGACCCGTGGTAGCATGAGAGGGTAGCTGACGGGATTTGGGGGCCGGGGATGACCTCACCGGAGTGAATCGAGGTGCAGGCCGAGGCGGAACGAAGCGGCCGGAGTCGAGGAAGAAGAGCTCCTCGAGGCCCTTCCAGGGGCTTGGCGAGGACTAGTGAGGTGGTGGAGGTGTCTTGGGAAGCGAGCCGCCGGGGTGCTATATATAGCCGGCCCGAGGCGGCTTCCTAGAACGGGGTTCTCCAGCGAAGTTTACGGCGGCGAAGGGCGTTGATCGGGGAGGTTCAGAGGTTGTGCGTCGTCGTGGGGGTTCCCTGGTTCCGTTTAGGTGCTAAACGCATCGGGGTTTGGTTGCTTAGGGCGAGCTCGACGGAACGGGGCGGCGCGGGCCCGTCGGCGGTAGGGAGCACGCTCTGTGCTTGCCGTGCCACGGCGACGGTGCTGCATGCGTGCGCTGGCAAGTAAATGGCCACACGGAGCTACCAGGAGGTTTGGGCGGCGCCGAACGGCGTTATGCCGCAGTTCTGCTCCCTGTCGGCCGCTACGGTGGTTCTGCCGCCGCAAGACACGCCGGCGCAGGCGGGCCAGGGTGCCACCGACGCCAGGAACGTGCCAAGCACGCGTGTGAAGCTCCGGACAAGCAGGCTAGGCTGCGAGCAACGTGCCAAGTGCACTGTGGGCATGTGACTGAAACTCTGACGGAGAACGACACTGAAATCTGAATTTAACTGAAGATGAACAGTGATAGTGCGTGCAAGGTGTTTGACAGAATGATTTAGGCACGTAGGGATTTTTCCTTGAGCTGGTTTTTGATGGAGGGGCCTCTCATTGCATCTAGAGGCCGCCTGAATTTTTGTGAAATTTTTGGAGCAGAGAAGATATGAATTTCACCAAATTTGACAAATCTGGTCCAAACTTGCAGAGATTAGAATTTGAAATCTTTGAACAGAAGAGGAGTGGATCTTGATTGTTCTAGGTTGTGGGTACCAAGGACTATCCAGGGGAGTTGCTTTGAGGTCAAAACTCAAATGCATTTAGGTACTTGCTTTGCAAATCACCTAGGCTCAAAATAATGGACAGAAAAGATTTGAGAGTAGAATTAAATGAAACAAAATTCAGAAAGGGGTTGAATTTTTTGAGACAGAATGTTTGGATTGCCCAAAGTGGAAGGAGAGATTTTTGGGAAGATTTTACCATGTGGTGCATGGTAAAAATCATGAGTGGTTTCAAATTTGGGAGAGGATGAAAAACTCCTAGAGTTTCTTTTTGAAAGAAAAATAAACTCCAAAGATTTTTCTTGAAATTTTGAGAAGAGGGAAATCAGAAGAAAAATTTAAAAACCAAACACCAGAGTTGAAGGAGATGCAAAAATAAAATATTTGCTAAAGGGAAAAAATCTTTTGAGAGAGATTTTTGGAAGGGTTTAGAAGACCTTCTTCAAATCCAACAAAGTTTTTGAAGAAAACCAAAAGAATATTTTTGGAGTGTCACAATCACTAGCGAGAGTGATGATTCCGTTAGGTCCGGGTATTTTAAGCTTCATGTACCCATAATGGGGTATGGCTTGAAAAATTGTGAATGCCTCTCGTCCTAATAAAGCATGATATCCGCTGTTGAATGGGGCCACTTGAAATGTGACCTCCTCGGACCTGTAATTGTCCGGCGAGCCGAACACTACGTCCAGCGTGATTTTTCCTGTGCAGCATGCTTCCCGGCTAGGGATTATTCCTCTAAAGGTTGTGCTGCTTCGCTCAATGCGGTTCAGTCTATTTCCATTTTTCGGAGGGTTTCCTCATAGATGAGGTTTAGTCGCTGCCGCCATCCATGAGTACCTTAGTAAGGCGAAAGTCGTCCACTATCGGGCTGAGGACCAATGCGGTGGTGCCGGGCAGTTCGAATTTAGGTTAAATCACTTGGCATTAAAGGTAATAGCCGTGTCCTCCATGGATTTATTGTTGCTACTTGGTAGACTTCGCAAGGTTGCGGAGTGTTTTTTTGCATGTTATTTGATGCGAAAGTCTCAAGACTATTAACACCGTCTTGGTGTTCTTTGGGCTGGGATTCGAAGCTAAAGCTCCTCACCACTTTTGGCCGCCTGCCGTAGTATCCAACATGCTCGAAGGCTATGAGTTGGAGTGGCGCCCTCTGTGCTATGAATTTTGCAGGGTCCGTTTAGCCAACCCTCTAGTACGGTTCCGTACCCTTTATGGGGTTTTGGTTTTTTGGTATTTGACCCAGGTGCTTGATAATGGTGCACCCTTTTGTTTCGGACTAGGGATGTATTCGGGGCCGGATTATCCCAAAATTTACTTTCGGTTTTCCAGGCGCTCTCCATCGCACAGTACTTTTGTACTATGGTCACCAAGTCAGTAAAGCGTGTAATTTCGCGACGACTTATGGCGTTTAGGATTCCCTTGTCCGTGCAATTATTGCAGAGAATTGGGATTGCGTCCTCCTCTCGGCAGGTTTTATCCTGTTCATAACCAGGGGGAATCTGGCCCAGTAATGATGTACTGCTTCAGCGGGCTCTTGCCGAATTCGAGAGAGATCGCTAATGTTTGGGAGGGCAGGTGGAACTAGATCCGGAACCCCGTCCAATTTAGGACTCAGAGGCCGAGAAGTTTCTGAACTCGGAAGTTTGGATTTTTGAGTGTTATCCAATGAGTCCGACCCGCCGCCTGACTTTAAGTTCAGGGCTTGATCGACATCCGTCCCTCCGCGGGAATCCGGCATGGAGGGATCGGGAATCCGGACGTAGCTAGTCCTTAAGATAGAAGAAGAATCGCTGCAGTGTTCCTCTATCACAGCAACGTGATGGGTAGCCCAGGGAGAGTTGATCTCTCTCAGATCGGTTTTAGGCCTGATCCGGTCGTAGCCTGTGGCAACTCCCAGGGCGGCGATTCGATCCAAGAGCTCGTTTACGGAGGAGAGCTCGATCGGATCTAATTGTTCGGCAAGTTCGAATTGACATGGAATTGGTTTCATGACTCGAGAGGTCATTATCGGTGCGGTGGCGGACTGGTGGTCATAAGAAACCACCTAGCGAAGAGTGCCGCCAGCAGCCAAGGCTCCTTTGGCGATGGTATCGTCTTTAAAGACGAGGCGAGGCATCCTACGATGGCGGCGACGGAAGAACTCTCAATGAGAGCACCAATGTCGGTGTCAAAACGGCGGATCTCGGTGAGGGGTCCGAGCTGTGCGTCTAAGCGGATGGTAACGAGACAAGGACACGATGTTTTACCGAGTTGGGCCCTCTCGATGGAGTAATACCCTACTCCTGCTTGATTAGTATTGATGATATGGGTAGTACAAGAGTAGATCTACCACGAGATCAAGGAGGCTAAACCCTAGAAGCTAGCCTATGGTATGATTGTTGTTAGTCCTAGGGACTAAAGTCGCCACCGATAGGCCCGATGGCTCCTTCGATCATCAATAACGACGCGTCCAGGGTGAGACTTTTCTCCCGGACAGATCTTCGTGTTCGGAGGCTTTGCATCGCGAGCCAATTCGCTTGGCCATCCGAGCAGATCGAAGCTACGCCCGCCATCAGGTCAGATTTGAAGTTTGAACTATACGGCCGATATCCGCGGAGACTTGATCTTCGACGGATTCGAGCCGCAGCCAAGCGCGCCGCACCGCCTCGATGGGCATGATCTAGCTCGCAGCCGAACAAAGGCCTCGAGGCCGCACCAAGATCCGCCCAACCCTTAATCCGGAGCCGATTCCCGATCGAGGACGAGTGGTTGGACACCGCCCGGGGCTACAATCTCACGGCGATCGAGCCGAACTCCATCCCTGTCCTTTGCGAAGACCTCGACTGTGGTGCCGGACTCCACTCCGGCTCAACCCTCCGCGCCCCGCCAATCGAATCTGATTGGGCGCCGGTCATGGAGTTCATCGTCATGACATCTTTTCAGCACTCGCCTTTGGCGACATCCTGAATTCACTAAAGTCTCTCTTTATCCGGAGAGCCCTGGCGGACTACGGACAGGAAGGTTGGAATGCGGACGACGAAGAAATTCAACGCCCACCCACCACCCACTTGGTAGCCACTGTCGATGATTTAACCGACATGCTAGACTACGACTTCGAAGACATCGACGGTATGGACGACGATGCCGGAGGCGACCAAGACCCAGCGCCTACAGGGCACTGGAAGGCCACCTCGTCATATGACATATACATGGTGGACATACCAAAAGATGGGAACGGCGATGGAACAACGGAGGATGACCTCCAAGAAACAGCCAAGCAATCGACGCGATGGCGCCGCCAAAATCCCGCCACAATAAAAACGGTGATTCCGGCACGGGAGATAATAACACCCCGGACAGTGCCGAAGAGAACCCCCTCCAGCAGGACTCAGCGCAGGAGGAGGGAGAAGCAAGTCCGCACGACAGTGCGGCAGAAAGAGAGGTCGAGGACGATAATTATGCGCCTCCCTCCGAAGATGAGGCAAGCCTCGACGACGACGAATTTGTCGTGCCTGAGGATCCCGCCGAACAGGAGCGTTTCAAACGCAGGCTTATAGCCACGGCAAGCAGCCTCAAGAAAAAGCAGCAACAGCTTAGAGCTGATCAAGACCTGCTAGCTGACAGATGGACTGAAGTCCTTGCAGCCGAAGAGTATGAACTCGAACGCCCCTCCAAAAGCTACCCCAAACGCAGGCCAGTGCTCAAAAAGTACCAAGACACGGGAAAACGCGCCGGACTTGCGAGATATATTGGAGGATAAGGCAAAACATACAAGATCGATCTACGGTGCCGCACTACGCATACCTCAAGCTCAAGATGCCAGGCCCTCAAGGAGTAATCACGGTCAATGGAAACACCGAACGCTCTCTCCGAACGGAGGAGCACACGGCGGCCCTCGCGGCGGAGGTACAAAGCAGCCTCTCACAGCAATTCTTGAGTCCGGCCACTAAGCGTCCGGACACTGTCAAGCGCGCCCGGAGTAACCTAAATAAGACCGCCTGGCACGATTCAAGCACGCAGAGTAATCCGCCCCAACCCCGCCTCGCGAAATTGCGGCTAGTATTACGCGTACATAATTACGCTCTGGAGATACCATGGGCATATGGGGAGGGGCATGACCACGGCACACCAAGAATGCGGATCGACCGCACCAGGGGCTCCCGATTGTGTCATTCTTTTTCTTTTTTCCCTTTTTCTTCCTTTTTCTTACTTTCAGACTCCGTCATTCATCGCCCCTGTCCGCACTAGAGTCGCCGAACTCCGATGCAACAGCCAGGAAGCGTAAAGCCACGCCAAGTGTTGGTGGTCTCTATTACAGCATTATACCTGTTTTACATACCATCCCGCAGGTTACCCCCGGAGGGGACATGTTAGATAGTCCCATCCCTTGCTTATCGTGACTATTTGTATCGCTCGCTTCCATTGCAGTACCTTTTGAATAAACAATACATAGCTTTTGCTTATTATTGCTCTACTTCATTTATATATACATATGTTCATTTCATGACATGTTGCAACCGTACACTTTGGTACGGCCGATACACCGAGGGCTTAAGTATCCCAAAATTATGGTGTGATAAGTCCGAACACTTTCACAAGTGCGGCACCCGAACTTATAGCATTATATGAATTGGCTCCAATCATGTCTTGGGTCAATAGTTGGTTTGCCTGCTCCGTGTTTTGGTACCTTACGCCCGCTATATCGGCTAAGGTAGCACGGGAGAACCATCTGCGATTGTGCCCCAGTTGAGCTGGGTCGAGCACCTCAGTGGAGAAAGATAAAACTGACCGTCATGATAGGGCGAGAGCCGGTCAGTGTTCGAGAGGTTTTTTCGAGTCCCTAAAGACTTATGCCGCTTAGAGCGAGGAACCGGAATTGTCCGGCCAAGGCGTGGATAGCGCCCGAACTCGGTCTTCGAATACTAGGGGCTTCACCAAATTTAAAATTATAGAATTCTATGGCTAAGTGAGAGTGTTCAAGCAATATAAGTCCGGTTGCCTTCTTCGCTGTGTTGAGCGCCCCTAGATGGACCCAAGAATGGGAACAAGAGTGCTCAAGTTTATCCCGAACACCCCAAAGACTGTGGCATGGGGCTGAAGCCAACGACTTGCCATCTCTCGAAATTTGATAAACGGCCGCATGTAAGGTAATATTTTAAATTAATAAGCGTTGCTTAGCGCATATGAACAAGTTTTCAGCGTACAGGATAACAAATGCGAGTTTATTCAAAAATTACATCTTTGGAGCACTCATCCGCTAATCGGCGGGCACCCTTCAGGAGGCCCTCATAGTACTTTTGGGGCGTGCGATGCTCATGACCCTTCGGTGGCCCGTCCGTCATGAGCCTCTCCGCATCCAGCTTGCCCCAGTGCACTTTAGCACGGGCAAGGGCCCGACGGACACCTTCAATGCAGGCGGAGCGCTTGATGACTTCAAGCCGCGGACAGGCATCCACCAGCCGCTGGACCAAGCCGAAGTAGCTCCCGGGCATGGCCTCCAATGGCCACAGCCGCACTATAAGGCCCTTCATGGCCTGTTCGGCGACCTTGTGGAGCTCGACCAGCTGCTTCAGCTGGTCGCTCGAGGCACTGAATGTTCGGCCTCAAAGATCGAGACCAGAACACCTTTTCCGTCGAGCTCCCTCCTTGGCGCGGTAGAATGCGGCAACATCGGACACACTACGGGCAAATCTGCGAATGCTCTGGAGAGCTCGAATCCGGTAAGTAATAGGTAATTCACTTTCACATGCTTGCTTTGCATAAAGAATTCCTTACCCGCGCTATCTTCTTCAACGACTCAATTTCTTGAGGGCTTTTGGGCCTCGGCCTTAGCAGCTTTGGCACTTTCAAGAGCCGAGGCGAGCTCGACTCGAGTCTTGAGTCACGCCCAAACCTCGTGTTTTTCCACGAGCTTGGAGCTCTTGCCGACCTTGGCCAGCTGCGCCTCCCCTTCTCTCGCTCGGTCCGCTCCCTGCCGCTTTGAGCTGCCACGGACACCGCCTCCTTGTGGTCGCCACCTCGTTCGTGACCCCTGTAGTACCCAAGTTATCCCTATTATTTTTTGCAACCAAAACCTTTTCTATAAGGTATTTCTTTAATAAGGTATTACTTACCTTCTTTGTCCTCGAGCTGCTTCTTGGCTTGTCCGAGCTCGTTCTTGGACCGCTCGAGGTTCTGCTTCAATGCATTGACCTCCGCAGTCAGTACGGCAGAGGTCAGCAGCGCAGCCTGCATTCCCATATTGACATACTTATGTTAGACTCCTGTGTATATCTTTTTAGATCCTTAGTCCGGCTTTTCTTTCCGAACACCGAACTAAGCATCAGCGGCTGTTGTCTATGCGGTAACATTTTTATATATTCTAAACTTACCTCAAAGCCTGTTAGAAGGCTGGTACAGGCTTCGGTCAGTCCGCTCTTGGCGGAATGAACTGTCCGGATCACCGCACTCATAACAGTGCGGTGCTCCTCCTCGATGGAAGCGCTGTTAAGCGCCTCCTGTAAGCTATCCGGTGCCTCCGGTTGGACGGAGGACACCAGCGTCTTACCCTTCTTGCGAAGGATCCGCTGGCCGGACTTCGGAACTGCTGACGGTTCCGGCATGGAGTCCGGACGAGGGTCGGGGCTTAGAGCCCCTGAGGGTCTTGCCCCCCGCGCGCCTGGAGTCCGGGAGCTGGCCTTGTGGCACCTCCGGCGCTACCTCCTCTTGACCAAGCCCCCCTTGGGGCCCCACCGCGATGTCATCCGCAGTGTGAGGCGAGGAGGTGGTCGGAAGTGAAGTACTCTCCATTTCCGACGAGCCCAGGGACCCGCTCGATGAATCGGTGAACTCGCCCTTAGGCGGGCTGCACGGTTGTTCGACATTAGAGAACACTCTGCAATAATAAAAAACCATGGGTATCCAGACACTTACGATCTCGCCAGGGCTTGGCCCTTGTAGGCCAATCCTCCTCGTCGCCGCCGACGCTGGTGGAGAAGTCCGGAGGAAGGGTTCTTCCTTCTGATTCCTCCGGCCTCCCGGTTGGGGCGGCCTTCCTTTTTCTTCTCCTCACCGGGGAGGAGCTTCTTCTTCTTCCTCCTTGTCTTCAGGAGAAGATTCTGCTTCAGAATCTGACAACACCTGGCGTCGGGAGCTCCTTCGAGTTCCCGTGGCCTCCTTCTTAGCCTTCTTCTCCGCACCACGCGCGGCGCCGAGCCAGCAGCCCCGTCAATCAGGCGCCCTCCGTGTCTTCGGCAAAGGAGCCGGACAGTTAATCTGTCCGGACGTCTTCAGCCAGTCCTGTCAAAGTTTAGGGAATTGTAGATCCCACGTAGAGTCAATCTATGAAAAAAGAGTCCCGTAAAGGAAAAAAGAGTCCCGTAGAGTCAATCTATCCGGACACCGCGAGCTGTATCAGCGATCCTTGTTAGCGGATGTTGGGGCTTCAGCGCCCTTGAACAGCACCTTCCAGGCATCTTCATACGTAGTGTCGAAGAGCCGGCTCAAGGTTCGGTGTTGTACCGGATCGAACTCCCACAAGTTAGAGGCCCGTTGTTGGCATGGGAGAATCCGGCGGATGAGCATCACCTGGATTACGTCGACAAGCCTGAGATTCTTGTCCACCAGGTTTCGGACGCATGTTTGGAGTCCGGATAGCTCTTCCGAATCCCCCCACGTCAGGCCCGTCTCCTTCCATGACGAGAGCCGTGTGGGGAAGCCAGATCTGAATTCGAGGGCCGCCACCAATTCGGGGTCGCGTGGCTCGGTGACATAGAACCACCCCGATTGCCACCCCTTTATGGTCTCCACAAAGGCGCCCTCGAGCCATAGGACCTTGGCCATCTTGCCAACCATGGCGCCCAAGACTCCGGCTTGACGGCCGCCCACTACCTTCGGCCGGACATTGAAGATCTTCAGCCATAAGCGAAGTGGGGCTGGATGCAGAGAAAGTTTCGCACACCACGATAAACGCCGAGATTTTGAGGATGAAATTGGGCCAGGTCGTGGAAGTCCAGGCCGTAGTAGAACATGAGCCCCGGACAAATGGGTGAAGTGGAAAACCTAGTCCATGGAGGAAGTGGGGAGAAACACTACCCTCTCATGGGGCCCGGGTTGGAATAAGCTGCCCGCTTGGGCAGCCTGTGCGCAATGTTGCCGGACAAGTATCCGCCTCCCGCAGTCTTTTGATGTGCCCTCCAGAATCGAGGAGGCCATCCACCTGCCTCCCGCCTCCGACATGGTTGGAGAAGGTTGAGGTGGGATGTGCGAACTTGGGCGCTGGAGCTCGAAAGTCTTGGAAATGAATAAGCAAAGGAGGAAGAAGGCGTGGGTGAAAAGGTGGATCCTTATCCCTTATATAGACAGACGAAGCTATGCGCCCCCACCAGCCCGGTAAACTCGCTTATTTCCCAAGCGCCGTAATCAATGGCGCGGATGGGTGACCCACGCCCATATTGATGAGAATCCGGAATGAGGGGCACGATCTATGCTTTGATAAGACGTGCTAAGGAAACCGCCCGCTAAACGCTACCGAGGTGGAACAAGAAAACGATTCGTATGAAGGCCTGGCCGTGGTGTGATGTCACGCCGCGGAATACGTCAGCAGATCTGTGCAAATATTATTCTCTCTACGGTGTTATGTGGAACTTGTTTTGCAGAGCCGGACACTATCCTTGTGTTCAAAACCTTCTATGAAGTATTCGGAGGAGGAACCCGCCTCGCAATGTCGAAGACAATCAACGCGCCGGACTCGTCGTCATTGAATCCTGGTTCAGGGGCTACTGAGGGAGTCCCGGACTAGGGGGTGTCCGGATAGCCGGACTATCGTCACGGCCGGACTCCAAGACTATGAAGATACAAGATTGAAGACTTCGTCCCGTGTCCGGATGGGACTTTCCTTGGCGTGGAAGGCAAGCTTGGCGATACGGATATGTAGATCTCCTACCATTGTAACCGACTCTGTGTAACCCTAACCTATTCGGTGTCTATATAAACCGGAGGGTTTTAGTCCGTAGGACGAACAACAATCATACCATAGGCTAGCTTCTAGGGTTTAGCCTCCTTGACTCGTGGTAGATCTACTCTTGTACTACCCATATCATCAATATTAATCAAGCAGGAGTAGGGTATTACCTCCATCGAGAGGGCCCGAACCTGGGTAAAAACATCGTGTCCCTTGTCTCCTGTTACCATCCGCCTAGACGCATAGTTCGGGACCCCCTACCCGAGATCCACCGGTTTTGACACCGACACGGACCCTACGGGTTCGAGAACTACGTAGACATGACCGATACTCGTCTCCGGTCAATAACCAATAGCGGAACCTGGATGCTCATATTGGTTCCTACATATTCTACGAAGATCGTTATCAGTCAAACCGCATAACAACATACATTGTTCCCTTTGTCATCGGTATGTTACTTGCCCGAGATTCGATCATCGGTATCTCAGTACCTAGTTAATTATCGTTATCGGCAAGTCTCTTTACTCGTTCTGTAATGCATCATCCCACAACTAACTCATTAATCACATTTCTTGCAAGGCTTATAGTGATGTGCATTACCGAGAGGGCCCAGAGATACCTCTCCGATACTCAGAGTGGCAAATCCTAATCTCGATCTATGCCAACTCAACAAACACCATCGGAGACACCTATAGAGCATCTTTATAATCACCCAGTTATGTTGTGACGTTTGATAACACACTAAGTGTTCCTCCGGTATTCGGGAGTTGCATAATCCCATAGTCATAGGAACATGTAAAAGTCATGAAGAAAGCAATAGCAACAAACAAAATGATCATCATGCTAAGCTAACGGATGGGTCAAGTCAATCACATCATTCTCTAATGATGTGATCCCGTTAATCAAATGACAACTCATGTCTATGGCTAGGAAACTTAACCGTCTTTGATTCAACGAGCTAGTCAAATAGAGGCATACTAGTGACACTCTATTTGTCTATGTATTCACACATGTACTAAGTTTATGGTTAATACAATTCTAGCATGAATAATAGACTTTATCATGATATAAGGAAATATAAATAACAACTTTATTATTGCCTCTAGGGCATATTTCCTTCAGCTCGAGAGTGGAATTTGCTCCTCTGACGATGGATAGATATTCTTAGGGCCCTCCTGCTATGACGGCATCGATCATCGTCTATCCAGACACAGGTGACTACGTCACGGGGATACCGGAACATGTCGACGAGAAAGAAAAACAAAACCGCCAATGAGGAGACCGGTATAGTGAGCATGTGTATGACTCAAGAGGATACTGATACAGCTCACCTTGGGTTTTGTAAAGTATCGGGAAGAAAAGGGAACATCACATAATAACCAGGGTTCACTCAAATGTCATTCGCGTACTTATAGAGATCAATATGGACGTCCACGGTTCTGCTATCGTTCATTGAACGAAAGGGGGTTTCGTTCATGTCTATGTTTACCGAACCTAAAGGGTCACAAGCTTAAGGTAATCACGATCTGCTGAGTGTTAGCAGGATGAGAATAATGAGAATATATTTTTGGATTTGTTTCATTAATATTCGGAATAGTTTCGAGAGGAACTGAAAGCGTTCCGGGGTCACGGGAAGGGTTTCGAAGGTTATCGCGCAATACCGGGTATTTTAGATAAATAATATTTATGTTGAAATGATTCTGGTGATGTTAAATTAATAATAAAAGGCTCTAGCAATTGTTGGCAGGCTTTTATATTTAATTTAATGTTGATAGTCCTTAAAAGGCCATATAATGAAAGGAGAATTGGGCCACATGGACCTAATAGGGGAGGCTCCCCCTTTTCCCTTGTGGGGAGGCCGAATTGCCCCCTTTGGCCGGCGCAAAGGGAGGGGAGCCCTTCCACTCTTGTGGCGCCCCTTCTCTCCCCTCCAACCTATATATACTAGAGGCTTTGGGCATTTTTGTACACACAAGTTTTGGAGTCTCCTCTAGTTCTCTAGTTATAGTTCTAGTTGGTCCTAGCGGATCAATTAGAGCTAGACCTAGATCCTCTGATCCTTATAGTTATAAGCCTAGTGTGGTTCTAATCTCATCCCTTTAATTCTCCGGCAACAATTAGCTTTGGACGGCGAAGCACTGCCGGAACATGAAGACCGTACGCTTGCAACTCGTAAGAGGCCATGCTTTCGGTCTTCCTTTTGAGGGACTGTTCATGGGCGGTTCACGGGATCGTTCATCTATGGTTCAAGGGACTCCAAATACGATCTACACCGGCTCATCTACTTCTGTTGCAACTCAGAGTCGAAAATGGTTGAATCTAAGCCGTTTATGCATCTTCATATTGTTCCTGGGTGATCGCAGGGCGAATTTTTTTGTTTTCTACTATGTTTCCCTACAATAATATAGGTGTTTATCTATTTGAAATATGTCCAAAAGGCAATAGCATAAGTTCTTATTTATTTTCACGTTTGTAATTAATGTTTATATTTCTATGCTATAACTGTGGTGGTCATTGAATATGTGATTCAGAAGAAACCCCATTTGTACGTGTGGAAACATAAACGCCAAATAGATCCCTAGTAAAGCCTGTAAAACTAGCTCATGTGTTGCACGATGATCCTGTTTAACTGATCATAGGGCATTGCTAAAGTAAATGATGCTGGCAACAATGAGAGCACATTGTTAATAGAACAATGGTACTGAACTGACCCAACAACAAAATATACTATGAGATCACATCGTCACCTTGTTATAAGTATAATCATGAAAGTGTTAACATATACTTACGTCCATAGACCATTAGAATGTGGAGTACCTTCATGACACACATTTGCTTGGGTATTTTCAAACGTTACCCGTAATAGGGTGATTATAACAATAGCTTTTGGGTACATCAGAAATGTATGTCTAGTGCTAGATAGTTAAAGACTAGGATTTGATCCTCCGACAATGGAGAGATACTCTCCGGGCCCTCTCAGTATTATGATATCCATCATCGTCTGACCAGACACAACATGATATGATCATGGGATGACGGAATACGGAAACTAGAAAAGAGAACAAAACCGGTAAGGAGGGTAACTTAGCATTGTGATCAAGTCACTGTTCATAAAGATACCAAAAAAAGTATCACCTTATTTTTTGTTAATTATCACGGAAGCAAAGGAAATTGTGTATGTAAAAAGGTCCATTCGATAAATATATTCATATATATGCAGGGGTCAATACAGGTGTGCGGATCCCTCTATTAACTATTGACAGGAAAGTGTGTTGAGTCATGTCTGCATATTACTGAACCTGCAGGGTCACACACTTAAGTATGAACAGTTTGTAGAGTACTAAGAGGTATTTGGAATATGATACAATTGCAACAAAGAGGTTTAGGAAATATCAAAAGTCTTTTGGCAGAAACTGAAAGCGTTCTGGTAAAACCGGGAAAGTCCTAGAGTACCCTTGAACCCATTGATATATCCACGGATGTCTAGAAACCTTCTGGAGACCCTAGTGGGCTGCCCCCCTACGATCTAAATCTTGTTCAATCAAGAAGGGAGCACATAGTTATGGAAAACCTATAATGAACTAGAAAATAAATCAGACATCTGATGAACAAGATTCGAATAACTATTTGAAACTTGTGGTTCTTTTTTGCAGTCTGGTGGATAAAAGACGGAGAAGCAGTTGTTCTTCAGAACATTGTCCTCATCGCACAAGCATCTGAATAACAAATTGGGCACTAGAAAAGTACCAACAACCAGTTTAGTAGGAAAAAAAGTAATCGAACCTGATTTGGACGAGATTAACAAGGATACATGGTGATTTACCTCCAATTCATGAAGTGCATTGAGGTACACTGTGGTATCCTTCTGCACCACAAGTTGCAAGGGGAACATAGACGACCACCGGAAGTAGTGGTAGTCCTTGTCGATGATTGTCATCGTCAACTTCGGCAAGCAGCGACAACACCGTCCGGTAGGAGTCTAGAGATAGCGGGTTGATGCGGCTTGAACTACGTCGTTATTTCCCAAAGAGGAAGGGATGATGCAGCACAGCTACGGTAGGTATTTCCCTCAGTGACGAGAGCAAGGTTATCGAAGTAGTAGGAGACCAGACAACACTATGTAAACGACACCTGCACACAAAGAACAAATACTTGCAACCCGACGCATAAGAGGGGTTGTCAATCCCTTCCGGGTAAAAGATAGATTTGTTTTGTAGTCGATTGGATAAATAGATCTCACAATAAGGCAAAATAAAATAAAATAAAAAGTGCAGCAAGGTATTTTTGGGTTTTTGGAATAATAGATCTCTAAATAAAAGGAATAAAAATACATCTCAAAGACAAATACGGTAAATAATAGACCCGAGGACCGTAGATTTCACTAGTGGCTTCTCTCGAGGAAAATAGCATACAGTGGGTAGATAAATTATTGTTGAGCAATTGATAGAACTTCAAATAATTATGGAGATATCCACGCAATGATCATTATATAGGCATCACGTCCAAGATTAGTAGATCGACTCCTGCCTGCATGTACTACTATTACTCCACACATTGACCGCTATCTAGCATGCATCTAGTGTATTAAGTTCATGGAGAAACGGAGTAATACAATAAGAATGATGACATGATGTAGACAAGATCTATTCATGTAGGAATAGACACCATCTTGTTATCCTTAATAACAACGATACATACGTGGCATGTCCGCTTCTGTCACTGGGATAGCACCGTAAGATTGGAACCATCACAAAGCACCTCTTCCCATGGCAAGAAAAATCGATCTAGTTGGCCTAACTAAACCAAAGAATCGAAGAAGAAATATGAGGCTATAAGTAATCATGCATATAAGAGATCAAAAATCAAATAACTTTCATGGATAAAATAGATCTGATCATAAACTCAAAGTTCATCGGATCCCAACAAACACACCGCAAAAAGAGTTACATCAAATAGATATCCAAGAGAACATTGTATTGAGAATAAAAAGAGAGAGAAGAAGCCATCTAGCTACTAACTACGGACCCGAAGGTCTACAATGAACTACTCAGCATCATCGGAGAGGCACCAGTGAGGATGATGAACCCCTCTGTGATGGTGTCTAGATTGGATCTAGTGTTTCAGGAACATGCAGTGGCTGGAATTGTGTTTCATCGACTCCCCTAGGGTTTTTGGATTTTTGGGGTATTTATAGAGCAAAGAGGCGGTGCGGGAGGCGGCCGAGGTGGGCACAACCCACCAGGGAGTGCCTGGAGGCCCAGGCGCGCCCAGGTGGGTTCTACTCCCCTCGTAGCCCCTCTCTGGTACTTCTTTGGCCCATCGTGTGTCTTCTAGTCCAGAAAAAATCTCCAAAAAGTTTCGTTGTGTTTGGACTCCGTTTGGTATTAATTTTCTACGAAACAAAAAACAGCAATTGGCACTGGGCACTATCTTAATAGGTTAGTCCCAAAAAATGATATAAAGTTGCTATAAAATTATTGTAAAGCATCCAAGATTGATAATATAACAGCATGGAGCAATAAAAAATTATAGATATGTTGGAGACGTATCAGCATCCCCAAGCTTAATTCCTGCTCGTCCTCGAGTAGGTAAATGATAAAAACAGAATTTTTGATGTGGAATGTTGCCTATCATGTTCATCACATATTCTTTTCCTTTGTATCACGGACATTTGCACTTTTATATGATTCAAAGCAATAGTCTAGTTTTGACATGAAGATTTTAATACTCAAGCATATCAACAAGCAACCATGTCTTTCAAAATATCAACACTAAAGCAAGTTATCCCTAGCCCATTATGCTCAATCATTGATCCATTCATGAAACAAACTCGCATATTAGCTACACCCAGTGCTCAAGTACAATCATAGTGCCCCTTAGTTGGTGCTTTATAAGAGAACACTGGTGCGCGTCGGTCCTAAACAATCGGTTTTTAACCCCTTTCCGTGACGGCATTCGGAACCGTCCCAAGTGAGTGTGGGCGATAAGGGGGTCCTTCCCACATGACCCAGAAACCGTCGGGGATACGGCCCCTACAGTACTCCTACTCGTTTCTGCTCGCATTGCCATCACAGTCGGTATTCTGTGGTGCTACATTTACGATGTGCGGCCCATCACAAACGGTTCACTATTATAGAACGTGTATGATGCGCGTCCCATCACAAGGTTCACTGTTAAGAAGATTAGCTAATCTTCATACGAGTGTCGAACAGGATTACGAAACGTCGGACTGTCGTAACATCGTCGTACACGACAACTATCGCACACGCTATTCTGTGGTGCAACGTTTACGATGCATACTTCATCAGAAATAGTTCATGGTTGTGAATCGTGTACGATAAGGCAACTAACACAAACGTTTAGTTTGCCCGCACCGTTTGTGATATTGTCTGACATCGCACACGCTTTGCAAACGGCAATTGTGTGCATGATTGCACACGTTTCCTCTCTGTGAACCGTCTCTGATTATGGTGCATATCGCAAACATTTGTGTTTTACCAAACGTGTGTGCCGTAGCAACCTGGAGAGCGTAATTTCACCGTAATTTAATTGCTGCTTTCCCAAATTGTATCGGATTTGGATTTGAATTTGAATGTATGCTACAACTTTATTCATATCCATCAGGTTCAAACAACCAATGCATTATTTGATTCATAGGTACATATGTTCAAGAATTACAGAACAACCAAATAAAGAATGATGAACGACAGTTGTATACTTGTACCATTAAAGACGGTAAAGAAAGAGGCGAAATATATTCTGGTTGCTGAACAAGGTGAAGCGGAATGCCCATATTGTGCCCTCCTCCATGCAGAAGGCACGCACGACTCTTGTCCAACCCCTTATGATGGCTGACCGCCCATCCTTCACGATCTTCATGAAAACATCTAGATAATCATCGTGTTCTGGTAGAAATTTTCTCTTTTCTTTACCTTACCATTACTATGGTAATACCTAGATCTATTCTTGTCTTTATGCCTAGCTAGGGGCGTTAAACGATAGCGCTTGTTGGGAGGCAACCCAATTTTATTTTTGTTTCTTGCTTTTTAGTTCTGTTTAGTAATAAATAATTCATCTAGCCTCTTTTTAGATGTGTTTTCATGTTTTACTTAGTGTTTGTGCCAAGTAGAACCAATAGGATCTTCTTGGGTGATAGTTGTTTGATCTTGCTGAAAAAGACAGAAACTTTGCGCTCACGAAAATAATTGTTAAAATTCACCAGAACATGATAAAATACCAGTTATTTTTGCAGTATATCAATATACAAATTTTCAAGGTTTTCCTAGTTTTTCAGGAGTTTTGGAGTTCCATAAGTATTCGAACAAATCTGATTTCTACAGACTGTTCTGTTTTTGACAGATTCTGTTTTTCGTGTGTTATTTGCTTATTTTGATGAATCTATGGCTAGTATCGGAGGGTATAAACCATAGAGAAGTTCGTTTAAAGTAGGTTTAACACCAATATAAATAAATAATGAGTTCTTTAAAGTACCTTATGGTGGTGATTTGATTTCTTATACTAACGGAGCTCATAATATTTTCTGTTGAGTTTTGTGTTGTGAAGTTTTCAAGTTTTGGGTAAAGATTTGATGGATTATGGAGTAAGGAGTGGCAAGAGCCTAAGCTTGGGTATGCCCAAGTCAACCCAAGGTAAAATTCAAGGACAACCAAAAGCCTAACCTTGGGGATGCCCCGGAAGGCATCCCCTCTTTCGTCTTCGTCCATCGGTAACTTTACTTAAGGCTATATTTTTATTCATCACATGATATGTGTTTTGCTTGGAGCGTCTTGTATGATTTGAGTCTTTGCTTTTTATTTTACCACAATAATCCTTGCTGTACACACCTTTTGGGAGAGACACACATGAATCAGAATTTATTAGAATACTCTATGTGCTTCACTTATATCTTTTGAGCTAGATAATTTTGCTCTAGTGCTTCACTTATATCTTTTTAGAGCATGGTGGTGGTTTTATTTTATGGAATTATTGATCTCTCATTCTTCACTTATATTATTTTGAGAGTCTTTTAGAACATCATGGTAGTTTGCTTTGGCTATAAATTAGTCCTAATATGATAGGCATCCAAGATGGGTATAATAAAAACTATCCTAAAAAGTGCATTGAATACTATGAGAAGTTTGATACTTGATGATTGTGTTGAGATATGAAGATGGTAATATTAGAGTTGTGCTAGTTGATTAGTTGTGAATTTGAGAAATACTTGTCTTGAAGTTTGCAAGTCCTGTAGCATGCACGTATGGTAACCGTTGTGTAACAACTTTGAAACATGAGGTGTTTTTTGATTGTCATCCTTATGAGTGGCGGTCGGGGACGAGCGATGGTCTTTTCCTACCAATCTATCCCCCTAGGAGCATGCGTGTAATGCTTGGTTTTTTATGACTAGTAGATATTTGCAATAAGTATGTGAGTTATTTATGACTAATGATGAGTCCATGGATTATACGCACTCTCACCTTTCCATCATTGCTAGCCTCTTCGGTACCGTGCATTGCCCTTTCTCACCTTGAGAGTTGGTGCAAATTTCGCCGGTGCATCCAAACCCCGTGATGTGATATGCTCTATCACACATAAATCTCCTTATATCTTAATCAAAACAGCCACCATACCTACCTATTATGGCATTTCCATAGCCATACCGAGATATATTGCCATGAAACTTTCCACCGTTTCATTTATTATGACACGCTTCACAATTGTCATATTGCCTTGCATGATCATGTAGTTGGCATCGTATTTGTGGCAAGGCCACCATGCATAATTTTTCATACATGTCACTCTTGACTCATTGCCCATCCCAGTACACCGCCGGAGGCATTCATATAGAGTCTTATTTTGTTCTAGTATCGAGTTGTAATCATTGAGTTGTAAATAAATAGAAGTGTGATGATCATAATTAATAGAGCATTGTCCCAAAAAAATTAAAAAAAAGAGGGAAAGGCCAAAAAAGGCCCAAAAAAGGGAAAAGAAATAAAAAAGGGACAATGCTACTATCCTTTTTTCCACACTTGTGCTTCAAAGTAGCACCATGATCTTTATGATAGAGAGTCTCTTGTTTTATCACTTTCATATACTAGTGGGAATTTTTCATTATAGAACTTGGCTTGTATATTCCAACAATGGCGCTTCCTCAAATGCCCTAGGTCTTCGTGAGCAAGCAAGTTGGATGCACACCCACTTAGTTTCTTTTGTTGAGCTTTCATACATTTGTAGCTCTAGTGCATCTGTTGCATGGCAATCCCTACTCCTTGCATTGACATCAATTGATGGGCATCTCCCTAGCCTGTTGATTAGCCGCGTAAATGTGAGACTTTCTCATTTTTTGTCTTCCTCACATAACCGCCATCATTATATTCTATTCCACCCATAGTGCTATATCCATGGCTCACGCTCATGTATTGCCTGAAAGTTGAAAAAAGTTTGAGATTACTAAAGTATGAAACAATTGCTTGGCTTGTCATCGCGGTTGTGCATGATGAGAGCATTCTTGTGTGACGAAAATGGAGCATGACCAAACTATATGATTTTGTAGGGATGAACTTTCGTTGGCCATGTTATTTTGAGAAGACATAATTGCTTAGTTAGTATGCTTGAAGTATTATTATTTTTATGTCAATATTAAACTTTTATCTTGAATCTTTTGGATCTGAACATTCGTGCCACAATAAAGAGAATTACTTAGAAATTATGCTAGGTAGCATTCCACATCAAAAATTTTGTTTTTATCATTTACCTACTCGAGGACGAGCAAGAATTAAGCTTGGGGATGCTTGATACGTCTCCAACGTATATATAATTTTTGATTGTTCTATGCTATTATATTATCTGTTTTACATGTTTAATGGGCTTTATTATACACTTTTATATTATTTTTGGGACTAACCTACTAATCAAAGGCCCAGTGCAAATTGCTGTTTTTTTGCCTATTTCAGTGTTTCACAGAAAAGGAATATCAAACGTAATCCAAACGGAATGAAACCTTCGGGAGAGTTATTTTTTGGAACAAACGTGATCCATGGGACTTGGAGTGGACGTAAAGAAAGAAGCGAGGAGGCCACGAGGCAGGGACGCTGTAACATCCCAAAATTCTAAATTTTGGAATGTTATATTAAATAAATAATTCTGATTTGTTTGTTTGATTGTTGAGTGATTGATTGTGTGAAATTGAGTGGAATTTGAAACTTTTTGAAAGTTTAATGAGAGGGAATAAAATGACTTTCCCAGACTTTCTTTTTGACTTTTGATCTCTAGGGATTCAAATTCATTTCATCATCATAACACTAGTGTGAAGATGATATGACTTCTTCCATTTAAATAAATGAAAAGGGTTTTGAAAAGATTTGAATTCTGTTTGGAAATATTTCAAATTTTAGAAACTTTACGCAACTCAATGATTTTCATGAGAGAAGATAAAATGACTTCTTCAATTATATGAAATATGAGTTGGAAGTTAAAAGAATCAAATTGAAAGTCATTTGAAAGTATTTTGAAACTCCCTTTCAAATTTGGAATTATTTGGATTTTATTCAAATTATTTTTCTCCTAAAAATAAATAAATGGAAATATGTGTAAATGATTCCCTTCAATGGAAAATTAGGAGAAAATAAATTTGAAATCATTTTGGTATTTTAAAATGATTTTTGTTGGGTTTTAATGCAACAAGATCACTACTTGCTTTATTAGAATTTTTGTATATTTTATTTGCCTCTGAAAATATGTTCACGTTGTACGATTTATTTTTCTGATTTTATTGATATGTATATGTCCTATATAAAAATATTATAGGTTTATCTATAATTAGTTTTCTATCTCTGTGGTATTTCAAAAAAAAATCCAAGGCGCCAGCCAGCTAACTGCCCTGCCCAGCTGCATGAGCCTCAGCCCACGAGCAACCGAGCCGGCCTGCCCCAGCGCCCGACGCCCGAACCCTCTCCCCCTCGGTCGCCTGCTCGCTCTTCTCTCTCTCTCTCGCTGACCGCCGGACCCCACTGCTCGATCTCCCTCGCCCGCTGCTTCTTCCTCTCCACGCCAGATCGCACCGCCGCCGCCGCCGTATCCCGGAGATCGCGGGATCCTCTCCCCGATCTTCCCCCTCCTCCAAGTCGACCCCGCCCCTATAAATATCCCTCCCCTCGACCCGTTCCCCTCTTTTCCCCTCGCCGAAAACCTTTGCCTCGCCTGTAATCTCTCGCCGGAGCCGAGCACCGCCGCCGCACCATTGATGCCCTAGAGCCCGCCTCCGACCTCCCCGAGACCTGCCGCCACCACCATCGTGATCCCCTCCATCGACTACACCTTCCCAACAACTCGCGCGAGCCCGAAACCCACCGGAGCGCCGCCACCGCTGACGCCCGAACGCCACCGCCACCTCGACCTCGCCGCCAACCTCCTCCGTCAACCTACGACGCTGCCTTGACCACCGCTGGACTGGCGGTCGAACGCCTCGTCCGCCCGTGCCCTCGCCGGAGCTCTCCGACGACCGGAGCATCACCGCCGACGACGTCCGAGCCGCATCGCCGGCGACCACCACCGTTGTAAGCTCCGACGACTCTCCCCGCCGTTAGATCTTCATTATACGGCTTAGATTAGATCTGCTTAATAGGTAGGTTTTATGTATTAGATCGGTTTTAATGCAGTTTTACTTACGGTTTAGAATGGTTCAGATCGAACCGGGCCTCCTCCGGTTTTATGCTTTAGCCGCACATTCACGGTTTTGTTAAGTTACGGTCGAGCGTTGTTTAGTTCAGATCGCCCACTGCTTAGGCCCAATAGCAGCCCGACGCGTAGTACCTGCGAGTTTGTTTTTTTAAGTTTATTTTCGTTTCTGTTTTAGAAACAGAAATAGTTTCAATTTTAGATTGCTTATATCTTTTGGGTTTCAAGTCCAAATCGAGTGATTCTTTTTTGCATTAGATTCAAAATTTCTCGAAGTTTCTGTTAGAACAAATGGATTTCAGATTTGAGTAGTTTAAATTTGAGTTTGATGAAATTTGTTCAAATCACTAATTTGGTCATATTTTGAGTTTTACAAAGTATTTTTGATTGATTCTTTTTGCTACTGTTTTATTATGGTTTTGTCTATCCAGTAGCATATACTTCTTTATTTTTAAATTAGGTTTTTAGCAAAACAGTACTGTTTTAGTTATAGCTTTTTTTAGTCTTTTCTTTATTGTTTTTATTAGTTTTAAATTATTTATTTTTGTCACTTTTGACAAATTTAGTTTTGTTTCTGTTAGTAAACCAAAGAAAATTTTGTTTTTATTTTAAAATTTATTTTATTTAGTTTTGTATGAAAACTTGTTTAGGTCATAGTTAGTGTTTCATAAAAGCTTTTTATTTGTTTCTTTTGCAAATAAAATTTTATAAAAAATGCTTTCCGTTAACTTAGTTGCTTTACATTTTATTTTTTTCTGTTAAGTTATTAGTTTATTGTTTTAATTGTTGTTAAGTTTTACTTAGGACAAAACTATTTTGTGTTATGTCTTAGAGTTTTTTTTAGTAGTTTTGTTGTGTAGTTTTCCTTTGTTTTTATTTGGTGTCCCTTGATTTGCATTTTTATTTGTTGGTTTTATTATGAGTTTTAGAATTGTTTGCTAGGATGTTTGCTTATATGAATGCTATGTTTGACTATATAGATTTTCAACGGAGTGACGAATAGTTCTACCAAGTCATTATTCGAGAGTGTTGTTATCTTCATCAACTTACCAGGCAAGTTCACTTTGACCATGCTTTCATACCTATGTTTTATTGCATTTAGTGGCATCTTTGCAGCCACCCTCCAAAGAGTGATATTGAATTCTTGTAGTTGATTAGTATGCATGAGGTAGGAACCCATCACCCTGTTACCAAGCCCGGGACGTTATTTATTTTAATGCTACGCTATAGTAGACGGGATTTGGTATGAGTGCACGAGAGTGGTGTGAAGAAGGAGGACTCTACGTCAATGATGACAACTCCATGATGACATCTGCAAGGACTACATCTTCAAGGCCTCAAGACTTCAAGACTCGAGACAAGAATTCAATACACACATTGGGTGAAGGACGGTTGTGGGCACCTGGAGAAACCAGTGGATGGCGGGATGCATGGAGAAGCGCCATGACATCTTGCGGAAAGCTTCACCCAGACTCAAAGAGATGGAAGAATACTTCATGCTCAGAAGCTTACCTGTGCAACCGCAGGTCACTATGGGCTCTGGCTTGGTTGACCTTAGTTGTGACTCTGGCTGGGACGGTGCTAGCAGATGTAGAACTACGGTAGGATTGGATGAGCACCGGACAATGGTCAGGGGAACTCTTCGGAAGACCATGTTTCGGTCATCTTGTTCTCAAACATCCTGAAGTGCGAGAACGTAAAAAGAGGGATCGAATCTTGCGGGTAAAGTGTACAAACCTCTGCAGAGGGTTAAAACCTAATCGATTAGCCGTGTCCCCGGTTACGGACAATTTGAGCCTCTGGACTTGGATCTATCTCGGAACTCTCAACACCGGACTGATAACTTAATTGTGGGCAACTTATGATGATTTGGGCTATGAGACATCGGTTGGCAGAACCATGTCATGATAGAAAACTCCATAGTACAGACTCCAGTTATTCCTTTGATGAAGGGAAAATAAACCAGCTTTTATGCAAAACAAAACTCAGTCACAGAGCCACAAAGCCATATTGCATATAGTATAGTTTTATCATCTGTTTTCTCATGTTGTGATCTTGCCGGTACATTCAATGTACTGACCTACATGGCTGCAACGTATCATGTTGCAGATAATTTCTTCCGACGAGTAAGAGTACGGTACAGGGTTACGGTCTACACTCAACCTGCCGATGGCGTTGATGGGACTCCACACCCGACTATTTGTTTCCGCTGTGACTTATGAGGTATATATTAGTTTTACGTTAATTATACATGTGATTGCACTTTGATATATACATTGATGTACTGTGTGTGCCAGCATACTGATCCAGGGATGGCACAGAAACACAGAGGCTTGACCGTCTAAGGTCGGGTCGCCACAGAGGCGCGCCTGCCCCGCTGGGTGCGCCCCCCCACCCTCGTGTGCCCCTCGCAGCTCCACCGACCTACTCCTTCCTCCTATTTATATCCATATACCCCGAAAACATCCGAGAGCACCACGAAACCCTCTTTCCACCGCAACAACCTTCTGTACCCGTGAGATCCCATCTTGGGGCCTTTTTCGGCGCTCCACCGGAGGGGGAATCGATCACAGAGGGCTTCTACATCAACACCATAGCCTCTTCGATGATGTGTGATTAGTTTACCACAGACCTTCGGGTCCATAGTTATTAGCTAGATAGCTTCTTCTCTCTCTTTGGATCTCAATACAAAGTTCTCCTCGATCTTCTTGGAGATCTATTCGATGTAATTCTTTTTGCGGTGTGTTTGTCGAAATCCGATGAATTGTGGGTTTATGATCAAGATTATCTATGAACAATATTTGAATCTCCTCTGAATTCTTTTATGTATGATTTGTTATCTTTGCAAGTCTCTTCGAATTATCAGTTTGGTTTGGCCTACTAGATTGATCTTTCTTGCAATGGGGGAAGTGCTTAGCTTTGGGTTCAATCTTGAGGTGTCCTTTCCAGTGACAGCAAGGGCAGCAAGGCACGTATTGTATTGTTGCCATCGAAGATAAAAAGATGGGGTTTATATCATATTGCTTGAGTTTATCCCTCTACATCATGTCATCTTGCCTAATGTGTTACTCTGTTCTTATGAACTTAATACTCTAGATGCATGCTGGATAGCGGTCGATGTGTGGAGTAATAGTAGTAGATGTAGAATCGTTTCAGTCTACTTGTCGCAGACGTGATGCCTATATACATTATCATGCCTAGATATTCTCATAATTATGCAGTTTTCTATCAATTGCTGGACAGTAATTTGTTCACGCACCGTAATACTTATGCTATCCTGAGAGAAGCCACTAGTGAAACCTATGGCCCCCGGGTCTATTTTCCATCATATTAATCTCCCGCCAACGTGCTATTTCTGTCGCCGTTTATTTTTTTAATCTTTACTTTCAATCTATATCATAAAAATACCAAAAAGATTTATCTGATTATCTCTATCAGATCTCACTTTTGCAAGTGGTCGTGAAGGGATTGACAATCCCTTTATCGCGTTGGTTGCAAGGTTCTTATTTGTTTATGTAGGTACGAGACGACTTGCATGTAGTCTCCTACTGGATTGATACCTTGGTTCTCAAAAACTGAGGGAAATACTTACTCTACTTTGCTACATCACCCTTTCCTCTTCAAGGGAAAAACCAACGCAAGCTCAAGAGGTAGCAGCCCCATACGCAGAAACGGTCGAAATGCGGATCTTTACCAATGACATATGTACCTAAAAGCACCAAGTTAATTAGAAGCTAAACAGCAATTGTACAATGATGTAGTACGACACTCTTTTATAATATGTCTATATACATCCGTATGTGGTAGTCCATTTGAAATCTCTAAAAAGACAAATATTTAGGAACGGAGGGAGTATCTTATAACATCCAATATACTCACATATTAGATGAATTAACATCTTATATTATGGGCCGGAAGGAGTTTAGTTCATTCTTACAAATTATCTACTGTTGTATCCACGGGTTACAGTTAGTTTGAGCTATTTCGGGCTCAAATAGCCCTAAAGTATATGTAAACATGAGGGCTAGTTTGAGCTAGATGCATCTATAACCCACCCAAAAAAAACTAGTATCTAACCCAAGAGGTGCTAATTGGAGCTAGTTCTCCTACTGCATTTATTATCAATCTAGCCCTGCCATCCAAACAACTCTTTGGATGGAGTTAGTTCAGGGTTAGTAATGAGCTAGAAACTAACTCTAACCTCTACCTAAGTTGAGTATCCAAACAGGGTTGTGTTGTTTCTGTTGCTTCTACTGCTCTTCTACGTATATCTAGACATCATTAGAACATTAATGTAACACTCTTCCTTGTTGCTATGTAGCCTAGGATTGCATATTTAGACATTAAGTACAGTGCATGTTGCTATGTAGCCTCAGATATATTACATATGGCCCTAGTTAACCTAGGAAAAAATAGGTTGCAGATATATTCAGTTAAAAGTCCGATTCACCGGTTAGTACCTTATCAGTCGCCGGCCTATATGGTACCAGCTACCGATATCCTGAATAGTGAGTAGATATAAGCCATGGGATGAAACTAACCTCGATGGAAAACAGCAGTCGTTCCCAAAATTGTCTTGTGTAGGTACATCAAGAAGCATGTTAAGCACAACAGGCTAAACATCAACCAAAATTACACATGGAAGACAAAATAATTTCCAAAAGATAGCTTCAGTGTGCAGGTTTAAGCACGCTAGTAAAGCAAAACAAGTGGAAAGGTGTGCTAACTGCAACAGGCCTAACATTTAACAACAAGAAAACATGGTCATTCAAACTGGTATTGTGCCGGTCTAAGTACACTGGAATAAACAAGGCATACTACGAACAACCAAAGATAGCATTTGACACTGAACATATGCTAACTACAAACAACCGAACAATCAAAAAACTTTAAAAGAGGCATATGCTAGCTATAACAGGCTTAACAACAAGCAAATATATGCATTCATATCGGTATGTTTAAAACTGGATTGATGAAATGTACTGCACAACAAATAATTGCACATATAGAGCATCACATTGTGAACAACTGAAATAAACAAGGCATACTGCAAACAACCAGATATAACAATTAAAACTGGACATATTCTCACTACACTACAAAAGGGACTCGACAAAACAAATCATGGGTTTCCCCCTGTGAAGAGGCACGGAAAAACAAATCATGGGTTTCCTCACTTGTCACGGATGGGCTCGTTCCCCTGGGAAGAGCATGGACCCTGGATGCACTCCATGTTATCGCGGATGGGCTCCTTCCCCTTGGAAGAGCACGGCTGTAGGGTGCCCTCCCTGATGTCGCAGATGGGCGCTTTCCCCTTATAAGAGCATATGGGCTCTTTCCCATTGGAAGAGCCGGAGAGGGTGCCCTCCTCGTGGTCATCGTCGATGAGGTCTGACTTGGAAGCTGTGGATCCCAAGCCAGCGTCGCAGAACGTGTCCTTCAGAAATGACAAAAGGGGCTCTATGGCGATGTAGAATGGCAAATTGTTGACAGCGAGCCAGAGGAGATCAGCGGCGGGGCCATGGATGAGATCGACGACGATTGAACCCGAGGGTTTGGGGTGGGTGAGGGAGTCCCGGATTAGGGGGTGTCCGGATAGCCGGACTATGACCTTTGGCCGGACTCCTGGACTATGAAGATACAAGATTGAAGACTCTGTCCCGTGTCCGGATGGAACTTTCCTTGGCGTGGAAGGCAAGCTTGGCGATACGGATATGTAGATCTCCTACCATTGTAACCGACTCTGTGTAACCCTAACCCTCTTCGGTGCCTATATAAACCGGAGGGTTTTTGTCCGTAGGACGAACAACAATGATACCATAGGCTAGCTTCTAGGGTTTAGCCTCTCGATCTCGTGGTAGATCTACTCTTGAACTACCCATATCATCAATATTAATCAAGCAGGAGTAGGGTTTTACCTCCATCGAGAGGGCCCAACCTGGGTAAAACATCGTGTCCCTTGTCTCCTGTTACCATCCGCCTAGACGCATACGATTCGGGACCCCTACCCGAGATCCGCCGGTTTTGACACCGACATTGGTGCTTTCATTGAGAGTTCCTCTGTGTCATCGCCGTCAGGAAGGATGCCTCATCCTGTCTTTAAAGATGGCACTGTTGCTAAATAAGCTTTGGCTATCGGCCAAACTCTCCGGCTAGGCGGTTTTCTTATGACCGCCTGTTCGGCCGCCGCGCCGACGATGACTTCTCGGGTCATCGAAAGCAATCTTCACGTTAACTCAGAACTCGTCGCGCAGTTAGATCCGATGGAGCTCTCTTCCTTAAAAGAGCTCTTGGAACGCATCACCGCCCTGGGAGTCGCTACAGACTATGATCAGATTGGGCCTAAACCCGATCTGAGAGAGATTAACTCTACCCAGGTTACCCACCACGTTGCTGTGGTAGAGGAACAATACGGCGACCCTTCTTCTATCTTAATGACTAGCTACGTCCGGATTCCCGATTCCTCCATGCCGGATTCCCGCGGAGGAGAGGACGTCACTCAAGCCCTGAACCTAAAGTCAGGCAGCGGGCTAGATTCATTGGACAACATCCAAGAATCCAAGCTTCCAAGTTCGGAAGCTCCTTGGCCCATAAGTCTCAGATCGGGCGAGGTTCCGAATTTCATTCCACCCGCCCACCCAAACATAAGCGGCCTATCTCAAATTCGGCAAGAGCCCTCAAAAACAGTACACCATTACTGGGCCAGATTCCTCCTGGTTATGGACAGGATAAAGGACTGCCGCGAGGAGGACACAATCTCATTCTTCTGCAATAATTGCACGGACAACGGGATCCTCAATGCTATAAGTCGCCGTGACATTACACGCTTTGCCGACTTGGCGTCCATAGTACGAAAGTACTGTGTGATGGAAAGCGCCTGGAAAACCAAAGCAAGATTTTGGGACAATCCGGCCTTGAATACAACCCAAGTCCGAAATAAAAGGGTGCATCATCGCCAGGCACCTGGGTTAAATACCAGAAAGCAAAAACCCTCTATAGGGCATGGAACCGTCATCGAGGGATGGCTCAATGGACCTGTAAAATTCATAGTACAGAGGGCGCCACTCCAACTCATAGCCTTAGAGCATGTTGGATACTACGGCAGGTGGCCAGAAGTGGCGAAGAGCTTCTAGCTCTAGAGCACCAGCCAGGGATACCAGTACGGTATTAACAGTCTTCAAGACTTTCACATCAAATAATATGCAGAAAAAAACACTCTGTAGCCTTGCCGAAGTCTACCAAGTAGCAACAATAAACCCATGGAGTGACACGGCTATTACCTTTAATGCCAGTGACGAACCTAAATTCCGAACAGCCCGAGCACCAGCCGCATAGGTCCTCAGTCCGATAGTGGACGGCTTTCGCCTTACCAAGGTACTCATGGACGGTGGCAGCGGATTGAACCTCATTTAAGAGGAAACCCTCCGAAAAATGGAAATAGACTGGAGCCGCATTGAGCGAAGCAGCACAACCTTTAGAGGAATAATCCCCAGTCGGGAAGCATGTTGTACAGGAAAAATCACACTGGATGTGGTGCTCGGCACGCCGGATAATTACAGGTCCGAGGAGGTCACGTTCCAAGTGGCCCTGTTCAGCAGCGGATACCATGCTCTATTAGGGCGAGAGACATTCACAATTTTTCAAGCTATACCCCATTATGGGTACATGAAGCTCAAAATGCCCGGGCCCAACGGAATCATCACTCTTGCTAGTGACCCGGACATAGCACTCTGCACTGAAAATAAGACAGCCGCATTGGCCCTTGAGGCACTATCCGAAGCCCTAGCGGTCGAAGAACTCACTGCGCTGCGCTCCACGGTGAATAGGGACGATGTGATACTCGATAAGAGATCCAAGTCCACCTCCTTTAAACCGGCGGACGAAATAGTCAAATTCCAAGTCCATCCAACGGACCCTACAAAAACGGCCTCCATCGGGCACAATTAAATCCTGATTTAGACGCTGCACTAAGAGAATTCCTACACGAAAATTGGGATATTTTTGCCTGGTACCCTTCAGACATGCCAGGAATCCCACGCCGGCTGGCCGAGCACAGCCTAAACATCCTAAAAGGATTCAAGCCAGTCAAACAGGCTCTTCGGCATTTCTCCGAACCCAAGAGACAGGCCATGGGAGAGGAGCTAGCCAAACTATTGGAGGCCGGATTCATCAGAGATATAAAACATCCGGACTGGCTAGCAAACCTGGTGATGGTACCAAAGAAGGACAAATCCTGGCGCCTATACGTCGATTTCAAGGACCTCAACAAGGCTTGCCCAAAGGATCCCTTCCCCCTCCCCCGCATTGATTAAATTATCGACGCTACCGCAGGACACTATTCATTGTGCTTCCTCGACGCATACTCCGGCTACCACCAAATTAAGATGGCAGAGCCTGACCAAGCTGCAACGGCATTCATCACTCCATAGGCCCATTCTGCTTCAACACAATGCCCTTCGGGCTCAAAAACGACGGCGCAACATATCAACGCATGATTCAGACATGTCTGGCAAACCAGATCGGCAAAACAGTGGAGGCATACATAGACGATGTGGTCGTCAAAAGCAAGCATGTCGAAACTCTAGTAGACGACTTGAGGCTCACACTCGATAATCTCCGAACATATGACATCAAGCTCAACCTGGAAAAATGCGTTTTCGACGTACCAGCCGGAAAGCTCTTGGGCTTCATTGTATCCGGTAGAGGAATTGAAGCAAACCCAGCAAAGATCCAAGCTCTGTCACAATTGGATATCCCAAAAGACCTCAAACAAATACAAAAATTTACTGGATGCGTGGCGGCTCTAAGCCGCTTTATCTCCCATTTGGGAGAAAAGGCATTACCCCTTTATCACCTCCTCCGACGCACCGAACACTTCGAGTGGACGGATGTCGCCACGGCCAGACTCGAAGAAATAAAAGCCATATTGGCAACAAACCCGGTCCTGACAGCGCCCAACATGGGCGAACCAATGCTATTATATATCGCGGTAACTCATCAAGTTGTAAGAGCGGTGCTCGTTATCGAACGAGAAACGGACGGACACAAGTTCCCCCTTCAAAAACCAGTTTACTACGTGTCCACTGTCCTAACTCCATGCAAGTCACGGTACCCGCATTATCAAAAGATAGCGTACGCGGTGTTTATGGCATCCCGGAAACTACGACACTACTTTCAAGAGTGTTCGATAACAGTAGCCTCCGAAGTACCTCTTAACGAATTATAAACAACCGCGACGTGACGAGCCGGATTGCCAAATGGGCCATTGAGCTCCTCCCTTTCGACATAACCTATAAGCCACGGCGAGCTATTAAGTCGCAAGTTTTGGCCGACTTCGTGGCCGAATGGACCGAAGCCGAAATCCCTAAAGAGTATGGCATATATTCCAACTGGATAATGCACTTCGACGGCTCCAAAATGTTAGCTGGCCTGGGAGCTGGCGTCGTTCTGACATCCCCAACTGGAGATACAGTTCAATACGTACTCCAGATAATGTATACGGACTCCAACAACGCAGCCGAATACGAGGCCCTTCTACATGGTCTCCGGATGGCAGTCTCCATGGGCATTCAACGCCTAGAGGTGCGCGGGGATTCGAACCTCAATAAATGGAGACTTTGATGCCAAGGATCCGAAAATGGCAGCTTATCGCAATCTCGTCCTAAAAATGTCAGCTCGGTTTGAGGGGCTCGAATTTCACCATATAGCCCGGGATAACAACCAGGCAGCAGACGTGTTGGCACGCATCGGCGCAAAGTGCGATGCCGTCCCCCCCCCCCCAACATCTTCCTAGAGAGGCTGTTCAAGCCATCCGTATTATGGGAGGGAGAGTCCGGAAATAACAACCCTGACCCAACCGCACTACCCCACACCAAACATTCTGACATAGTTGGTGGTTCTGCCAACGAAATAACACCCTCGGCCCACGTAATAACGGCAGTCATTGCCCCGTGAAAAGAACCATTCCTAGCCTACCTAACCAGGCAGGAACTTCCCGAGGACCAAAACAAGGCCCGCTGCATAGTGCGGCAATCTAAAGCCTATAAGGTCCATGAGGGAGAGCTTTATAAGAAAAGCACAACCGGAGTCCTTCAAAGGTGTATCTCTGAAGGGGAAGGGCGGAATCTTCTGGCTGAAATTCATGCCGGACTCGGCGGGCACCACGCCGCAGCCCGGGCCCTTGTAGGCAAGGCCTTCCGTACAGGATTTTATTGGCCGACGGCCCGGGCAGATGCTCAGGACTTAGTCCAACGATGCGTTGGTTGCCAGCTCTTTGCTAATCAAAGCCACATGCCACCCACCGCCCTCAAAACTATACCCATCACCTGGCCCTTCACGCTCTGGGGGCTTGACATGGTTGGACCCCTTAAAGGGGGAACCCACAAGCAAAAATACCTACTGGTCATGGTGGATAAATTCACCAAATGGATAGAGGCCAAGCCTGTTAAGACGGCCGAATCCGGACTGGTGATAGACTTCATATCAGGAGTCGTACACCATTACGGTGTCCCCACAGCATCATCATTGATAACGGCACGAACTTTACGGCCGACAAGGTCAAACTCTGGTGCAAAAACATGGGTATCAAGCTCGACTACGCTTCAATCTATCACCCTCAAACTAACGGTCAAGTCGAGCAAGCAAATGGTCTAATTATGAGCGGCATCAAACCCAGATTAGTGCTGTCCCTCAAGGAATCTAACACGCATTGGGTAGAGGAGCTCGACTCCGTACTCTGGGGGCTGCGGACCACTCCGAATCGCACGACCGGATTCACACCATTCTTTATGGTATACGCATGAGGCAGTTACGCCTGCGACATAATTCATGACTCACCTCGCGCGGCGCATGTACGAAGAAAGAGAAGCCGAGCTCGATCGGCAGGACAGTTGGACGCCTTGGAGGAGGAGCGTGGCGTAGCAAAAGCCCGTTCCGCATTCTATCAACAGCAGGCTCAAGATATCAAAGCAGAGAAGTACGGGCCAAAACTTACAATGTTGGCGAGCTAGTTCTATGCCTGCCGGACAAGAAAAAGGACAAACTCAAGCCCAAATGGGAATGTCCCTTTATCATCGACCAAGTCCTGACCGGTGGAGCGTACCGTCTGCGATATGCATAGGATAACCGACTCGAGCCGAACCCATGGAACGCAGCCCGTCTCCGAAGATTCTACGCCTAGCGCTGGATTCTAAGTTCGTCTCCTTCCTCTGTCCATATTTTACACTTTAGCTGTCTTCTATTTTTCTCCTTCTCCCTTCTTTTTTTCTCTTTTCTTCCAACCTTTGAAGGCTCGTTAGCGCATTGTTCGCACACACTTGACGCGCTATCCGCGCTCATTGTACCTGGAGGCTCATTTCACAGAAGCTTATTTATAAGGGCTTCATGCCCAATACATGTGTCACACTTCCGCATGTACCTTTTATTCACCATTATATGCATCGATATGACTTAAGTTTTGGCCAAGCTGGGTTGCCTGGCTCCTGTGCTTACCCCTACGTTCTCGATTGTTCGGCTAGGTGGTAAAGGGAGCACCTCTACGATTGTTATTGTCGGGTCAGCCGGACGTGTACCTCAGACTGGGTGAAGCCGAAAGCTAGCGTTCTTAAGAGAATATTCGGTCGGTGAACTAAAAGAAGATTTCTTACCTATTTATTTATCTGCCCCCAGATGTTTTTCTGCTTTTTTCGCAGTCCGGACATGCACTTTAGGGAATGCCTCCCAGGGAAAGGAACCCCTAACGGAACTATTCTCCCTGGAAGATGTTTCTTACTAACCATGTAATATAACATAACTAGTTGGGCACTTGTCTGATAAAGCGCTAATGACCCCTACGCCTGGTCTCCATGCATGCCCCGGTTTTTATATAACCGCGAGGGTATTCGGACACACTCCGGACTACTGGGTCCCGAGGTTGAAGCGAAAAGGTCCGCTATGACAAACGATCTACAATCCGTCTAGAAGGCATTTTACATGTCACCTTAAATTACATAGTCAATTTGACTGATTGTATTCCTCTTCAATGCCATCTAACAGCTGTCTAGTTTACATTCCTGCTGGAATACTTTGCGCCAATTCTACCGGCCGTACACTAAGCTCACAGGATCTCCTTCCCATCGGGCCCCACAGTCCGACCTCGCCATGTGGTTTGGGTCAGCCTTCGTGTACGCGTCTTCACCATGGCCCGAGCCTCCTGGTGCCTTGACGACAGCCGATATCTTCCATAATTGAAGCGGCACCGTGCTCCACGGAGCCCCTCCAAGAACTACCCAAGGCCTTCGGCAGGGAGACAGATGGCCACAAGGCTGGCGACGCTTTTCATCACTGCCGAACTCGTTAAATGCAGTTGTAAGAGCTCGGGAAGAAGGTCACCCGTAGAACCGGGCATTTCCTCTGCAGGACGGCCTGTGAGCATACCTACAGACATAACTCTATTAGTCGACTTCCTCGCCGAACTCTTTTTTCAAAGTTCGTTTAAGCACTTACTAAAAATGTCGCGTCGAAGCCGCCGATTCTCCTTAACGGAGTCGATACCGGGCACGAACATTTTTAGTTCCTCACCCAGCTGGGTGTTGGCATCTTGGAGATTATTTTTCTCCTGCCTCACCCTCGTAAGCACGTTCTCGCCGGCCTTTAACCGGCGCAAGAGTTGTTGCTTGTCCGGATCTACCCCGGCGCCATCTGCAATGTTATTGTCAGATTTATACACACGCCGCACTTCACAACATACTTATTGATACGTCTCCAACGTATCTTTAATTTTTTATTGCTCCATGCTACTTTATCTACTGTTTTAGGCAATATTGGGCTTTATTATCCACTTTTATATTACTTTTGGGACTAACCTATTAACCGGAGGCCCAACCCAGATTTGTTATTTTATGCCTATTTCAGTGTTTCGAGGAAAAGGAATATCAGACGGAGTCAAAACAGAACGAAATCAGCTGGAGAAGTTATTTTTGGAAGGAAACCCACCTGATGGACTTGGACCCCACGTCAGAAGATACGGGAGGTTCTCACGAGGGTGGGGGTTGCGCCCTCCCCCCTGGGCGCGCCCCCCTGCCTCGTGGGGCCCCCGTAGCTCCAATGACGTACTCCTTTCACCCATATATACCGTCGTACCCTAAAACTTCTAGAACAGAGATTAGATCAGGAGTTCCGCCGCCGCAAGCCTCCGGAACCACCAAAAACCAATCGGGACCCCCTTCCGATACCCTGCCGGAGGGGGATCCATCTCCGGTGGCCATCTTCATCATCCCAGCGCTCTCCATGACGAGGAGGGAGTAGTTCACCCTCGGGGCTGAGGGTGTGTACCAGTAGCTATGTGTTTGATCTCTCTCTCTCTCTCTCTCGTGTTCTTGAGGTGATACGATCTTGATGTATCCCGAGCTTTGCTATTGTAGTTGGGTCTTATGATGTTTCTCCCCCTCTACTCTCTTGTGATGAATTGAGTTCCCCCATTGAAGTTATCTTATCGGATTGAGTCTTTTATGAACACTTGATGTATGTCTTGCCGTGATTATCTGTGGTGACAATGGGATATCATGTGCCACTTGATGTATGTTTTGGTGATCAACTTGCGGGTTTCGTGACATTGGGAACCTATGCATAGGGGTTGGCACACGTTCTTGATTCTTCGGTAGAAACTTTGGGGCACTCTTTGAAGTACTTTTATGTTGGTTGGATGAATATGAGATTGTGTGATGCATATCATATAATCATGCCCACGGATACTTGAGGTGACAATGAGTATCTAGGTGACATTAGGATTTTGGTTGATTTGTGTCTTAAGGTGTTATTCTAGTACGAACTCTATTATAGATCGATCTGAAAGAATAAATTTGTGGTGGTTTCGTACCCGACCATAATCTCTACGTTTGTTCTACGCTATTAGTGTCTTTGGAGTGACTCTTTGTCGCATGTTGAGGCTTGTCATATGTTCTATCTATGTTATTATTGTTGAGAGAACTTGCACTAGTGAAAGTATGAACCCTAGGCCTTGTTTCCTATCATTGCAATACCGTTTACGCTCACGTTTACCACTTGTTACCTTGCTGTTTTTATTATTTCAGATTACAAAAACCTATATCTACCATCCATAATACACTTGTATCACCATCTCTTCGCCGAACTAGTGCACCTATACAATTTACCATTGTATTGGGTGTGTTGGGGACACAAGAGACTCTTTGTTATTTGGTTGCAGGGTTGCTTGAGAGAGACCATCTTCATCCTACGCTTCCCACGGATTGATAAACCTTAGGTCATCCACTTGAGGGAAATTTGCTACTGTCCTACAAACCTGTGCACTTGCAGGCCCAATAACGTCTACAAGAAGAAGGTTGTGTAGTAGACATCACTAATCTTTTAAAAGCGTATATTACCAGAGGGGGTCTCTTTGGCTTCCCCTGTCGCGGCTTGTGCGGCCTCAAGTTGGGCTTTGCACTCTTCAAGCTCTGGGACAGTTGGGTATTCTTTTCTCAGAAGGTCCTGCACAATAAATGATCCTTAAATCAGTTATTCTAACTATTTCAAGTCTCGGGACTCTTGGCATATATAATCATTAAATTTCCTCACTCGCATGTCTTTTACATACTGCTCTGTGGCTCTGGCTAGACCATCTTGAGCGGCACGGAGGTGCGCATCTCCCGAATTAAAGGCGTTCAATGCCTCTTGGGAGAAACATGTGTCATGAAGAATTGTCCGGCGGCGCCTGTGATTCATGGCACTCTCCACCTCGGAGTTGGTGGCGGACAATCTGTCGGCATCCTCTGTCGGAGGAGCATCCGACGCACGCCTCGTGTTCGCCTCTGCTTCTGGGCCTGGCTGGCGGAGGCTCGATTGGCAACCTCTCCGGATATAGTCCGGCGAGCGCTCTTTTTCCTGAAGAGAGCACGAGCGTTAGAATGCCTTCCAGAATAAAACCTGGGAATAAGGTGACACGCCATACCGTTGCGCCGGCATTTCAATCCGGACCACACTTCTTTTTAGCCTGCTGGGCCGTGCTGTCCCTTTTTGGTTAGCCGCCGCAGGCTCAGCCTTCTGCCTCAAGGGCTCCCCCTGCAAAACACTGTTGGTATACGGTGATAAAAAATAAGCATGGATGATTCATTCTCAAAGTATTGGGGCTTCGGTCTCAGTTACCTGTGAGGCTGGAAGTATTCCGGGGTAATCGGCCGTAATGGCAACCAGGGCATTATCAATGCTCAGTTGGTGAAATACCCCATTGATCAGCTCCACCGGTATGTCCGGATCCTCTTGGGAGGCCGGATCGAGGAACCGTTCCAGATCTTCGGGTTATGGAGGCAGGCTGTTTATATCCTTTACGGCCTGGCGCAGTTCCTGCGTTGAAATCACAAAATGAGATACTTGACTATGGGAATATGGATCGGATGGGCAAAAAGAAATGTCCGCTTACCCATCTTGGAGGATTGTTCATAGAAAATCCGTCATGTGGATTGACGCAAAGAAATTCCTCCTCTTCTCCCTTGTACAATGCGGACAAGGTCTTCATTAGATCGGCGATCGATCCCTGCCCCTTACGGCCATGGCGGGTGGCATCATCCTCCCCGTTGAAATCCCACATGGGGTGGCCTCTATACTGGAGCGGCTGCACCCCCCGCATAATGCATGTGGCCATGACCCCGATCATGGTCAGTCCGGAATGAGCCAACAACCTTATTCGGCTCATCAGGTAAAGGGTGTCCCTGTCATTTTCCCTCTGAGGGCTCCGTGGACGCCAGCTTAGGCGTTTCTTCAAAGGAGCATTACTGAACTCCGGGAGGCCGATCCGAACAGGGTCCGGCAGGGGGACATCTTCTATATAAAACCATTCCGAAGGCCAGTCTTCGGACGCCTTCTTCGGGGTTCCGGATAGATATCCGGTCCCGGCGATGCGCCATAGTTCGGCTCCGCCCACTTGATATATCGACCCCTCCCGAGAGCGAAGTGCGAGCGAGAACAACCTCTTCCACAGCGCGAAATGAGCCTCGATGCCCAAAAACAGCTCGGAAAGGGCCACGAAGCCCGCAATATGCCGAATGGAGGCAGGCGTAAGGTTGTGCGACTGGAGGCCATAGAACTCCAGAAGCCCCCGGAGAAACAGATGAATTGGAAATCCGAGCCCTCTTATCAAATAAGGGATAAGGCATACCTGCTCTCCTCGGGATGGACTGGGGACGCTCTCCGCTTGTTTTCCGCCCTTATAGGTGGCGAGTCCGGCTCGAACCGGAACCATGAAGGCTGGGGAAGAAACCCTTGGTTTGGGCGTCACTAACTCATTGTGCATGGGCGGAGCATCTCTCCCAATCTCCAGGCTGAGGACAAGGAGGACGAGAGGAGGAGCCGCGTCGACTGTCCATGATGGAATGGGTTTCTATCAGATGCGCTCCGATGAAAGCTCGCGAAGGGAAGATGGTGTGATTCGGATCTAGATCCTCGTCTCTTATATAGGCAGCATATTTGCGCAGCTAGGGGGGTAAATATAAAAATACCTTGGCTTTTCGCATTCGTTCAACACGTGGAAGATGGCCATTATTGGGCGTGGAAGCCAAGGAGCGCGATATTTGCGAGAAGCCGGACACTATTCAAACAGGTACACTGGATTTGGAGAAGAACCCGCCTTGCAATGCCGAAGACAATCTACGCACCGGACTCGTCGTCATGATAGCCTGGTTCGGGGGCTACTGAGGGAGTCCCAGATTAGGGGGTGTCCGGATAGCCGGAATATGACCTTTGGCCGGACTCCTGGACTATGAAGATACAAGATTGAAGACTTCATCCCGTGTCCGGATGGGACTTTCCTTGGCGTGGAAGGCAAGCTTAGCGATACGGATATGTAGATCTCCTACCATTGTAACCGACTCTGTGTAACCCTAACCCTCTTGGTGCTTATATAAACCGAAGGGTTTTAGTCCATAGGACGAACAACAATCATACCATAGGCTAGCTTCTAGGGTTTAGCCTCTCTGATCTCGTGGTAGATCTACTCTTGTACTACCCATATCATCAATATTAATCAAGCAGGAGTAGGGTTTTACCTCCATCAAGAGGGCCCGAACCTGGGTAAAAACACCGTGTCCCTTGTCTCCTGTTACCAACCGCCTAGACGCACAGTTCGGGACCCCCTACCCGAGATCCGCCGGTTTTGACACCGACACCCTCCCTCGCTCGAAACCCTAGCAAAGTCCCCGCCGCCGCCGCCGCCGCCGCAAGGCCTCCATTGTCAACATCTCCCGGTTTGCCCGTGCAGCTTACCCACCGATCTCCATACCCAGGCCGCCCTGAGTTTCTTAGATGACGCCTGCCAAACGCCCCCTTTCCCATAGATCCTCATCCCCAATCCAGAGCGTGGCAGCCTAAGCCCAACTACGCTTCCCGTGGAGCTCGAGGGGCGACTCACCCAAAAGAGGTGTATAGCGGTCTCTTCGCCCGACATCGCCGAGGAAGCTAATGACCATTTTTGGCGGCAAGCACTCAAGCAGCAGGCTAGAGTATGCGGGCATGTCTTCTCCACCGGCTATGACATCGAGGTCATCGACAGCGACGACCTGAGGCGGGCTGTGTCACAGGTTAAGTGGCCCACTGTCGGTGTCAAAACCGGCGGATCTCGGGTAGGGGGTCTTGAACTGTGCATCTAGGCGGATGGTAACATGAGACAAGGGACACAATGTTTTTACCCAGGTTCGGGCCCTCTCGATGGAGGTAAAACCCTACTCCTTCTTGATTAATATTGATGATATGGGTAGTACAAGAGTAGATCTACCACGAGATCAGAGAGGCTAAACCCTAGAAGCTAGCCTATGGTATCATTGTTGTTCGTCCTACGGACTAAAACCCTCCGGTTTATATAGGCACCGAAGAGGGTTAGGGTTACACAGAGTCAGTTACAATGGTAGGAGATCTACATATCCAGACGCCAAGCTTGCCTTCCACGCCAAGGAAAGTTCCATCCGGACACGGGACGAAGTCTTCAATCTTGTATCTTCATAGTCCAGGAGTCCGGCGAAAGGTCATAGTACAGCCATCCGGACTCCCCCTAATCCGGGACTCCCTCAGTAGCCCCCGAACCAGACTTCAATTACGACGAGTCCGGCGCATAGATTGTCTTCGGCATTGCAAGGCGGGTTCTTCTCCAAATCCTGTGTACCTGTTGAATAGTGCCCGGCTTCTCATAAATATCGCGCTCCTTGGCTTCCACGCCCAGTAATGGCCATCTTCCACATGTTGAACGAATGCGAAAAGCCAGGGTATTTTTACATTTACCCCCCTAGCTACGCAAATGAGCTGCCTATATAAGAGACGAGGATCTAGATCCGAATCACACTATCTTCCCTTCACGAGCTTTCATCGGAGCGCATCTGACAGAAATCCATTCCATCATGGACATTCGACGCGGCTCCTCCTCTCTCCCTCCCAGTCCTCAGCCTGGAGATTGGGAGAGATGCTCCGTCCCGCACAGCGAGCTAGTGACGCTCCAAACCAAGGGATTTCTTCCCCCAGCCTTCATGGTTCCGGTTCGAGCCGGACTCGCCATCTATAAGGGCGGAAAACAAGCGGAGAGCGTCCCCAGTCCCTCCCAAGGAGAGCGGGTATGCCTTGTCCCTTATTTGATAAGAGGGCACGGATTTCCAATTCATCCATTTCTCCGGGGGCTCCTGGAGTTCTATGGCCTCCAGTTGCACAACCTTACGCCTGCCTCCATTCTGCATATTGCGGGCTTTGTGGCCCTTTGCAGCAGTTTTGGGCATCGAGGCTCATTTCGCGCTGTGGAAGAGGTTGTTCGCCTCGCACCCGCTCTCGGGAGCGGTCGATATGTCAAGTGGGCGGAGCCGAACTATGGTGCATCGCGGGACCGGATATCTATCCGAACCTCAAGAAGGCGTCCAAGACTGGCCTTTGGAATGGTTTATATAGAAGATGTCCCCTGCCGGACCTGCTGAATCGGCCTCCGGAGTTCAAGAATGCTCCTTTGAAGAAACGCCTAAGCTGGCGCCCACGGAGCCCTCGGAGGGAAAATGACAGGACGTCCTTTACCGATGAGCGAATAAGGTTGTTGGCTCATTCCGGACTGACCATGATCGGGTCATGGCCACATGCATTATGCGGGGTGCAGCCGCCCAAAGATAGGGGCCACCCATGTGGGATTTCAACGGGAGGATGATGCCACCGCCATGGCCGTAAGGGGCCGGGATCGGTCGCTGATCTGATGAAGATCTTGTCCGCATTATACAAGGGAGAAGAGGAAGAATTTCTTCGCGTCAATCCTCAGGACGGGTTTTCTATGAACAATCCTCCAAGCTGGGAAACGGACATTTCTTTTTGTCTATCCGATCCATATTCCCATAGTCAAGTATCTCATTTTGTGATTTCGATGCAGGAACTGCGCCAGGCCGTAAAGGATATAAGCAGCCTGCCTCCACAACCCGAAGATCCGGAACGGTTCCTCGATCCGGCCTCCCAAGAGGATCCGGACATATCGGTGGAGCTGATCGACGGGGTATTTCACCAGCTGAGCATTGATAACGCCCCGGTTGCCGTTACGGCCGATTACCCCGGAATACTTCCCGCCTCGTAGGTAACTGAGACCGAAGCCCCAATACTTTGAGAATGATTCGTCCTTGCCTATTTTTGGTCACTGTACACCAACGGTGTTTTGCAGGGGGGGGCCTTGAGGCGGAAGGCCGGGCCTGCGGCGGCTGGCCAACAAGGGGCAGCATGGCCCAGCGGGCTAAAAAGAAGTTCGGTCCAGACTGAAGCGTCGGCGCAACGGTATGGCGTATCACCTTATTCCCAGGTTTTATTCCGGAAGGCATACTTACGCTCGTGCTCTCTTCAGGAAAAAGAGCGCTCGCCGGACTATGTCCGGGGAGGTTGCCAATCAAGCCTCCGCCAGCCAGACTTCAAAGCCAGGCCCAGAAGCGGAGGCGAACACGAGGCGTGCGTCGGATGCTCCTCCGACAGAGGATGCCAACAGATTTTCCGCCACCAACTCCGAGGTGGAGAGTGCCATGAATCACAGGCGCCGCCGGACGATTCTTCGTGACACATGTTTCTCCCAAGAGGCATTGAATGCCTTCAATTCGGGAGATGCGCACCTCCGTGCCGCTCAAGATGGTCTAGCCAGAGCCATGGAGCAGTATGTAAAAGACATACGAGTGAGGAAATTTAACAGTTATATATGCCAGTAGCCCCCGAGACTTGAAATAGTTAGAATAACTGATTTAAGGATCATTTATTGTGGAGGATCTTAAAGAAAAGAATACCCAAATGTCCCAGGAGCTTGAAGAGTGCAAACCCCAACTTGAGGCTGCACAAGCGCGACGATGTGGGAAGCCAAAGACCCCTCTCGGTAATATCGTTTTTAAAAGATAAGTATGTTGTGAAGTGCGGCTTGTGTATAGATCTGACAATAACATTGCAGATGGCGCCGGGGTAGATCCGGACAAGCAACAACTCTTGCGCCGGTTAAAGGCCGGCGAGAACGTGCTTACGAGGGTGAGGCAGGAGAAAAATAATCTCCAAGATGCCAACACCCAGCTGGGTGAGGAACTAAAAGATGTTCGTGCCCAGCTGTCGACTCATTAAGGAGAATCGTGACTCTGACGCGGCATTTTAGTAAGTGCTTAAATGAACTTTGAAAAAGAGTTCGGCGAGGAAGTCGACTAATGAGTTATGTCTCAGAGGTATGCTCACAGCCGCTCTGCAGAGGAAATGCCCGGTTCTATGGGTGACCTTCTTCCCGAGCTCTTATAACTACCCGAACGAGTTCGGTGGTGATGAAAGGCGTCGCCTGTGCCTTGTGGCCATCTCTCCCTGCCCGAGGGCCTTGGGAGCTTGCGAGAGAGGCTCCAGGGGCGGGCGGCGCTCCGATTATGGAAGATATCGGCTGCCGTCAAAGGCGCCAGGAGGCTGGGCCATGGTGAAGACGCGGTACACGAGGGCTGACCCAAACCACATGGCCGAGGTCGGACCTGTGGGACCTGATGGGAAGGAGATCCCTGTGAGCTTAGTGTACGGCCAGGTAGAATTGGCCGTGAAGTATTACCTGCAGGACTCTAAACTAGACAGCCTATTAGATGGCATTGAAGAGGAATACAATCAGTCAAATTGACTATGTAATTTAAGGTGACATGTAAAATGCCTTCTAGCCGGATTGTAGATCGTTTGTCATAGCGGACCTTTTCGCTTCAACCTCGGGACCCAGTAGTCCGGAGTGTGTCCGAATACCCTCGCGGTTATATAAAAACCGGGGCATGCGTGGAGACCAGGCGTAGGGGTCATTAGTGCTTTATCAGACAAGTGCCCAACTAGTTATGTTATATTACATGGTTAGTAAGAAACATCTTCCAGGGAGAATAGTTCCGTTAGGGGTTCCTTTCCCTGGGAGGCATGCCCTAAAGTGCATGTCCGGACTGCGAAAAAAGCAGAAAAACATCTGGGGGCAGATAAATAAATAGGTAAGAAATCTTCTTTTAGTTCACCGACCAAATATTCTCTTAAGAACGCTAGCTTTCGGCTTCACCCAATCTGAGGTACACATCCGGCTGACCTGGCAGTAACAATCGCAGAGGTGCTCCCTTTACCACCTAGCCGAACAATCGGGAACGTAGGGGTAAGCACAGGAGCCAGGCAACCCAGCTTGGCCAAAACTTAAGTCATATCGATGCATATAATGGTGAATAAAAGGTACATGCGGAAGTGTGACACATGTATTGGGCATGAAGCCCTTATAATTAAGCTTCTATGAAAGAAGCCCCCAGGTACAATGAGCGTGGATAGCGCGTCAAGTGTGTGCGAACAATGCGCTAAAGAGCCTTCAAAGGCTGGAAAGAAAAAGGAGGGAAAAGGAGAAAAATAGAAGACAGCTAAAATATAAAATATGGACAGAAGAAGGAGACGAACTCAGAATCCGGCGCTAGGCGTAGAATCTTCGGAGACGGACTGTGTTCCATGGGTTCGGCTCGAGTCGGTTATCCGATGCATCTCGCAGATTGTAGGCTCCACCGGTCAGGACTTGGTCGATGATAAAGGGACCTTCCCATTTGGGCTTTAGTTTGTCCATTTTCTTGTCCGACAGGCGTAGAACTAGCTCGCCAACATTGTAAGTTTTGGCCCGTACTTCTCGGCTTTGATATCTTCGAGCCTGCTGTTGATAGAATGCGGAACGGGCTTTTGCTACGTCACACTCCTCCTCCAAGGCGTCCAAACTGTCCTGCTGATCGAGCTCGGCTTCTCTTTCTTCGTACATGCGCACGCGAGCTAAGTCATGAATTATGTCGCAGGGCAGAACTGCCTCTGCGCCGTATACCATAAAGAATGGTGTGAATCCGGTCGTGCGATTCGGAGTGGTCCGCAGCCCCCAGAGTACGGAGTCGAGCTCCTCTACCCAGTGCGTGTTAGATTCCTTGAGGGACCGCACTAATCTGGGTTTGATGCCGCTCATGATTAGACCATTTGGTCGCTCAACTTGACCGTTAGTTTGAGGGTGATAGACTGAAGCGTAGTCGAGCTTAATGCCCATGTTTTTGCACCAGAGTTTGACCTCGTCGGCTGTAAAGTTCGTGCCATTATCAGTGATGATGCTGTGGGGGACACCGTAACAATGTACGACCCCTGATATGTAGTCTATCACCGGTCCGGATTCGGCCGTCTTGACAGGCTTAGCCTCTATCCATTTGGTGAATTTGTCCACCATGACCAGTAGGTATTTTTGCTTGTGGGTTCCCCCTTTAAGGGGTCCGACCATGTCAAGCCCCCAGACTGCGAAGGGCAAGGTGATGGGTATAGTTTTGAGGGTGGTGGGTGGCATGTGGCTTTGATTAGCAAAGAGTTGGCATCCGACGCATCGTTGGACTAAGTCCTGAGCATCTGCCCGGGCCGCCGCCAATAAAATCCATCATCAAGGCCTTGCCTACAAGGGCCCGGGCTGCGGCGTCGTGCCCGCCGAGTCCGGCATGAATTTCAGCCAGAAGATTTCGCCCTTCCTCTTCGGAGATACACCTTTGAAGGACTCCGGTTGTGCTTTTCTTATAAAGCTCTCCCTCATGGACTTTGTAGGCTTTAGATCGCCGCACTACGCAGCGGGCCTTGTTTTGGTCCACGGGAAGTTCCTGCCTGGTTAGGTAGGCTAGGAATGGTTCTGTCCACGGGGCAATGACTGCCATTATTACGTGAAATGAGGGTGTTATTTCGCTGGTAGAACCACCAAGCGTGTCGAGAATGTTTGGTGTGGGGCAAGGCGGTTGGGTCGGGTTGTTATTTCCGGACTCTCCTCCCATGATACGGATGGCTTGAACAGCTCTCTAGGAAGATGTTGGGGACAGCATCGCTTTGCGCCGCGCGTGCCAACACGTCTGCTGCCTGGTTGTTATCCCGGCTATATGGTGAAATTCGAGCCCCTAGAACCGAGCTGACATTTTAGGACGGCATTGCGATAGGCTGCCATTTTCGGATCCTTGGCATCAAAGTCTCCATTTATTTGGGATATCGCGAGGTTGAATCCTCGCGCACCTCTAGGCGTTGAATGCCCATGGAGACCGCCATCCGGAGACCATGTAGAAGGGCCTCGATTCGCCGCGTTGTTGGAGTCCGTATACATTATCTCGAGTACGATTGAATCAGATCTCCGGTTGGGGATGTCGAACGACGCCACTCCCTCGTGCCAGCCAACATTTTGGAGCCGTCAAGTGCATTATCCAGTTGGAATATGTGCCATACTCTTTAGGGAGTTCGGCTTCGGTCCATTCGGCGACGAAGTCGGCCAAAACTTGCGACTTAATAGCTCTTCGTGGCTTATAGGTTATGTCGAATGGGAGGAGCTCAATGGCCCATTTGGCAATCCGGCCCGTCGTGTCGCGGTTGTTTATAATGTCATTAAGGGGTACTTCAGAGGCTAATGTTATTGAACACTCTTGAAAGTAGTGTCGCAGCTTCCGGGATGCCATAAATACCGCGTACGCTATCTTTTGATAATGCGGGTACCGCGACTTGCATGGAGTTAGGACAGTGGACACGTAGTAAACTGGTTTTTGAAGGGGGAACTTGTGTCCGTCCGTTTCTCGTTCGACAATGACCACCGCGCTTACAACTTGATGAGTTGCCGCGATGTACAATAGCATTGGTTCGCCCATGTTAGGCGCAGCCAGGACCGGGTTTGTTGCCAATATGGCTTTTATTTCTTCGAGTCCGGCCGTGGCGGCATCCGTCCACTCGAAGTGTTCGTTGCGTCGGAGGAGGTGATAAAGGGGTAATGCCTTTTCTCCCAAACGGGGGATAAAGCGGCTTAGAGCCGCCACGCATCCAGTCAACTTTTGTATTTGTTTGAGGTCTTTTGGGATATCCAATTGTGACAGAGCTCGGATCTTGGCTGGGTTTGCTTCAATTCCTCTACCGGATACAATGAAGCCCAAGAGCTTTCCGGCTGGTACACCGAAAACGCATTTTTCTGGGCTGAGATTGATGTCATATGTTCGGAGATTATCGAATGTGAGCCTCAAGTCATCTACTAGAGTTTCGACATGCTTGCTTTTGACGACCACATCATCTACGTATGCCTCCACTGTTTTGCCGATCTGGTTTACCAGACATGTCTGAATCATGCGCTGATATGTTGCGCTGGCGTTTTTGAGCCCGAAGGGCATTGTGTTGAAGCAAATTGGCCGTATGGAGTGATGAATGCCGTTGCGGCTTGGTCAGGCTCTGCCATCTTAATTTGGTGGTAGCCGGAGTATGCGTCAAGGAAACACAATGAATCGTGTCCTGCGGTAGCGTCGATGATTTGATCGATGTGCGGGAGGGGGAAGGGATCCTTTGGGCAAGCCTTGTTGAGGTCCTTGAAATCGACGCATAGGCGCCAGGATTTGTCCTTCTTTGGTACCATCACCAGGTTTGCTAGCCAGTCCGGATGTTTTATATCTCTGATGAATCCGGCCTCCAATAGTTTGGCTAGCTCCTCTCCCATGGCATGTCTCTTGGGTTCGGAGAAACGCCGAAGAGCCTGTTTGACTAGCTTGAACCCTTTTAGGATGTTTAGGATGTGCTCGGCCAGCCGGGTGGGATTCTGGCATGTCCAAGGGTGCTGTAAAATGTCCCAATTTTCGCGTAAGAATTCTCTTAGTGCAGCATCTACATCAGGATTTAATTGTGCCCCGATGGAGGCCGTTTTTGTAGGGTCCGTTGGATGTACTTGGAATTTTACTATTTCGTCCGCTGGTTTGAAGTAAGTGGACTTGGATCTCTTATCGAGTATCACATCGTCCCTATTCACCGTGGAGCGCAGCGCAGTGAGTTACTCGGCCGCTAGGGCTTCGGATAGTGCCTCAAGGGCCAGTGCGGCTGTCTTATTTTCAGCGCGGAGTTCTATGTCCGGGTCACTAGCAAGAGTGATGATTCTGTTGGGCCCGGGCATTTTGAGCTTCATGTACCCATAATGGGGTATAGCTTGAAAAATTGTGAATGCCTCTCGCCCTAATATAGCGTGGTATCCGCTGCTGAACGGGGCCACTTGGAACGTGACTTCCTCGGACCTGTAATTGTCCGGCGTGCCGAACACCACATCCAGTTTGATTTTTCCTGTACAGCGTGCTTCCCGACTGGGGATTATTACTCTAAAGGTTGTGCTGCTTCGCTCAATGCGGCTCCATTCTATTTCCATTTTTCGGAGGGTTTCCTCGTAAATGAGGTTCAATCCGCTGCCACCGTCCATGAGTACCTTGGTAAGGCGAAAGCCGTCCACTATCGTACTGAGGACCAATGCGGCTGGTGCTCGGGCTGTTCGGAATTTAGGTTCGTCACTGGAATTAAAGGTAATAGCCGTGTCACTCCATGGGTTTATTGTTTTTTTTACCATGAGCAGTAGGAAAGGCTCCTACTGTGTTACTATATTATAATAATAATAATGCTGTACAATGTGTATTTACATGATGGGGGGGGGAGATATATGTTGCCAACTTTGTGGCAAGTAGCACTAAGAAAAACAAAAAGAAACCACTAAAGGGAGTGCACAAGGTTCAGCACAAGGAGCCTATGCTCCTCCTTGACTCTATGTTGAAGAAGCCCAAAGTCTCTCTTGAATCTGTCCAGACAGGAGGTGAGAGAGGGTGTTATTGCTCGGAAATGCTTGTTATTCCTTTCCTTCCAAATACTCCAGGCTGCCACAATGAATTTCTCAAGGAACAGAGGGGTGGGATGAGAGTTTCTGTGATCTTCAACAGATTGTATTCGGCCAAGGAAAGGTTCCCAATGAAGCCCAAGTTTGGCCCAACAGAGTTTACTGAAAGTGCATGTGAAGATCATATGTTCCACCGTTTCCTCAATGTTCAAACCACATAGGAGGCAGTTGTGGTCATCTCAAATGTTGTAGTGCCTCCGTTTCAACATGTTCCGCGTATTGAGCCTGTCATGGAAGAGCAACCAAGCAAAGACTTTCAACTTCATCGTGCATTTTGAATCCCAAATCCATCCATGGGTTTATTGTTGCTACTTGGTAGACTTCGGAAAGGCTACGGAGTGTTCGTTTCCGCATATTATTTGATGCGAAAGTCTCAAAGACCGTTAATACCGTACTGGTATCCCTGGGCTGGTGCTCTAGAGCTAGAAGCTCTTCGCCACTTTTGGCCACCTGCCGTAGTATCCAACATGCTCTAAGGCTATGAGTTGGAGTGGCGCCCTCTGTACTATGAATTTTACAGGGTCCATTGAGCCATTCCTCCAGTACGGTTCCATGCCCTATAGAGGGTTCTTGCTTTTTGGTATTTAACCCAGGTGCCTAGCGATGATGCACCCTTTTATTTCGGACTGGGGTTGTATTCAAGGCCGGATTGTCCCAAAATCTTGCTTCGGTTTTCCATGCGCTTTCCATCACACAGTACTTTCGTACTATGGACGCCAAGTCAGCAAAGCGTGTAATGTCACGGCGACTTATTGCGTTGAGGATCCCGTTGTCCGTGCAATTATTGCAGAAGAATGAGATTGCGTCCTCCTCGCGGCAGTCCTTTATCGTGTCCATAACCAGGAGGAATCTGGCACAGTAATGGTGTACTGTTTCTGCGGGCTCTTGCCGAATTTGAGATAGGTCGCTTATGTTTGGGTGGGCGGGTGGAATTAAATCCGGAACCGTGCCCGATCTAAGACTTAAGGGCCAAGGAGCTTCCGAACTTGGAAGCTTGGATTCTTGGATGTTGTCCAATGAATCTAGCCCGCTGCCTGACTTTAGGTTCAGGGCTTGAGGACGTCCTCTCCTCGCGGGAATCCGCATGGAGGATCGAATCCGGACGTAGCTAGTCCTTAAGATATAAGAAGGGTTGTCGATTGTTCCTCTACCACAGCAACATGGTGGGTAACACGGGAGAGTTAATCTCTCTCGATCGGGTTTAGGCCCAATCGATCATAGTCATAGCGACTCCCTGGGGCGGCGCGATCCAAGAGCTCGTTTAAGGAAGAGAGCTCCATCAGATCTAACTGCTCGGCGAGCTCTGAGTTAACGTGAAGATTGCTTTCAATGACCCGCGAAGTCATCGTCGGCACGGCGGCCGAACAGGCGGTCATAAGAAAACCGCCTACCCGGATAGTTTGGCCGATAGCCAAAGCTTGTTTAGCAACAGTGTTGTCTTTAAAGAAGGGATGAGGCATCCTTCCTGACGGCGACGACATAGAGGAACTCTCAATGAAAGCACCAATGTCGGTGTCAAAACCGGCGGATCTCTGGTAGGGGGTCCCGTACTGTGCGTCTACGCGGATGGTAACAGGAGACAAGGGACACTATGCTTTTACCCAGGTTCGGGCCCTCTAGATGGAGGTAAAACCCTACTCCTGCTTGATTAATATTGAAGATATGGGTAGTTCAAGAGTAGATCTACCACGAGATCAGAGAGGCTAAACCCTAGAAGCTAGCCTATGGTATGATTGTTGTTCGTCCTACGGACTAAAGCCCTCCGGTTTATATAAGCACCGAAGAGGGTTAGGGTTACACAGATTCGGTTACAATGGTAGGAGATCTACATATCCATATCGCCAAGCTTGCCTTCCACGCCAAGGAAAGTCCCATCCGGACACGGGACGAAGTCTTCAATCTTGTATCTTCATAGTCCAGGAGTCCGGCCAAAGGTCATAGTCCGGCTATTCGGACACCCCCTAATTCGGGACTCCCTCAGAGGGTGTGTGTGTGTGTGTGCACCCGAGGTGGTTTTGGTGTGTGTGTGTGTGTGTGGAGGGGGGAGTGGGGTGTTTGAGGAAATGACGTGGGTACTGAAAATTTTACTAGGCGGGAGTGAAATGCCGGGCTATTGAAAATTTTGATGATAGTGCATCACACACGGTCCGGAGATAACAACCGTGTGTTATGAAACAGAAAAACCCTTGACGCGGGCAGATATTTTCTAGGGATGCAGGCGAGATTTGGAACAAGAAACATCGCACACGGTCCGGAGATAACAACCGTGTGTTATGAAACAGAAAAACCCTCGAGGCGGGCAGATATTTTCTAGAGGGGGAGCCTCATGGAGCACAATGTACTGTGCGGATGTGTGCGTGACAGGTGCACCGGTGTGGCACATGGTTAGTTTGAGTGAACCGTATCTGTTGCATCATCGACTTGTCTAATGTTCATAAATTTGGCAAAAAATGACGTGGGAGAGGGTCAGAACACGAACACACTTGCATGTGGACCAAATTTATGTATCAAAAGGGTGGTTTGATTTTCAAATACCAAATGCAACTTCAATGTGGCACCTCTCTCGCAAAGAGCATGGTATTGCTTGCCCCCACCCCCACCCCCCTCGTGTCAGCACGAAGGGAATCCTAAGCTATGAATGCATGCCCCCCCCCCCAACCGAGGTTCACCTAGCAAAGTGCTAAGTAGCTAGTAGCCCCCCTCCTCCCTCGTGTCGGCACGAAGGGAATCCTAAGCTATGAATGCATGCCCCCCAAACCGAGGTTCATTCACCTAGCAAAGTCCGAAGTAGCTAGTAGCAGCCCCTCCCTCGTGTCGGCACGAAGGGAATCCTAAGCTATGAATGCATGCCCCCCCCAACCAAGGTTCACCCTAGCAAAGTGCGAAGTAGCTAGCAGCCCCTTCCCTCGTGTTGGCATGAAGGGAATCCTAAGCTATGAATGCATGCCCCCCCCAACCGAGGTTCACCGTAGCAAAGTGCGAAGTAGCTAGCAGCCCCCCTCCCTCGTGTCGGCACGAAGGGAGTCCTAAGCTATGAATCCATGCCCCCCAACCGAGGTTCACCTAGCAAAGTGTGAAGTAGAGCTAGCAGCCCCCCTCCCTCGTGTCGGCACAAAGGGATTCCTAAGCTATGAATGCATGCCCCCCAACCGAGGTTCACCTAGCAAAGTGCAAAGTAGCTAGCAGCCCCCCTCCCTTGTGTCGGCACGAAGGGAATCCTAAGCTATGAATGCATGCCCTCCCCCAACCGAGGTTCACCCTAGCAAAGTTGAAGTAGCTAGCAGCCACCCCTCCCTCGTGTCGGCACGAAGGGAATCCTAAGCTAGGAATGCACATGCCCCCCCAACCGAGGTTCTCCTAGCAAAGTGCGAAGTAGCTAGCAGACCCCCTCCCTCGTGTCGGCACGAAGGTAATCATAAGCTATGAATGCATGCCCCCCCCAACCGAGGATCTCCCTAGCAAAGTCTTGAAGTAGCTAGCAGCCACCCCTCCCTCGTGTTGGCACGAAGGGAATCCTAAGCTATGAATGCATATGCCGCCCGCCCCAACCGAGGTTCACCTAGCAAAGTGTGAAGTAGCTAGCAGCACCCCCTCGTGTTGGCACGAAGGGAATCCTAAGCTATGAATGCATTCCCCCTCCCCCCAACCGAGGTTCACCTAGCAAAGTGAGAAGTAGCTAGCAGCCCCCCCACCCCCTCATGTCGCCATGAAGGGAATCCTAATTAAGCTATGAATGCATGCCCCCTAATCGAGGTTCACCTAGGAAAGTGCGATGTAGCAACCCCCCCCCACACACACACACACTTTCAGTCGGCGGGCCAGAGAGGCATCTCGCCAAGATGGATCATAAAACGGACCAAGAATAATCCACCTTGGTCGTACAACCTTTCTCTTGTTGTTGGTCAAAGTGATGGTCGTCCATGCGACCCCGGAGATGGGCTAGCTCGCCAATAATCATGCAAGTAGCTAGTTCCCAAAGAAAACCACTGCATGCGTGCGGCCCAAACATATGTATGGAGAGGTGTGTTTTGAGAAACAATGGAACAACTTTGATGTGGCACCGTGATTTCGAACTAGAAATCCCCACACTGAGTGAGGGTTAGGTTGACGATGCATATGTATGTTACACCACACTTCAAGCCAATGACGGGGATTCATATATGCATGCATGAGTGCATAGTATATGTGCTCAAACTTAATTAGGCCTGAATCTCACCATGACCTGTACTACGATAACACGAACCAAATGAAGAATCCGCCATGGTAACCTATCTTGTTGTTGGTCAAGGTGATCATGGATGTCCACGCGGGTCCACGAATATATAGGCTTGTTGCCGATAACCACGCGAGGGAGTGTATCATTCGAAGGCAACCACTACATGCATATGTCTGGAGGTGATGCGTGCATGCATGTTTGAATACACAACATTGATGTGGCGCGTGTGCCAAAAATCGTACACTAGCTCCCCACACAGAGCGAGATCGGTTCATGATGGTGTCGTTGTACTAGCCACTTCGACTCGATGGGAGGGATTCATGCGTACACATGCATGTGTGTGTGCTCAAAGTGTATCATGCATGTCATTCCAGAGCAAAAATAATAATCCCCTCCTAATTAAAATTAACCTCTCTTTTTGTCAGGCAAAAGAAAGTGATGGACCAAGCGGGCCCATAGATGGAAAGCATCGATATCGCTGATAACCGCTTAAGTGGGTGCGAGAGGACAACCAGCACCGCTTTGCATGTGTGCCAAACATATATATGTTGAATACCCAAAATGCACAACTTTGATGTGCCACATGCCTCAAAAACCGTAAACCATGCACCCACACAGAGCGAGGTTCATATCAAGCGTACTACATATGATGGTCCCCTTCCCCCCTCTTCACCGCATACTATATGCTCCTGCCGTAATATATGTACAACCCAAAAGAATCCTCATTGATGGTGAAATTAATTAACCTCTTTCAGTGTTTCGCAGAAAAGGAATATCAAACGGTGTCCAAACAGAATGAAACCTTCGGGAGCGTGATTTTTGGAACAAACGTGATCCAGAGGACTTGGAGTGGACGTCAAGTGTCGGTGTCAAAACCGGCGGATCTCGGGTAGGGGGTCCCGAACTGTGCATCTAAGGCGGATGGTAACAGGAGGCAGGGGACACGATGTTTACCCAGGTTCAGGCCCTCTCGATGGAGGTAATAGCCTACTTCCTCCTTGATTGATCTTGATGATATGAGTAGTACAAGAGTTGATCTACCACGAGATCGTAGAGGCTAAACCCTAGAAGCTAGCCTATGGTATGATTGTTGTCCGTCCTACGGACTAAACCCTCAGGTTTATATAGACACCGGAGGGGGCTAGGGTTACACAGAGTCGGTTACAATGGGAGGAGATCTACATATCTGTATCGCCAAGCTTGCCTTCCACACCAAGGAGAGTCCCATCCAGACACGGGACGAAGTCTTCAATCTTGTATCTTCATAGTCCAACAGTCCGGCCAAAGGATATAGTTCGGCTGTCCGGATACCCACTAATCCAGGACTCCCTCAGTAGCCCCTGAACCAGGCTTCAATTACGATGAGTCCGGCGCGCAGATTGTCTTTGGCATTGCAAGGCGGGTTCTTCTCAAGATTCTGAATACCTGTTAAATAGTGTCCGGCTTCTCATAAACGTTGCGCTTCTTGGCTTCTACGTCCAATAATGGCTACCTTCCACGTGTCGAGCGAATGTGAGAAGCCAGGGCGTTCTTACTTTTACCACCCTAGCTATGTGAACAAACCGTCTATTTAGAGAGACGGGAGTTCTCAGATCCAAATCACACCATCCTCCTTCAGCGAGCATTCATCGGAGCGCGCCCGAAAAAATCCATTCCAACTTGGCCGGCCAGCGCCGCTCCTCATCTCGCTCTCGTGGCCCTAAGCCCGGAGATTGGAAGAAGTGTTCCGTCCCGCACAGTCAATTAGTGGAGCTACAGACCCTGAGATTTCTCCCTCCGGCGTGTATGGTCCCCATTCGAGCCGGGCTCGCCACCTACAATGGCGGGGAGCAAGCGGAGAGCTTTCCCAACCCCTCCAAGGGGGAGCGGGTATGCCTCGTCCCTTATTTATTAAGGGGACTCGGATTTCCAATCCATCCATTCCTCCGAGGGCTCCTGGAGTTTTACGGCCTCCAGTTGCATAATCTCACCCCTGCCTCCATATTACACATCGCTGGTTATGTGACCCTTTGCGAGCTGTTCCTGGGCTGCGAAGCTCACTTCGCGTTATGGAAGAAGTTATTCTGCCTTGTGCCCCGTACTCAGAGGGGGTCAATATATCAAGTGGGCGGGGCCGAAATATGGCGCATCGCCGGGACCGGATACCTATCCGGTACCCCGAAGAAGACGTCCAAAGACTGGCCTTCAGAGTGGTTTTATATGGAGGATGTCCCCCTTCCGGATCCCATTCGGATTGGCCTTCCTGAGTTTGATAATGCCCCTTTGAAGAAGCGCCTAAACTGGCGACCACGGAGCCCTCGGGAGGAAGATGACAGAGACGTTTTATACCTGATGGGCCGGATAAAGGTGTTGGCTCAATCAGGACTGACCATAACCGAGGTTATGTCGATATGCATTATGCGGGGGGTGCAGCCACTTCAATATCGAGGCCACCCCATGTGGCACTTCAACGGGGAAGATGATGCCACCCGCTGCGGTCGTAAGGGGCCGGACTCAGTTGCTGTTCTAGCAAAAATTATGTCCGGTTTGTACAAGTGAGAAGAAGAGGAGTTCCTCCGCATCAAGCCACGGGATATATTCTCCATGTACAATCCTCCGAGCTGGGTAAGCTACCACTTTTTATACCTATCCTTTTCGTATTTTTGCAATAAATATTTTATCTCACCAGTTCATCGCAGGAGCTGCATAAGGCTGTAAGGGAGATCAACAGCCTACCTCCACAACCAGAGGATCCTGAATGGTCCCTCAACCCCGGCCTAAAAGAGGATCCTGACATATTTGTGGAGCTGATTGACAGGATATTCTATCAATTAAGCTGCGATGAGGCCATGGTGGCTATTATAGCCGACTATCCTGGGCCACTCCCAGCCTCGCGGGTAAGTGAGACCAGAGTCCCACCCTTTGAGAAGCATCCCTTTTTACGCACTTCACCTACCGTATCTGTACAGTGTTTTATAGGGAAGGCCCTCGGGACACCATGCTGAGCCCGTGGTGAATCGCCAACAAGGGGCGCCGAAGCCGGGCAGGCTGAAAAGGAAAGCGGTTCGGACAGAGACGGCGGCACAGAGGTATTATACAAAGCCTCACTCCGTGACCATCATATTTTAAAACGTAATAACACCCATGTTTCGATGAAGGAAAAGCGCCCGCCGGACTATATCCGTAGAGGTCGCCGATCACGCCTCTACTAGCAGGGCTCCGTGGCCGGACACAGAGGCGGAGGCTAACAAGGGGCACCTGCCAAATGCTCCTCCGACAGAGGATGCAGATAAAATATCCGCTGCAAATTCCGAAGTGGAGAGCGCCATGAATCACAGGCATCGCCGGGCCGTACTCCGTGACGCTTGTTTCTCCCAAGAGGCTTTTGATGCCTTTAACTCAGGAGACGGGTACATCCGTGCTGGTCAAAATTGTCTTGCCAGAGCCACGGATCAGTATGTAAAGGATATACGGGTAAGAAAATTTGATGATTATATATATCAGTAGCCCCTGAGACATGAAACAGTTGGCACAACTGATTTAAGGATCGTTATTTGTGCAGGTACTTACAGAGAAGAATACCCAATTGTCTCAAGAGCTAGAAGAATGCAAAGCCCAACTTTAGGCCGCAGTTGCCGCAGGAAAGGAGTCCAAGAAGGCCCCCGCTTGTAACTATTGTTTCCATTGCAAAGAATGGCAGGTACTGGAGAGTAAGTGGCGTGCATGCACTTCTAACGATAGATGGTGCAGATGACTCCGGAGCAAATCCGGACGCCGTGTTGGGGATGCATTGGCGTGCTGATCGACAGACTAAATCTTGGCGGCGGCGTGCTTACACGCGTAATTCAGGAGAAAAATAATCTCCAAGATGCCAATACCCAGCTGAGTGTGGAACTAAAGGATGTTCGCACCCAGCTGTAGAACTCCATGAAGGAGAATAAGCGGCTTCGACGCGGCATTTTTAGTAAGTGCTTGAACGAACTTTAAAAAGAGTTCAGCGAAGAAGCCGGCTAACAGAGTTGTGTCTGCAGGTATGCTGACGGGTCGTCCCGCGGAGGAGATGCCCGGGTCTGCAGGTGATCTTCTACCAGAACTCTCACAACTGCACGAACAAGTTCGGCAGGTGATGAAAGGTATTGCCCAGGCCTTGTGGCCATCCGTCTCCCTGCCCGAAGGCATTGGAGAGCTTGCAGAGAAGCTCAAGGGAGTGTGGCAGCGTTTCCGATTATGGAAGATATCGGCCTGCCGTCAAGGTTCCAGGGAAGCCTGGGCCATGGTGAAGACGTGGTATACCAAGGCTGACCCAAACCACATGGCCGAGGTCGGACCTGTGGGGCCTGATGGAAAAGAGATCCCCGTCAGTTTGGTGTACCACCAAGTAGAATTAGCCGCAAAGTATTCCCAACAGGTTTGTAGGCTAGACAGCCTGTTGGATGGTATAGAAGAAGAATTTAATCAGTCTAAGTGACTGTAATTTAAATATGTAGAATGTCTCTAGCCGGATTGTAAATCATTTGTCATGGCGGACCTTTTCGCTTCGACCTCGGGACCCGATAGTCCGGAGTGTATCCGAATACCTGCTCAGTTATGTAAAAACTGGGGTATGCGTGGAGACCTGGTGTAGGGGTCATAAGTGCTTGAACAGACAAGTACCCAACTAGTTATGTTATATTACATGGATAGTAAGAAACATCTTCCAGGGAGAATAGTTCCGTTAAGGGTTCCTTTCCCTAGGTACGCATGCCCTAATGTGCATGTCCGAACTGCGAGAAGGGACGCAGGTAAAAAACATCTGGGGGCAAGTGGAAAAAATAAATAAAAGTCATCTTTTGTTCACCGACCGAATATTCCCTTAAGAACGCTAGCTTTCGGCTTCACCCAGTCTGAGGTACACATCCGGCTGAACCGGCAGTGACAATCGCAGAGGTGCTCCCCTTATGCCCTAGCCGAATTAACGGGAACGTAGGGCATAAATACAAGAGCCAGGCAACCCAGCTTGGCCAAAACTTAAGTCAAATCGATGCATATAATGGCGAAAAAAGGTACATGCGGAAGAATAACACATGTGCGGGGCATGAAGCCCACAAAAATAATTAAGCTTCTGTGTAAGGAGCCCCCAGGTATAATGAGTGCGGTTAGCGCGTCAAGATTGTGTAGACAAGACACAAATTAGCCTTTTAAGGCCGTGGGGAGAAAGGAGAAAAAAAAGAGAGAAGACAGATAGCGTATATGCAAAAAATGGACAGGGCTAAGGAGACAAACATAGAGTCCAGCACTAGGCGTATAATCTTCGGAGTCTGGCAGCGTTCCATGGGTTTGGCTCAAGTCGATTGTCCGATGCATCCCATGAGCGATGCGCTCCGCCCGGTCAGAACTTGGTCGATAATGAAGGGACCTTCCCATTTGGGCTTGAGCTTGTTCTTTTTCCTCTCCGGCAGGCATAGAACTAACTCGCCAACGTTATAAGTTTTGGCCCGTACTTCTCTGCTTTGGTACCTTCGAGCCTGTTGCTGATAGAATGCGGAACGTGCTTTTGCCACGTCATGCTCCTCCTCGAGGGCGTCCAAACTGTCCTACCGATCAAGCTCGGCCTCTCTTTCTTCATACATGCGCACTCGAGGTGAGTCATGAATTATGTCGCAGGACAGAACCGCCTCTGCGCCGTACACCATAAAAAACGGTGTGTATCCGGTAGTGCGATTCGGCGTGGTCCGCAGCCCCTAGAGTATGGAGTCGAGCTCCTCTACCCAGTGCGTGTTAGATTCCTTTAAGGACCGCACTAATCTGGGTTTGATGCCGCTCATGATAAGACCATTTGCTTGCTCGACCTGACCGTTAGTTTGTGGGTGATAGACAGAAGCATAATCGAGCTTGATGCCCATGTTGCCGCACCATAGTTTTACCTCGTCGGCAGTGAAGTTCATGCCGTTGTCAGTGATGATGTTGTGGGGGACGCCATAACGGTGTACAACCCCGGATATGAAGTCTATCACCGGTCTGGATTCAGCCGTTTTAACGGGTTTGGCTTCTATCCATTTGGTGAATTTATCCACCATGACCAGTAAGTATTTTTTCTTATGGGTTCCTCCTTTAAGGGGTCCAACCATGTCAAGCCCCCAGACTGCAAAGGGCCAGGTAATGGGGATTGTTTGTAGGGCGGTGGGCGGCATATGGCTTTAGTTTGCGAAAAGCTGGCAACCGACGCAGCGTTGGACCAAGTCTTGTGCATCCGCCCGGGCCGTTGGCCAATAGAATCCTGTATGGAAGGCCTTACTTACGAGGGCCCGGGATGCAGCATGGTGGCTGCCGAGTCCGGCATGTATTTCTGCCAGAAGCTTCCGCCCTTCCTCTTCGGAGACGCACCTTTGGAGGACTCCGGTGGTGCTTTTCTTATAAAGCTCTCCTTCGTGGACCTTGTAGGCTTTACATCGCCGCACAATGCAGCGTGCCTCGTTTTGGTCCTCTGGAAGTTCCTGTCTGGTTAGCTAGGCCAGGAATGGTTTAGTCCATGGGGCGATGACGGCCATTATTACGTGGGCTGAAGGTGTTATTTCGGTGGCGGAGCCTCCGATTATGTCAGAGTGTTGGGTATCTGGCGTCGTGGCCGGGTCCGGACTATTGTTACCGGTGTCCCCTTCCCATACCACGGATGGCTTGAACAGTCTTTCCAAGAAGATGTTGGGTGGGACCGCATCACGCTTAGCGCCAATACGTGCGAGGATATCCGCCGCCTGATTGTTTTCCCGAGCCACATGGTGGAATTCGAGCCCCTCGAACCGAGCTAACATCATGAGGACGGTGTTGCGATAAGCCGCCATTTTCAGATCCTTGGTGTCGAAGTCTCCATTTATTTGGGATATTGCGAGGTTCGAGTCCCCACGCACCTCCAGGCGTCGAATGCCCATGGAAACTGCCATCCGGAGACCATGTAACAGGGCCTCGTATTCGGCTGCATTGTTGGAGTCTTTGTAAAGTATCTGCAGTACATATTGGACTGTATCTCCGATATGGGACGTCAGGAAGACGCCAGCCCCCAGACCAGCCAGCATTTTAGAGCCGTCGAAGTGCATAATCCTATTGGAGTATGTGCCGTACTCTTTAGGGAGTTCGGCTTATGTCCATTCGGCGACAAAATCGGCCAATACCTGCGACTTAATGGCTCGCCAAGGTTTATATGTTATGTCGAACGGGAGGAGCTCAATGGCCCATTTGGCAATCCGGCCCGTGGTGTCGCGGTTGTTTATTATATCATTCAGTGGCACTTCCGAGGCTATTGTAATTGAACACTCTTGAAAGTAGTGTCATAGTTTCCGGGATGCCATGAATACTGCATATGCTATCTTTTGATAATGTGGGTATCATAATTTGCATGGAGTGACGACAGTGGATACATAGTATACCGGCTTTTGAAGGAGGGATTTATGTCCATCCGTTTCTCGTTCGACGACGAGCACTGCGCTTACAACTTGATGGGTTGCCGCTATGTACAGCAGCATTGGTTCGCCGATGCTTGGCGCGGCCAGGATTGGGTTGGTGGCCAGAATGGCCTTTATGTCTTCCAGTCCGGCCGTGGCCGCGTCCGTCCACTCGAAGTGTTTGGTGCGCCGAAGGAGGCGATAAAGAGGTAATGCCTTTTCTCCTAAGCGGGAGATAAAGCGGCTTTCCGCCGCCACGCATCCGGTTAATTTCTGGATTTGCTTGAGGTCAGTTGGGATAGCCAACTGTGACAGGGCTTGGATTTTAGCCGGATTTGCTTCAATTCCTCTGCGGAGACGATAAAACCCAGGAGCTTTCCGGCGGGTACGCCGAAAACGCATTTTTCCGGGTTGAGCTTGATGTCGTATGTTCGGAGATTGTCGAACGTGAGCCTCAAGTCGTCTATTAAAGATTCGACGTGTCTGGTTTTAACGACCACATCGTCTACGTATGCCTCGACTATTTTGCCGATCTGTTTTTCCAGACATGTCTGAATCATTCGTTGATACGTTGCACCGGTGTTTTTAAGCCCAAAAGGAATTGTGTTGAAACAGAAGGGGCCGTATGGCGTGATAAATGCCGTTGCGGCTTGGTCGGACTCCGCCATCTTGATTTGGTGGTAGCCGGAGTATGCGTCGAGGAAGCACAATGAGTCGTGTCCTGCGGTAGCGTCGATAATTTGATCGATGCGGGGGAGGGGGAAGGGATCCTTTGGGCAGGCCTTGTTGAGGTCCTTGAAATCGACGCATAGGCGCCAGGATTTGTCCTTTGGTACCATCACCAGGTTTGCTAGCCAGTCCAGGTGTTTTATTTCTCTGATGAATCCGGCCTCCAATAACTTGGCTAGTTCCTCTCCCATAGCTTGTCTCTTAGGTTCAGAGAAACACCGAAGAGTCTGCTTAACCGGCATGAATCCTTTTAGAATGTTAAGGCTATGCTCGGCCAGCCTGCGTGGGATTCCTGGCATATCTGAGGGATGCCAGGCAAATATGTCCCAATTCTCGCGCAGGAACTCCCGTAGTGCGGCGTCCACAGTGGGGTTTAACTGTGCCCCGATGGAGGCTGTTTTTGTAGGGTCCGTTGGATGGACTTGGAATTTGACTATTTCATCCGCTGGTTTGAAAGAGGTTGACTTGGATCTATTGTCGAGTATCACGTCATCCCTGTCCACGATGGAGCGTAGCACAGTTAACTCCTCTGCCGCGAGGGCTTCGGATAATGCCTCGAGGGCCAGTGCGGCTGTTTTTGTTTTCGGCACGGAGCGCTATGTCCGGATCACTGGCTAGAGTGATGATTCCATTGGGCCCAGGCATTTTGAGCTTCATGTACCCGTAATGGGTTATGGCTTGGAAGATCGTGAATGCCTCCCGCCCTAAAAGGGCGTGGTATCCGCTACTGAACGGGGCCACTTGGAATGTGATTTCTTCGGACCTATATTTCTCCGGCGTGCCGAATACCACATCTAGTGTGATTTTCCCAGCGCAACGTGCTTCCTGACTAGGGATGATTCCTCTGAAGGTTGTGCTACTTAGCTCAATGCGGTTCCTGTCTATTTCCATTTTTTGAAGAGTTTCTTCATAAATGAGGTTTAGTCTGCTGCCGCCGTCCATGAGCACTTTAGTGAGCCGAGAGCCGTCCACAATTGGACTAAGGACCAATGCGGCTGGTGCTCGGGTTGTTCAGAATTTAGGTTCGTCACTGGCATTGAAGGTGATAGCCGTGTTGCTCCATGGATTCATTCCTGCCACCTGGCAGATTTCGGCAAGGCTGCGGAGTGTTCGCTTGCGCCTATTATTTGAGGCGAATGTCTCAAAGAATGTTAATACTGTATTGTAATCCACAGGATGGTGTTCTGTGGTATTTTAAATGAGGAGATCCTCACCGCTCTTGGCCACCTGCCAGAGTACCCAACATGCACTAAGGTTGTGTGTTGGTATGGTATCCGCTGTACTGTGAATTTTGCAGGGTCCGTTAAGCCATCCCTCAAATACGGTTCCACGCCCTGTAGTGGGCTTTTTCTTTTTGGTAATTGAATCAGGAGACTTACAAGGATGCACCCTTTTAATTCGGACTGGGTGTTTAGTCAGAGCCGGATTATCCCAAAATTTTGTTTCGGTTTTCCAGGCACTTTCCATCGCACAAGTACTTACGTACTATGGCCATAAGTCAGCAAAGTGTGCTATGTCACGGCGACTTATAGCGTTAAGGATTCCCTTGTCCGTGCAATTATTGCATAAGAATGAGATTGCGTCTTCCTCGAGACAGTCCATGACCTTGTTCATTACAAGGAGGAATATGGCCCAATAGTGATGTACTGTTTCCTGGGGCTCTTGCCTAATATGGGAGAGATCGCTTATATCTGGGTGGGTGGGTGGATTTAAGTCCGAACCCTGACCCGATCTGAGACCCAGGGGCAGGGGAGTTTCCGATCATGGAAGTTCGGGCTCCGGGATGTTGCCCGATACGTCTGGCCCGCTGCCTGATTCTAGGTTCGAGGCTTGGGCGACGTCCTCCCGTAAATGGTATCCGGCTCGGAGAGCTCGGGAATCCGGACATAGTTTGTCCTCAAGATAGAGGAAGAATTTCTGCATTGTTCCTCCACCACCGCTATCTGATGGGTGACCGGCGGAGAGTTAATCTCCCTTTGGTCGGGTTTAAGCCCAATCCGATCATAGTCCGTAGCGACTCCCAAGGCGGCGATGCGATCCAAGAGATCGTTTAGGGAAGAGAGCTCCATTCGATCCATCTGCTCGGCAAGTTCCGAGCCGACGTGGAGGTTGTTTTCGATGACCCGAGAAGTAATCGTCGGCGCAGAGGCCGAACGGGCGGTTATGACGAAACCGCCTAGCCGGAGGGTTTGGCCGACAGCCAGGGCTCCCCCAGAGGTAACGTTTTCCTTGACAACGAGACGAGGCATCCTTCCTTGCGGTGATGACACAGTGGAACTCTCAATGAAAGCACCAATGTCGGTGTCAAAACCGGCGGATCTCGGGTAGGGGGTCCCGAACTGTGCGTCTAAGGCGGATGGTAACAGGAGGCAGGGGACACGAGTTTACCCAGGTTCGGGCCCTCTCGATGGAGGTAATACCCTACTTCCTGCCTGATTGATTTTGATGATATGAGTAGTACAAGAGTTGATCTACCACGAGATCGTAGAGGCTAAACCCTAGAAGCTAGCCTATGGTATGATTGTTGTCCGTCCTATGGACTAAACCCTCCGGTTTATATAGACACTGGAGGGGGCTAGGGTTACACAGAGTTGGTTACAATGGGGGGAGATCTACATATCCGTATTGCCAAGCTTGCCTTCCACGCCTAGGAGAGTCCCATCCGGACACGGGACGAAGTCTTCAATCTTGTATCTTCATAGTCCAATAGTCTGGCCAAAGGATATAGTTCGGCTGTCCGGATACCCCCTAATCCAGGACTCCCTCATCAAGTAATCAACGAGGAGGCCACGAGGCATGGGGGCGCGCCTACACCCCCCCCCCCTAGGCGTGCCTTCCACCCTCGTGGGCCCCTCGTGGCTCCACCGACCTACTTCTTCCTCCTATATATACCTACGTACCCCGAAACCAACCAGGAGCACCACGGAAATCTATTTCCACCGCCGCAACCTTCTGTACCCGTGAGATCCCATCTTGAGGCCTTTTCCGGCACTCCGCCGGAGGGGCAATCGATCATGGAGGGCTTCTACATCAACACCATAGCCCCTCCGATGATGTGTGAGTAGTTTACCACAGACCTTTGGGTCCATAGTTATTAGCTAGATGGCTTCTTCTCTCTCTCTTTGGATCTCAATACAAAGTTCTCCTCGATCTTCTTGGAGTTCTATTCAATGTAACTCTTTTTGCGGTGTGTTTGTCGAGATCCGATGAATTGTGGGTTATTGATCAAGATTATCTATGAACAATATTTGAATCTTCTCTAAATTCTTTTATGTATGATTGGTTATCTTTGCAAGTCTCTTCGAATTATCAGTTTGGTTTGGCCTATTAGATTGATCTTTCTTGCAATGGGAGAAGTGCTTAGCTTTGGGTTCAATCATGCGGTGCTCGATCCCAGTGATAGTAGGGGAAACGACACGTATTGTATTGTTGCAATTGAGGATAAAAGGATGGGGTTTATATCATATTGCTTGAGTTTATCCCTCTACATCATGTCATCTTTCTTAATGCATTACTCCGTTCTTATGAACTTAATACTCTAGATGCATGTTGGATAGCGGTCAATGTGTGGAGTAATAGTAGTAGATGCAGGCAGGAGTCGGTCTACTTGTCAACGATGTGATGCCTATATACATGATCATGCCTAGATATTCTCATAATTATGCACTTTTCTATCAATTGCTCGACAGTAATTTGTTCACCCACCGTAATACTTATGCTATCTTGAGAGAAGCCACTAGTGAAACCTATGGCCCCGGGGTCTATTCTCCATCATATAAGTTTACATCTATTTTACTTTGCGTTCTTTACTTTCACTCTTTTTCATAAAAATTACCAAAAATATTATCTTATCATCTCTATCGGATCTCACTTTTGCAAGTGGATGTGAAGGGATTGACAACCCCTTTATCGCGTTGGTTGCAAGGTTCTTATTTGTTTGTACAGGTATAAGGCGACTTGCATGTAACCTCCTACTGGATTGATACCTTGGTTCTCAAAAACTGAGGGAAATACTTACGCTACTTTGCTGCATCACCCTTTCCTCTTCAAGGGAAAAACCAACGCATGCTCGATAGGTAGCAAGAAAGATTTCTGGCGCCGTTGCCGGGGAGGTGTGCACCAAGTCAAGTCAAAATTTGATTTCCCGACAATGAGCCATTTCTGGCGCGTTGCCGGGGAGTCTACGCACAAGTCAAGACATACCAAGTACCCATCACAAACTCTTATCCCTCGCATTACATTATTTGCCATTTGCCTCTCGTTTTCCTCTCCCCCACTTCACCCTTGCCGTTTTATTCGCCCTCTCTTTCCGTTCGCCTCTTTTTCGCTTGCTTCTTGTTTGCTTGTGTGTTGGATTGCTTGCTCGTCACGATGGCTCAAGATAATACTAAATTGTGTGACTTTGCAAATACCAACAACAATGATTTTCTTAGAACTCCGATTGCTCCTCTTATCGATGCTGAATCTTGTGAAATTAATGCTACTATGCTGAATCTTGTCATGAAAGATCAATTCACCGGCCTTCCTAGTGAAGATGCCGCTACCCCTCTAAATAGCTGTGTTGATTTGTGTGATATGCAAAATAAGAAAGATGTGGACAATGATATTGTCAAATTGAAGCTATTTCCTTTTTTGCTCAGAGATCATGCTAAAACTTGGTTTTTGTCTTTGCCTAAAAATAGTATTGATTCATGGAATAAGTTTAAAGATGCTTTTATCTCTAAATATTTTCCTCCCGCAAAGATTATCTCTCTTAGAAACGATATTATGAATTTTAAGCAACTTGATCATGAACATGTTGCACAAGCTTGGGAGAGGATGAAATTAATGATACGTAATTGCCCTACACATGGTTTGAATTTATGGATGATTATACAAAACTTTTATGCTGGATTGAATTTTGCTTCTAGAAATCTTTTAGATTCGGCCACGGGAGGCACTTTTATGGAAATCACTTTAGGAGAAGCTACTAAACTCCTAGATAATATTATGGTTAATTATTCTCAATGGCACACTGAAAGATCTACTAGTAAAAAGGTGGATGCAATTGAAGAAATTAATATTTTGAGTGGAAAGATGGATGAACTTATGAAGTTATTTGCTAATAAGAGTGTTTCTTCTGATCCCAATGATATGCCTTTGTCTACCTTGATTGAGAATAATAATGAATCTATGGATCTGAATTTTGTTGGTAGGAACAATTTTGGTAACAACGCTTATAGAGGGAATTTTAATCCTAGGTCGTATCCTAGTAATTCCTCTAATAATTATGGTAATTCCCACAACAACTCTTATGGGAATTTTAATAAGACGCCTGATTTTGAGACTAATGTTAAAGAATTTATGATTTCTCAAAAGAATTTCAATGCCTTGCTTGAAGAAAAACTGCCTAAGATTGATGAGTTGGCTTGGAACGTGGATAGAATTTCTCTTGTTGTTGATTCTTTGAAACTTAGATCTATTCCACCTAAGCACGATATCAATGAGTCTCTCAAAGCCATGAGAATTTCCATTGATGAGTGCAAAGAAAGAACCGCTAGGATGCGTGCTAAAAAAGATTGCTTTGTGAAAGCGTGTTCTTCTAGTTTTCATGATAATAATGATGAAGATCTAAAAGTGATTGATGTGTCCCCTATTAAATCTTTGTTTTGCAATATGAATCTTGATAATGATGGGACTGGAGATGAGTCAACTTTAGTTAAAAGGCATCCCAATGATTCGGAGTTTTTAGATCTTGATGCAAAATTTGGTAAAAGTGGGATGGAAGAGGTCAAAACTTTACATAGCAATGAACCCACTATTTTGGATTTCAAGGAATTTAATTATGACAATTGTTCTTTAATATATTGTATTTCCTTGTTGCAATCCGTGCTAAATTCTCCGCATGCTTATAGTCAAAATAAGGCTTTTACCAAACATATCGTTGATGCTTTAATGCAATCTTATGAAGAAAAGCTTGAATTGGAAGTTTCTATCCCTAGAAAACTTTATGATGAGTGGAAACCTACTATTAAAATTAAAATTTAAGATCATGAATGCTATGCTTTGTGTGATTTGGGTGCTAGTGTTTCCACGATTCCAAAATTTTTGTGTGATTTGCTAGGTTTCCGTGAATTTGATGATTGTTCTTTAAACTTGCACCTTGCGGATTCCACTATTAAGAAACCTATGGGAAGAATTAATGATGTTCTTATTGTTGCAAATAGGAATTATGTGCCCGTAGATTTCATTGTCCTTGATATAGATTGCAATCCTTCATGTCCTATTATTCTTGGTAGACCTTTCCTTAGAACGATTGGTGCAATTATTGATATGAAGGAAGGGAATATTAGATTCCAATTTCCGTTAAGGAAGGCATGTAACGCTTTCCTAGAAAGAAAATTAAATTACCTTATGAATCTATCATCAGAGCTACTTATGGATTGCCTACCAAAGATGGCAATACCTAGATCTATCCTTGCCTTTATGCCTAGCTAGGGGCGTTAAACGATAGCGCTTGTTGGGAGGCAACCCAATTTTATTTTAGTTTTTTTGCTTTTTTCTGTTTAGGAATAAATCTTTGATATAGCCCCTGGTTAGATTTGTTTTTGTGTTTTAATTAGTGTTTGTGACAGGTAGAACCAATAGGATCTTCTTGGGTGATAATTGTTTGATCCTGCTGAAAAAGACATAAACTTTGCGTTCACGAATATAGTTGTTTAAACTCACCAGAACATGATAAAATACCGATTCTTTTTGCAGTAAATCAGTATGCAAATTGTCCAGGTTGTCCTAGTTTTTCAGAATTTTTAGAGTTCCAGAAGTTTTCGAACAAATCTGATTACTACAAATTGTTCTGTTTTTGACAGATTCTGTTTTTCGTGTGTTGTTTGCTTATTTTGATGAATCTATGGCTAGCAATGGAGTTTATAAACCATAGAGAAATTGGAATACAGTAGTTTAAACACCAATATAAATAAAGAATGAGTTCATTATAGTACTTTAAAGTGGTGGTTTGTTTTATTTCGCTAACTGAGCTCATGAGATTTTCTGTTAAGTTTTATGTTGTGAAGTTTTCAAGTTTTGGGTAAAGATTTGATGGATTATGGAACAAGGAGTGGCAAGAGCCTAAGCTTGGGGATGCCCAAGGCACACCAAGGTAAATCCAAGGACACCAAAAAGCCAAAGCTTGGGGATGCCCCGGAAGGCATCACCTCTTTTGTCTTCGTCCATCGGTAACTTTACTTAGAGCTATATTTTTATTCACCACATGATATGTGTTTTGCTTGGAGCGTCTTGTATGATTCGAGTCTTTAATTTTTAATTTACCACAATCATCCTTGTTGTACACACCTTTTGAGAGATACGCACATTAATTGGATTTATTAGAACACTCTTTATGCCTCGCTTATATCTTTTGAGTTAAACAGTTTTGGTCTAGTGCTTCACTTATATCTTTTAGAGCACATCGGTGGTTCTATTTTATAGAAATTATTGATCTATCATGCTTCACTTATATTATTTTGAGAGTCCGTTAGAACGGCATGGTAATTTACTTTGGTTATAAAATTAGTCCTAATATGATAGGCATCCAAGATAAAAACTTTAAAGTGCATTGAGTACTAAGAGAAGTTTGAAACTTGATGATTGTTTTGAGATATGGAGGTAGTGATATTAAAGTTGTGCTAGTTGAGTAGTTGTGAATTTGAGAAATACTTGTGTTGAAGTTTCCAAGTCCCGTAGCATGCACGTATGGTGAATGTTGTGTAACAAATTTGAAACATGAGGTGTTCTTTGATTGTCATCCTTATGAGTGGCGGTCGGGGACGAGCGATGGTCTTTTCCTACCAATCTATCACCCTAGGAGCATGCATGTAATGCTTGGTTTTTGATGACTTGTAGATTTTTCCAATAAGTATATGAGTTCTTTATGACTAATGTTGAGTCCATGGATTATACACACTCTCAATCTTCCACCATTGCTAGCCTCTTCGGTACCGTGCATTGCCCTTTCTCACCTTGAGAGTTGGTGCAAACTTCGCCGGTGCATCCAAACCCCGTAATACAATACTCTCTATCACACATAAACCTCCTTATATCTTCCTCAAAACAGCCACCATACCTACCTATTATGGCATTTCCATAGCCATTCTGAGATATATTGCAATGCAACTTTCCACCGTTCCGTTTATTATGACATGCTTCATCATTGTCATATTGCCTTGCATGATCATGTAGTTGACATCGTATTTGTGGCAAAGCCACCATGCATATTATTTCATACATGTCACTCTTGATTCATTGCCCATCCCGGTACACCGCCGGAGGCATTCATATAGAGTCATATTTTGTTCTAGTATCAAATTGTAACCATTGAGTTGTAAATAAATAGAGGTATGATGATCATTATCAACAGAGCATTGTCCCCCAATAAAAAAAGAGAAAGGCCAAATAAAAAAGGCCCAAAAAAAGGGGACAATGCTACTATCCTTTTGCCACACTTGTGCTTCAAAGTAGCACCATGATCTTCATGATAGAGAGTCTCTTATTTTGTCACTTTCATATACTAGTGGGAATTTTCCATTAGAACTTGGCTTGTATATTCCAACAATGGGCTTCCTCAAATGCCCTAGGTCTTCGTGAGCAAGCAAGTTGGATGCACACCCACTTAGTTTCAGTTTGAGCTTTCATACATTTATAGCTCTAGTGCATCCGTTGCATGGCAATCCCTACTCCTTGCATTGACATCAATTAATGGGCATCTCCCTAGCCCATTGATTAGCCGCGTCAATGTGAGACTATCTCCTTTTTGTCTTTTCCACACAACCCCCATCATTCTATTCTATTCCACCCATAGTGCTATATCCATGGCTCACGCTCATGTATTGCGTGAAAGTTGAAAAATGTTTGAGATTACTAAAGTATGAAACAATTGCTTGGCTTGTCATCGGGGTTGTGCATGATGAGAGCATTCTTGTGTGACGAAAATGGAGCATGACCAAACTACATGATTTTGTAGGGATGAACTTTCTTTGGCTATGTTAGTTTGAGAAGACATAATTGCTTGGTTAGTATGCTTGAAGTATTATTATCTTTATGTCAATATTAAACTTTTATCTTGAATCTTTCGGATCTGAACATTCATGCCACAATAAAGAAAATTACATTGAGAATTATGCTAAGTAGCATTCCACATCAAAAATTCTGTTTTTATCATTTACCTACTCGAGGACGAGCATGAATTAATCTTCGGGATGCTTGATACGTCTCCAACGTATCTATAATTTTTGATTGCTCCATGCTATTATATATTATGTTTTGGATGTTTAATGGGCTTTATTGTACACTTTTATATTATTTTTGGGACTAACCTATTAACCCAAGGCCCAATGCAAATTGCTGTTTTTTTGCCTATTTCAGTGTTTCACAGAAAAGGAATATCAAACGGTGTCCAAACGGAATGAAACCTTCGGGAGCGTGATTTTTGGAACAAACGTGATCCAGAGGACTTGGAGTGGACGTCAAGCAATCAACGAGGAGGCCATGAGGCAGGGGGCGCGCCTACCCCCCCTAGGCGTGCCCTCCACCCTCGTGGGCCCCTTGTGGCTCCACCGACCTACTTCTTCCTCCTATATATACCTACGTACCCCGAAACCAACCAGGAGTACCATGAAAACCTATTTCCACCGGCGCAACCTTCTGTACCCGTGAGATCCCATCTTGGGGCCTTTTTTGGTGCTCCGCCGGAGGGGGAATCGATCACGAAGGGCTTCTACATCAACACCATAGCCCCTCCGATGATGTGTGAGTAGTTTACCATAGACCTTCGGGTCCATAGTTATTAGCTAGATGGCTTCTTCTCTCTCTTTGGATCTCAATACAAAGTTCTCCTCGATCTTCTTGGAGTTCTATTCGATGTAACTCTTTTGCGGTGTGTTTGTCGAGATCCAATGAATTGTGGGTTTATGATCAAGATTATCTATGAACAATATTTGAATCTTCTCTGAATTCTTTTATGTATGATTGGTTATCTTTGCAAGTCTCTTCGAGTTATCAGTTTGGTTTGGCCTACTAGATTGATCTTTCTTGCAATGGGATAAGTGCTTAGCTTTGGGTTCAATCATGTGGTGCTCGATCCCAGTGATAGTAAGGGAAACGACACGTATTGTATTGTTGCCATCGAGGATAAAAAGATGGGGTTTATATCATATTGCTTGAGTTTATCCCTCTACATCATGTCATCTTGCTTAATGCGTTACTGTGTTCTTATGAACTTAATACTCGAGATGCATGCTGGATAGCAGTCGGTGTGTGGAGTAATAGTAGTAGATGCAGAATCGTTTCGGTCTACTTTTCGCGGACGTGATGCCTATATACATGATCATGCCTAGATATTCTCATAATTATGCACTTTTCTATCAATTGCTCGACAGTAATTTGTTCACCCACCGTAATACTTATGCTATCTTTAGAGAAGCCACTAGTTAAACCTATGGCCCCCAGGTCTATTCTCCATCATATAAGTTTACATCTATTTTACTTTGTGTTCTTTACTTTCACTCTATATCATAAAAATACCAAAAATATTATCTTATCATCTCTATCAGATCTCACTTTTGCAAGTGGCCATGAAGGGATTGACAACCCCTTTATCGCGTTGGTTGCAAGGTTCTTATTTGTTTGTGCAGGTATAAGGCGACTTGCGTGTAACCTCCTACTGGAATGGTACCTTGGTTCTCAAAAACTGAGGGAAATACTTACGCTACTTTGCTGCATCACCCTTTCCTCTTCAAGGGAAAAACCAACGCATGCTCAAGAGGTAGCAATATCGCACACACCTTTGATCTGCCTGACCATTTCTTTTGTGTTGCCTAATCACAAACAGTTCATCCGAGTGAACCGTATGATGTACATCGCACACACCTTCATATGGCTGCCCGTTTCTTTTGTTCCTCCTCATCGCAAATGGTTAATTGAGTTGAACCGTATGCCCTGCATCGCACACGCAACTAAATTGTGAACCGTGTTTGATGCATCCTCCATCGCAAACGTTTTGCACCTTTCTTGACGGTTTTTTTACACCACCGTTTGCGATTATGGCATCGCACACAGTTTCGTTGAAGGGTCTCTCATCGTAGTGTCATGTTAGCAGCATCCTGCAGTAGTGAAAGATGGAGACTCAAATAAAAATAAAAATTGCATAAAGTAAAAAAGAAAGGCCCTTCGCGGAGGGAAGTAGGGATTTGTAGAGGTTCCAGAGCTCAAAGCGAAAAAGATAGAGAAAAAACATTTTGGGTGGCATGCCTTTCCTATCAACGAAAATGATTGAGTAGTTCCCAATACTTTCCATGCTAGATATATCATAGGTGGTTCCCAAACAGAAAATAAAGTTTATTCCTTTTTCCACCATACTTTCACATTCCACGGCTAACCATATCCACAGGTGCCGTCCAAACCAACACTTTCCAAGGAATTTATTATTTGACAATAAAGTAAATTCATTTTTCATTTCGGTACTGGGCATCCCTAATACCTTTGTCGTACTCTCGTGCAATGACAAGTGTATAAACACTCATCTTAAGAATAACACATCTAGCATAGAAAAATATCGACCACCCCCTACCGTTTCATGAGCGGTACAAGCACACAAAAGGGAAATTTATTTTGAAGATTAGAGATGGCACATACAAATTTGCTTAGAACAGCACTGAAATACCGCATATAGGTAGGTATAGTGGACTCATATGGCAAAAGTGGGTTTAAGGGTTTTGGATGCACAAGTAGTAATCCCACTTAGTACAAGTGAAGGCTAGCAAAATATTGAGAAGCATCCAACCAAGAAACAAAAAATCACATAAGAAAGCATTAAGCATAACTAACACTGAATAATGCACCACAAGTAGGATGTAATTTCATTGCATAACTATTGACTTTCGAGCTTGCATAGGGAATCACAAACCTTAACATCAATATTCTTGCTAAACCATAATTACTCATCAACATGACTCACATATCACTATCATCATATCGCAATGCTATTACAAAGAATCAAGTTTATTTCGTCCAATGATCTTCATGAAAGTTTTTAGTATATCGCTTTTGAATATCTATCACTTTGGGACTAATTTCATATGTTGTTTTTAAAAGCTCAAACAAATCTAAGTGAAGAACATGAGTATAAAAAAAATATTTTCTCAAAATAATATAAGTTAAGCATGAAATAATTTCTTCAAAATTTTACTAACTCTCAAATAAATCTAAGTGAGGCATGACAGTATTTCTTCAAAAATAATAAAGCACACCGTGCTCAAAAAGATATAAGTGAAGCACTAGAGCAATTCTATAGCTCAAAATTTTTAAGTGAAGCACATAGAGCAATTCTAACAAATCATAGCATAATTTTGGCTCTCTCAAATAGGTGTGTTCGGCAAGGATAGATGACGCAAACTAAAAAGTAAACAAGCAAAGACTCGTATAATACAAGACGCTCCAAGCAAAACTCATGATATGTGACAGAGAAAAATATAGCTCCAAGTAAAATAATGATGGTCGTTAGAACAAAGAGGGGATGCCTCTTTGGATAATAACTTGGGGTGCCATGGGCATCCCCAAGATTAGGCTCTTCTTACTCCTTATTCCTTCATTCATCATGATCTCACCCAAAACTTGAAAACTTCAATCACACAAAACTCAACAAAACCTTCATGAGATTTGTTAGTATAACAAAGCAAATCACTACTCTAAGTACTGTTGCAAATCCATTCATATTTTATTTTTGCATTATATCTACTGTATTCCAACTTTACCATGGCTTATACCCTCCAATAAAAACCATATATTCATCAAAATAAGCACACAATGCAAAGAAAATAGAATCTGTCAAAAACAAAATAGTTTGTAGGAATCTGAAAACTTCGAATACTTCTGTAACTCCAAAAGTTTTGAAAAATTAGGACAACGTACGCAATTTGTATATCAATCTTGTGTACAAAAATTAGGATTTTATCGCGCTTCTGTGATTTTTAATAATTCTGTGACTGGCGCACAAAGTTTCTGTTTTTCAACAAGATCAAACCAACTATTACCCAACATGATACCAAAGGCTTTGCTTGGCACAAACACTAATTAAACATAAAAACACAATCATAACAGTAGCATAATTGTGCAAACACTGAAGAACACAATAAAAATGTATTCATTGGGTTGCCTCCCAACAAGCGCTATCGTTTTATGCCCCTAGCTAGGCATAATGCAAAGATCTAAGTGTTGTCGTCTTTCTTCTTATTTTCCATAGATGTGTTCTTATCGGGAGGTCTTGCAAAAATTACTTGAAACACATTATCCATAGAAAATTTAGCATTATCAAGTTGCCCGTCTACATATCCCCTTTGATTTCCAGCAACAATCCAAGAATAGTGTTGATTAACATCATTAAAATCTTGTTGGATTATATCTAAAACGGGGATTTCCGTTTTAAGATTGTCATCAAAATTTTGATTATTTCCAAGCAAATGTCTCCACATATAATCACTATTTTAAAGGATCTCATTTATCACCCATTTTTCATGGATCATCCCATAGAATTCAAAATTTTCCCTAGCTTCCCGTACTATGTAGTCAAATTCATTCATAAGAACAAGGGTAGCTAGCTCTTTAGCCTTAGGATACTTTATAACGGGTAGCTCATAAAACAATCTTTGCAGGGTAGGATGGGTACGGATAAATCTGTTTTCAAGTTTCAGAACTAGTGCTGAAATGGCTTCCACATAAGATTTAGTTCTTTTAAGTATGGGAGCATCATCGAGAGTCAAATTTCGAGTACAATTGAAAATATCTTGGATATGTTATTCTCCCATAACGTTCCCTTGCCCCAAAACAAAAGTTTTTAGCATCTTGATTGCCAAATCGTCCAATTTTAGGAGTTAGGCCATCATCTGTTTCTGCCATACCAAAGTCACTCATGGTGACAAGTTCAAGCAAGTAAAAGATCTGACTAGAAAACAGCGAACGAAAAAGATGGCGAATAAAATAGCAATTTTTTGAAGTGGTGGAGATGAAAACGAGAGGCAAATGGCAAATAAAGTAAATTGCAAGGAGATGAGATTTGTGATTAGGAACCTGATAGATGTTGATGATGTCTCCCCAGCAACGGCGCCGGATATTGGCAAGTTGACGGGAGACTATTTGACTTGATCCTCCCCGGCAACGGCGCTAGAAATTCTTTTTAATGCCGCTTGAACTACGTCGGTATTTCCCCAAAAAGGAAGGGATGATGAAACACCGCTACGGTAGGTATTTCCCTCAGTGATGAGACCAAGGTTATCGAACCAGTAGGAGAAACTCGCAACACTATGTAAACGGTACCTGCACACAAAGAACAAATACTTGCAACCTAACGCGTAAGAGGGGTTGTCAATCCCTCCTAGGTAAAAGATAGATTTGTTTTGTAGTAGATTGGATAAATAGATCTCACAATAAATCAAAATAAAATAAAGAAATAAAAAGTGCAACAAGGTATTTTTGGGTTTTTGGAATAATGGATCTGAAAATAAAAGCGAATAAAAATAGATCTCGAAGGCAAATATGATAAAGAATAGACCCGTGGGCCATAGATTTCACTAGTGGCTTCTCTCGAGAAAAATAGCATACAGTGGGTAGATGATGTCTACTACTCAACCTTCTTGTTGTAGACGTTGTTGGGCCTCCAAGTGCAGAGGTTTGTAGGACAGTAGCAAATTTCCCTCAAGTGGATGACCTAACGTTTATCAATCTATGGGAGGCGTAGGATGAAGATGGTCTCTCTCAAACAACCCTGCAACCAAATAACAAAGAGTCTCTTGTGTCCCCAACACACCCAATACAATGGTAAATTGTATAGGTGCACTAGTTCGGCGAAGATATGACGATACAAGTGCAATATGGATGGTAGATATAGGTTTTTGTAATCTGAAAATATAAAAACAGCAAGGTAACTAATGATAAAAGTGAGCACAAACGGTATTGCAATGATAGGAAGCAAGGCCTAGGGTTCATACTTTCACTAATGCAAGTTCTCTCAACAATAATAACATAATTGGATCATATAACTATCCCTCAACATGCAACAAAGAGTCACTCCAAAGTCACTAATAGCGGAGAACAAACGAAGAGATTATGGTAGGGTACGAAACCACCTCAAAGTTATTCTTTCCAATCAATCCGTTGGGCTATTCCTATAAGTGTCACAAACTGCCCTAGAGTTCGTACTAGAACAACACCTTAAGACACAAATCAACCAAAACCCTAATGTCACCTAGATACTCCAATGTCACCTCAAGTATCCGTGGGTATGATCATACGATATGCATCACACAATCTCAGATTCATCTATTCAACCAACACACAGAACCTCAAAGAGTGCCCCAAAGTTTCTACCGGAGAATCAAGACGAAAACGTGTGCCAACCCCTATGCATAGGTTCATGGGCGGAACCCGCAAGTTGATCACCAAAACATACATCAAGTGAATCACGTGATATCCCATTGTCACCACAGATACGCACGGCAAGACATACATCAAGTGTTCTCAAATCATTAAAGACTCAATCCGATAAGATTACTTCAAAGGCAAAACTCAATCCATTACAAGAGAGTAGAGGGGGAGAAGCAACATAAGATCCAACTATAATAGCAAAGCTCGCGATACATCAAGATCGTGCCAAATCAAGAACACGAGAGAGAGAGAGAGAGAGAGATCAAACACATAGCTACTGGTACATACCCTCATCCCCGAGGGTGAACTACTCCCTCCTCGCCATGGAGATCGCCGGGATGATGAAGATGACCACCGATGAAGGTTCCCCCCTCTGGCAGGGTGCCGAAACAGGGCCCCGATTGGATTTTGGTGGCTACAGAGGCTTGCGGCGGCGGAACTCCCGATCTATTCTGTTCCCTGAAGTTTTTAGGGTATATGGATATATATAGGAGGAAGAAGTACGTCAGGGGAGCCACGAGGGGCCCACGAGGGTGGAGGGCGCGCCCAGGGGGGTGGGCGCGCCCCCTGCCTCGTGCCTTCCTCATTGCTTCCTTGACATGGACTCCAAGTCCCCCGGATTGCTTTCTTTCCAAAAATAACTTCTCCAGAAGGTTTCATTCCGTTTCGACTCCATTTGATATTCCTTTTCTTCGAAACACTGAAACAAGGGAAAAAACAGGAACTGGCACTAGGCTCTGGGTTAATAGGTTAGTCCCAAAAATAATATAAAAGTGCATAATAAAGCCCATAAACATCCAAAACAGATAATATAATAGCATGGAACAATCAGAAATTATAGATACGTTGGAGACGTATCAGCATCCCCAAGCTTAATTCCTGCTCGTCCTCGAGTAGGTAAATGATAAAAACATAATTTTTGATGTGGAATGCTACTTGGCATAATTTCAATGTAATTCTTCTTAATTGTGGTATGAATATTCAGATCTGAAAGATTCAAGATAAAAGTTCATATTGACATAAAAGTAATAATACTTCAAGCATACATACTAAGCAATTATGTCCTCTCAAAATAGCATGGCCAAAGAAAGTTCATCCCTACAAAATCATATAGTTTAGTCATGCTCCATTTTCTTCACACAAGAATACTCTCATCATGCACAACCCCGATGAAAAGCCAAGCAATTGTTTCATACTTTAGTAATCTCAAACTTTTTCAACCTTCACGCAATATATGAGCGTGAGCCATGGATATAGCACTATGGGTGGAATAGAATATGATGATGGGGGTTATGTGGAGAAAACAAAAAAGGAGAAAGTCTCACATCAACGAGGCTAATCAATGAGCTATGGAGATGCCCATCGATTGATGTTAATGCAAGGAGTAGGGATTGCCATGCAACGGATGCACTAGAGCTATAAATGTATGAAAGCTCAGCAAAAGAAACTAAGTGGGTGTGCATCCAACTTGCTTTCTCACGAAGACCTAGGGCACTTGAGGAGGCCCATTGTTGGAATATACAAGCCAAGTTCTATAATGAAAAATTCCCACTAGTATATGAAAAATGACAAAACAAGAGACTCTCTATCATGAAGATTGGTGCTACTTTGAAGCACAAGTGTGGTAAAAGGATAGTAACATTGTCCCTTCTCTCTTTTTCTCTCATTTTTTGGGCCTTCTCTTCTTTTTTGGGCCTTCTCTTTTTTTAAGGACTTTCTCTCTTTTTCTATTCCTCACTTGGGACAATGCTCTAGAAAATGATGATCATCACACTTCTATTTATTTACAACTCAATGATTACAACTCGATACTAGAACAAAGTATGACTCTATATGAATGCCTCCGGCGGTGTACCGGGATATGCAATGAACCAAGAGTGACATGTATGAAAGAATTATGAATGGTGGCTTTGCCACAAATACTATGCCAACTACATGATCATGCAAAGCAATATGATAATAATGGAGCGTGTCATGATGAATGAAACGGTGGAAAGTTTCATGGCAATATATCTCGGAATGGCTATGGAAATGCCATAATGGGTAGGTATGGTGGCTGTTTAGAGGAAGATATAAGGAGATTTATGTGTGAAAGAGCGTATCATATCACGGGGTTTGGATGCACCGGCGAAGTTTGCACCAACTCTCAATGTGAGAAAGGGCAATGCACGGTACCGAAGAGGCTAGCAATGATGGAAAGGTGAGAGTGCGTATAATCCATGGACTCAATATTAGTCATAAATAACTCACGTACTTATTGCAAAAATCTACAAGTCATCAAAAACCAAGCACTACGCGCATGCTCCTAGGGGTATAGATTAGTAGGAAAAGACCATTGCTCGTCCCTAACCGCCACTCATAAGGAGGACAATCAAAGAACACCTCATGTTTCAAATATGTTAAATAACGTTTACCATACGTGCATGCTACGGGACTTGCAAACTTCAACACAAGTATTTCTCAAATTCACAACTACTCAACTAGCACAACTTTGATATCACTACCTCCATATCTCAAAACAATCATCAAGCATCAGACTTCTCTTAGTATTGATCACACTCATAAGAAAGTTTTTACTAATCTTGAATACCTAGAATATTAGGATTAAGCACATTACCATGTTGTTTAAGACTCTCAAAATAATATAAGTGAAGCATGAGAGTTCATATATTTCTACAAAATAAATCCATCGCCGTGCTCTAAAAGATATAAATGAAGCACTAGAGCAAAAACTATATAGCTCAAAAGATATAAGTGAAGATCAATGAGTAGTCGGACAATTATGCATCTATGTGAAGACTCTCCCATTTAATAATTTCAGATCTTGGTATTTTATTCAAATAGCAAGCAAAGCTAAAGAAAATAAAATGACGCTCCAACCAAAACACATATCATGTGGTGAATAAAAATATAGCTCCAAGTAAAGTTACTGATGAACGAAGACGAAAGAGGGTGAGGGAGTCCTGGATTAGGGGGTGTCCGGATAGCCGGACTACCATCATCAGCCGAACTATCATCTGCCGGACTATCATCATCGACTGGACTCCAAGACTATGAAGATACAAGATTGAAGACTTCACCCCGTGTCCGGATGGGACTTTCCTTGGCGTGGAAGGCAAGCTTGGCGATACGGATATGTAGATCTCCTACCATTGTAACCGACTCTATGTAACTCTAGCCCTCTCCGGTGTCTATATAAACCGGATGGCTTTAGTCCGTAGGACTAGAATCACAACAACCCTTACAATCATACCATAGGCTAGCTTCTAGGGTTTAGCCTCCTTGATCTCGTGGTAGATCCACTCTTGTAAACATCCACAATATCAATATCAATCAAGCAGGACGTAGGGTTTTACCTCCATCAAGAGGGCCCGAACACAGGTAAACATCGTGTCCCTTGTCTCCTGTTACCATCCGCCTAGACGCACAGTTCGGGACCCCCTACCGCGATCCGCGGTTTTGACACCGACATTGGTGCTTTCATTGAGAGTTCCTCGTGTCGTCACCGATAGGCTTGATGGCCTCTTCAATCAACAACGACGCAGTCTGGGTGAGACTTTTCTCCCGGACAAATCTTCGTATTCGGCGGCCGCGCTGCGGGCCAACTCGCAGCCATCTGGAGCAGATCGAAGCTCGCCCTGGCCGTCAGTCAGGTTTGAAGCCTAAACTTCACGGCCGATATCCGCGGGGACTTGATCTCGGCGGATCTGAGCCACAACCGAAGCGTGCAGCGCTGTCACGATGGGCATGACCTAACTCGCCGGACGGCGCCTTGGAGGCCGCACACGAATCCGCTCGACCCATAGTCCGGAGCCGATCGCTCGGATCGAGGATGGATGGCTGGACACCGCCTCGGAGCGGCAACTTCACGGCGATGGGCGAACACTTACCTTGTCCGCATAAAGCTCATGACTCGAGGTGCGGACTCGAACCTCCGAGCCCCTGCCGGTCGAATCCGATTGGCGCCGATCATGGAATTTACCGCTGCGGACATCTTTCAGCACTCGCCCTTGGCGATATCATAAATTCATGAAGCATCTCTCGCTATCCGGAGAGCCCTGGCGAACTACGGCCGGGGCGGTTGGGACGCGGACGACGAAGAAATTGAGCCCACCCACCACCCACTTCGTAGCCACCGCTCACGATTTAACCGACATACTCGACTACGACTCCGAAGACATCGACGGTATGGGCGGCGATGCGGAGACTACCAAGAACCAAAGCCTACAGGGACCGGAAGAACACCTCGTCGTCGACATATACATGGTGGACACCCCAAAAGATGGGGACGGCGAAGAAGCAGCGGAGGCCGATTCCTTAAAGAAACAGCCCAAGCGCCGACGTCAGCGGCGCCGCTCTAAATCCCGCCATGGCAAGAATGGAGATTCCAGCACAGGAGATAATAACACCCCAGAAAGTGCCAAAGACAACTCCCTCCAGCACGATCCAGTGCAGGAGGAGGCAGAAGCAAGCCCTCACGAGAGGGCGGCAGACGAAGAGGCCGAGGATGACAATTACTTACCTCCCTCCGGAGACGAGGCAAGCCTCAACGACAACGAATTCGTCGTGCTTGAGGATCCCGTCGAACAAGAGCGTTTCAGACGCAGGCTAATGGCCACGGCAAACAGCCTAAAGAAAAAGCAGCAACAGCTTCAAGCTGATCAAGACCTACTGGCCGACAGATGGACCGAGGTCCTCGCGGCCGAAGAGTATGAACTTGAACGCCCCTCCAAAAGTTACCCAAAATGCAAGTTGCTCCCCCGATTAGAGGAGGAGGCGTACAAACCTGCATCACCAGCGCACAATACGGCAGACCGGCCACCCCGTGGCCGCGACAGAGAGGCGTGCAAGCCCTCCACCAAAACCGTACCCCGGCATCGCTCAAAAAGCATGAAGCCACGGGGGAACGCGCCGGACTTGCGGGATATATTGGAGGACAAGGCAAGACGATCCAGATCTATCTATGGATCACGTGGGCGCCCCAAGACCCACGACGAATACCGTCGCACCGGATATAACTACTCCGGCCGGGCCGAACACAGCAAACAACGCTCTCTCGAGCTACGTCGCGATATTGCTCAATACAGAGGCGCCGCACACCCACTATGCTTCACTGACGAAGTAATGGATCATCAAATCCCTGAAGGGTTTAAACCCGTTAACATCGAATCCTACGATGGCACAACAGACCCCGCGGTTTGGATTGAGGATTATCTTCTCCATATACACATGGCCCGCGGCGACGATCTTCACGCCATCAAATATCTCCCGCTCAAGCTTAAAGGACCAGCTCGGCATTGGCTTAACAGCCTGCCCGCAGAGTCAATTGGATGCTGGGAAGACACGGAAGCCGCATTCTCGACAACTTCGTGGCGCGTAATGCGATCACGGACGCAGATGACCTAAGCCACATAATCCAGCAGCCGACGAATCGGCCGAGCAATTCGGACACGGTTCTTAACAAAGAAAAATCAAATCGTCGATTGTCCGGATGCGAGGCACTCGCTGCCTTCAAACATAACATCCGTGACGAGTGGCTGGCCCGGCACCTAGGACAGGAGAAGCGAAATCCATGGCAGCCCTCACATCACTCATGACCCGCTTACATGCGGGAGAGGATAGCTGGCTAGCTCGCAATAACAACCTCAGCAAAAACGCTGGCAGTCCGGATACCAAGGACCACAATGGCAGGTTGCGTCGAAACAAAAACAAACGCCGCATTAATGGCGACAGCAATGGGGATACGGCAGTCAACGCCGGATTCCGAGGCTCCAAACCCGTCAGCGGAAGAAGCCATTCAAAAGAACCACTCCGGGCCCGCCCAATTTGGACCGAATACTCGACCGCTCTGTCAAATACATGGAACCCTGAAAAGCCAGCTAACCACACCAACAGAGATTGTTGGGTATTCAAGCAGCGAGCAAATTAATCGCCAAAAACAGTGACAAGGGCTACAGCGATGACGAGGAAGAGACCGGCCGCCGAACAACAGAGGACAAAAGGATTTCCCCTCAAGTTCGGACGGTAAACATGATATCGCAATGCATATTCCCAAGAGGGAGCGGAGCGTGCACTAAGGGCGTATCTGCGATGGAGCGATCGCCCCAAAATTCAACCCATGGTCCTCTTGCCCGATCACTTTCGATCGAAGAGACCATCCGACCAATATCCGCCATGGCGGATTCGCGCATTGGTTCTAGACCCAATCGTCGATGGATTTCACCTCACGAGAGTCCCGATGGACGGCGGCAGTAGCCTGAACCTGCTTTATCGGGATACGGAGGCGCAAGATGGGCATAGACCCTTCAAGGATTAAACCTACAAAGACAACCTTCAAAGGCGTCATACCGGTGTCGAGGCCAATTGTACGAGCTCGATTACTGGAAGTGGTCTTGGATCCCGGATAATTTCCGAAGCGAGGAGTTAATCTTCGACATAGTCCCGTTCATGGCGGCTATCACGCTCTGCTCGGACGAACCGCGTTTGCAAAATTCAACGCGGTGCCGCATTATGCATACCGTAAGCTCAAGATGCGGGCCCTCGTGGAGTCATCACGGTCAATGGAAACACGGGCGCTCCCTCCGAGCGGAGGAACATACAGCGGCTCTCGCGGAAGAAGTACAGAGCAGCCTTTTAAGGCAATTTCGAGTCCGGCCGTTAAGCGACCGGACACGAACAAACGCGCCCGAGCAACATCAACCAAGACCACAGCACGCCCGAGCACGCAGCGTAGCAATGCGGCCCTAACCCCAGCCCTCGCAAAATTGTAAGACAAACTCTCCGCGTACATAATTACGCCTGGAGATACCATGGGCATAGGGGAAAGGCACAACCACAACAGACCCAGTGCGGTTCGACCACACGGGGGCTCCTAAGTGTGTCACTCTTTTTCTTTTATTTCTCTCTTTTTATACAGAACTCAGTCCGCAGCGAACCTGCCGAACTCATGATGCAACAGCCAGGGAAGGACAAAGGCGCGGCGAACACTCAGGTGGTCTCCATCACGAGCATTAAATTTGTTAAATACAACATTCGCGGCCTACCCACGAGGGAGAGCGCCTTTAATTCGCCCAATCCCTTTCTTTCCGCACTATTTGTATCATTCCGCACTCATAGCATATCTTCTCAAATAAAATGCAGCACTTTTTGCCTATAATTGCATTACTTTATATATATATGTTCATTTACGACATGTTGCACCCGTGCATCTTGGTACGGCCAAATACACCAGGGGCTTATGTCCTCCGCATTATGGTGTGATAAAGTCCGACACTTTCACAAGTGCGGCACCCGAACTTATAGCATTATATGAATCGGCTCGAATCATGTCTTGGGTCAATAGTTGGGTTTGCCGGCTCCCATGTTTGGCACCTTACGTTCCGTTCTATCGGCTAAGGTAGCCTGGGAGAACCACTGCGATTGCGCCCGGTTGAGCCGGGTTAACGCCTCGATGGAAAGCTAAAACTGACTGTCATGATAAGGCGAGAGACTGGTCACTGTTCGAGAGGTCCTTTCGGGTCCTTAAAGACCTACGCCGCTTCGAGCGAAGTTCCGGATTATGTCCGACGAAGGCGTGGATAGCGACCCAATTCGGTCCTCCGAATACTAGGGGCTTCGCCGAAATTTAAAATTATAGAATTCTATGGCTAAGTGAGAGTGTTCAAGCACTATAAGTCCGGTTGCCTTGTTTGTTGTGTTGAGCGCCTCCCTCGATGGACCCAAAATGGGAACTAGGCGCTCAAGTTTATCCCGAACACCCCAGCACTCGTGGCATGGGGGCTGAAGCCGACGACTTGCCATCTCTCAGATTTAATAAACGGCCGCACAGAAGGTAATATTTTAAATTAACAAGCGTTGCTTAGCGCATATGAACAAAGTTTTCAGCGCACAGGATAACACATTGCGAATTCACTCAAAAATTACATCCCTGGGGCACTCATCCGCAATCTTACGGGCACCCTTCAGGATAGCCTTATAGTAAATTTCGGGCGTACGATGTTCCTTGCCCGCTGGTGGCGCGTCAGTGATTAGCTTCTCCGCATCCAGCTTGCCCCAATGCAACTTTGCGCGGGCAAGGGCCCGACGAGCACCTTCAATACAGGCGGAGCGCTTGATAACCTCCACCCGGGGCACGCATCCACCAGCCGTCGACGAGGCGAAGTAGCTCCTAGGCATGGCCTCTCCAGCCACACCGGACTATGAGGCCCTTCATGGCCTGCTCGGCCACCTTGTGAAGCTCGACCAGCTGCTTCACTGGTCGCTAGGGGCACCAGATGGCGGCCTCGATATCTTGAGACCGAAGACCTTCTCCGTTGAGCTCCCTCCTCGGCTCGGTAGAATGCGGCGGCATCGGACATGCTGCGAGGCAGATCTGCAACGCCTCGAGAGCTCGAATTCGGGTAAGTAACACGTAATTTACATTCACATGCTTGCTTTGCATGTAAAATGCCTTACCCGCCGCTATCTTCCTCATCAACTCAATCTCCTGAAGGGACTTATGGGCCTCGGCCTTGGCGGTTTTGGCACTTTCGAGAGCCGAGGCAAGCTCGGACTCTCGAGTCTTTGAGTCACGCTCCAGACTCTCATGCTTTTCCATGAGAGCCTGGAGCTCTTGCTGAACCACCGCCACCCGCGCCTCCTGCTTTTCTCGCTCTGCCCATTCCGTGGCCGCGTTGCGTTCGGCCACGGACACGGCCTCCTTCAGGGTCGCCACCTCGTTCGTGGCCCCTGCAGCACCCATGTTATCCTTGTTATTTTTTGTTGCAACCTAAATCCTTTTCTGTAAGGTACAAGTTCAAAGTGGTGTTACTCACCTTCTTTTTCCTGGAGCTGCTTCCTGGCGCGGCCGAGCTCTTGCCCGGACCGCTCGAGCTCCTGCTTCAAAGCACCGACCTCCGCAGTCAGTGCGGCAGAGGTCAGCAGCGCAGCCTGCAACCCATATTGACATACTTTTTTAGCAACCCTGCGTATATCTTTTTTCAGATCCTCGGTCCGCTTTTCTTTTGAACACCGAACCGAGCATCGGGGCTACTGTCTATGCGGTATTACATTGCATATTTTAACTTCTTACCTCAAAGCCCGATAGAAGGCTCTGCGCAGCCGGTCAGCCCTCTCTTGGCGAAGCTGCACTTTCGGATCACCGCACTCATAATAGTGCGGTGTTCTTCCTCGATGGAAGCGCTCTGCAGCGCCTCCAACAAATTGCTCGGCGCCTCCGGTTGGACAGAAGCCGCAGGCGTCACGGTCTTGCCCTTCGTTCGAAGGGGCCGCCGGCCGGACTCCGGAACCACTGCGGGTTCTGATGTGGAGTCCGGCGCAAAGTCCGGGAGGACGCCTTGTGGCGCCTCCGGAGCCTCCCCCCGATGGGTCCCTTCTTGGGATCCCACCTCGGCGTCCTCGGTGTCGCGGGGGGTGGAGGCGGTCGGGATGGAGTCTACATCCGACGGAGCCAACGACCCGCTCGATGAAGCGGGGAGATCATCACTGGCCGGACTACAGGCAGCATGCGACATTAGAATGACACTATGTGACATAGAAAAATAAATCATAAATCATTCAGGAATCCGGATACTTACGATCTCGCCGGAGGCCTGGCCCTTGAAGGCCATTCTTCCTCGCCAACGTTGACATTGGCGGAGCTGTTCGGGGGAATAGTCCTTCCCCTCTTGGACCCTTCGGCCTCCCCTGTTGGGGAAGCCTTCCTCTTCCTCTCTCCCTCCTCTGGGAGAGAGTCCTCTTCCTCCTCCTCATTTTCGGGGGAGGAGTCCGCCCCGGAGTCGTCGGACACCTGAAAGCGGGCACTCTTTCGAGCACCCGTGGCCTCCTTCTTGGCCTTCTTCTCGGCACCACGTGCGGTGCGGAACCAGCAGCCTCGCTAGACGAAGCGTCTCTGGGTTTTCGGCATAGGAGCCGGACGGGTAATCTGCTCCGCCTTCCTCATCCAGTCCTATCAAAGGAAAAGGGAAATTAAAACCGCATAGAGTCAAACTATGAAAACAAGTGTCCCGTAAAGGGTAGAACCACTTACCTCGTCGGCTGGCGCTGCGGCGAAATCCGCGATCTTGATCGCGGATGCGAAACTTCGGCGCCCTTGAACAGCACCTTCCAGGTGCCTTCGTACGTTGTGTCAAAGAGCTTGCTCAGCGCCTGGTGCTGTTCCGGATCGAACTCCCATAGATTGAATGCCCGCTCTTGGCATGGGAGAATCCGGCGGACGAGCATGACTTGGACCACGTTAACCAGCCTGAGCTTCTTCACCAGCTTCTTGATGCAGGCTTGGAGTCCCGTCAGCTCCTTCGAACTACCCCACAGCAAGCCCTTCTCTTTATAGGAGGTGAGCTGCATGGGGATACCAGATCTAAACTCGGGGGCCGCCGCCCATTTAGGGTCACGCAGCTCGGTGATATAGAACCACCCCGATTGCCACCCCTTGACGGATTCCACGAAGGCCCCTTCGAACCAAAGGACATTGGGCATCTTGCCCAACATGGCGCCTCCGCACTCCGCTTGAGTGCCCTTCACAACCTTCGGCTTGACATTGAAGGTCTTGAGCCACAAGCCGAAGTGGGGCTGGATGCAGAGGAAGGCCTCGCATACCGACGATAAACGCCGAGATGTTGAGGATGAAGTTCGGCCGGATCATGGAAATCCAGGCCGTAGTAGAACATGAGCCCCGGACAAAGGGATGCAGTGGAAAGCCCAGTCCACGGAGGAAGTGGGAAGAAAGACGACCCTCTCATGGGGCACAGGGGTGGGGATGAGCTGCCCTCGTCGGGCAGCCGGTGCGTGATGTCGCCGGAAAGGTATCCGGTGCCGCGCAGTTTGGCAATTGCTCCTCCTTGACGGTGGAGGCCAACCATTTACCTCCGCTCCGGACATGGTCGGAGAAGGTTGAGACGAGATCTTGCGAACTTGGGCGCTGTAGCTCGAGTCGCGGAGATGGATAAGCAAAGGAGGAAGAAGGCGTGGGTGAGAAGGTGAATCCTTATCCCTTATATGGGCGGCGAAGTCACGCGTCCCCCACCGCCTAGTAAAACTCGCTTATCTCCCAAGCGTCACCATCAATGGCGCGTTGGGTTACCCACGTCCGTATTGATGAGAATCCGGATTAAGGGGAAACACGATCTCTCGCTCGACAAGGCGTGCCAAGGAAACCGCCGCTAAATGCTTGTTGAGGTGGTAAAGTAAAAACAATTCGAGTAATGGCTTGGTAGTGGTGTGACGTCATGCCACAGAAAACGTCAGCAGATTGAACTTGTGTATATATTATTATTCTCTCTATGATGGAACGTGGAATTTATTTTGCAGAGCCGGACACTATCCTGGTGTTCATAATCTTCTATCATTCGGAGGAGGAACCCGCCTTGCAATGCCAAGCAATATACACGCCGGACTTATCGTCATTGAAGCCTGGTTCAGGGGCTACTGAAGGAGTCCTGGATTAGGGGTGTCCGGATAGCGGACTACCATCATCAGCGAACTATCATCTGCGGACTATCATCATCGACCGGACTCCAAGACTATGAAGATACAAGATTGAAGACTTAGCCCCGTGTCCGGATGGGACTTTCCTTGGCGTGGAAGGCAAGCTTGGCGATACGGATATGTAGATCTCCTACCATTGTAACCGACTCTATGTAACCCTAGCCCTCTCTGGTGTCTATATAAACCGGATGGCTTTAGTCCGTAGGACTAGAATCACAACAACCCTTACAATCATACCATAGGCTAGCTTCTAGGGTTTAGCCTCCTTGATCTCGTGGTAGATCCACTCTTGTAAACATCCACAATATCAATATCAATCAAGCAGGACGTAGGGTTTTACCTCCATCAAGAGGGCCTGAACCTGGGTAAACATCGTGTCCCTTGTCTCCTGTTACCATCCGCCTAGACGCACAGTTCGGGACCCCCTACCCGAGATCCGCCGGTTTTGACACCGACAGAGGGGATGCCATCCGAGGCATCCCCAAGCTTGGGCTATTGGTTGTCCTTGAATATTACCTTGGGGTGTCTTGGTCATCCCCGAGCTTAGGCTATTTCCACTCCTTATTCCATAGTCCATCGAATCTTTACCCGAAACTTGAAAACTTCACAACACAAAACTCAACAGAAAACTCGTAAGCTCCGTTAGCGAAAGAAAACAAAACACCACTTCAAGGTACTGTAATGAACTCATACTTTATTTATATTGGTGTTAAACCTAATGTATTCAAACTTCTCTATGGTTTATAAACTATTTTACTAGCCATAGAGTCATCAAAGTAAGCAAACAACACACGAAAAACAGAATCTGTCAAAAACAGAACAATCTGTAGTAATCTGTAACTAACGCAAACTTATGGAACTCCAAAAATTCTAAAATAAATTGGTGGACCTGAGGAATTTGTCTAGTAATCATCTGCAAAAATAATCAACTAAATAGCACTCTCCAGTAAAACGTTTTAGCTAATCTCGTGAGCGCTAAAGTTTCTGTTTTTTACAGCATGATCATAAAGACTTCACCCAAGTCTTCCCAAAGGTTCTACTTGGCACAAACACTAACTAAAACACAAAACCACATCTAAACAGAAGCTAGATGGATTATTTATTCCTAAACAGAACAAAAAAGAAAGAAACTAAAATAAAATTGGGTTGCCTCACAACAAGCGCTATCGTTTAACGCCCCTAGCTAGGCATGATGATTTCAATGATGCTCACATAAAAGATAAGAATTGAAACATAAAGAGAGCATCATGAAGAATATGACTAGCACATTTAATTATAACCCACTTCCTATGCATACGGACTTTGTGAGCAAACAATTTATGGGAACAAGAATCAACTTGCATAGGAAGGTAAAACAAGCATAACTTCAAAACTTTAAGCACATAGAGAGGAAACTTGATATTGTTGCAATTCCTACAAGCATATATTCCTCCCTCATAATAATTTTCAGTAGAATCATGAATGAATTCAACAATATAACCAGCACCTAAAACATTCTTTTCATGATCTACAAGCGTAGAATTTTTATTACTCTCCACATAAGCAAAATTCTTCTCATCAACAATAGTGGGAGCAAACTCAACAAAATAACTATCATATGATTGAAAATTAAGATCAAGATGACATGTTTCATGGTTATAATTATTCTTTAAAGCATACATGTCATCACAATAATCCTCATAGATAGGAGGCATGCTTTCATCATAGTAAATTTGCTCATCAAAGCTTGGGGGACAAAAAATATCATCTTCATCAAACATAGCTTCCCCAAGCTTGTGGCTTTGCATATCATTAGTATCATGGATATTCAAGGAGTTCATACTAACAACATTGCAATCATGCTCATCACTCAAAGATTTAGTGCCAAACATTTTAATGCATTCTTCATCTAACACTTTGGCACAATTTTCCTTCCCATCATACTCACGAAAGATATTAAAAAGATGAAGCGTATGAGGTAAACTCAATTCCATTTTTTTTGTAATTTTATTTTATAAACTAACTAGTGATAAAACGAGAAACAAAAAGATTCGACTGTAAGATCTAAAGATATACCTTCAAGCACTCACCTCCCCGGCAACAGCGCCAGAAACTGCTTAGTTGACAGGGTGTGATTGCCACTTACCTAGCCTCCCCGGCAACGGCGCCAGAAAAGAGCTTGATGTCTACTACGCAACCTTCTTCTTGTAGACGTTGTTGGGCCTCCAAGTGCAGAGGTTTGTAGGACAGTAGCAAATTTCCCTCAAGTGGATGACCTAAGGTTTATCAATCCATGGGAGGCGTAGGATGAAGATGGTCTCTCTCAAACAACCCTGCAACCAAATAACAAAGAGTCTCTTGTGTCCCCAACACACCCAATACAATGGTAAATTGTATAGGTGCACTAGTTAATGAAGAGATAATGATACAAGTGCAATATGGATGGTAGATATAGGTTTTTGTAATCTGAAAATATAAAAACAGCAAGGTAACTAATGATAAAAGTGAGCACAAACGATATTGCAATGATAGGAAACAAGGCCTAGGGTTCATACTTTCACTAGTGCAAGTTCTCTCAACAATAATAACATAATTGGATCATATAACTATCCCTCAACATGCAACAAAGAGTCACTCCAAAGTCACTAGTAGCGGAGAACAAACGAAGAGATTATGGTAGGGTACGAAACCACCTCAAAGTTATTCTTTCCAATCAATCCGTTGGGCTATTCCTATAAGTGTCACAAACAGCCCTAGAGTTCATACTAGAACAACACCTTAAGACACAAATCAACCAAAACCCTAATGTCACCTAGATACTCCAATGTCACCTCAAGTATCCGTGGGTATGATTATACGATATGCATCACACAATCTCAGATTCATCTATTCAACCAACACACAGAACCTCAAAGAGTTCCCCAAAGTTTCAACCGGAGAATCAAGACGAAAACATGTGCCAACCCCTATGCATAGGTTCATGGGCGGAACCCGCAAGTTGATCACAAAAACATACATCAAGTGAATCACGTGATATCCCATTGTCACCACAGATACGCACGGCAAGACATACATCAAGTGTTCTCAAATCATTAAAGACTCAATCCGATAAGATTACTTCAAAGGAAAACTCAATCCATTACAAGAGAGTAGAGGGGGAGAAGCAACATAAGATCCAACTAGAATAGCAAAGCTCGCGATACATCAAGATCGTGCCAAATCAAGAACACGAGAGAGAGAGAGAGAGAGAGAGAGAGAGAGAGAGAGAGATCAAACACATAGCTACTCGTACGTACCCTCATCCCCGAGGGTGAACTACTCCCTCCTCGTCATGGAGATCGCCGGGATGATGAATATGACCACCGATGAAGGTTCCCCCCTCCGGCAGGGTGCCGGAACAGGGCCCCGGTTGGTTTTTGGTGGCTACAGAGGCTTGCGGCGGTGGAACTCCCGATCTATTCTGTTCCCCGAAGTTTTTAGGGTATATGGATATATATAGGAGGAAGAAGTACGTCAGGGGAGCCACGAGGGGCCCACGAGGGTGGAGGGCCCGCCCAGGGGGTGGGCGCGCCCCCTGCCTCGTGCCTTCCTCGTTGCTTCCTTGACATGGACTCCAAGTCCCCCGGATTGCTTTCTTTCCAAAAATAACTTCTCCAGAAGGTTTCATTCCGTTTCGACTCCATTTGATATTCCTTTTCTTCGAAACACTGAAATGAGGGAAAAAACAGGAACTGGCACTGGGCTCTGGGTTAATAGGTTAGTCCCAAAAATAATATAAAAGTGCATAATAAAGCCCATAAACATCCAAAACAGATAATATAATAGCATGGAACAATCAAAAAATATAGATATGTTGGAAACGTATCAGCATCCCCAAGCTTAATTCCTGCTCGTCCTCGAGTAGGTAAATGATAAAAACAGAATTTTTGATGTGGAATGCTACTTGGCATAATTTCAATGTAATTCTTCTTAATTGTGGTATGAATATTCAGATCCGAAGTTCATATTGACATAAAATTAATAATACTTCAAGCATACTAACTAAGCAATTATGTCCTCTCAAAATAGCATGGCCAAAGAAAGTTCATCCCTACAAAATCATATAGTTTAGTCATGCTCCATTTTCATCACACAAGAATACTCTCATCATGCACAACCCCGATGAAAAGCCAAGCAATTGTTTCATACTTTAGTAATCTCAAACTTTTTCAACCTTCACGCAATATATGAGCGTGAGCCATGGATATAGCACTATGGGTGGAATAGAATATGATGATGGGGGTTATGTGGAGAAGACAAAAAAGGAGAAAGTCTCACATCAACGAGGCTAATCAATGAGCTATGGAGATGCCCATCGATTGATGTTAATGCAAGGAGTAGGGATTGCCATGCAACGGATGCACTAGAGCTATAAATGTATGAAAGCTCGGCAAAAGAAACTAAGTGGGTGTGCATCCAACTTGCTTGCTCACGAAGACCTAGGGCACTTGAGGAGGCCCATTGTTGGAATATACAAGCCAAGTTCTATAATGGAAAATTCCCACTAGTATATGAAAATGACAAAACAAGAGACTCTCTATCATGAAGATTATGGTGCTACTTTGAAGCACAAGTGTGGTAAAAGGATAGTAACATTGTCCCTTCTCTCTTTTTCTCTCATTTTTTTGGGCCTTCTCTTCTTTTTTGGGCCTTCTCTTTTTTTTGGGCCTTCTCTTTTTTTATGGCCTTTCTCTCTTTTTTTTATTCCTCAGTTGGGACAATACTCTAGAAAATGATGATCATCACACTTCTATTTATTTACAACTCAATGATTACAACTCGATACTAGAACAAAGTATGACTCTATATGAATGCCTCCGGCGGTGTATCGGGATATGCAATGAACCAAGAGTGACATGTATGAAAGAATTATGAATGGTGGCTTTGCCACAAATACAATGTCAACTACATGATCATGCAAAGCAATATGACAATAATGGAGCGTGTCATGATTAATGAAATGGTGGAATGTTGCATGGCAATATTTCTCGGAATGGCTATGGAAATGCCATAATGGGTAGGTATGGTGGCTGTTTTGAGGAAGATATAAGGAGATTTATGTGTGAAAGAGCGTATCATATCACGGGGTTTGGATGCACCGGCGAAGTTTGCGCCAACTCTCAATGTGAGAAAGGGCAATGCATGGTACCGAAGAGGCTAGCAATGATGGAAAGGTGAGAGTGTGTATAATCCATGGACTCAATATTAGTCATAAAGAACTCACATACTTATTGCAAAAATCTACAAGTCATCAAAAACCAAGCACTACGCGCATGCTCCTAGGGGGATAGATTGGTAGGAAAAGATCATCGCTCGTCCCTGACCGCCACTCATAAGGAGGACAATCAAAGAACACCTCATGTTTCAAATTTGTTACATAACGTTTACCATACATGCATGCTACGGGAGTTGCAAACTTCAACACAAGTATTTCTCAAATTCAAAACTACTCAACTAGCACAACTTTGATATCACTACCTCCATATCTCAACACAATCATCAAGCATCAAACTTCTCTTAGTATTGATCACATTCATAAGAAAGTTTTTACTAATCTTGAATACCTAGCATATTAGGATTAAGCACATTACCATGCTGTTTAAGACTCTCAAAATAATATAAGTGAAGCATGAGAGTTCATATATTTCTTCAAAATAAATCCATCGCCGTGCTCTAAAAGATATAAATGAAGCACTAGAGCAAAAACTATATAGCTCAAAAGATATAAGTGAAGATCAATGAGTAGTTGGATAATTATGCAACTATGTGAAGACTCTCCCATTTAATAATTTCAGATCTTGGTATTTTATTCAAATAGCAAGCAAATCTAAAGAAAATAAAATGACGCTCCAAGCAAAACACATATCATGTGGTCAATAAAAATATAGCTCCAAGTAAAGTTACCGATGAACGAAGGCGAAAGAGGGGATGCCATCCGGGGCATCCCCAAGCTTAGGCTATTGGTTGTACTTTAATATTACCTTGGGGTGCCTTGGGCATCCCCGAGCTTAGGATATTGCCACTCCTTATTCCACAGTCCATCGAATCTTTACCCGAAACTTGAAAACTTCACAACACAAAACTCAATAGAAAACTCGTAAGCTCCGTTAGCGAGAGAAAACAAAACACCACTTCAAGGTACTGTAAAGAACTCATTATTTATTTATATTGGTGTTAAACCTACTGTATTCCAACTTATCTATGGTTTATAAACTATTTTACTAGCCATAGAGTCATCAAAATAAGCAAACAACACACAAAAACAGAATCTGTCAAAAACAGAACAATCTGTAGTAATCTGTAACTAACGCAAACTTATGGAACTCCAAAAATTCTAAAAATAAATCGGTGGACCTGAGGAATTTGTATAGTAATCATATGCAAAAAGAATCAACTAAATAGCACTCTCCAGTAAAAAGTTTTAGCTATCTCGTGAGCGCTAAAGTTTCTGTTTTTTACAGCATGATCATAAAGACTTCACCCAAGTCTTCCCAAAGGTTCTACTTGGCACAAACACTAATTAAAACACAAAACCACATCTAAAAAGAAGCTAAATGGATTATTTATTCCTAAACATAACCAAAAAGAAATAAACTAAAATAAAATTGGGTTGCCTCCCAACAAGCGCTATCGTTTAACGCCCCTAGCTAGGCATGATGATTTCAATGATGCTCACATAAAAGATAAGAATTGAAACAAAAGAGAGCATCATGAAGAATATGACTAGCACATTTAAGTCTAACCCACTTCCTATGCATAGGGATTTTGTGAGAAAACAATTTATGGGAACAAGAATCAACTTGCATAGGAAGGTAAAACAAGCATAACTTCAAAACTTTAAGCACATAGAGAGGAAACTTGATATTGTTGCAATTCATACAAGCATATATTCCTCCCTCATAATAATTTTCAGTAGAATCATGAATGAATTCAACAATATAACCAGAACCTAAAACATTCTTTTCATGATCTACAAGCATAGAATTTTTATTACTCTCCACATAAGCAAAATTCTTCTCATCAACAATAGTGGGAGCAAACTCAACAAAATAACTATCATATGATTGAAAATTAAGATCAAGATGACAAGTTTCATGGTTATCATAATCTTTAAAGCATACGTGTCATCACAATAATCCTCATAGATAGGAGGCATGCTTTCATCATACTAAATTTGCTCATCAAAGCTTGGGGGACAAAAAAAATCATCTTCATCAAACATAGCTTCCCCAAGCTTGTGGCTTTGCATATCATTAGTATCATGGATATTCAAGGAGTTCATACTAACAACATTGCAATCATGCTCATCATTCAAAGATTTAGTGCCAAACATTTTAATGCATTCTTCATCTAACACTTTGGCACAATTTTCCTTCCCATCATACTCACGAAAGATATTAAAAAGATGAAGCGTATGAGGTAAACTCAATTCCATTTTTTTTGTAATTTTCTTTTATAAACTAACTAGTGATAAAACAAGAAACAAAAAGATTCGATTGCAAGATCTAAAGATATACCTTCAAGCACTCACCTCCCCGGCAACAGCGCCAGAAACTGCTTAGTTGACGGGGTCTGAGTGCCGCTTACCTAGCCTCCCCGGCAACGGCGCGAGAAAAGAGCTTGATGTCTACTACGCAACCTTCTTCTTGTAGATGTTGTTGGGCCTCCAAGTGCAGAGGTTTGTAGGACAGTAGCAAATTTCCCTCAAGTGGATGACCTAAGGTTTATCAATCCATGGGAGGCGTAGGATGAAGATGGTATCTCTCAAACAACCCTGCAACCAAATAACAAAGAGTCTCTTGTGTCCCCAACACACCCAATACAATGGTAAATTGTATAGGTGCACTAGTTCGGCGAAGAGATGATGATATAAGTGCAATATGGATGGTAGATATAGGTTTTTGTAATCTGAAAATATAAAAACAGCAAGGTAACTAATGATAAAAGTGAGCACAAACGGTATTGCAATGATAGGAAACAAGGCCTAGGGTTCATACTTTCACTAGTGCAAGTTCTCTCAACAATAATAACATAATTGGATCATATAACTATCCCTCAACATGCAACAAAGAGTCACTCCAAAGTCACTAATAGCGGAGAACAAACGAAGAGATTATGGTAGGGTACGAAACCACCTCAAAGTTATTCTTTCCAATCAATCCGTTGGGCTATTCCTATAAGTGTCACAAAGAGCCCTAGAGTTCGTACTAGAACAACACCTTAAGACACAAATCAACCAAAACCCTAATGTCACCTAGATACTTCAATGTCACCTCAAGTATCCGTGGGTATGATTATACGATATGCATCACACAATCTCAGATTCATCTATTCAACTAACACATAGAACCTCAAAGAGTGCCCCAAAGTTTCTACCGGAGAATCAAGACGAAAACGTGTGCCAGCCCCTATGCATAGGTTCATGGGAGGAACCCGCAAGTTGATCACCAAAACATACATCAAGTGAATCATGTGATATCCCATTGTCACCATAGATACGCACGGCAAGACATACATCAAGTGTTCTCAAATCATTAAAGACTCAATCCAATAAGATTACTTCAAAGGGAAAACTCAATCCATTACAAGAGAGTAGAGGGGGAGAAGCAACATAAGATCCAACTATAATAGCAAAGCTCGTGATACATCAAGATCGTGCCAAATCAAGAACACGAGAGAGAGAGAGATCAAACACATAGCTACTGGTACATACCCTCAGCCCCGAGGGTGAACTACTCCCTCCTCGTCATGGAGATCGCCGGGATGATGAAGATGACCACCGGTGAAGGTTCCCCCCTCTGGAAGGGTGCCGGAACAGGGTCCCAATTGGTTTTTGGTGGCTACAGAGGCTTGCGGCGGCGGAACTCCCGATCTATTCTGTTCCCCGAAGTTTTTAGGGTATATGGATATATATAGGAGGAAGAAGTACGTCGGGGAGCCACGAGGGCCCACGAGGTGGAGGGCGCGCCAGGGGGGCGCGCCTGCCTCGTGCCTTCCTCGTTGCTTCCTTGACGTGGACTCCAAGTCTCCCGGATTGCTTTCTTTCCAAAAATAACTTCTCCAGAAGGTTTCATTCCGTTTCGACTCCGTTTGATATTCCTTTTCTTCGAATTACTGAAACAAGGGAAAAAACAGGAACTGGCACTAGGCTCTCGGTTGATAGGTTAGTCCCAAAAATAATATAAAAGTGCATAATAAAGCCCATAAACATCCAAAACAGATAATATAATAGCATGGAACAATAAAAAATTATAGATACGTTGGAGACATATCAGTAGACAAATTACTGTTGGGCAATTGATACAACTTCAAATAATTATGACAATATCCAGGCAATGATCATTATATAGGCGTCACGTCCAATATTAGTAGACCGACTCCTACCTGCATCTACTACTATTACTCCACACATCGACCACTATCCAGCATGCATCTAGTGTATTAAGTTTATGGAGAAATGGAGTAATGCAATAAGAACGATGACATGATATAGACAAGATCTATCCATGTAGGAATAGACCCCATCTTGTTATCCTTAATAGCAACGATACATACATGTTATGTCCCCTTCTGTCACTTGGATTGAGCACCATAAGATCGAACCCATCACAAAGCACCTTTTCCCATGGCAAGAAAAATCGATCTAGTTGGCCTAACTAAACCAAAGATTCGAAGAAGAAATACGAGGCTATAAGTAATCATGCATATAAGAGATCAAAACTCAGATAACTTTCATGGATAAAATAGATCTGATCATAAACTCAAAGTTCATTGGATCCCAACAAACACACCGCAAAAAGAGTTACATCAAATAGATCTACAATAGACCATTGTGTTGAGAATCGAAAGAGAGAGAGGAAGCCATCTAGCTACTAACTACGGACTCGAAGGTCTACAATGAACTACTCACGCATCATCGGAGAGGCACCAATGAGAATGATGAACCCCTCCATGATGGTGTCTAGATTGGATCTGGTGTTTCTGGAACTTGCGGCGGCTGGAATTGTGTCTAGTCGACTCTCCTAGGGTTTTTGGATTTTCGGGGTATTTATAGAGCAAAGAGGTGATGCGGGAGGCGGCCGAGGTGGGCACAACCCACTAGGGCGCGCCCAGGTGGGTTGTGCTCCCCTCGGAGCCCCTCTCTGGTACTTCTTTGGCCCATCGTGTGTCTTCTGGTCCAGAAAAAATCTCCAAAAAGTTTCGCTGCATTTGGACTCCGTTTGGTATTGATTTTCTGCGAAGTAAAAAACAAGCAAAAGACAGCAACCGGCATTGGGCACTATGTCAATAGGTTAGTCCCAAAAAATGATATAAAGTTACTATAAAATGATTGTAAAACATCCAAGATTGATAATGTAACAACATGGAACAATAAAAAATTATAGATACGTTGGAGACGTATCAAGGGTCCACATGATGAATAAATTGATGAACTCTCATGATTCACTTATATTATGTTGAGAGTCTTATAAATAGTATGGCAATTTGCTTGGGTTATGAATTTAGTCCTAATATGATGGGTATTCAAGAGGGATATAATAAAAACTTTCATGAAGATCATTGAATATGTGAGAAGTTTGATAACTTGCATTTGTTTTGAGATATAAAGATGGTGATATTAGAGTCATGCTAGTGAGTAATTGTGGTGTAGTAACAATATTTGTGTTAAGGTTTGTGATTCCCGAAGCATGCATGTACGGTCTCTTGTTATGCTATGAAATTGGAGCATGAATTATTTTTTATTGTCTTCCTTATGAGTGGCAGTCGGGGACGAGCGATGGTCTTTTCCTACCAATCTATCCCCCTAGGAGCATGTGTAGTAGTACTTTACTTCGAGGGCTAATAAACTTTTTCAATAAGTATGTGAGTTAGTTATGACTAATGTTGAGTCCATGGATTATACGCACTCTCACCTTTCCGCATTTTGCTAGCATCTTTGGTACCGTGCATTTCCCCTTCTCACCTTGAGTTGTGGTGCAAACTTCGCCGGTGCATCCAAATCTCGTGATATGATACGCTCTATCACACATAAGCGACCTTATATCTTCCTCGAAATAGCCACCATACCTACCTATTATGTCATTTCCATAGCCATTCCCAAATATAATTCCATGCAACTCCCACCGTTTCGTTTTATTATGACACATACCATCATTTCATATTGCTTTGCATGATCATATGGTTGACATAGTATTTGTGGCTTGGCCACCGTTCATATTTTTATACATGTCACGCTAGATCATTGCACATCCCGGTACACCATCGGAGGCATTCATATAGAGTCATATTTTTGTTCTAGTATCGAGTTGTAATTATTGAGTTGTAAGTAGATAGAAGTGTGATGATCATCATTATTAGAGCATTGTCCATGTGAGGAAAGGATGATGAAGACTATGATTCTCCCACAAGTCGGGATGAGACTCCAGACAGGAAAAAAAGAGGCCGAAGTGCCCAACAAAAAAGGAGAATGAAAAAAGAAAAAGAAGAGATAAAAAGAGAGAAGGGACAATGTTACTATCCTTTTCGACACTTGTGCTTCAAAGTAGCACCATGTTCTTCATGATAGAGAGTCTCCTATGTTGTCACTTTCATATATTACTAGTGGGAACTTTTCATTATAGAACTTGGCTTGTATATTCCAATGATGGGCTTCCTCAAAAACGCCCTAGGTCTGCATGAGCAATCAAGTTGGATGCACACACACTTAGTTTTCTTTTGAGCTTTCATACACTTATAGCTCTAGTGCATCCGTTGCATGGCAATCCCTACTCCTTCCATTCACGTCAATTGATGGGCATCTCCATAGCCCGTTGATTAGCCTCGTCAATGTGAGACTTTCTCCTTTTTTGTCTTCTCCACACAACCTCCAACATCATATTCTATTCCTCCAATAGTGTTATATCCATGGCTCACGCTCATGTATTGCGTGAGAGTTGAAAAAGTTGAAGCGCGTTAAAAAGTATGAACCAATTGCTTGGCTTGTCATCGGGGTTATGCATGATAAATACTTTGTGTTAAGAAGATAGAGCATGACAAGATTATATGATTTTGCAGGGATAACTTTCTTTAGCCATGATATTTTGAGAAGACATGATTGCTTTTTAGTATGCTTGAAGTATTATTGTTTTTATGTCAATATTAACTTTTGTTTTGAATCTTACGGATCTGAATATTCATGCCACATTAAGGAAGATTACATTATAAACATGTTAGGTAGCATTCCACATCAAAAGTTCTATTTTTATCATTTACCAACTCGAGGACGACCAGGAATTAAGCTTGGGCATGCTTGATACGTGATGTCGCTTGAAGCTACGTCGGTATTTCCCCAAAGAGGAAGGGATGATGCAGCACAGCGGCGGTAGGTATTTCCCTCAGATATGAAACCAAGGTTAGCGAACCAGTAGGAGAACCAAGCAACACAACGAAAACAGCCCCTGCACACAAATAACAACGACTCGCAACCCGACATGTTAAAGGGGTTGTCAATCCCTTTCGGGTAACGGCGCCAGAAATGGTGCGCGGACGGGATAAAGTTTTGTAGTAAATTGATAGATCGAACGCCAAATAAAATAAATAAGGAAAAATTGTAGCAAGGTATTTGTGTATTTTTGGTTTAATAGATCTGAAAATAAATGCAAGAGAAAAGTAGATTGCAAAGGCAAATATATGAGAAAGAAGACCCGGGGACCGTCGGTTTCACTAGTGGCTTCTCTCGAGAAAAATAGCAAACGGCGGGTAAACAAATTACTGTTGGGCAATTGATAGAACTTCAAATAATTATGACGATATCCAGGCAATGATCATTATATAGGCATCACGTCCGAGATTAGTAGACCGACTCCTGCCTGCATCTACTACTATTACTCCACACATCGACGATTATCCAGCATGCATCTAGGGTATTAAGTTCATGGAGAAATGGAGTAATGCAATAAGAACGATGACATGATGTAGACAAGATCTATCTATGTAGAAATAGACCCATCATTTTATCCTTAGTAGCAATGATACATACATGTCGGTTCCCTTTCTGTCACTGGGATCAAGCACCGTAAGATCGAACCCACTACAAAGCACCTCTTCCCATTGCAAGATAAATAGATCAAGTTGGCCAAACAAAACCCAAATATCGGAGAAGAAATACGAGGCTATAAGCAATCACGTATATAAGAGATCAAATAAACTCAAATAACTTTCATGGATATAAAAAGATAGATCTGATCATGAACTCAAAGTTCATCAGATCCCAACAACACACCGCAAAAGAGTTACATCATATGGATCTCCAAGAGACCATTGTATTGAGAATCCAGCGAGAGAGAGAAAGCCATCTGGCTACTAACTACGGACCCGAAGGTCTACAAAGAACTACTCACGCATCATCAGAGAGGCACCAATGGAGGTGATGAACCCCATCCGAGATGGTGTCTAGATTGGATCTGGTGGTTCTGGACTCTGCGGTGGCTGGATGAATATTTCGTCGACGTTCTTAGGGTTTCTGGAATATTGGGGTATTTATAGAGCAAAGAGGCGGTCCGGGGGGCACCCGAGGTGGGCACAACCCACTAGGGCGCGCCTGGGCCTCCTGGCGCACCCTGGTGGGTTGTGCCCCCCTTACGGCACCCCCAAGGTGCAGCCAGGGCCCGTTGTGTTCCTTCTGGCCAATAAAAATTCTTCGTAAAGTTTCGGGGCATTTGGACTCCGTCTGATATTGATTTTCTGTGATGTAAAAAACATGGAAAAAACAGCAACTGGCACTTGGCATTATGTCAATAGGTTAGTACCAAAAAATGATATAAAATGACTATAAATGATTGTAAAACATCCAAGATTGATAATATAACAGCATGGAATAATAAAAAATTATAGATACGTTGGAGACGTATCAGCATCCCGAAGCTTAACTCCTACTCGTCCTCGAGTAGGTAAGTGATAAAACAAAATTTTTGATGTGGAATGCTGCCTAACATGTCATATCATATTTCTTTTGTTTATAGCATGGACATTTGGACTTTTAGTTGTTCAAAGCAATAGTCTAGTTTTGACATGATAATTTAGATACTCAAGCATATCAACAAGCAACCATGTCTTCCAAAATATCAACGCTAAAATAAGTTATCCCTAGCCCATCATGCTCAACCATTGATCCACTCATGAAACACACTCGAATATTTGCTACACTCAATACTTAAGTACGATCATATTGCCTCCTAGTTGGTGCTTTTATAAGAGAAGATGGAGACTCAAAATTAAAAATTGCATAAAATAAAAGATAGGCCCTTCACAAAGGGAAGTAGGGATTTGTAGAGGTGCCAGAGCTCAAAGCAAAAAACTTAGAGATAAAAACATTTTGAGAGTTGTATCCATCCCGCCAACGAAAATGACTTAGAGTTCCCAACACTTTCCATGCTAGATATATCATAGGCGGTTCCCAAACAGAAAATAAAGTTTATTCCCTTTTCCACCATACTTTCACTTTCCATGGCTAACCGTATCCACGGGTGCCCTCCATACCAACACTTTCCAAGGAATTTATTATTTGACAACATAAAGTAAATTCATTTTTTTTTTGCATTTCGGGACTGGGCATCCCTAATACCTTTGCCTTACTCTTGTGCAATGACAAGTGAATAAACACTCATCATGAGAATAACACATCTAGCATGGAAAATATTAGCCACCCCTCACCGCTCTGCGAGCGAAACAAACACACAAAAGAGAAGTTTATTTTGAAAATTAGAGATGGCACATGCAAATTTGCTTAGAACGGCAAAAGAATACCACATGTAGGTAGATATAGTGGACTCATGTGGCAAAACTGGTTTAAAGGTTTTTGGATGCACAAGTAGAGATCATACTTGGTGCAAAATGAAGGCTAGCAAAAGATTGAGAAGTGACCAACCAAGAAACGGGTAATCTCATATGCAAGCATTAAGCATAAATAACACCGAATAATGCACCGCAAGTAGGATATAACTTCATTGCATGACTATTGACTTTCGTACTTGCATAGGGAATCGCAAACCTTAACGCCAATATTCTTACTAAAGCATAATTACTCACCAACACAACTCACATATCACATCATCATATCTCAAAACTATTACTAAGAATCAAGTTTATTTTGTACAATGATCTTCATGAAAGTTTTTATTATATCCTTCTTGGATATCTATCACTTTGGGACTATTTTTCATGTGTAGCTTTTCATAAGCTCAAACAAATATAAGTTAAGATCATGAGTATAATTTTTATTTCTTTCTCTCAAATTAATTTAAGTGAAGCAAGAGAGAATTTCTTGAAAATTTTACTAACTCTCAAATAAATCTAAGTGAAGCAAGAGAGCATTTCTTCAAAAATACTAAAGCACACCGTGCTCAAAAGGATATAAGTGAAGCACTAGAGCAAGTCCATTGCTCATAAAAATTTAAGTGAAGCATAGAGAGCAATTCTAACAAGTCATGACATAATTTTGGAACTCTCAAATAGGTGTGTCCAGCAAGGATTGATGACTTAAAACACAAAATAAAACAAGCAAAGATTCATATCATACAAGACGCTCCAAGCAAAACACATATCATGTGACGAATAAAAATATAATTTCGAGTAAAATACCGATGGTCGTTAGAAGAAAGAGGGGATGCCACTCGGGGGCATCCCCAAGCTTAGTTGGTTGCTCATTTTTGGATAATATCTTGGGATGCCGGGGCATCCCCAAGCTTAGGCTCTTCTATCCTTCCTTCATCCATCACAAGATAACCCAAAACTTGAAAACTTCAATCACACAAAACTCAACAAAACCTCGAAAGCAAACCACTACTATAAGTATTGTATCAAACCAATTCATATTTTGTTTTTGTATAATATCTAATGTATTCCAACTTTTCTATGGAAAAAACTCATCAAAGAAAGCCATAGGGCCATCAAAATAATCACACGGCACAAAGAAAACAGAATCTGTCAAAACAGAACAATCTGTAGCAATCTGACTTTATCGAAAACTTCTGGAACTCCAAAAATTCTGAAAAAATAGGAAGACCTGAGAAATTTGTATATTAGTCTTCTGCAAAACGAATCAGGGCAAAAGCACTTTCTGATAAAAATTGATAATTATTTCTGTGAGCGCAAAGTTTCTGTCTTTTACACCAAGATCAAACAACTATCACCCAAGAAGATCCTATCGGTTCTACTTGGCACAAACACTAAATTAAACACAAAAAACACAATCATAACAGTAGCATAATTGTGCTAACACTCAAGAATAGAAATCAAAAAATAAAAAAGAAAATTTATTCATTGGGTTGCCTCCCAACAAGCGCTATAGTTTTACACCCTTAGCTTGGCATAAAGCAAGGATCTAAGTTTTGTCATCTTTGGTTCGAGATCCATAAGATGCCCTCATGATTGATTCATAAGGTGGCTTAATTCTAGTTCTAGGAAACTGTTCCATACCCTTCCTCAAAGGAAATTGGAACTTAATATTGTCTTCTTTCATATCAATCACGGCACCGATGGTGCGTAAAAACGGTCTACCAAGAATAATTGGACAAGACGGATTGCAATCAATATCAAGAACAATAAAATATATGGGCACATAATTCCTATTTGCAAGAATAAGAACATCATTAATTCTTCCCATAGGCATTTTAATAGTAGAATCCGCCAAGTGCAAATTCAAAGAACATTCTTCAAGATTAGTAAGACCAAGCACATCACATAAAGATTTCGGAATTGTAGAAACACTAGCACCCAAGTCACACAAAGCAAAACACTCATAATTTTTAATCTTGACTTTGATAGTAGGTTCTCATTCATCATGCAATTTTCTAGGAATTGAAACTTCTAGTTCCAATTTTTCTTCAAGAGCTTTCATCATAGCATCAACAATATGTTTAGTAAAAGCCTTATTTTGTTCATAAGCATGGGGTGAATTTATCATGGATTGCAACAAATAAAACAATCAATCAAAGAGCAACTATCATATCATAATTAAAGTCTTTGTAATCCAAAAGAGTGGGCACATCACTAGTTAAAGTTTTTACCTCTCCAAACCCTCTTTCATCAATTTTCTCAACAAGATTTTCACCCTCCGAAATATTGGGATGCCTTCTAGCTAAAGTTGACTCTTCTCCAGTCCCTTTTTCATCAATCTTAACTTTACTAAACAAGGAATCAATAGAGGAAACACCAATCATTTTAAGATCTTCATCACTTTTGTCTTCTAACGAGATTGTTTTAGCGGCAATTTGATTTACTAAGGTAGCTTCTGCATCGGATATTTTTCCTAGCAAACTTTCGGCAAAAGCATACTTAGATTGTAGATTGCAAACTTCTCTACTGATATCATCAAGTTGTTTTGTAATAGCATCAAGCACAACGGAGTGCTCCTTAAGTTCTTCAGTAAAATACTTATTATGCTCAAATTGTGTAGTCATATATTCCTTAGTACTTTCCTCAATTTGAAGAAAAATATTTGGGTAAGGAACATCATAATATTTTCTTTGAAGCATCATGACTTCGCAAACACAAAAACAGATTCGGCAAGAAAACGGCGAACGGAAAAAGAGAGGCGAATAAAACGGCAAATTTTTGTGAAGTGGGGGAGAGGAAAACGAGAGGCAAATGACAAATAATGTAAATTGCGAGGAGATGAGATTTGTGATTAGGAACCTGGTATATGTTGAAGATCCTCCCCGGCAATGGCGCCTAAATTCCTTTTGATGTCGCTTGAAGCTATGTCGGTATTTCCCCAAAGAGGAAGGGATGATGCAGCACAGCGGCGGTACGTATTTCCTCAGATATGAAACCAAGGTTATCGAACCAGTAGGAGAACCAAGCAACACAACGTACAGCCCCTACAAACAAATAACAACCACTCGCAAACCGATATGTTAAAGGGGTTGTCAATCCCTTTCGGGTAACGGCGCCAGAAATGGTGCACGGACGGGATAAAGTTTTGTAGTAAATTGATAGATCGAACGCCAAATAAAATAAATAAGGAAAAATTGCAGCAAGGTATTTCTGTATTTTTGGTTTAATAGATCTGAAAATAAATGCAAGAGAAAAGTAGATCACAAAAGCAAATATATGGGAAAGAAGACCCGGGGGCCGTAGGTTTCACTAGTGGCTTCTCTCGAGAAAAATAGCAAACGATGGGTAAACAAATTACTGTTGGGCAATTGATAGAATTTCAAATAATTATAACGATATCCAGGCAATGATCATTATATAGGCATCACGTCCAAGATTAGTAGACCGACTCCTGCCTGCATCTACTACTATTACTCCACACATCGACCGCTATCTAGCATGCATCTAGTGTATTAAGTTCATGGAGAAATGAAGTAATGCAATAAGAACGATCACATGATGTAGAGAAGATCTATCTATGTAGAGATAGACCCCATCGTTTTATCCTTAGTAGCAAGATCAAACCCACTACAAAGCACCTCTTCCCATTGCAAGATAAATAGATCAAGTTGGCCAAACAAAACCCAAATATCGGAGAAGAAATACGAGGCTATAAGCAATCATGCATATAAGAGATCAGAGAAACTCAAATAACTTTCATGGATACAAAAAGATAGATCTGATCATAAACCCAAAATTCATCAGATCCCAACAAACACACCGCAAAAGAGTTACATCATATGGATCTCCAGGAGACCATTGTATTGAGAATCCAGCGAGAGAGAGAAACCCATCTAGCTACTAACTACGGACCCGAAGGTCTACAAAAAACTACTCACGCATCATCGGAGAGGCACCAATGGAGGTGGTGAACCCCATCCGAGATGGTGTCTAGATTGGATCTGGTGGTTCTGGACTCTGCGGCGGCTGGATGAATATTTCGTCGACGTTCTTAGGGTTTCTGGAATATTGGGGTATTTATAGAGCAAAGAGGCGGTCCGGGGCACCCAGGTGGGCACAACCCACTAGGGCGCGCCCTGGTGGGTTGTGCCCCCCTCAGGGCATCCCCCAGGCGCAACTAGGGCCCGTTGTGTTCCTTCTGGCCCACAATAATTCTCCGTAAAGTTTTGGGGCATTTGGACTCCATCTGATATTGATTTTCTGCGATGTAAAAAACATGGAAAAAACAGCAGCTGGCACTTGGCACTATGTCAATAGGTTGGTACCAAAAAAAAGATATAAAATGACTATAAATGATTGTAAAACATTCAAGATTGATAATATAACAGCATGGAACAATAAAAAATTATAGATACGTTGGAGACGTATCAATACGCCTCCAACGTATCTATAATTTTTAATTGTTCCATGCTATTATATTATCCACCTTGGATGTTTTATATGCATTATTATGCTATTTTATATCATTTTTTGGGACTAACCTATTAACCTAGTGCCAAGTGCCACTTGTTGTTGTTTTCTTACTTTTGTCTTTACAGAAAATCAATATCAAACAGAGTCCAAACGGAACGAAACTTTTTTTCTTGGACCACAAGACACCTTGGAAGCTTTGGGAGGAGGCCAGAAGATCCACGAGGGCATGACAAGCTCGAAGGGCGCACCCTAAGGGGGGCACCCCCCAGGATTGTGGGCCCCTCGTAGCTCCTCCAGCCCTTATTCTTCTTCTATAAATACCCAAGTATTCCCCATAGACTAGAGGGCACACCAAAAGTACTTTTCCGCTGCTGCAAGTTTTTGTCTTCGTGATATCCCATCTGGAGACCTTCTCGGTACTCTGCCGAAGGGGGATTTTATCACGGAGGGCTTCTGTATCAACCTTGCTGCCCTTCCGATGATGTTTGAGTAGTTTACCACAGACCTACGGGTCCATAGCTAGTAGCTAGATGGCTTGTTCTCTCTCTTTGATCTTCAGTACAATGTTCTCATCGATGTTCTTGGAGATCTATTCGATGTAATCTTGTTTTGCGGTGTGTTTGTTGAGATCTGATGAATTGTGGGTTTATGATCAGATTATCTATGAATATTATTTGAGTCTTATCTAAACTCTTCTATGCATGACTAAGATAGCTTTGTATTTCTCTCCGGTCTATTGATTTGGTTTGGCCAACTAGATTGATTTTTCTTGCAATGGGAGAGGTGCTTTGTAGTGGGTTCAATCTTGCGGTGTTTATTCCCAGTGACACAGAAAGGGACATGACATATATTTGTATTGTTGCCACTAGGGATAAATCATGTTGATTGTATCTATCCCTATACATCATGTCATCTTGCTTAAGGCGTTACTTCGTTCTTGTTAACTTAATACACTAGATGCATGCTGGATAGCAGTCGATTTGTGGAGTAATAGTAGTCGATGCTGGCAGGAGTCGGTCTATTTGTCATGGATGTGATGCATGTATTCATGATAATTGTCTTAGATATCGTCATAACTATGCGCTTTTCTATCAATTGCTCAACAGTAATTTGTTTACCCATTGTATGCTTTCATTTAAGAGAGAAGCCTCTAGTGAAAACTATGGCCCCGGGGTCTATCTTTTATCATATTATTTTCAGATCTACAAAACCAAAAGGCCAAAAATACCTTGCTGCAATTTATTTACTTTTATTTTATTTTGTACTTTTACTTATCTTTTATATCTATCACTATCAAATCTTATCCTTGCAAGAAACCGTGAAGGGATTGACAACCCCTTTATCGCGGTGGGTGTAAGTTTTTTTTTTGTGTAGGTGCAACCATTGGTGACTTGTGCGTTCCTCATACTAGATTGATACCTTTGTTCTCAACTGAGATAAATACTTATCTCTACTTTACTGCATCACCCTTTGCTTTTCAAGGAAAAAACCAATGCAAGCTCAAGAAATAGCAAACATCTATTCAGATCACGGCGCAGATTGACGGTTGCAGACGTTTCCGCAGGTGCATGCCTCCACACATGCGTGCCCCTGCGGATTTTCACTTTCATCCGGAGTTAATGTTTGTTCTAGCATTACAAGATGCATAGACCAAGTGTAACGAAAAGCCTCTATTTTAAAAAGGAAAAAAATGTTGCCTAAAAGGCTAGTCAGAATGACAACTATATATCTGGTAAAATGTCCCAACATAGGTGGTGATCATGTTATGAACCATGCAACTTTTTGAACTATGTGATGTTTATCTGCTTGTTTGATTGATTTGTCATATTTCACGCAAATGCTCAATAACTTTTTGGGTTTGCACATCACCTAGACGAAAGGTCAAAAATTTATATCAATAAAGTTTCTCAGGGGAAAAATAATCTGCATAGATATTAGTAATTAGATAATATAGTGCATACTCTAGATTTTATAAATTGTTATAGATGCCCACATGACAATAAATAGAAGCATATTCGTACATTCTCAAAATTCTTTTTAATCATTACAATTAACGACAGTGGGTACATAACCAAGCAATCGAGTTAGGATGACGGCATATTATTTCAAAATGTATACAACCAAGCTATTTACGATGCTAGATTGTTGATTCTAAATATGTTGGCTGAATGTAATTTTAGTTCCAGCACTACACGATAATCATGAGGATAAATTTATGCCCCATGCATATATACGATGTAATTGTGGTCATTGCCATAGTAATGTCGGGAGACGAGCAATTGTTAAAGTATTTATAAACTGTGTACCCTCTCCGTTCCAAAATAAGTGTTGTGGTTTTAGTTCAAATTTTGAAATGGAGAGAGTAAATTTTTAGACTATGTACCGTATTATGTGGCCTTCCTTTGTATTTGATTGACTTGTTTCAAGCAAGATTTCATAATGAAATTTTTTTTTGCACGTCATCTCGATGCAAAGGTCGGAAGGATGAATAATGAAATAGCTCCTCTAAAAAATATCTCCATCACAATTGATTTAAGTGTATGTAGTGCACTCTAGATTTTCAAAGTATTAGAGGTTCACATGAATTAAAGGGGAGTGTGTCCGATGTATTCACAATATCATTGTGAATCTTTAGAATTAAAAACACCAGTTATGCACTGGAGTTTGTGTGCACGGATGGAGGTTATGAAAGGAATCAGATGAAGCTAATTATGGTGCCATATCCCTTCCAACTTTACATTTAGTTGAGGTGAATATTTGTTCCAACAATATACAATGAACTAGTGTATATTTCGCGTTCTACCGTTACTACCCATTGGGGGTTCTTTCCACCTATCCCTCATGGCACTACTTCGCTGCCGATCACCCAGGAGTATTTAGCCTTGCAAGGATCATCTTAGGTTGCATGCATCTTGTGTTGCGATTTGTTGTCTTTGCGACAATGCCAAGAGTTGAGCAGTTGCCAAAGTATTCATGTCCTCATATAGGGGGAGTTCGCGTTATAAACCACGCAGCTTTTAGATGATGTGCCATTTGTGTTGTGTTGCTTCTTTTTCTGTCTGATTGGTTTCTGTCGTTTTGCGCAAACTTTGAATAAGCTTTTGGTTTTGCGTGTCATCTGGTGTGCTGCTCAAAACAATTCATGGAATACAATAAAAGCATATCTAGTGCACTATGGGTATTGGGTATTATTACCTTTAAAATCATTATTAGAGGTCTACATGACAATGGATGAAAAGTGTGTTATGTTCGTGCTCTCTCGGTTTCAACTTGAATGTATAGCCGGTATAAACCCGGGCAACCGGGCGAGGACACGGACACATTATTGTGAAATGAATGTAACAAGATTATTTATGGCGGTGCTAAATTGCTCATTTTGACTTTTGGCCAAAGCTAATGGTAACGGTTGTTCTATCGTTACAAGATGAAGAGAACCAATCTCAAAAAATAAAAAGGGAGATGCAGAGGCCAAGTGTGTTGAAAGCCTCTATTTTCAAATGGCAAAAAATGTTGCTTGAAAGGTTAGTCGGGATGACAGGACATGAAGTTTCAGCTCGCAAGATTATATGCTCCCTCGTAAACAGTAAATAAAAAAAATAGTAAAAATCAGGTTTCTTTTGTGCAAACAAACATTGATTGAATCAGATGAAGCTAATTATGGTGCCATATCCCTTTCGACTTTACATTTAGCCAAGGTTAATATTTGTTCCAACATTATACAGTGAACTACTGTATATTTCACGTTCTATTGTTACTACCCGATGGGGGTTCTTTCCACCTATCCCTCATGGTACTACTTTGCTACCTGTCACCCAGGAGTATTTAGCCTTGCAAGGATCATCTTAGGTTGCATGCATCTTATGTTGGGATTTGTGGCCTTTGCGACAATGCCAAGAGTTGAGCGGTTGCCAAAGTATTCAATCCTCATATAGGGGGAGATCACGTTATAAACCACGCAACTTTAGATGATGTGCCATCTGTGTTGTGTTGGTTCTTTTTCTGTCTGATTGGTTTATGTTGTTTCACGCAAACTTTGAATAAGCTTTTGGTTTTGCGTGTCATCTGGTGTGCTGCTCAAAACAATTCATGGAATACAATAAAAGCATATCTAGTGCACTATGGGTATTCGCTATTATTACCTTTAAAATCATTATTAGAGGTCTACATGACAATGGATGAAAAGCATATCTGTTCGTGCTCTCTCGGTTTCATCTTGAATGTATACTAGAACGGAAGATAGCCGGTATAAACCCGAGCAACCGGGCGAGGACACGGACACATTATTGTGAAATGAATGTAAGACGGTTATTTATGGTGGTGCTAAATTGCTCATTTTGACTGTTGGCCGAAGTTAATGATAACATTTGTTCTATCGGTACAAAATGCAAGAGACCCAATGTCAAAAAAAAAGAAAGATGCAGAGACCAAGTGTGCTGAAAGCCTCTATTCTCAAATGGCAAAAGACGCTGCATGAAAGGTTAGTCGGGATGACAGGACATGAAGTTTCAGCTCGCAAGCTTATACGCTCCCTCATGAACAGTAAATGAAAAAAATAGTAAAAAATCAGGTTTCTTTTGTGCAAACAAACATTGACAAATTCTTGACATGCGTGCAAACTTTCATAAAGAAACAACATTCCAAAATGCTTCCGTAAAAAAGCAAAATTGATGCTCCAAAAAGTCTGTTTCTGAAAGCATTGTTTTTTCTTACACGGGAGCATTTTGGAGCATATAGTACTAGTATTGGGAGCGAGTAAAAGGCAGCGACGTCAAGGGGAAGAAGTTGACATGCATGGTCGTCACTCGTCACATGTAAAATGGGCGAGTTCTCCGCTTGACCGAGCTCGGGCGGCGACGAGGAGAACCGCTCCTCCCTCCCGCGTGGCTGTCCAGTGTCCACGCTCCAAATCTGAGATTCTCGGCGGGCGGCCCACAAGGGAAGAAGGTTTGTGAATGCTCTGCGTCTCTCGAGGCACGTACACCGCCCCGCACCCCGAAACCATCAGTCTGCTGCTTGGACCAACGTGCGCTTCCCACGTTACGTGGACGGACGCAACCTCGTTCTGAATCCATATCCCTCCCATGCACCCCCGTCCCCTTCTCAAGTATAGGCATAGGAGACCGCTACAAAAACAAGACAAGAACTCTCTTTCCATTTTTTAACATCCGATGAGATGAAACCAGGCCAGGCCGCCGTTACATTCACTTTGTGGACCTGCTCGCGCCTAATTATTAGCGCTTGGCGCGGAGCGATATATCTCTCTGAGGAATTTAGACTCCTTGGCACTGGCGATCTCGAGATGCTAGCCTTCTTTGCTGCTGCTGCTGCTAGTATTTTATAAGCGATTCTCTTCTCCGTGTGGTGCACAAGAGATGGATGGTCCTCTCCTTGGAGGCCTTGAATCGATCGTTGCTGCCCATGTCAGCCGGAGACTTCAGTCCTGCCTCCTGCGACCACAAACGCATTTGCAACATGCATGCAGATGCATCCATGTGACCCAGATCATATACGCTAGCTAGCCGTCAAAGTTTGTTGCCTGATGCTAGTCGAGGGAGCACGAATTTCACCGGTTTGCTACTGCTAGTACTCCCTCCGTTTTTATTTACTTTGCATATTAGAGTTGACTGAAGTCAAACTTCGTAAAGTTTGACCAAGTTTATAGAAAACAATATAGACATTTATCATAATAAATCTATACGGTGTGAAAGTACATTCAATAATAGATCTAATGTTGTCGATTTGTTATTGTATATCTTAATATTTTTGTTTATAAACTTGGTCAAAGATTGTAAAGCTTGACTTTGACCAAAGCTAATATGCGAACTAAATAAAAACGAAGGGAGTACAAAACAATCATCGCCGTATCTCTCTCTGATTAGACGAAGTGAAACCTTGACAAGCGACGAAACGATCTCAATGGATAGCACATCAGTAGTAGAATTCACAGGCGCTGCGCTGGTAGTTCTTCTGACCTGATGTGCAAGACGAAAGAAGCGTTCGATCGATCCAAGGCGCCTGGCTGCCCAAACAAAACAAAAGACCATGCATGAATGGTGTATAATACTACTACTGTACTGTAGGTGCCACGATATACTATAGCGTCATTGCGACTCACCTCGATATGAGCAAAGATGCCCTTGTCTCATTGGAGGGGGGGTGAAAAGGCCCTCCCTGAATGTGAGAGGATTTCACACTAGCTTCTCCCATACTACTTCTCGTCTTGTTCCTCTGGTCTGTCCTCTACTCTGCAGTCTGCACCCCACATCCTTGGGGTCAACCAGCCTGCCTGTTCTCCAAAAGACAGGGGCAACAAAAAAGAGGTGCATTGCATGTGTAGCTAAAAAGCAGTAGATGTCAAACTGAGACCGGTTTCACATGTTGATATTCTCAGAGCTTTTCACTGACCCGGTCCGTAGTCGCTCTGAATGACGGGTATGCAGAGGCCTGCCATGTCATACAGCTGCAGCCTGCAGCTGCTGCGGCTGCAAAGAGATTAGGATTCTTGGGACCCAACAACTGTTGGCTCCTGACACTGTGCACAAGAAGCCCAGACCAATGACTCCCAGGGTCAAGAGATGGACGAATAATGCATCTTTAACACAAAAGAAGAAGGAAACAAAATCAACCATGGGCAGCACAGCACGGCACCAAGCTCATAGACAATCGAACCAAGCTGACAATCAAATAACAGCAGTGCTAGAACACATTTGCGATCACAAACCTGCTCCTCGATGGTGAGATGCGCGTATTATAAGCAGACCCGCTGATTTGACAGGCGGATCACGGAATTCGTGAATAAGTGGGTCAACTCAGGCACGCTTGAAAGTATGCATAGCAGACAAAATGCCTCGTACCGTATGTCAACAACCTTTAACATCCTCCATCGGATCCAATTTTAAAACGAGTAACAATCAGACCCATTGCTTTGCTTGATCCCTGAGAACTCGGTCAAGGAAACAAACTATTCTGCAAGTCAGCATCAGAAGAGGGTCTTGACAGTTTGAATGGGACGTTACAATGGTTGCAAAACTTCCAAGTAGTAAAGAGAGCAGCATATTTCTGTACTAGGTTAGCTTAACAGTACAGCATACCAAGTGATTAACAACTGACAGTTGCAGACTGCTACCATATTTTTCCAAATAATAGACTGCTTCCACATATCCAAACATTTATCAAGGTCATTTTGATCTCAAACACCTGCTCCGTACTTAAATGCACTTATTAGTTTAGTACTACATGTCACAATCAAAATTGTTAAACAGTTTTCTCTTAGCTTTGGACTATGACATATTCAGAACTGAAGAGTAGATCTGGTCCGATTCAGAGGGTTGTTATTTAATTAGGTGAATTATAGGAGTACTACACTACACACACAAAAGAAGTGTTCAGTGCCACATATTTGACTAAGACTATACAGAAGCGATGTATCCAGACATTTTCAAACTTCAAGAAGAAAAAGGCATAATTATAACGGTGGAAGCTGGACGCAAAGCTAAGAAACATTTGGAAGGGTCTCAAATATACAGCATAAGAAAATAATGTTGTCTAATCTAGTCAGGCAATCAAGACGATGAAGTAATACATGGGAAATATGCTATAGTGGTAAAAAAAAAGTTGCTGCCCTTGCTCACATATACCGCCATAGTAAACTAGTAATTTCAATGACAACTGCTACTTTGTTTTTACTAGTCTGTTTTTGTCCTTTTGATGATATGGATGCTTGAGACAGAGAGATTTATCACTTCCACTATATGGTACTCCCTCCATCCGGAAATACTTGTCATTGAAATGGATGTATCTAGATGTATTTTAGTTCTAGATACATCCATTTTCATCCATTTTAATGACAAGTAATTCCAGACGAAGGGAGTGTACAACTAGAAGGGTCAGCTTCATTGTCTGTCGTCGATAATGTTACCAGACAATGATTTTATAGTAAACCTTAGTTTTGCTACTGTCCATCAGTTTAGCCACCCAATTTTCAAGAGCCATCAACTTCATTGCACCCCGGAAACTTCCATTCAAAGAACTGGATGCGTCACCCTTTTTCTTCCGTTGTAACTCATACGGCGTTGGAGAAATTTCTGTTCTGCTAAGACCTTCCACTCGTGTTAGATGGGATATAGGAAATGGTGCTAGAGCATAGGAAAGTACTCCCTCCGTTTGGAAATAACTGATGTGCTACTGTCCATCAGTTATTTCCAAACGGAGGTAATATATCATAAACAGGCAGTACATACTTTTGGAAGAACAGCTGGGGGCACATAAGCTACACTTGCAGGGGGCAGAGATTCAGTGACTTGCCCACAGCAAGTCACGCCGTAACTGACGGGCGGGCAACCGTTGGATGCAAGGGGGGCGGTTCAGATTGAATATTGTAGCGCGAACACTGTGAATGGTACTGTCGACCTTGGTACTGTGGATGGCCTACTGTAGACGAGTCACTGTAGCTCGGAGGTGCTGTTCACACAGATCTATCCGTTGATCCTTGATCGGACGGTGTGGAAAGAGGAGCCAGTCACCGTACTGTTTATCGGTGACTTGCTGTGGGCAAGTCAATGCATCACAGCCTATCAGCGACACCAATTTTCAGTAAAGTTACAAATAAATTATGTGCATCATAGCTCTAGCAGTAACAAAAAATAGTCAAGAAATTTACAAAATAAGCTCCAAATAGTAGGACCCAGTATCGAAGCGAGTTGAATGACCCAATGAATGCGAGATGCATGGTTCTTTAAGAAAGGAAACTGCACTAGTTGAATGATCCAATCAATCAAGAACATATCAATGAACAAACCAAGCAGGTTATGAGCTAGCAACTCAAGCTGGCACAATGGCATCCAAATAAATAACCAACATCGCAGGAAGCAAGATATCCACATGCTTAATGGAACTTAGGCAGAGCATGTTCTTTAGTGTAAACATACTACCAGAAAACTTCATCCGCATGTACTAGAGAAATATACTGTGATAATCAACCGCAATAAATTTAAAACTTGAAGAATTGCACATCCGTAAAAGAGCATCTATTCAGACTATTAAGGGCCTGTTCTGAACCTCTCCAACTCCCAGCTTCTCAAACTCCAAACGAAAAATCACGCCGAACGCTTTAGCTCCAGGAAGCTAAATTCTCGAAGCTCTTCTGGGCCGTAGTGCAATTTGGAGAAGCTGGGAAAATCGAGCTCGGGTTTACAAGAATCTGGAGTTCCACCTATTTACGCCTAATATGCCACCGCCAGAAACGATTCGGCTCGACAGCGCACGACCCCTCGAGGCATCTGATCCAATCGCTTTCCTCTCCTCTCTTCCTCGTTCTCTCTCTCTCGAACCCTCCTGCCGCCGCCAGTCACGCCGCCACGCCCGCTCCCCCGTGGCTGCGACGCCGGCGCCACCTCAACTAGCACCGCCGCCTCCAATTTGTTCCTGTGCGTGAGCTAAAGGTTGAGGACGACCTGTAGCGAAGGTGGGCTAGGTGGGAGGCTCCCCTACTACAGCCCAGCCGGCCCAATACGGCGCTAGACAGGCCAACAGCCGCTGCCAGCCCATGGTGGTGATGGATAAGTTAATTTTGCTGCAGAACGGATGGAAGTCGCTGCGTGGAGTTAGAAGCCACTTTGAGAAGCTGGAAATGTGGAGTTTCCAGAAGCTGGAGAGGTTCAGAACAGGCCCTAAGTTATAGAATCTGCCATCAAGTACCAGAAGGTGAGTAACAACAGCCTACTAGGTTATCCTTGAGATCTTTTCTTGTAAGCGGTAGACGCATATCCTTTCTTCCTTAATTCATTATTCCATGAAAATGGATTATTCCACGAATTCCTCAAAGGGAGCCTCATCAAAATGCACAATCTAGGACTACTATGAAATTACTAAAAAAAGAAAATAAGAAGAAAAAAATGAATTTAAATTACTGCTCCCGAATATTGAACTGACTGATTAATTTCTTATAACGCACACCATTTTTTTTTTGCCAAATAAGCCAGCAAACGTCGACATTTTCCCAAAAGTCTTCATAGACCTCTTTCCACTGATTTTATTTTTTTGTGTAATTCCAAATGTGAATCTCAGCCATATGTAATTCCAAATGTGAATCTCAGCCATATGTCCCATATCCATGTATGCAGATACCAAATAGCAACTCAACAGGAAGACTAGTGATACAGTCGTTTACCACTCACAGTTGAGTAAACCACCACTGTTGCATATCTCCGAACTTTTATCTACAATACTAGCCACTGCTGTAGTACTGTCGCTAACAAAGGTTTCACTTTTTTTCTTTTGGCAAGAAACAAAGGTTTCACTGTGTAACTACCATCAACTAATGACACAGTAATGAACTTAATTTTGCTCATAGAAAGATAAGAGACAGAGGGATCTCCTCAACTGATGAATATTTTGTTCTTGATTGTATCCACAATGTTGAATACCCAATGTTTCAGTAGAAAGCAAAAGGGAAGGGGGTGAGAACATGCAGGAGAGCATGGCATTCATATCTCAAAGATTCGAAAATTACAAAGAACTATCCTTTCTTCACTATATATCTTCCCCGGGAAAATTAACTACTCCAAACTTAAACCCTGTAGGCATGTACACCTTTCCAGTTTACAATCCGGTCATCCTTGACAATATTTTTCAAAAGAATGTAAGTCAAGTATCATTGAGCATGCTACAGATGGTATCAACAGCATCAGAATGAGAAGTTTAGTCTTCCATACTCAAGTTAATCTGGTAATCCTGGTGACACAAAATGGATGACCAAACAGAAAGCATAAGAGCCCTTCCTAACCTGACAACCAAAAGGAAAATTGTCAGCTTGCAGCAGAAAATTATGATCATGCTACAGTTCAAAGAGAGAGAAACAGCTAAGAAACAGCTATGTGATGAAATTACCTATGTTATGTTCCCAGGTATTCCATTAAATCATCATCATGCAGCAGCAAATCATCAATATCTGGGATCGGGCTGCTCATACTGATATAGTCCAAAGGTAACCCCTCAAAAGAACTGCCAACAAACTTATCTTGCTCACCGTAGAATGGAAAATCTACAAGGTGTTGCATATCTCCAGGGACAGAAGTTGAACTTCCACCACCAATCACATGATCACCATAAGGACTGTTGTCAGCTGGTGCCCTGATACCCATGGGAACCACATGATGATCCATCATAGGTAATGGCACTGATTGCTTCGGAGGTAAAGTCTGATAGTTACTGGGAAAACTATTAAAACCAGAATTGGCATGCAGTGGAAAGGGGTTTCCAGACTTTGACCTGGCATTATCACTACTTCCATAAAGTACAGGCTGATATATGCTTACAGGAGTAGCATCCACAGGTTGGGCATTATCAAAGCCATTAACCCCAGACCCAGGAAGATAAACATGGCCTTGAGCATTTCCTCTGTGTTGTAAAGCTTCACTTGTAACGGCCATCTGGTTGAAGCTTGTAATCTGGTGGTTAGCCATGCCTGGAATCTCTACTTGGTCCAGTCGGTTCATATCGGGAATCAGATTTCCTGGATTTTCTGGTGCATCATCAGTCCTTTGTACCTCCTGCTCAACAGCAACGGTGCTGTGACGTGCTCTTTTTCTCTTTGGTGGTTGTTTTTTTGTTCCTTCCTTAAGAACAACAGCCTGGTAAAGATGTTTAGTGTTCGCCCTTTCTCTGTCTCTTCCGGAGACATGCTCCTCGCTGGATTGTGCAGCTGGAGAAAGACCTTGCTCATCATCTTTAGATGATATTGAAAGAGGAGCCTCCTCAAAACCATCAACATCATACTCGTTACTGCTGCTCTGTGCGTTCCTAGTTCCATTTCTGTCTTCTGGAGCACTGCGGTGAGTAATCTCTGAGACGCCATTGTCAATGCCAAGCACGAGCCTTTCCTCTCTCTGTAGGACTCCCAACCAAATCAGGCTCTCCTTTGCAGTCATTTTATCCTGCAAGATTTTGGATTTGCGAACATGGTTTCTGATCTTATCAAAGTTGGGGGACATGTGCTTAATAACACATGTGAGCACACCGACCTTCCAAACCTTCTTAAGATCATGAGGTTTTTTGTAAGGAGCAATCTGTCCCCTTGGAAGGCCCAAGGCAGCCCACCACTCTTCATTCCCTGCAGGCCACCATGGGGGCGGGGTGCCCTTCTCCAGGGGGTACTTGCGCTGCGGTGGATTACAGTGCTGCATCAATGATGAAAGCAGTGAGCCCAGAGTGGCGTCTTGGAGATCCATCAAGCTGTGCTCGTTCTTGACGACGCTAGTCTGAGCATCAGCATCCACCAAGTGCTCGGCCTCGTACTTGGCAATCGCTGCCGGACCATTCTTATCAAACTTAACCTTCTCCTTCCACCAAGCTCTAATATTATCCGACGCACCGCTCACAGGCTTCCCTTTCTCGGGGATGATCCCGTACACAAACCCACGGGCATTGCACACCTCCATCAGCTTGAGCATGTACTTGAGGATCCCGTCGTGCGCCCTGGCCATCTTCTTGCGCATGGCCTGGTCGGATATCTGCTTGGGCTTGGACTTCTCCAGCTCCAGTTCAGCCTGCTGCAAGGCCAGCTTCTGCTGCCTCTCCTTGATCCTCCTGAGCCTGACCCTGTCCTTCCACATTCGCCGGGCCAGCTCCTCCGGCTCAATCTCCTCGTCGCTGACATCGTTCTCGTTGATGCCGTCGACCTCGAAGTCGGACGAATCTCCGAACTCCGTCGCGAGCAGAGCCAACTGATCCATAAGAACTGCTATGGCTTCGCAATCCCGGTCACGTCCAACCCACCCAACCCCTCCTGGCCCCCACCGAGCGACGGAATCATGAAAACAGCCATCCCGCCGCCATTTTTTTGGGAAGACAAGCTGCGCCGCGCCCGAGGCTTCAACTAAGATCAGCACTGCGCCGAAGAAGACAAACCTAATCGGACCATGGAAAGAAGGATCAGCAAACAAATCGGCACGAGCGGAACGAACTCCTCGAACGAACAACCCACTGGACCAATCTAGGGTTTCCTTACCCGAGAGAAGAAGAAGAGGGAGGAACCAATCCACGCCCACCGCAGGCCCGCGGCACCGGCAGTCGTCGCTTAGCTGCGCGCCGCCGCCGTCGGCGACGACGAACTGCGGCGAGGATTGGTTTGGTGGAACGGCAGATTGGATGGGGAGGAGGCGGATTCGGAGAAGAATGGGCGAGAGGGGAGAGATAATTGGAGACGGGGAAATTCGCAGGTTCGGCTCGAGATTCGGTTGGTTTCCTTGTGTGGAAATTATTTATTGGAGGATGGAAAGGGGAAAAAAGGAAAGGAAGGAAACTCGAGGGAAGGCCCGGCGCGGGGACGAAGAGAGCAAACAAACACGAGACCTCCTCCGCTCGTGTGTTTTCGCGGATCCCCTGCTCCTGCTCGCCGTGTCAACTGCCGTATGGCCTCTCCAATGTGCCACAGCCAAGGCATTGTCACTTCAAAACTATTTTCGGTGTTACAGACCAACATGTTACTCCCTCCGTCCGAAAATACTTGTCATCAAAATGAACAAAAAAGGATGTATCTAGAACTAAAATACATCTAGATACATCCCTTTTTATTCATTTTGATGACAAGTATTTCCGGACGGAGGGAGTATCCCTTATGTAAGATGAGTTCGATATTTTATTATGAAGGAGTATATACGGACTGCAATGAGTGAACAAACACACTAAAACGTGTCCATATGCACTCTAAGTCGCAAAAAAGTTGGAACATCTAATAATTGTGCATGGTGGATTGAACAAAATTGAGGTGTGGGGGGGTGTGGTGGTGGTAAAATTGATGATATGAAGTAGTATTGTTTTGCTTGTGAAGTTTGAGCTAAATTTTGATGGGATCAACATTAAGATTAAATTCCTTCTTCTAATAAAACATTAATATTTCCCTCAGTTTACGAGAATGACATGTAGAAGTACCACTTCTAGTCAACGGTTAGTCAAGAACTTAGGCAATTTTACAACTAAATTACACATCAAACTCATGGAACCATGTGGCATGTCCCATAACTTACCCCATTATGAGCGAAAGAGCCCGAAGTGTACCAAAAACAGAAAGTACAAACTTTTGCGAGTGAAAATAGCTCGTGGTACTCAAAGGTACCATGGTGTCACTATGGTATATGGACGAACTGAAGAGAGTCATGTGAAATTTGGTGTGATCCTAAAGAAACTGTAGGTCACATGTTCGTGCATTCTTATTTGGCTAAACATGTTTGGGGCGTAGTTAGTTGTGCTTTTGGGATTAACATGAATTTGGATTCTGTCCCTGAGCTTTGTGTATGGACTATGCAATTTCCTGGTAGTCTGAGAAGCTTAATAACTGTAGGGGTTTTTGTTGGGATTTGGGCTACTTGGAAGTGCATAAGTAGTGCGTGTTTCATAAACATTTAGCCATAACGATTAGTGTACAAGTTGTTCATTGGTTAGAGTTTTGGATTGGGTTGCAAAAACGAGCAATTCGGGGGCTCCAAGCCAGAGGGTCAAAACTGTTTGTTGCAAGTTGCGGCAAAAATCTCTTCTTTTTATTTGTGCGGCTGAAATCTACATGACAGAGCTATAAATTTCCTTGGAGGGGGGCAATGGAGTGTATAAAACGTTGAGGGTTGGGGCATCTACATGAATTTAGAGGTTGCTTCCCACACTATCTAATGGTCATTTGAGAATGAGATTAAGCAGGGGGTGGGGGTCAAGGCCCTAGCTCGCCCCCTGTTGTCTCTGTCACCATTTTGCTGTTGAGGATTTAGGGTCATTGGTGTACCGGAGCATGATCTTGATCGAGCTAGAGATAGTGTTTGAGTTTCCTGTAACTTTGTTGTTGAAGTGTAATACACTTTTACTAAAAAGAGTAGCAAAATGCTGAGGTTCTAGTGTGATAGATATGGGGAGTTGTAGTGGTTCTGGATGTGGTTTCTGGTTGTGGGTATGTATTCAATGGTTGATCAAAACGTCAGGTCGATCACATAACCTATGTTACATTATCATTTTTATGAAGAACGAAAGCAGGGGCTATGCTCCTTATGTCAAGAAAATAGAGTTTGCGTATAAAGTATTCGTGGTTGAATTATTGTATGATCATGGATGATCTTTCTAAGAGTAGTTTTCTGAAACCATGTTCATGCTGTCAAATAAAACACGTGAACATATTTTTTTAATATAAATTTAGCGAAACACATGAGCTTTACGAAAGGTTTAGTTCTCTTGGCAATATCTGGTAACACAGTTTGTATGGAATTGTCTAGCACCCGCAATCAATCAAGAATAAACGATGAACATCATTCTCGACTAGCTAGGAATCATTGGATGTGATAACGCAGTCTTGGTGGGGTGATGATGCTAACCAAAAACTTATGCTCTGGTTTGCCTAGTGAAAGATGTGTGTTCCAAAGAGCAAAGGAGGTGTGGGGGTCCGTGATCTACATTGCTTTAATTTTGCCCTGCTCACAAAACATGCCTGAAGGTTAATTGAGAATCCTGATTCATTATGTGCCACTATCTTGAGAGCTAAGTACTTCCCTGATGGTGATCTTCTCAATGCTACTAGTAAGAAGGGTGTGTCTTACACATGACAAATTATCATGGTAGGTATTGACACAATTAAACAAGGTCATGTGTGGAGGGTCAGAGATTGATAGAACATTAACTTCTAGACGGATGCTCGGATTCCACAATCCTTTACAAGAATGGCAATCACTAGACATGGGAGGGATCCAAATTCTCTCTAAAGTTTGTGATCTTATTGACCTATATTAACAGGCCTCCGAGAAGAGCAACTTGTCTGCCAAACTTTCTGGAGGGTTGATACCAAGAGGATTTTAGCTATCCTCCTATCTTCGCACCCCATGTCGGAATTTGTTGCTTGGAGCTTCACGAAAGTTGGTGTGTTCACAGTTAGAAGCGCATATCATGCAGAGTGGGAAAGACAATACGGCCATAAGTTGAGAAGTGATGATATGATGGGGGCTTCGAGGGTCAATGGTATTTGGGACACTGTTTGGGAACTTTCCTGTCCGTCTAAAGTAAAAAAAATCATATGAAGGACTCTGCATGGCGCCCTTCCTTGCAGGTCTACATTGGTTAATAGGCATATCAGGGTCCACCCCAATGTCCTACTTGCTATATGGGTGCATAAAGTATTTATCATCTCCTTTTCCAATGCGTCAAAGGAAAAGAGGTTCGATGAATTTTGGGAGTCTATGATGTTATTAACAAGGTTTTGTGCAGTTGATCTCGCCGGTAAGGCGGTGATGGAATACCTCCTAAACATACATGCCCATGAGGCTCATGTTTTTGGTAATACTAGATTCAAAGAGACCTTGGCAATAACGGCATGGTAATACCAGATTTGGTTTGAATCTAGCTCAATCAGTCGGATGTAACCGAATGATTATCAACTCCGATAATGCCAATGTAATCACAACTATACGTGAAGGAGGTTTGTTTGTTGGTCTTGCGGCAGCTGTTGTCGAAGAATGTTATCGCATGGATTTTTGTCATGTAATCTATGAACATTGTTCTAGAGAAGGCAGTGTAATAGCTCATGAATTAGCTAGCTTAGCTAGAGTTTCCAATCCTGGAACTTGATTAGATGAGGCCCCTGTGGCTATTATTCCTCTGCTGATCAGTGATATGACTAGATATAACTACTGTGACCAAGGAACAAAGAGGTAAGAAAAACGAGGTAACGCGACACGAGCATCTCTGCTTCCGTGGCCACAGGGACGGCGGCGTTCCGTATCTCCGCAGAAGGATCCCGTTGTCGTGGTCAGCCATGATCGATGCCGCCTCGCGGTTGCACCTAAAAAGCCAGTAGCAGTAGTAAAACAGCCGCGGAAGCTCTAGCCACCACGGAATTCAACCATCCTATCGCTTTCCCCTCTCCCTCTCACTACCTTTTAGAGTACGTACGGCTGTGCCGAGCCGCCGGGCGAGAGCACTTGCACTACCCGCGCACGCAGCGCCACGACAACGAGGAGGCCGCTCGCCCAGCGCTCGGTGGAGAGCAACAGCAGCAGCACGAACCAGCTCCCGTCAACCTCAATTCTCAAAAAAAAAAAAAAAAAGCTCCCGTCAACCTCGTAAGTTCCTGATGACGGAAACAGAACCTGAGCGTTGACATGGAATTGTGGAGTGATTAGATGGGTAATTGACCTGATCAACGCAAACAGCCGAACTTGTGGCGAAAAGACGCTGTGGATTAGAGTTAGAGAGGCTGCCGTGGGTCGGAGTGTTTTGCTGCTGCTCGCTCGTTCGTTCGTTTATTTGGTCGTTGGTGGCACTGATCGGCCGGGTACCATGAAAGGGCAGTTTTTTTTATTTTTGAACTCGTGAAAGGGCAGGTTCATCGAACGTGGACTTCTGGCCAGGTTCATCGAACGTGGATGCCACGGAAAACGTCGACGTTCGAGGTGGGCACGGCCTGTGTGGGCCGCGAAGCAACTCGGCTGTGAACAGGCCTTAAGCTTTCGGGGAGCTACTGCTTCTGTTGCGTCAAGTACCCCGACTGGGCTGGCCCAGTGAGCGGGCGCCTGTAGTAGCCATGTGGACGAGAGCACGTATATACCTTTTGCTACGGACAGATTTGTTGCATCATATCTTGAGGACATACATACATTTTATACAGAGCAAAACTCCTGGGGTGCAGGCTACACCGGTTCCTCGTCCACGGCACTGGCTGCCACCTCCACCGGAACATGTTAAAATCAATGTTGACGTGGCAGTCACTAGGGATGGCGTCAGGGGCGGAGCTACAGGGTGGCCAGGGTGGGCCGCGGCCCACCCTGGCAATTTGGATCAGCTTATATACATATAAATTTTGACTGGGCCAAAGAAAAACAATTGGCCCAATATAACTTACCTGTTGACGGACAAACGCAGCCCAAGCCACGCCCTCGTCTTGTCGTCCACATCGAGCGAGGGGACAACCGCCTCGTCCCGACGCCCTCCCAGAGCCGTGTGGCCATACCCTGCCTCGCCCTTGTTTGTCGCCGGCCGCAGGCCAGAGCCCAGCCGTCGAGGAGGATCCCGCCTCTCCTTTAGTCCTTCCGCCTGTGATGACAAAGTGTGTGCGCCCGGCCATTGACTGACTTCACACGGCGGCGGCGGCCGAGTGCCCAAAGTGCCCCATTCCGGCGGCAGCAAGTCAACCCAATTTAAGTTATCAAACGCCAAATTTCTGCTTCCCCATTTTCTTGTTTGTGTTTTTGTTGTGCTATCCTATCCTGTGAATTAACCGAACACATGCATTATTTTGCACAGGCCAAATAGCTTTATTGATAGATTTTTTTGAACTCTATTGATCGAAATTTTTATTACAGAACCGTTGAAGAATGAAGAGGACCCGAGACATTGTTTCTCTTTTTCAGAGAGAAGTTATGAAGATAGGAAAGAAGAAGGCAGTGGCTATACAGATGTAGCCAAAGAATAAACCGAAGAACTTCTTAAGGTATGCACGATGGTCCATGTAGTATGTACTATGTAGCCTTCTTTATAAAAAAATAGACTTAATTGAGAATTCTCGTGTGTTCAAAAGACCATATTGAAAAATTTCTATGAGATATTTTGGAACATTCACTTGTCACATTTCTTATCAAAAAAAAAAAAAAAAGGAGCAGACCACCCTGATCTCAAATGCTAGCTCTGCCACTGGATGGCGCATATGGGGCGGCTGGTGGCTCTCATATGATCCAAATATATTTTCGAGACATTTTAAAATATGTTAATGCAATTTAAAAAATGTTCATATAACATAAAAATCTTTTGTCCTATCCAAAAAACTATTCAATGTGTATTAAAAAATATTAAACATTCGTTTAAGAAATGTTCAAACATGTATTTGAAAATATTCATCATATCTTTGAAATATATTCAGTGAATATAAAATAAGTTATATATGTATACAAAAGATGTACAACATACATTTCTAAAAGTAGACATGGACTGACAAATTTAATAATAATAAAGAAAAGGAGATAAAACACATGGAAACTTCTAAACCCAGACAGAACAAATCCATAGAAGCTTCCCAAAACCGTTGTGGGACCTACAATATTAGGTCAGCCCACTATCCACGCGCTAGACGGAAGACAGATGGTTCGCTCGATACAGGCGAGATATAGCCCTGACGGGCAGCGAGGCCCCTTTGAAGACACCATCCAAAGTACCCCCTCATGTTCTTTGGGCCAAGCAGCTACGGCTACGCGCAGTTCTCTCCTGGTGGTGACACTTTCGGGCGCGGCTACGTCTCGCTTATTGCGAGGCGGTAGCTCGCCTCATCATCTCAAAGGGAACTCGTTACTGGTAGGCCCAGTATCAGTACTTTACCTTTACTTGTTATTCGTTTGGTCCTTCTTTTCCTTTTTGTTTTTTCTATTTATACTATTTTTGAGATATTATAAATTTACTTACATACATATATTTCAAAATTTTACTTAAATTTAGCTCTAAAATAGATATATTTCAAAAATTGATTTACTTAAAAAAATAAAAACATTCATGACACATTTATAAAATGTTCATCGCTGTATATAAAATGTTTGTGCAACTTTTAAAAGTGTTGATAGCATTCTGAAAATGCTCGTGACATTTAAGAAATGTTCAGGCATTTCAAAATATATATAATCGTGGCATTTTTTGAAAAATGTTTGTACAATGTACGAAAATGCATGTGTAATTTACAAAAGTATTTGGTAACATTCAAAAATATGTTTATGTTTTTCTTTAATAAAATGTTTGTACAATGTACGAAAATGCATGTGTAATTTACAAAAGTATTTGGTAACATTCAAAAATATGTTTCTGTTTTTCTTTAATAAAATGTTTGTACAGTCTAAAACAATGCTCGCATTATTTAGAAAAACAATCCTACCATTCAAAAAATGCTCATTACATTAAAAAAACTGTTTTGACAATTACAAATGGTTTAGACGTTTTAAAACCAATTACAGAATTTATGGAAAATGTTCGATGTTTGTTCAAACAATATTCCCTGTGTAGATGGCTCCGAAATCGTTCGGTCCTGTCCCTAAAATTGGATGAGTTGTTAGTTAACTATTTTTTTAGAAAAACAGTACACCTTATTCTTTTAAACGGAGTGAGTTATAGCTATACATCAATACATGTAAACATTCTCCGATAATTCCCCTAAATGAACATTAACTGCTGATAAAGCGAGCTGATTGCAGTCAAAGAAAATGACGATGTTCTTGATGAGACCGCTCTTTAATTGGTTCGACGAATTGTCCTTGGTGCCGTGGCAGTGTCCAGATTGATGATGGATGGTCCTTCCTCCTTCCTGCTATGCAGTGTCCAGATCGATGGTGGATGGATCTGAAAGCTGCACGTCATTCACTTTGATCACTTTGGGCCCGCTCTGCCCTATCCTCTGCACCGGATCCCTTGCATGCAGTTCCTTTTTTTTTTCCTGCATGCAGTTTAAAATTTGGACGATCGTTCTTGACCATTTCAAAGCTAGTGAAAAACTAGTTGCTTTTGTTCAAAAAACATGGTGGTACGTTGGATTTGTATGACAAAAACAAACTTGGGTCTGTTCATGAACAACATCACCTTCCGTGGCACAGTGGTAGGTTATTTTACTTTTGCTCTATAGTTCTAGATCCAGACCCAAAATTCAAAAAATATCTAGTTCATCAAATTCAAAATCTTCCAAATGTACAAACAAAAATTGTTGCTTCTTCTTAAACAAAATTTGTACTTACCGTGTTCTGGTCATTTTAAGGGTAGGTTATATTTTTTCTAGTTGTTTAGACTAAAACAATCAATTTCGTACAATAGACTAGTTGGTTTGTCTGAAATAATTTTCACAATTAACAAAATTTCAGTCATTTCGAGGGTCGACAAAATTGCGGTTTCGAAATTCTAAACCTCGCTCAGAAGCTAGGCCACATGCAATCCTACATAGCTGCTCCGAGAAGGAAAGCTCCTACTCATGTAGTCTTATTTATTTATTGATGAAAAGGCGGCACTCGCCATCTGACTTCATGAAATGAATGTTATTTCATAGAGTTGGTGCAGGTTGAAGGAAAAACTAACGAAAAAAAAAACTAGTGTAGTGTTGCCGTATAAGAACTACCATATCGTCATCATAAGGTTCAGTCTAGGCATATGTCCTCCTGCATAATTCCTCGTGAATCAACAGGACAACTTCGAGGGGTTGCAAAGTAGTGTTTTGGAAGACTCGTATTCCTTTCGTCCCCCCTCCCCCTTGCGTTTGAAAGGCCTCTTTTCCTTCTTCGGTGAGGGTGCGATGTTCCTCCCATCTGTTTGTGAAGGAAATATGCCCTAGAGGCAATAATAAAGTTATTATTTATTTCCTGATAAATGTTTATTATTCATGCTAGAATTGTATTAACCGGAAACATAATACATGTGTGAATATATAGACAAACAGAGTGTCACTAGTATGCCTCTACTTGACTAGCTCGTTAATCAAAGATGGTTATGTTTCCTAACCATAGACATGAGTTGTCATTTGATTAACGGGATCACATCATTAGGAGAATGATCTGATTGACATGACCCATTCCGTTAGCCTAGCACTTGATCGTTTAGTATGTTGCTATTGCTTTCTTCATGACTTATACATGTTCCTGTAACTATGAGATTATGCAACTCCCGTTTACCGAGGAACACTTTGGGTACTACCAAATGTCACAATGTAACTATGAGATTATAAAGGAGTACTACAGGTGTCTCCAAAGGTACATGTACCGAAGGAGTTCGTAGTCCCGGATGAGATCAGGGACATGACGAGGAGTCTCGAAATGGTCGAGACGTAAAGATCGATATATTGGACGACTATATTCGGAGTTCGGAAAGGTTCGAATGATTCGGTATTTTTGAGTCCGGAGAGTTACGGGAATTCGCCGGGAGAAGTATTGGGCCTTATTGGGCCCTGCGGAAAGAGAGAGGGCTGCCTAGGGCAGGCGCGCGCCTTCAAAGGCCTAGTCCGAATTGGACTAGGGGAGGGCCGCACCCTTCTTCCCTTCCCTTCCTTCTCTCCTACTCCTACTAGGAAAGGAGGAGTCCTACTCCCGGTGGGAGTAGGACTCCCCCTGTGCGCCTCCTCCTTGGCCGCCACCTCCTCCTTGCTCCTTTATATACGGAGGCGGGGGCACCCCATGACACACAAGTTGATCTACGGATCGTTCCTTAGCCGTGTGCGGTGCCCCTTCCACCATATTCCACTTCGGTCATATCGTCGCGGAGCTTAGGCGAAGCCTCTACGGAGAAGTCATATCGTCGCGGAGCTTAGGCGAAGCCCTGCGTCGGTGGAGCATCATCATAGTCACCACGCCGTCGTCTTGTGGAACTCATCCCCGACGCTTTCTTTGGATCGGAGCCCGGGATCGCCATCGAGCTGAACGTGTCTGAACTCGGAGGTGCCGTGCGTTCGGTACTTGGATCGGTCGGATCGTGAAGACGCACGACTACATCAACCGCGTTTTATAACGCCCGCCACGGTCTACAAGGGTACGTGGACATACACTCTCCTCTCGTTGCTATGCCATCACCATGATCTTGCGTGTGCGTAGGAAATTTTGAAATTACTACGTTCCCCAACAGTGGCATCCGAGCCTGGTTTTATGCGTTGATGTTATATGCACGAGTAGAACACAAGTGAGTTGTGGGCGATACAAGTCATCTGCTTACCAGCATGTCATACTTGGTTCGGCGATATTGTGAGATGAAGCGGCCGGACCGACATTACGCCAGACGCTTACGCGAGACTGGTTTCACCGCTTCGAGCACTAGTTGCTTAAAGGTGACCGGCGGTGTCTGTCTCTCTCACTTTAGTTGAACCGAGTGTGGCTACGCCCGGTCCTTGCGAAGGTTAAAACAGCACCAACTTGACAAACTATCGTTGTGGTTTTGATGCGTAGGTAAGAACGGTTCTTGCTCAGCCCGTAGCAGCCACGTAAAACTTGCAACAACAAAGTAGAGGACGTCTAACTTGTTTTTGCAGGGCATGTTGTGATGTGATGTGGTCAAGACGTGATGCTATATTTTATTGTATGAGATGATCATGTTTTGTAACCGAAGTTATTGGCAATCTGGCAGGAGCCATATGGTTGTCGCTTTATTGTATGAAATGCAAAAGCCATGTAATTGCTTTACTTTATCACTAAGCAAGAGCGATAGTCGAGAAGCAATAGTTGGCTAGACGACAACGATGCTACGATGGAGATCAAGGTGTCGCTACCGGTGACGATGGTGATCATGACGATTGCTTGGAGATGGAGATCACAAGCACAAAGATGATGATGACCATATCATATCACTTATATTGATTGCATGTGATGTTTATCCTTTATGCATCTTATCTTGCTTTGATTGACGGTAGCATTATAAGATGATCTCTCACTAAAATTATCAAGAAGTGTTCTCCCGAGTATGCACCGTTGCTAAAAGTTCAGTAGTACCCAGACACCACGTGATGATCGGGTGTGATAAGTTCTACGTCCATCTACAACGGTGCAAAACAGTTGCACACGCGAATACTCGAGTTAAACTTGACGAGCCTAGCATATAACAGATATGGCCTCGGAACACGAGACCGAAAGGTCGGCGTGAATCATATAGTAGATATGATCAACATAGTGATGTTCACCATTGAAACTACTCCATCTCACGTGATGATCGGACATGGTTTAGTTGATTTGGATCACGTAATCACTTAGATGACTAGAGATGTCTATCTAAGTGGGAGTTCTTAAGTAATATGATTAATTGAACTTTAATTTATCATGAACTTAGTCTGGTAGTATTTTGCAAATTATGTTGTAGATCAATAACTCGCGTTGTTGCTTCCCTATGGTTGTTGCTTTCATATGTTTATTTTGATATGTTCCTAGAGAAAATTATGTTGAAAAATGTTAGTAGCAATGATGCGGATTGGATCCGTGATCCGAGGTTTATCCTCATTGCTGCACGAAAAATTATGTCCTTAATGCACCGCTAGGTGACAAACCTATTGCAGGAGCGGATGCGAGGCGTTATGAACGTTTGGCTAGCTCAATATGATGACTACTTGATAGTTTAGTGCACCATGCTTAAAGGCTCAGAATCGGGACTTCAAAGACGTTTTGAGCGTCATGGACCATCTGAGATGTTCCAGGAATTGAAGTTAATATTTCAAGCAAATACCGAGTTGAGAGATATGAAGTCTCCAACAAGTTCTATAGCTAAAAGATGGAGGAGAATCGCTCAACTAGTGAGCATGTGCTCAGATTGTGCAGGTACTTCAATCGCTTGAATCAAGTGGGAGTTAATCTTCCAGATAAGATAGTGATTGATGAATTCTCTAGTCACCATCACCAAGTTAGTAGAACTTCGTGATGAACTATAATATGCAAGGGATGACAAAAGTAATTCCCAAGCTCTTCGTGATGCTGAAATCGACGAAGGTAGAAATCAAGAAAAGAGCATCAAGTGTTGATGATTGACAAGACCACTAGTCTCAAGGAAAAGGGCAAAGGAAGAAGGGAACTTCAAAAGAACGGCAAGAAAGTTGCTACTCGAGTGAAGAAGCCCAAGTCTGGACCTAAGCCTCAGACTAAGTGCTTTTGCTACAATGGAATTGGTCACTGGAAGCGGAACTACCCCAAGTGTTTGGCGGATAAGAAGGATGGCAAAGTGAACAAAGGTATATTTGATATACAGATTATTGATGTATATTTTACTAGTGTTCATAGCAACCCCTCGGTATTTGATACTGGTTCGGTTGCTAAGAGTAGTAACTCAAACGTGAGTTGCGAATGAGCAGAAACTAGTTGAAGGGAAGTGACGATGAGTGTTGGAAGTAGTTCCAAGATTGATATGATCATCATCGCACACTCCCTATACTTTCGGGATTAGTGTTAAACCTAAATAAATGTTATTTGGTGTTTGCGTTGAGCATGAATATGATTTGATCATGTTTATTGCAAAACGGTTATTCATTTAAAGTCAAAGAATAATTGTTGTTCTGTTTAAATGAATAAAACCTTCGATGGTCATACACCCAATGAAAATAGTTTTCAAAACGGTTATTCATTTAAAGTCAAAGAATAATTGTTGTTCATTTAAATGAATAAAACCTTCAATGGTCATACACGAATAAAAATAGTTTGTTGGATCTCGATCGTAGTAATACACATATTCATAATATTGATGCCAAAAGATGCAAAGTTAATAATGATAGTGCAACTTATTTGTGGCACTGCCGTTTGGGTCATATCGGTATAAAGCGCATGAAGAAACTCCATAAAGATGGATTTTCGGAATCACTTGGTTATGAATCATTTGATGCTTGCGAACCGTGCCTTTTGGGCAAGATGACTAAAACTCCGTTCTCCGGAACAATGGAACGAGCTACTGACTTGTTGGAAATAATACATACTGATGTATGCGATCCAATGAGTGTTGATGCCCGTGGCAAGTATCATTATTTTCTAACCTTCACATGATGATTTGAGCAGATATGGGTATATCTACTTGATGAAACATAAGTCTGAAATAGTTGAAAGGTTCAAAGAATTTCAGAGTGAAGTGGAGAATCATCGTAATAAGAAAATAAAGTTTCTACGATCTGATCGTGGAGGAGAATATTTGAGTTACGAGTTTGGCCTTCATATAAAACAATGTGGAATAGTTTCACAGCTCACGCCACATGGAACACCATAACGTAATGGTGTGTCCGAACGTCATAACCGTACTTTATTTTGATATGGTGCGATCAATGATGTCTCTTACCGATTTACCAATATCGTTTTGGGGTTATGCATTAGAGACAGCTGCATTCACGTTTAATAGGGCACCATCTAAATCCGCTGAGATGACACCGTATGAACTATGGTTTAACAAATAAACCTAAGTGTCGTTTCTTAAAAGTTTGGAGTTGTGATGCTTATGTGAAAAAGTTTTCAACTGATAAGCTCGAACCCAAATCGGAGAAGTGCGTCTTCATAGAATACCCAAAGGTAACTATTGGGTACACCTTCTATCACAGATCCGAAAGCAAGATATTTGTTGCTAAGATGGATCCTTTCTAGAGAAGAAGTTTCTCTCGAAAGAAGTGAGTGGGAGAAAAGTAGAACTTGATGAGGTAATTGTACCTTCTCCCTTATTGGAAAGTAGTTCATCACAGAAATCAGTTCCAGTGATTCCTACACCAATTGGTGAGGAAGTTAATGATGATGATGATCATGAAACTTCAGATCAAGTTGCTACCAAACCTCGTAGGTATTCCAGAGCAAAATCCGCACCAGAGTGGTACGGTAATCGTGTTCTGGAAGTCATGTTACTAGACCATGATGAACCTACGAACTATGAGGAAGCGATGATGAGCCCAGATTCATGAAATGGCTTGAGGCCATAAAATCGAGATATGATCCATGTATGAGAACAAAAGTATGGACTTTGATTGACTTGCTCGATGATCAGCAAGCCATGTTAAATAAATGGATCTTCAAGAGGAAGACAGATCTTGATAGTAGTGTTACTATCTACAAAGCTAGACTTGTCGAAAAAGGTTTTAGACAAAGTTCAAGATGTTGAATACAATGAGATTTTCTCACTTGTATCGATGCTTAAAAGTCTGTCCGAATCATGTTAGCAATTGCCACATTTTATGAAATCTGGCAAATGGATGTCAAAACTGCATTCCTTAATGGTTTTCTTAAAGAAGAGTTGTATATGATACAACTAGAAGATTTTGTCAATCCTAAAGGTGCTAACAAAATGTGCAAGCTCCAACGATCCATCAATGGACTGGTGCAAGCATCTCGGAGTTGGAATATACGCTTTGATGTGTTGATCAAAGCATATGATTTTATCTGAGACTTTTGGAAAGGCTCTGTATTTACAAGAAAGTGAGTGGGAGCACTACTGCCTTTTCGATAAGTATATGTGAATGACATATTGTTGATCGGAAATAATGTAGAATTATTCGCAAAGCATAAAGGAGTGTTTGAAAGGAGTTTTTCAAAGAAAGACCTCGGTGAAGCTGCTTACATATTGAGCATCAAGATCTATAGAGATAGATCAAGACGCTTGATAAGTTTTTCAATGAATACATACCTTGACAAGATTTTGAAGTAGTTCAAAATGGAACAGTCAAAGAAAGAGTTCTTGCCTGTGTTACAAGGTGTGAGATTGAGTAAGACTCAAAACCCGACCACGGCAGAAGATAGAAAGAGAATGAAAGTCATTCCTATGCATCAGCCATAGGTTCTATAAAGTATGTCATGTTGTGTACGGATCTATTGCATACCCTACCACTAAGTGGCAAGGAGTGCAATAGTGATCTAGGAGTAGATCAATGGACAGCGGTCAAAATTATCCTTAGTAGAATAAGGATATGTTTCTCGATTATGGACGTGATAAAAAGTTCGCCGTAAAGGGTTACGTCGATACAAGTTTTGGCACTCGATCTAGATGACTCTAAGTCTCGGTCTAGATACATATTGAAAGTGGGAGCAATTAGCTATAGTAGCTCCGTGCGAGCATTGTTGACATAGAGATTTGCAAAATACATACGGCTCGAATGTGATGAGATCCGCTGACTAAAATTATCTCACAAGCAAAACATGATCACACCTTAGTACTCTTTGGGTGTTAATCACATAGCGATGTGAACTAGATTCTTGACTCTAGTAAACCCTTTGGATGTTGGTCACATGTCGATGTGAACTATGGGTGTTAACCACATATAGATGTGAACTATTGATGATTAATCACATAGCGATGTGAACTAGATTATTGACTCTAGTGCAAGTGGGAGATCAAGGAAATATGCCCTAGAGGCAATAATAAAGTTATTATTTATTTCCTTATATCATGATAAATGTTTATTATTCATGCTAGAATTGTATTAACCGGAAACATAATACATGTGTGAATATATAGACAAACAGAGTGTCACTAGTATGCCTCTACTTGACTAGCTCGTTAATCAAAGATGGTTATGTTTCCTAACCATAGACATGAGTTGTCATTTGATTAACGGATCACATCATTAGGAGAATGATCTGATTGACATGACCCATTCCGTTAGCCTAGCACTTGATCGCTTAGTATGTTGCTATTGCTTTCTTCATGACTTATACATGTTCCTGTAACTATGAGATTATGCAACTCCCGTTTACCGGAGGAACACTTTGGGTACTACCAAACGTCACAACGTAACTATGAGATTATAAAGGAGTACTACAGGTGTCTCCAAAGGTACATGTACCGAAGGAGTTCGGAGTCCCGGATGAGATCAGGGACATGACGAGGAGTCTCGAAATGGTCGAGACGTAAAGATCGATATATTGGACGACTATTGTGACGCCCTCGATTCAATCGTACACTAATCATGCACGCAAATGTGTACGATCAAGATCAAGGACTCACGGGAAGATATCACAACACAACTCTACAAATAAAATAAGTCATACAAGCATCATAATACAAGCCAGGGGCCTCGAGGGCTCGAATACAAGTGCTCGATCATAGACGAAGTCGTGGAAGCAACAATATCTGAGTACGACATAAGTTAAACAAGGTGCCATAAGATGGCTAGCACAAACGGGATCTGATCGAAAGAGGACAGGCCTCCGCTGGGATCCTCCTAGGTCACTCCCGGTCGTCGTCGGGCTGAGCTGCGTAGTAGTAGGCGCCCGAGTAGTAGTCGTCATAGGCGGCGCGCTCGCTCCTGGCTCCATCGTCGATTGCAGCAATCGAGTAGAGATAGGGGAAAAGGGGAACAAGGCAACCGTGAGTACTCATCCAAAGTACTCGCAAGCAAGGAGCTACACTACTTATGCATGGATATATGGGTAAAGGCCATATCGGTGGACCGAATCTGAATGCCGAATAAGAGGGGATAGCTAGTCTTAACGAAGACTACGCTTCGACACCTGTCTTGCATGCATGTAAGAGGACAACGGAAGTCCTCCAAGTAACATCATATAGCAATAATCCTACCCGCAATCCCCGCTCATAACCCCGAGCGAGAGCGACCACCGTTGTATCCGCACTTGGAAGGTGTGTTTTATCAAGTATCCGGTTCTAGTTGTCATAAGCTCAAGGTACAACTCCAAGTCGCCCTGTTATCAAGATCACGGCTATCCGAATAGATTAACTTCCTGCGCAGGGTGCACCATCTTACCCAAAGACGCTTGATCCCATTTGGCGGACACACTTTCGGGGTCATGCCCGCCGCAGAAGATCAACACGCCGCAGCCCCACCTAGGCACGACAGAGAGGCCAAGACGCCGGTCTAAACCTAAGCGCAGGGTGCAGGCCCATCGCCTCGAGCACACACTGACGTTGCAGGGCGGCCGAAGCGCAGACCTAGCCTAACAGCGTTCGATCCAATCCGCGCGCGCCGCTCGTCGCCGACGTCTGCAAGTGCCGCCGATACCACGACGCCGGATACCCATAACTACTCCCGCGTAGATGGTTAGTGCGTATAAGCTCGAGCCAACCCAGATCAAATACCAAGACCTCGTTAAGCGTGTTAAGTAACCGCCAACGCCGAACGAGGCCAGCCCACCTCTCCCTAGGCGGTCTCAACTCGCCTGCCGCTCCGCCACAATGATCCACTCATGGGTGCTCCATCACCGACCCGACTTTAGTCTCACATGTATCATGTATAAGTATATAGTATATACCGTGATCAACTCCCGAGTGATCACGGCCCGATAGTATAGCACGCAGCATGCACAAGAAAGTAGGGCCACAGATGAAAGTACTAGCATCCTATACTAAGCATATAGGATTGCGGTAAGGTAACAATGAAGTTACAAGGACAAAGCTATGCAAAGCAAAGATAGGAGTATCCGAAAACAAGAACATGCTATGCTACTCTAATGCAAGCATGTAGATAAGAGTAGGCGATATCGGTGATCAAGGGGGCTTGCTGGTTGCTCACGGCAAGAGAGAGGGTCGTCAAGACAGTAGTCGAACCGCCACCGCAGCTGGCGTCGGTCTCGTAGTCACCAAGAGAAGAGGGGAAGAAACAATGAATACGGTAATGATGCATAACGATGCATGACATGCCAAGAAGCGATGCTAGGCGTGCCCTAACGTGGTAAGAGGGGTATTGGTTTAGGGGGAAACATCAGGAAGTTATCCGGCTCCGGACGTCTGTCGATGATGAACCGGAGGAGAAAGTTTGCAGGTTCGATAGGTTAGAGGCGTGTGGTGGACGAACGGATCGCGATCCGGATTAATCTCGCTGTTCGAGCAACTTTCATGTTGAAATTATTTTAATCCGGATTACGGATTAAAAGTTATGATTTATAAAAGGTTTTATTAATTTCGGAATTTTAATTAATTATTTAATTAATTTCGAAATTGCATTTATGACATCAACATGATGTCATGCCGACATCATCACACACAACAGGTTGACTAAGTCAACCCCGACAGTGGGTCCCGCATGTCATTCACTATTAGCTTAATTAACCTAATCGATTAATTAACCTTACTTAATTAAGTTAATTAATGATTAGTGTTAATAAATTGAATTAATTAGTTTAATTAATTACCCAATTAATTTAACTAATGATTAGGTTAATTAATCCGAATTAATTAGATTAATTAATTACTCAATTAATTAATTAATTAATTATTTAGTTAATTAGTTTAATTCCTTTTATTTCCTTTTTTTAGTTTCATTTAACAAAACGTTCTTTTTTTTCGTTTTTGGGGGTGGGGCCCCACGCCGAGGCCCAGTAATAAAGCAAGGCCAAGCGACGCAGGCGCCTTGCGCGATCTGGCGTTGATTCGGGAACGAACCCGCCCGGTTGGGAGGCGACCAGGCGGATCGGGCGTGAGGCGGATCGGGGCTGGGCCGGGGCGGCCGGGCCACAGCCACGCGCCGGCCGGCGGTGGAGCGCCAGCCGCGCGGAGAGGCGACAGGCGGGGATGGCGGGTTCACGAGCCGAGCGCCATGAGGGGAAGGAGGACGAGAGGCCGAACGAGGGGAAGGGAAGGCTGGGGCTGGGCGGGCTAGGGCCGGAGTGGGTCGCCGACGGGGAAGGAAGGGGAGAGGGCACACGGTGGCCGGCAAGGGTCAGGCCACGCCTGGTCGGATCAGCGGGGAAGGAAGGAGGGATCGGGGGAGGTGGCGGCAAGGGCCTGGGAGCCGGAGGGGACCGGAGGGAGGCCAGGCAGTCAGGACGGCCGGAGCCGGTCCCCGACGGGGAAAGGGGAAGGAGAGGAGCCTCACGGGGGGGTGAGGGTCTCGGCGGTGGGCTCGGCGGGGTCGGGCAGGCCGGGGGAGGAGGGTCAGGGGCGTTCATGAGGGCTGGGCGAGGCCGAGCGGACCATGATGTGATCGCCGGGCTCGGGCGCCGAGGCGGCGACGGGAGGAGGAGAGGTCCGGGGCCAGGCCAGGGGGCCAGAAAGTGGGGGGGGAACGGGAGGTTCGGTCGGGGCCGGTTGGACAGGTCTCACCGATCCAGATCGGTCGGGCGAGGGGCGAAAGGCGTGCATGGGGGAAGGGCGAATGGGTGGTTAGCTAGGGTTAGCCAGGGGGGGGGGGTTATCGGCGGTTGGGCGGGCGGGCCGCCCATGGGGAGAAGGGGATGGGCCAAGGGGAAGTGGGGAGGAGGGCTGGTGGTTGGTGGGAGGGAGGTTATCCCCCCTGCTTTTTCCTTTTCTCATTTTGTTAAATTTTCTTTTTCTGTTTTATTTTATTTAAAATGCTTTGGCATTTTGTAAATATTAGTGCACCCCTCCAATATTAGGATTGGTATTTTTAGAAAACCCCGGTACATTTTAGAATTAGTTTTCGAAACCCTTTTATCGTTTGTTTCATTTTTGATTTTGTTTTAGGACGGTTCCGAATTAACGAGAGGTTAATTATCTTAACCGAGGTGATTACTGTTCCATAACCATCCGGGCGTTACAAATCTCCTCCACTACAAGAAATCTCGTCCCGAGATTTAGGAGGTAGAAGGAAAGAGTGCGGGATATTCATCTCGAAGACGATCCTCGCGTTCCCAGGTGGCTTCGTCTTCAGAGTGATTCGACCACTGGACTTTGAGGAATTTGATCGCCTTCTGACGGGTGCGGCGTTCAGCTTGGTCGAGAATGCGGACCGGATGCTCTTTATAGGAGAGGTCCTGTTGCAATTCGAGCACTTCATGGTCCACTGCTCGGATTGGGTCCTTGAAGCAGCGTCGGAGTTGGGACACGTGGAACACATCGTGAACCTGAGAAAGGTTCGACGGAAGCTCCAATTGATAAGCCACTTTTCCACGCCTTTGCAGAATAGTGAAAGGGCCAATATAGCGAGGAGCTAGCTTGCCCTTGATCCCGAAGCGGTGAGCACCCTTCATTGGTGTAACGCGAAGATAGGCCTTTTCGCCAGGTTGATAGACCATGTCTTTGTGATGACGGTCATAATTACTCTTTTGACGCGACTGAGCAGTCTTGAGATTCTCGCGAATAATGCGGACTTGTTCTTCGCATGTTGGATAATATCCGGGCCAAGAGTGGACGTTCCCAGTTTCGACCAGTTCGAGAGGGTTCGCACTTTCGTCCATATAACACTTGAAGGGGCCATCTTCGACTAGCTTGATAGCTATTATTATAAGAGAACTCAGCATACGGGAGAGATTCCTCCCATTTCTTGCGAATGAGGCGACACAAGCTCAAGCATGTCTTCGAGAATTTGGTTGACACGCTCAACTTGCCCTTGAGCTGCGGATGAAAAGCAGATCTTGAAAGATAAATGAGTCCCCATAGCTTCTTGAAACTTGCCGGAATCTTGAAGTGAATAAGCTGCCACGGTCCGAACCGATAACCAAATGGAATACCGTGAAGTGAAACAATTCGGACATATAGAGCGTTGCGGTGGCTAGCGGTGATCGTTTCTTTGACCGCCGAAAATGTGCAACTTTAGAAAGCCGGTCAATGACGACAAGAATAGCATCATTACCTTTCTCGCGATTTGGGAAACCCAAAGGACGAAGTCCATTTCAACATGGTCCCATTTCCATTCGGGAATAGAGATAGGCTGCAGAGTTCCAAGAGGCCTTTGATGTTCTCGCTTGATACGACGGCAAACGCCACACTCGTAAACATAGCGAGCAATGTCTCGCTTCATATTGGACCACCGAATCTCGGCGAATGTCTTGATACATCTTTGTACTGCCAGGGTGGATACATAGAGGCGTATCATGAGCTTCTTGCATAACCTTCTGAGTCATATCCAGGTTGTCCTTCTTACATGGCACCACTAGGCGGCCTTTGAAGTACAAGGCGCCATCATCGGCAATAGTGAAGGAGGAGGGATTTCCTTTCTTGACGTCTTGTTTAAGCTTGTAGACTTCAGAGTCAGATCCCTGCATTGTCTTTATGGTGCCCAAGAGATCGGGTTCAACAGCCAGGGTAAAGAGGGAACCCTGGGGAACAACACGGAGATTCATCTTGCGGAACTCCGGAGGAGGGGAGCGAGTGCACCGGAGGAACAATATGGAGGTTCACCGCTGAATTCTTCAACAAGTGAGGCTGAACTTTGTGAACTCAAGGTGGTTCTTGAGAAGACTTGCGGCTCAAGGCATCGGCCATTACATTAGCCTTGCTCGGCGTATAGGAAATACCCAAATCAAAGTGCGCAATCTCCATCCATCTCTGCCGACGGAGGTTCAGGTCTGGCTGAGTAAAGCAGATACTTCAGACTTTGGTGGTCGGTGTAGATCTATAACGATTACCGAGAAGGTAATGTCGCCATCGCTTTAGCGCATGAATGACGGCAGCAAGTTCGAGGTCATGAACTGGGTAGTTCTCCTCGTGAGGGCGAATCTGTCGAGAGGCATAAGCAACCACTTTGCGCTCTTGCATTAGGACACCGCCTAAACCTTGACGAGATGCGTCGCGATAAATGACGAAGTCCTTCTTAGTATCGGGAGGAGCTAGCATCGGGCAGTTGTCAACTTGTCTTTGAGTGCCCGGAAACTTTCCCGACACTTATCATCCATTGAACTTGACGCCTTTATGCAACAAAGTTAGTCGAGGCTCGGCAATCTTGGAGAAGTTCTCGGCGAATCGACGGCAATAGTGGCGAGACCGAGAAAACTTCGACTTGCTTAACGCTCTTGGAGGAGTCCAATCGAGAATAGCCTGAACTCTTTCGGGGTTGACGGCAATACCATCCTTAGAAATGACATGTCCAAGGTAGGTTACTTCGGGAGCCGTAATTCACGCTTGGAGAACTTGGCATAGAGTTGATGCTCTCGTAGCTTTTCCAAAGACAAGACGAAGATGTTCAGCATGTTCTTCTTCATTCTTGGAATAGATCAGATATCATCCGGATAAACCACGCATTTAACTTGTCGAGGTAATCCATGAATATATAGTTCATCAAAGCGAGAGAAGGTGGCTGGAGCATTGGTTAAGCCGAAGACATGACGGTGTACTCGTATGAACCATAACGAGTCACAAATGCGGTCTTGGGGATATCCTCCTCGCGAACACGGATCTGGTGGTAACCCAACCTCAAGTCGAGTTTCGAGAACACCGACGAACCAGCCAGCTTGATCATAAAGATCATTGATCCGAGGAAGAGGATACTTATTCGAATGGTAGCTTGATTTATAGGACGGTAGTCTTGAACCAATCGGTTTGTCCCATCCTTCTTCTTGACAAAGAGAGAAGGTGCTCCCCAAGGAGAGCAACTTGGGCGAATGAAACCACTTTGAAGAGATTTGTCGATTTCCTCCTTTAGTTCAAGGAGTTCATGCGGCGGCATCTTGTAGGGACGCTTGGCTATAGGAGTGGTGCTCGGTTTCAAGTCGATGACGAATTCGACAGCTCTAGCAGGGGAATCCTGGAAGTTCTTCAGAAAGACGCCTTGGAAATCGCAAACGACGTGAATGTTTTCAATCCCTCGAGGGTGCGGCGCTCAATGCATTCAATGCATATAGCCTTGCCTCGGCATTTTGAACCGCACGAGCATTGTAGCTACGATTTCATCGAAGGGTGCAGCAGATGGACGGTCTTAGTGGCGCAAACGATTGACGCCAGATGCGCTTTCAACCAATCCATCCCCAAAATGAGGTCGATGCTACAAGACTTCAGACGATAGGAGAGACAAGGAATTCCATTCCTTCGATTTCAACGGGACGTCGTTGCAAACCATGGAGGTCCGACATTGGCCCGCTGGGTGTGTACTAATAGTGAAGCATTCATGTCTTCACTTTTAATGCCATGCATGAATGCAAAATCTTCGACATGAATGAATGTGATGCTCTGAATCGAATAAAACAGATGCAGTACTGAATTTACGAGGAGTGTACCCATCACAAGAGCAGGCTGGTCTTGAGCTTCGCTCAGATCAACGTGGTTGGCCCGAGCTTGCCCATAAGACTTGCCGGTGTTGTTGCGGTTCGGTGTTTCCACGGCCATTCTTTGGAAGGGCCGATTGATTACGGTTCGTTGCATTCTCTAGCACGGTGCCTCGCTGTCCGCACCAAGCATAAGCCATTATTGGGAGTGGGAACAGGAGCTTGGGGTGGTGGAGCTGGAAGCTTGGCTGCTTAGTTGTAGGCGCACGAGGTGTAGCATAGTTCGCTTTGAAGCGTGAGCATTCGGGTGGTACATGCTGTTGGGAATCCATATCTTGCGCTTCTGCGAGGACGGGCCCGAAGATGAGCCGTGTCACAGTTGCGCTGTTAGAGCTCTGGTATTCCTGCAGACCAGTTTCGACATTGATAGCTTTGTTCACCAAGGTGGCGAAATCAGCAAAGTCGTGCACAAGAAGTGCGAGCTTGATGTCGACTTGAAGACCGCCACGGAACTTCTCTGTCGGCGTGCATCGGTTGCAATATCCTCTTGACATAGCGAGACAAGTCCAGAACTCTCACGATAGGCTTCAACATCTTGTTGCCTTGGGTGAGGTTGCGGAACTCACGCTTCTTCCGTCCATGACCCTTGAGGGATGAAGCGGGCACGGAAGGCAGCCTGGAAGTCCGCCGGTGATGAGTGTTCCAAGCTGGCAGAGTACGCGGTGGCTGTCCCACCATTGAGCTGCGGGTCCCTTCAGAAGAAGGAAGCAAAAGTGACATAGGCGGCGAGGGCTACATCAGCAGACTCCATCTCATAGGTGATGTCACGGAGCCGCCATCGACATCCGATGGCTGAGTTGAGCTGCGGTACACGCTGGGGTTCAGGCGTATGAAATCCTGCAGAGTTGTCCCGTTTGGGTGCTGGTGCATATTCGGGCGAGGGAACTGAGCCATCATGTTTTCCATGAACTGGCGATTCATCTCGAGCTGTTGTATCATACCAGCCATGTACTCAGGCGGTGGTGGGAAGTTGGCCCCACGACCACGACCTACTGGCCTAACCATCCCGCTATTATATAACAGGGTAGTTCAGCATTTGAGAAATTAAGCAAGAGACAGGAATCATTCATGATGAAACATGCATAATGAAAACAGCATGATAGGAACTACATAGTAGTTGGCATATCTTACAAAAGGAATCATGCATAGAGTTCGATACATAGAGTCCAGTACATAGACTACTACAACAAAGGCGGCACATGTGCTCATGGCGAATACATCAAATACTAACAAGCAAGTCTACATCAGTCCCACGCAGTGCATCATGGAGGTAGTCAGAGCCTGAAAGTCGATAGTGCGGCGGTGGATAGTCCTCCACGCCGGTGACACTGGGGCCACGGATACTCGGTGCTGGATCCGACGCCCGTGTGGCGAAAAGGGCCAAGTCGCGGAGAGTAGCCACCCACGCCCGCCAACCGACACCACAGGGCATCACGGTCTGGCGGGTAGATCGCAGAACGCGCAGCTCTCCGGATCGGACAAAGGGTGCATCAGCGTCGAGCACGGTAGAGGTGCCGACGGGTGATGTACAACTCGTGGCGAAGAGCTCGGTTAGCTCGATCCAGCCCATCGGCATGCGTAACAAAGTTCGATGGTGGAAGGCTCTCTGGTGACGATGGTGTAGGCAGCAGTAGTAACCCTCCTCACCAACATCGACGCGATAGCAATGTGCGAAGGGGAGGTGTCCAACTCTCGATACTCGCACGAAGACGTGTCGAGCAGCATAAGCAGCATCGTGGACTGCCATATCGATGGTCACTCCAACACCATGTGCGGTGCAAAGACAAGAGTGGACTCATACTCCGAGAGTAGAGGTGGACGATGGGCTGCATCGCTCCAGGTTATAGTCCTGGTACTCCTCATAGACGGTGTACTCAGGGTGCCAGCGATAACCCAGATAGGTCATCATCTCGGCTAGCACCGCAGGTGATCCCGAGGCACCAATGGCCGTCGTGTGGCGCACGACCTGCCTCGTGGGTTCCATCTGAAAACAAAGACGTTTCAAAGGAGTCAAATGACAGTGTGGAAATTGCTCAAATACAATTCCAAAAACAACTAAGGCTATATCCATCTTCGGGGTGAATGCGGTCACGGGATCCTAGTGATAGTTAGTAAAATCGTTTAACCCGAGTAGAAGAGAGTCCAGAGTCCCAGAGTAAAGGTCGAGGAGTAAAAGATCCTAATACCACCCGATGGCGACGTGGGCCCGTAAGGCACACAGCCAAGTTAGTAAAAGTTTTGCAATGTCTAGACTCGACTTCGGCCAAGGAGTGTGGAAGGGGGATTCCTACAGGCAGTCGGCTCTGATACCAACTTGGCAGACGCTCGATTCAATCGTACACTAATCATGCACGCAAATGTATGCGATCAAGATCAAGGACTCACGGAAGATATCACAACACAACTCTACAAATAAAATAAGTCATACAAGCATCATAATACAAAGCGGGGGCCTCGAGGGCTCGAATACAAGTGCTCGATCATAGACGAAGTCGGAAGCAACAATATCTGAGTACGACATAAGTTAAACAAGGTGCCATAAGATGGCTAGCACAAAGCGGGATCAGATCGAAGAGGACAGGCCTCCGCCGGGATCCTCCTAGGTCACTCCCGGTCGTCGGCAGCTGGCTGCACGTAGTAGTAGGCGCCCCGAGTAGTAGTCGTCATAGGCGGCGCGTCGCGCCTGGGCTCCATCGTCGATTGCAGCAATCGAGTAGAGATAGGGGAAAAGGGGAACAAGGCAACCGTGAGTACTCATCCAAAGTACTGCAAGCAAGGAGCTACACTACTTATGCATGGATATATGGGTAAAGGCCATATCGGTGGACTGAAGCTGCAGAATGCCGTAATAAGAGGGGATAGCTAGTCTTAACGAAGACTAAGACTACGCTTCGACACTGTCTTGCATGCATGTAAGAGGACAACGGAAGTCCTCCAAGTAACATCATATAGCAATAATCCTACCCGCAATCCCCGCTCATAACCCCGAGCGAGAGCGACCACCGGTTGTATCCGCACTTGGAAGGGTGTGTTTTATCAAGTATCCGGTTCTAGTTGTCATAAGCTCAAGGTACAACTCCAAGTCGCCCTGTTATCAAGATCACGGCTATCCGAATAGATTAACTTCCTGCAGGGTGCACCATCTTACCCAAAGACGCTTGATCCCATTTGGCGGACACACTTTCCGGGGTCATGCCCGCCGCGAAGATCAACACGCCGCAGCCCCACCTAGGCACGACAGAGAGGCCAAGACGCCGGTCTAAACCTAAGCGCGCAGGGTCTGGGCCCATCGCCCGAGCACACACAAGACGTTCGAGGGCGGCCGAAGCGCACCTAGCCTAACAGCGTTCCATCCAATCCGGTAGCGCCGCCCGTCGCCGACGTCTGAAGTGCTTGGCCGATACCACGACGCGGGATACCCATAACTACTCCCGCGTAGATGGTTAGTGCGTATAAGCTCGTAGCCAACCCGGATCAAATACCAAGACCTCGTTAAGCGTGTTAAGTAACCGCTAACGCCGAACAGGCAGGCCCACCTCTCCCTAGGCGGTCTCAACCTGCCTCGCCGCTCCGCCACAATGATCCACTCATGGTGCTCCATCACCGACCCGACTTTAGTCTCACATGTATCATGTATAAGTATATAGTATATACCCGTGATCAACTCCCGAGTGATCACGGCCCGATAGTATAGCACGCAGCATGACAAGAAAGTAGGGCCACAGATGAAAGTACTAGCATCCTATACTAAGCATATAGGATTGCGGTAAGGTAACAATGAAGTTACAAGGACAAAGCTATGCAGCAAAGATAGGAGTATCCAAAACAAGAACATGCTATGCTACTCTAATGCAAGCAGTGTAGATAAGAGTAAGCGATATCTGGTGATCAAGGGGGGCTTGCTGGTTGCTCTGGCAAGAGAGAGGGTCGTCAAGACCGTAGTCGAACCGCCACCGCAGCTGTCGGTCTCGTAGTCTACCAAGAGAAGAGGGGAAGAAACAATGAATACACGGTAACAGATGCATAACGATGCATGACATGCCAAGAAGCGATGCTAGGCGTGCCCTAACGTGGTAAGAGGGGTCTTGGTTTAGGGGGAAAACATCCAGGAAGTTATCCTGTTAGGACGTCTGTCGATGATGAACCGGAGGAGAAAGTTTGCAGGTTCGATAGGTTAGAGGCGTGTGGTGGACGAACGGATGCGCGATCCGGATTCGCCTCGTCGCTCGAGCAACTTTCATGTTGAAATTATTTTAATCCGGATTACGGATTAAAAGTTATGATTTATAAAAGGTTTTATTAATTTCTGGAATTTTAATTAATTATTTAATTAATTTCGAAATTGCATTTATGACATCAGCATGATGTCATGCCGACGATCATCGAGACAACAGGTTGACTAAGTCAACCACGAGTGTGTGGGTCCGCATGTCATTCACTATTAGCTTAATTAACCTAATCAGATTAATTAACCTTACTTAATTAAGTTAATTAATGATTAGTGTTAATAAATTCAGAATTAATTAGTTTAATTAATTACCCAATTAATTTAACTAATGATTAGGGTTAATTAATCCGGAATTAATTAGATTAATTAATTACTCAATTAATTAATTAATTAATTATTTAGTTAATTAGTTTAATTCCTTTTTATTTCCTTTTTTTTAGTTTCTATTTAACAAAACGTTCTTTTTTTTCGTTTTTGGGGTGGGGCCCCACGCCGAGGCCGAGGCCACAAGCAGGCGTGGCGGCCATGAGGCGATCTTGAGGCGTTGCTCGATTCGGGAACGAACCCGGCCGGTCGGGAGGCGACCCATGGGCGGATCGAGGCGTGAGGCGGATCGGGCTGGGCGCTGAGCGGCTGCAAGCCAGCCACGCCGCGCCGGCAGTGAGCATCGCGGCACGAGAGAGAGGCGACAGGCGGGGATGATGGGTTCGGCCGGAGCGAGCACCATGTGAGGAAGGGAGGACGAGGGCGCCGAACGAGGGGAAGGAGCTGGGGGCTCGGGGGCTAGCTAGGGCCGGAGTGGGTCACGACTGGGGAAGGAAGGGAGAGGGGCACACGGTGGCGGGGGGTCAGGCCACGCCGGCCGGATCCCAGCAGGGAAGGAAGGAGGGATCGGGGAGGGTGGTGGGCCAGAGGAGCCGGAGGGGACCTGGGAGGAGGGGTGGCTTGGGACGGGCCGCGGAGCCGGCCACGGGGAAGGGGGGGGAGGAGCCTCACGGGGAAGTAGGGTCTCGGTGGGTGGACGGGGTCGGGCAGTCAAGGGGAGGAGGCCGGGAGGCGCTCCATGAGGAGGGCGAGGCCGAGCCGTGGTGGCGGCCAGCCGGCCTGTGTGGGCGGCTGAGGCGGCGACGGGAGGAGGAGAGGTCTGGGGAGGGGGGGGCGCGAGGGGGGGGAAGCGGGGAGGTTGGTCGGGGCGGTCGGGGTGCTCCATCCGATCGGATCGGGTGGGGGCGAGGCGCGTGCGTGCTTGGCGAATGGGTGGTTGGCTAGGGTTAGCGCAGGGGTGGGGGTTATAGGCGGTTGGGCGGCGGGCCGCCCATGGGGAGAAGGGGATGGGCCAAGGGGAAGTGGGGAGGAGGGCCACTGGTTGGCGGGAGTGAGGTTATCCCCCATCGCTTTTTCCTTTTCTCATTTTGTTAAATTTTCTTTTTCTGTTTTTATTTTATTTAAAATGCTTTGGCATTTTGTAAATATTAGTGCACCCCTCCAATATTAGGATTGGTATTTTTAGAAAACCCCGGTACATTTTAGAATTAGTTTTCGAAACCCTTTTATCGTTTTGTTTTAGGACGGTTCCGAATTAACGAGAGGTTAATTATCTTAACCGAGGTGATTACTGTTCCATAACCATCCGGGCGTTACAACTATATTCGGAGTTCGGAAAGGTTCCGAATGATTCGGGTATTTTCTGAGTGGGAGAGTTACGGAATTCGCCGGGAGAAGTATTGGGCCTTATTGGCCCTCAAGGAAAGAGAGAGGGCTGCCTAGGGCAGGCGCGCGCCCCAAAGGCCTAGTCCGGGTGGACTAGGGGAGGGCCGCACCCCTTCTTCCCTTCCCTTCCTTCTCTCCTACTCCTACTAGGAAAGGAGGAGTCCTACTCCCGGTGGGAGTAGGACTCCCCCTGGCGCGCCTCCTCCCTTGGCCGCCACCTCCTCCTTGCTCCTTTATATACGAGGCGGGGGGCACCCATGACACACAAGTTGATCTACGGATCGTTCCTTAGCCGTGTGCGGTGCCCCTTCCACCATATTCCACTTGGTCATATCGTCATGAGCTTAGGCGAAGCCTGCGCCGGAGAAGTCATATCGTCATGGAGCTTAGGCGAAGCCCTGCGTCGGTGGAGCATCATCATAGTCACCACGCCGTCGTCTTGTGGAACTCATCCCCGACGCTTTCTTTGGATCGGAGCCCGGGATCGCCATCGAGCTGAACGTGTCTGAACTCGGAGGTGCCGTGCGTTCGGTACTTGGATCGGTCGGATCGTGAAGACGCACGACTACATCAACAGCGTTGTTATAACGCTTCGCACGGTCACGAGGTGCGTGGACATACACTCTCCCCTCTCGTTGCTATGCCATCACCATGATCTTGCGTGTGCGTAGGAAATTTTTGAAATTACTACGTTTCCCAACAGTTTGTTGATGCTAAACGAGCTTGCCATCCCAAGGGCCCTAGTGCCCACTTCAAAGGCATAATTTCTTCCAGACCTACTTTGTGAATGAACAATCTTTGCAGAAGACTACCTTCCGTGGCACAGTGGTAGGGGCCATCCCAAGGAGTCCGCACTATGCGGTGAAGTTGCCATCACCTGTACGTATGTCTCTTGGCCAACTTCTCTACCTCCTCTACTTCTATCCATGATGACTACCTTCCCGCCAATGAATCCCCGCGCCGTAGGTGTCTTCAACTAGAAGACCCACGGGCTTGCCTAACTACCCATGTGTTTGTCTTCTGTGCGCTGGTTTGTAGGTAGTCCTATATATCAAGCATCGAGGCCCTATGATATATTTGTAGTGTATCGTGCCTCCGGTGTAGACAAGCCTGAGGCAAATTCAAAGAAAAACCAATCCTTTGAATCCATGAGAGTTTATCTCCATTGCGAGAAGTAGATAGTATTTTGAAAAAGGACCAAAGAAAAAACCATGAGCTTGACATATATGGTAGTTCAAAGTAAAATTTATCAGAGTGACTCAGGCCATCCTAGCTAGGCGTATTTTTTTCTGGAAATTTAAGTGTTGTTTATTTAGAAACATAGTACAATACAAATGTTCACGAACACATGCATACACTCATTTCTATGGACGCAAACGTATACCCTACACATATGAGCATATTTGAGAGACAAGGCCGGCAAAGCATAAGACTGTTGAAGTCACCAGATGCGCCTCATACGAAACGTCGGTTCCACTGAACGAACATTGCCAAAAAGTCTTAAAAAATTGAGTAGTTGCACATTTCAGAAATTGTGAACAATATGATCGAAGTCTTCTACGAGTACTTCTGAAACTTGCTGCGAAACAACAATCCTCAATCTCAATTTTTATTTCTTCGGATGGTCAACGGCCAAATGCAGCAAACACTTCATTTCTGCTTCGGTACACCCCCCTGAACACATCAATGGCCGAGATTACTCTATACCCCTTCATAATAAAGGGCAAGATGATATTTTTTTCTTTTTTTAAGGTGTCGATGGTCTTTTTTTCTAAAGTACGTCGTGAGTCGTATACGAATTACATGGGCCCGCCCATTAAGGCATGCCACGTTAAATATAAGCGTAAAAATACTGAGAAAAAGAAGAGCTCATGAGGAAGTGAACCCAAAACCTCACACTCGAGGGCATGCGCTGCTAACCACTTCACCCAACAATTGCTTGTGGTACTTTACAGCGCAACACATATAATAAAACACAACAGTGTTCACATATCAGAAATATTTTCTGAAAAAATACGAAACTTTAATTGAAAAAAAATGTGAACAATTTGAAATGCCCACTAGTTATTGAGTTTATGAACAAAGTTGAGAAAACATATTTTGAAATTTGAACAAAATTTAAAAACATGAACAATTTTTGAACATCTTTAAAAACATGAACAATTTTTAAATTTAGTGGTTTTATTTTTGGGTTATTAATTGTTGTCTTTTCCTTCAATTTTTCTCTCTTTTCTTTATTAAAATTCATGACCTATTTTTAAATTGTGAACCTTTCCTAAAATCCATGAACTTTTAAAATTTGTGAATATTTTCTTAAGTTTACAATCTTTGTTTTCCAATCCATGAACTTTAGCACACTCCTCTCAACTGTTATTTTTTTGACATGGATAAAAGACCCCAACTTCTTGCAGCAGTCTGACATGGATATATGAGGCATCCATGCCAGGTTTGAACGATTTTTGACACTGTTTGCACGTTGCGGCACGTCCGGCCATTTATCGGCCCTTTTTCACGAGAGAACTCCAAAAAATGCAAAACTTGTCAAAAATCCAAACAATTTGGCAGGATGCCTTGAATTTGTAATATAAGTTGATGTAAAAAATTTGGGGCCATATGACGGATGTCGAAAAAGAATGTGCTTTCAAAAGGTCCCTTCTAGCCCTAACCAAACACCCTTCGTTGCGAATGGTCTATTTTTTGACATCCTTCAAATGACCCAACTTTGCAAAAGGACCCTTCTAGCCTACCCGAAATCCTTCGTTAAAATAAATACGCTCTCAAATGGACCCTTCTAGCCTACCCGAAATCCTTTGTTGACCATGATCTATTTTTTGACATGCATGAAATAACCCCAACTTTTCCGTTAGCTGGGCATGTCCATGGTAGGCATCCATGTCTGGTTTGAACGAATTCCGACAGAGTATACAAGTTGCATCGCGTTCGGCTATTTATCGACTATTTTTCACCGGGTAAACTCTAGAAAATGCAAGAATTGTTGAAAACTCAAACAACTTTGCATGGTGCCTTGAATTTGTCATAGAAACTGGTGGAAAAAAATTTGGGCCATTTGAAGGATGTCGAGAAAAATAACATGCTCTCACAGGGAGCCTTCTGGCCAACCCGAACACTCGGTGGCTGCAGTCAAAGCAGCACAGGGAGACGGGGACTCGATGGAGCTCGAGGTAGTTGGAGCCGTGCGGAGAGGCAACGACGAGAGCTTGGGAGAAACACGAGAGGCGACTTCTCTCAAGGATGTAGATCCTGCAACAAACGTTATTGCAACGAGAGAGATTGCAACAACGGGCCAGTTGTAAAAAGCTAGTGTTGCTGGCCATGAGGCACGTGACGTGCAAAGAAGGCGGCGGACGCGGAGCTGCGATCCTCCAAGTGATCTATATTTTTTCCATTTTAAAAGGTCTGCAAATTAAGAAAAGGAAACGAAAATAGAAAGAAATAAGGAAAAAAGAAAATGGAGAATGAAAAAAACCCGAAGAAAAACGGACAAACTGAAAAAAATCAGATTGGAGACGCGTGCTTTTTTATTAGCGTTATCGTTCAATAAGAATAAGCAAAGGAAAAACTCCATTTTAAACCCTGAACTCGTAGTGGTTTGCCGAAATGAACCCTCAAGTCGAAATCCCGGTCGATTGCACCCTGAACTATGCAATCCCGGTCTAAATCGAACCCTAACGTTGTTCTAGGCATAAAAACACTGACGTGGCAGGGATTCGTATGGCTCGTGGGCCAAGCAGCGGTAATATTGACTAAGGCGGGCACTGGACGGCCCATCATATTTTTTTTACGTTCTTCTGCAAAAACTTTCAAAAAATGTGCGCCGCGGTGTTTGAACCCTGCACATCACAGGCAGTGCACGAACGCGCTAACCATCCAGGACAAGACCCGCCTCGTGATAGTTTACTTCTTTTATACTTCTTTTAATAACGATATAATTGTTTGTGCTAGATTCCAGCTTGTTTAGTTTTTTTTTCTTTGGCCGGTTTTCTTCTGTTTTTCTTCTATTTTCAATTTCGTGAACTTTTCTCGAGTTTATGAACTTTTTTCGTTTTCGTGAACTATTTTTTTGAATCTTTTGAATTCGTGAACTTTTTTCAAATTCAATGAACTTGTTTTCAAAATGATGAAATTTTGTACTAAAACGATTGTTAAATAGCATTGTTTTTTGGATTGTAATCAGCAAAGTATTCTCGGTCCATTGGTTTTTTGCATCAAGTCTTAAGCTGTCGGAGCTGAGCTAGAATCCCAGCAACCCATTTGTATTTTTTTTGTCTGTTAAAATGTCTTTTCTTTTGTTACATTGCTAAAAAAAAGGTGCGCACATAAGGTGTTTTGAACTCGCAACCTCCCCTTGTTGGTGCAAAAACTGTCCACCAACCACACCGCATCACCTCTTGTGAATAATTTATTCCAATTTCTTAGTTTTTTTATATTTTTATCTAATGCGTGAAACTTTTTACAAAACTCATGGACATTTTTGAATCCTTGAACTTTTTACAAATCCACGAACTCTTTTTATTTGTACAACTTTTTTCCAAAATCTGTGAACTTTTCTTTTGGAAATTTGTGAACTTCTTTTCAAAAAATTTGAACTTTTTCTAAATGCATGAATTTTTTTTAAAAAAATCGTGACCTTTTTTCCTTTTGAAAATTTGGTTCACGAGGTTTTTTTTCCGTTCGGTATTTCCTACTAAGATGATCACGGATTTAGCTAAAAATTAAAACGACAAATAAAAATAAAAAGAACAGAAAAATAAAAGGAAAAGAAAGAAGAAAAAGAAGAAACAGGGAGAATGTGAACAATGACGTGCTGTCCTTTGTGTAGCGTCTGTCAACCAACAGCAGGAGGTCTCGGGTTCAAGTCACCCTAGCTGCTCTTTTTGCAGTTTTAAAGGATAAAAAAACTGCACGTTTTAAAACAAGGGAAAAAACTAAAGCAGGCCGGCCCAACGGGAAACAGTGCGAAATGGCACCAATCCCGCCCATCCTATGACACGTCGACGATCCTGGTTTGCCAAACGACGCTAGGGTTTAATTTAGACCGGGATTGCATAGTTCAGGGGGCAATCGACCGGGATTTCGACTTGAGGGTTTGTTTCGCCAAACCTCTACAAATTCAGGGTTTGAAATGGACGCGGAGCTGCGATCCTCCAAGTGATCTATATTTTTTCCATTTTAAAAGGTCTGCAAATTAAGAAAAGGAAACGAAAATAGAAAGAAATAAGGAAAAAAGAAAATGGAGAATGAAAAAAACCCGAAGAAAAAAGGATAAACTGAAAAAAATCAGATTGGAGACGCGTGCTTTTTTATTAGCGTTATCGTTCAATAAGAATAAGCAAACAAGCACTGTGGTACGATTGTTAAGCTATCTTAGTGGTTAGCACCTTGAGTATTGAAGGAGCAGTGTGTAGGTTCGAGCCGCACATAGTGCAGCCGTTATTTTTGAAGATTAAAAAAAAAAACAAGGTGCAAATGACACTGTATTGACGCCCGCTATACATAAATAGGTACACGGTATGTGAAATGACGCATCTTATACAAGACCAACAAAGTCATCACATGCGCCTCATATGAAACGTCAGCTCTCACTGAACAAGCATTGCCAAAAAGTCTGAAATAATTGAGTAGTTGCACATTCTAGAAATCATAAACAGTATGTTCGAAGTCTTCTACGAGTACTTTTGAAACTGGCTGGGGAATAACAATGCTCAATTTCAATTTTTATTTCTTCGGACGGTCAACGGCCAAATGCAGCAAACGCTTATTCACAGCCATGACTCACGCTCCACACCCCCTGCATAAAATAAAATAAAATAACGGACACTCAACGTCTACATTCTTCAAGTACTGGTTAATAACGCGGATGCAGTCACCGCAGCTCAAACTCACAACAAACCATGCGCAGCGTGCAGCGTATGCAGGTACTAAAAACGAGGCCTGCGTAGATGATGGATCATGGATCATTTCTTGAGGAATCTGCCCATCCATTTGCTGGAGTCCTTGGGGTAGCGCTTGAGCGTGTTGCGGTCGATGTAGATGAGGCCGAAGCGGTCCTTGTAGCCGTCACCCCACTCGAAGCAGTCCATGAACGTCCACGAGAAGTAGCCCCTGATGTTCACCTTTTGCTTGATTGCGAGGTTGAGGAAGAGGAGGTGCTTGTAGTGGTAGTTGATCCTGGCGGGGTCCTTGAGCGCCTCCCTGATGGGCAGCGAGCTGTTGTTGCCCTCGTCGATGCCGTTCTCCATGACGTAGATGGGCGGGTTACCGTACCTGCGCTTGGCATAGAGCATGAGCTCGTGGATGCCCGGCGGGTAGACGAAGAGGAACTCGGTGTAGGCCTGCGGGCCGAGGGGCCTGCCGTTGCGGAAGCCGGTGACGTTGGAGCGGTTGTCGGCGTCGTAGGAGCCTCGGAGGAGCGCGTTGGCCGGGGCGGGGGTGGCGATGGCGTAGTAGGTGGTGTAGTAGTTGAGGCCGAAGAAGTCGTACGACCCCTTGAGCGCCGCCTTCTGCTTCGGCGTGAACGCCGGCAGCCGGGCGCCGAGCCAGCTCCGCATGGACGACGGGTAGTCGCCGTGCACGATGGGGTCCATGAACCACCCCAGCATGAACTCCACCCGGCGCTTGGCGGCGTCCTTGTCGGCGGTGGAGTTGGTGTAGGGGAGGTACCAGTGGCACACCAGCGTGATGCCCACCTCGCCGCCCTGCGCCTTCTGGTACTTGCGCCGGTACAGCTCGACGGTGGCGGCGTGCGCCAGCAGGATGTTGTGCGTCACGATGTAGGGCTCCCGGGCCGAGTCGCCGGCGCCACAGGACGCCGAGACGTGCGGCGAGCACCGCCCCGGCGCGAACACGCCGGTGGCGTAGCCGTAGGTGCTGTACGTCCACGGCTCGTTGAAGGTGGTCCAGTGCTTCACTCGGTCGCCGAACTCGTTGTAGCACACGTCGCTGAAGTCCACGTAGTCCTTTCTACACCATGCATCCGTTCGATTAGTAAATTGATTCGATTGACATGCCCATGATTCATGCATGCATGCATGGCCCGTCTTCACTGCAAGTTACGCTCACGGCGAAATTGTTAATGTTATCACTTATCAGGATCACACTGTTCGTTCAGGCCTCGTTTGACTCAACCCGAATCTTAACCAGCTAGCGTTTACCGGCAGTATTATTCTGCACAGATTTTCTGCTGGTTGGTATCTCTCCAGCAATTTTGTACTACTACTTGTTCTTTTTAGAAACTCAGGCTTTATGTCATTCTGTACGACTAGGAACTGTTTATAAAAGTTTCTTTTTCGTTTTTTGCGGGAAGGAACTATTTATAAAGTTGATTGATGTTACGGCACATGTGCTTGTAGGTCAAAAGAGATGTCCTGTGATTTGACTGCGTCACTTACACAATCTTTTCACTGAGGAAGCCACCGTATTTGTCCTCTAGCCCCAGGGGTGTGTCCCAGTGGTGCAGTGTCACATATGGCTTCAACCCTACCATGTGGAAGAAATAGATATTTTCTTAGTGAAAAATAACAGTGTAATAAATTAATCAAGGGTACTGTAGGAGAGAGAGAGAGAGAGAGAGAGAGAGAGAGAGAGAGAGAGAGAGAGAGACCTTTAGCAATGACCTCGTTGATAAGTCTGTTGTAAAATGCAATCCCCTCTTTGTTCACTCCTCCACTCAGAGAACCAGCTGCGAGCAGCGAACCAAAACAGAGAGACGATAAACTGATAAGTTGCCTGAAGGCAAATATACTTAGTGCTTTTCTATCACAATAATCTTTCACGTACTTGGCAGTATCCTGCTCCACGCAATGGAGAACCGGAAGGCATCCATGTTCATGTCCACCACCAACTTGAGATCCTCCTGTGATCACGGATCGAATTAAGCCAGGTTAATTATTTTCGAAAATTAATGTCGAACGCTCGCTCTACACTGCCATATGAAAAATGACAGCAGCTCACCTTGTAGCGATGGTAAAAGTCTAGCGCCACGTCTCCATTGCCACTGTCTGCAATCTTGCCTGCAGTGCGACATACATAAGTTTTTTACTTTTCTACTAACTGATAATCTCAAGCTTAAAACTGATGTCTGTCTTTGGGGAAGAGAGTATTTGAGCTAGCCTAGCAGCTAGCACTGCTTCCATGACTTGGTTCATCAGGAGTACGTATTCCTATATGGGAGGAAGCCACACCCACAATGGTGTAGATCGATCGGCCAGAGCGTGTACCTGGAGTATGGGCGAACTTGTCCCACACCGTCGGCCCCCGGCCACCTTCCTTGACGGCGCCTTCGTACTGCACGCAAGCCATTGCCGATGTGAGTAAGCACGTGGTAATGCATCTACCTTCGGTACGTGGCCGGAGCGCATGCACGGACCTGGTAGGCCGCGGAGCCGGTGCCGAAGACGAAGCCCTTGGGGAAGCTGCGCCTGCTAAACGGCGCCTTCACCGGCGTAGCCGGATGGGCGCCGCCGCCGCTGGACGCGAGGGCCAGGAGGGCGAGGAGGAGAGCGGGGAGAACCTGGCGCTTACCCATCAGTTCTCCCTGCTGCCTCCCACCCGTTGGACACTCCGGCCAATGGGATGAATGGTTGCCTATGCGCTGCGCGCACCCTCCGTTATATAGGGAGCTGGCTCGAGTCGTCCATGGCCTGGCTCGCTCTACAGAGAAAATCGTCCTCGTAGCCCGGATACGGCGGGAGCTGCCGGGCGGGTCCGGCTCACAGGCTCGCAGCTGGGAGGCGATCACCGTCCGACTCGGGCCAACAGTGGCACACGTGAGCGTCGTGCACCTCGCGGTGGATTTTTATTCTTTTTCTCGAAACGGGGTGGACCTCGATCGTGGTGAGGAGTTCGTGGGCGCAGTTGGTTGGATGGGATCTGATGACGGGATAGAATCAATCACATGCGGCGCGGTGATCACTGCGGTGTTCGAACAGTGTCTTTGCCGTTTCGGGTGTGCGGTTTGTGTTGCCGCGATCGGCCGGCCGGGCATCCAGATTTGCCAGGACGAAGTGGACACGACGGGACCAGATGGAGCCGATCGATAGGGAGACATCCGTGCATGGCCTGACGGACGGGCAACTTGGCAGCTTACCTGAAGGGAGAAATGGCGAAGCAAATGCAGAGAAGGAAGGGAAAGAATGTACATGGTTGAGCTGGTGCCCGGTCCAGTCCAGACGGCGATGGTTGATCGGCACGGGTAGGGACTGCAAATGGCGACGGTGCATCTGTTCACGGTGATCCGATAGGGTAGACGGGACACGACGCGTGGCGGGCCACTTGGGGCTTGGCTGCTTCCAATCATTCTTCCTTCTTCACATGCCGGTGCAGCATCTCCTGTAGCGGATCGCCCCGCCATGTCCACGTAAATCCAGAAGCGGTAGCTTCACTTGGAATTCTTTTTTTTTTTCTATTTATGGAGTTCTCCCTCTTTCGCTCCTACAAATGACAAATCAAACGTACAAAAAACTTCTAGAATTCTTCTAAAATCCGTTTGAATCACAGAGACCCCAAGCGAGCAAGCGTGAAGGGGCACGCAGCCCTATCTCCAATGACAGTGCCGGTGTTAGGGTTTCCTTTTTTACTCGGATGAAAGAGGAGGCTCCGAGGTGAAACTAGAGTCAATGCAAGTGGTGGATGTAGCGGGCATCGGCAGGGCAACTGGTGATAACCCCCATGTGCAAGGGGGGGTCGGATAGAGGAGGAAGGGGGGATGAGAGAGGATGGTAAAGAATAAGATGTAAGCTGTTAAATGTGTTTGAGGTGATATTTGTTATTTTTGAATTGAAACCACAATAATTTCAAGTGGTTAAGTATTCTCTATGCTCTATTCGGCATACTTCGTCATGATTATAGGTCAGGCAAGCCCTAAATCTAAGAAGTGTTTGGTGCTCTCCATTTCAAAATCTAAGTATTGGATTTCGCAGGATCTCTAATAACCGTCTTTGACGTTTATCACACAAATGATTTAGGAAATGATAGTAACAGAATATTTCGTGAAACTATTTACAACAGAAAAGAACACCAAGAACATTTTTATGACTAATAAAACCACATGTTATTTCATTAGTACCCCTAGAGACTTTCTCCCCGCTTTATATATAAAGCAAACCACACATGACAACCGCCAATACAACAAGAAACAAAAAATAAAAATGACATGGATACAAAACACTATGGAACTGCTAACAAGCTCCGAAGGACCCATAGGACATCGGAGCCCATGATGGCCACAGATCATGTCATCGACGCTACCGCGACAAGGGAGCTATTCACCACCGGAGGAAAGCCACGCTTCGTCCCTCCCATGTCCAAACCCATTGTCCTCTCACTACCTCCGAAGAGGGCACCCCTGCCCTCTCGTCCTGGATCATAGGACGCTGTCCCTTCGGCAGGCGGAGCAGCTCGCCCCCGAGCACGCATGGACAGGTCAACCGGTTGTCGGGGAGAGGACGACAACCGTGGCGACCTCACCTCTGAAGGAAAGCCATACATCACCACCGTCTCCGGCCAAGACCCAAGAGCCCACCGCAGCTATCGAGCAGGGACATTACTGAAGACCAGCAGATTACCACCACACCGAGCCCCTGACCACGCAGACCCCCCAAGGCGGCACCTTCAAGAAGTAAACAATGCCGATGCATCGCCGCCGCCCAATCTAGAGATTTTAGCTTTTGCCCGGGACCAAGAGGTGGAGGGCAAGGTGTAAGACTCGATGTTGCCCACAGAGGGAGAATGGTGCCACGAGCGTCACAAACATCATGACCGGCCTCGCCGATCAAGGGTTTCCCCCGACCTAGAGCCCGCACCCAACGCCCTTCCAACTTGCAAAATTGAAGAGTCAAAGAGCGCCCACATCCCAGCCGACCGTGGAGAACAAGGCGCAAGCGAGGCCACCACCTTCAGATCGGATTCATGCTCGCCGCCACCTCGCGGCCGGACGTGGCCAAGGACGGCACACCGCAGCGTCACCCCCGGTCGAAGTGGAGGAGGTGCCCTCTCTAGCAGTGGCCGCCGCCGCCCACGACACGTCGTCCGACCTAGCCCCCACCGCCACCACCGCGGAGCCACGCCGCCGTCTCCCAGCACGACAGCTACCAGAAGTGCATGACCCCGCCACCGAAGAGTCCGCCAGACCCAGCTCCCCCGCGAGCGGCTGATCCGTGCCGTCGGGATCCCGACCAGGGGAGGGAGGAGAGAAGCCCCGCCACACAGGCTTCGCCCGGCGGACGCCCTCCTACAGCGACGGGGAGGAGGCGATGAGTGGAGGAGCCTCTTGCCGGCCGGCGGTTGAAGCTCGTGATGATAAAGCGCGTTGCGCTGGAAGTGAGAAGGCGAGGGGACGGGCTGTCGCCTCGTTGGTACTCAATTTTACTTCCACTTCTGCTTCGGTACACCCCCCTTAAACACATCAAGGGCTGAGATTCACCCATACCCCTTCGCTGCCAGGGGCACGATCGTCTTATGTAAAAAATATAGCCCGGGGAAAAATGGTCGAGGGGCCGGGGGTGGCCTTCCCAAGTTGAGGAAATGGTTGGAAAAACCCCCTTTGGCTCCGGGCGGGGATGGGCAAAACCCGCCGGTTTGGGTTTGGGAAAAGGGTTTTTTGGCGTTGGTTTTTGGGGGGGGTTTGGGTTTCGGGGGCCGGTTCCCTGGTTTAACAACCTTTCCCGGGCCGGGATAACCTTTGACGGCGGGGCCTTTTGGGGGGCCGAGTTTCTTTGCGGGGGCCTTGGCGGCCCGGGGAAACCGGGCTTTGGGCGAGGGGCCCCGGGTAAACGGCTTATTTTGGCTTGCGGGGGCCCCAGGGGGACGGCAGCCTTTGGGGCAACGGCGGGCCCTGGGGCCAAGGGGGGGGCCCTTTGGGGGCCCCGGGTTGGGAGACAGGCTGGGGGCCGGGGGGGGCCCCAAACAGGGGGGAAAACTTCCCATTGCTTCCCAGAAAACCCTTCCAAATGCCTTGGGGGCCTTTCCCTGGGGGCCCTTGGGGGGCCCCAAGGGCAAACCGGAAATGCCACCGCGGGGAGATTTTTCTTTTCCCTTCCCAAAATTTTGAAATGCCCTCAAACCGGGGTCCCTTTCTTTGGATTTTAGGCCCGGGAAAGGCCCCCGGCCCATTCCGGAATTTAACTTTGTCCCGGGATTTGAAATCCCCCCAAGGGGGCCCCGGGTGTGGGGAAGCCCCGGGGTTTACCCCACCCCGGAAAGCAAAATTCCCTGGGTTAGGGACCGGCGAAACCCCCGGCCGGGCATTTTGGGGCCAAACCCCTCCTTTGCCAAGGGGGAAAAACGGGGGCCCCCGCAAACCCCCCCGAATTCCACTTTTTTCCTGGGAAAAATTGGGCCTGTTCCAGGGCCGGCAAATTCCCCAACCCCTAAAAAAATTTTCAAAAATTCCCCAACAGGGGAAAAAGGGAAACCATGGGCCCAAACTCCCCAAAAAAATTTAAAGGCCCAAAATCCCAGAAAAAACCCTGGGTAAAAAAAAATCGTAGTTGGGAACCATATTTAAAAAAAATTGTTTTCCGTTTGAAGTTAAAAAATAAACAAAATGACAAAATAAACATATTTAATACTGTGATATGGCTCTACATAACTGCCCGGCAGTACACTGTCAGCAGTGAACTGCCCGATCAGTTAGGTAAAGTCACATCACAATATAAGATATGACCATGCATGGACTACGGGGCGGCTATATAAACTGGTGTGGACATCATTCGCCGCCGAGGTGGGACTAAATTAGAATAGCTGCTGCATTGGCCGACCAAAGTGGCGGTCTTGTGACGGCGTGCGTGGGCCGTCCGATTGACTCTGCTTGCGGTCTTGAGGGCAGGGTCGGCGAGGTGAGGACTAAAGTTTAGTCCCACCGCCCGCCGAACGACTTCTGTGATGGCGCTCTGGGCGGCCCATTAAGTGTCTTGTGCGGTCTTGAGGCAGGGGTCGGCGGGGTGAGGACTAAATTTTAGTCCCACCTCGCCCTTGAACAACGCCGTGACCGCTTTATATACCTGCCTCAACGTCCCTTCGAACTCCTCGATACCGTCCGTCCCGCCTTCGCCTGATTGGTGTCTTGCGGGCCGTGAAGCTGGGCGAAAGGCCGGCCCTTTCGCTGTCCGGCTTGATCGGGCGGACCGATTCTGCGACATGCGGCCTGCAACCACGTTGGGCTGTCATTTTTTGCATCACTAATTTTTTGCCTTCCATGAGTCACGGTAGCGGGGAGGTGGGAGGGCGCTTTTTAGTCCCACCTCGTGGCCGGGGTGTGGTATGTGCTTTTTTGACCTAATAAATTATTGAAAATTCATAAAGTAAAAAAACCACAAATAATAATGAGTTCTTTATTATACTTTATAATGAATATTATGGTTAGATATTATCATTTATAATGAATAATAATAATGAGTTATTCATTATACTTTATAATGAATATTATGGTTAGATATTATCATTTATAATGAATAATAATAATGAGTTATTCATTATACTTTATAATGAATAATAATAATGAGTTATTCATTATACTTTATAATGAATAATAATAATGAGTTCTTTATAATTAATTAGTAAAACAATATTGAGTTCTTCATATCGGATCGGTGCGGTTGTGTTGGTGGTGCGAGGTGGCATGCACGTAAACGTAACCCAAGTTTGGGAGGCATGGGCAAGCCCACCTTAGGGCCCCACGCAAAGTTGAGCAATTCGGACACCATACGCACGTTGCGTCACGCCCGGTCGGTGTTTTCGGTGCGATTCACGAAGAAAATCATAGGAAATTCATACGGTGCCGGAAAATTATGAAAACTTGCACGCATGATGGACCTGGCGATGGGTGCGTGTCCAAAAAGTTTGGGGTCCACCGGCTGAGTCAGAAAAGAGAACGCGATGCACTGGTGACATGGGCCATATCGGATCGATGCGGTTGTGTTGGTGGTACGAGGTGGCATGCACGTAAACGTAACCCAAGTTTGGGAGGCGATGGGCAAGCCCACCTTAGGGCCCCACGCAAAAGTTGAGCAATTCGGACACCATACGCACGTTGCGTCACGCCCGGTCGGTGTTTTCGGTGCGATTCACGAAGAAAATCATAGGAAATTCATACGGTGCGGAAAATTATGAAAACTTGCACGCATGATGGACTGGCGATGGGTGCGGGTTCAAAAGTTTGGGGTCCACCGCTGAGTCGAAAAGAGAACGCAGATACTGGCCGACATGGGCCATATCGGATCGATGCGGTTGTGTTGGTGGTGCGAGGTGGCATGCATGAAGCGTAACCCAAGTTTGGGAGGCGTGGGCAAGCCACCTTAGGGCCCCACGCAAAAGTTGAGCAATTCGGACACCATACGCACGCGTTGCGTCACGCCCGGTCGGTGTTTTCGGTGCGATTCACGAAGAAAATCATAGGAAATTCATACGGTGCGGAAAATTATGAAAACTTGCACGCATGATGGACTGGCGATGGGTGCGTGTCCAAAAGTTTTGGGTCCACCGCTGGGTCGAAAGAGAACGAAAAACGATGCACTGGTGACATGGGCCATATCGGATCGGTGCGGTTGTGTTGGTGGTGCGAGGTGGCATGCTAAACGTAACCCAAGTTTGGGAGCGATGGGCAAGCCCACCTTAGGGCCCCACGCAAAGTTGATCGAATTCGGACACCATCGCCGCGTTGCGTCACGCCCGGTCGGTGTTTTCGGTGCGATTCACGAAGAAAATCATAGGAAATTCATACGGTGCGGAAAATTATGAAAACTTGCACGCATGATGGACTGGCGATGGGTGCGTGTCCAAAAGTTTGGGGTCCACCGGCTGAGTCGAAAAGAGAACGCGAGCACTGGCCGACATGGGCCATATCGGATCGATGCGGTTGTGTTGGTGGTGCGAGGTGGCATGCTAAACGTAACCCAAGTTTGGGAGGCGATGGGCAAGCCCACCTTAGGGCCCCACGCAAAAGTTGAGCAATTCGGACACCATCGCGCACGTTGCGTCACGCCCGGTCGATGTTTTCGGTGCGATTCACGAAGAAAATCATAGGAAATTCATACGGTGCGGAAAATTATGAAAACTTGCACGCATGATGGACTGGCGATGGGTGCGTGTTCAAAAGTTTGGGGTCCACCGGCTGAGTCGAAAAAAACGCGATACTGACTGGGCCGACATGGGCCATATCGGATCGATGCGGTTGTGTTGGTGGTGCGGTGGCATGCACGAAACGTAACCCAAGTTTGGGAGGCGATGGGCAAGCCCACCTTAGGGCCCCACGCAAAGTTGAGCAATTCGGACACCATACGACGCGGCCACGCCCGTCGGTGTTTTCGGTGCGATTCACGAAGAAAATCATAGGAAATTCATACGGTGCGGAAAATTATGAAAACTTGCACGCATGATGGACTGGCGATGGGTGCGTGTCCAAAAGTTTGGGGTCCACCGCTGAGTCGAAAAAAAGAAACGCGATCGGTGCGGTTGTGTTGGTGGTGCGACATGGCGACATGGGCCATATCGGATCGATGCGGTTGTGTTGGTGGTATGAGGTGGCATGCGCAAACGTAACCCAAGTTTGGGAGGCAGTGGGCAAGCCCACCTTAGGGCCCCACGTAAAAGTTGAACAAATTCGGACACCACCATCGCGTTGCGTCACGCCCGGTCGGTGTTTTCGGTGCGATTCACGAAGAAAATCATAGGAAATTCATACGGTGCGGAAAATTATGAAAACTTGCACGCATGATGGACTGGCGATGGGTGCGTGTTCAAAAGTTTGGGGTCCACCGGCTGAGTCGAAAAGAGAACGCGATACACAGGCCGACATGGGCCATATCGGATCGAGTGCGGTTGTGTTGGTGGTACGAGGTGGCATGCACGTAAACGTAACCCAAGTTTGGGAGGCGATGGGCAAGCCCACCTTAGGGCCCCACGCAAAAGTTGAACAATTCGGACACCATACGCACGTTGCGTCACGCCCGGTCGGTGTTTTCGGTGCGATTCACGAAGAAAATCATAGGAAATTCATACGGTGCGGAAAATTATGAAAACTTGCACGCATGATGGACTGGCGATGGGTGCGTGTCCAAAAGTTTGGGGTCCACCGGCTGAGTCGGAAAAACGCGATGCGGGCGACATGGGCCATATCGGATCGATGCGGTTGTGTTGGTGATACGAGGTGGCATGCGTAAACGTAACCCAAGTTTGGGAGGCGATGGGCAAGCCCACCTTAGGGCCCCACGCAAAGTTGAGCAATTCGGACACCATACGCGTTGCGTCACGCCCGTCGGTGTTTTCGGTGCGATTCACGAAGAAAATCATAGGAAATTCATACGGTGCGGAAAATTATGAAAACTTGCACGCATGATGGACTGGCGATGGGTGCGTGTCCAAAAGTTTGGGGTCCACCGCTGAGTCGAGAAAAACGCGAGCACAGGCCGACATGGGCCATATCGGATCGGTGCGGTTGTGTTGGTGGTGCGGTGGCATGCGAAACGTAACCCAAGTTTGGGAGGCAGTGGGCAAGCCCACCTTAGGGCCCCACGCAAAAGTTGAGCGAATTCGGACACCATCGCACGCGTCACGCCACGGTCGGTGTTTTCGGTGCGATTCACGAAGAAAATCATAGGAAATTCATACGGTCCATGTGAAATTTTTGAAATGGTTGCATTAAAAATGCATGAATAATATCTGAGGTTAAAAAACATCGAAGATAATGGCTCTCTTTTGAAGAATATGCATGATCCATGTGAACTTTCACAAGCTCTAAGCGGTGAAGACTCACATCGATCCTGCATATCCTCAAATAGAGTCCCACGAACTGAGATGTTTGTGCATTGACTAAAAGAAAACTATATAAAGGAGTCAGCGGCTACCGGCTTAGCGATGTGGTATTAAACTACAGTGCATGTTTTAATAAATGCATCGTGGGCCAGCCGGCGGTAGTTTCACGGACGGGCCAAGTGGCCCACTATGGCGTGACCAGGTCGATGATACCGTGCGTGCGTGCATGGCATGGAAACCAAGCCGCCATTACCTCGCCCCAAGACCGCCTACCCACGCCGCCCACGCGCATCCTCACCGCCCCCGATCCGGCGGTCGCACGCTGCGCCGTGGCCGTCAAACTCCCTTCCTGCCGGCCTGACGGCGGCCATCTCTGCTGACTTGGATCTCAGGTTCGCCGTGCCGTCTCGGCAAATTCGCGGCACCCTAAACCCTAGGACGGGCGTCGGCCAGCGCGCTTCGTGGGCAGAGGGCGTGCGGCTGCCACGGCTAACCCACACGGGTGGGGTTTGGCAACGGGCTGCGGTGCTCGTCTAGACGCCGGAAGGTATGGTATTAAACCATATGTAATTTTATTTGAATCTCCTAACTAGTTAGATAACTGGCATCTTATTTAGAATGCAAGAATTGGGAGATGTGTACTGCTCGGTTGAGAAGTGGTGTGAATTGGTGGAAAAATTCACACCAGACAGCGATGATGCTACGTGGCACAAGTTTGGACTGTATGTTGAGAATTCCTTCCGTGAAAATGAGGAAAATTTATTGGAATTTATGATTACAACATATGATAGTACTAAGCGATTTATTATTCGACCAAATACAGACGGCATCAGTGTGCTTAATGAAGATGTTTACGACATATTAAGGCTACGAACGAGGGTGATGATGTCAGTAGCATGATAGCAACAGTACAACTAGATGCCAAAAAATTGTTCGAATCGGTTTCTAGACAAAAGAACAGGCCTAATCCTCATCGATGAGTTGATCAAAATATTGTTGACACTCGGTCATATGATGATGATTTTGTGAGAAGGGTCGTACTGGTTCTTATGGGTACAGTCTTAGCACCACAATCCACCAAGTTTGTTCCTTATCGTTATTACAAAATGGTGGAGGGCGTGAACGCTATCAAGTCATACAATTGGAGCGATTTTACGTTGAGGGTGTGCATGGATGCTATTAAAAATCGGTGAAGATCTTGAAAAATTCAAGTGGCCTATCGGGAACTTGTCTCTTCTTCAGGTACAAGAAATTTGTAATAGTTGTATGTACATATATTTTTATGTGATCTATGTGTCCGACTTGTTGTGTTTACTATCATGTAGTATATATACTGGGAAAAAGTTGAGCCAATTGGTGTGGATACATTTGATCCTTTGTCTCGTGAATACCCACTAATGGTTAAGCGGCCGAAACGGAAGGGAAAAGAGAGCGACTATGACAACATGCAGGCGTGGCACGGCAATGTAAGTCAATAAGTATAGTCCTTATTGGTTGCAAATAGTAATTAACTATAGTTGTTATTTTATTTATTTATTTTTTGTTGTACAGCTTGAAAATTACGTTAGCCAAGAGTGCAGACGTGCTAAGGTAGCACGTGAAGGGACTGTCCCAGATGAAGAAAAGAAGAAACCTAAGCGGAAGGTGGTGGCAGGAGTAGAAAGCCAAGCACGTCGGGGTTTCATTGAACACGACTAACAGTATGGACCGTGTGATGACATACATAAAGCTGCTTCACAAGGAGGTTCTCAATATACCGAAAGATGTGCACAGGTAATGTAGAAGTTATATTAAACATGTTAGTTGTTCAAATGCTGATCGTGTTTCATTTGTGTTTGTAGATGGTAATGGAAAAGTTGAACACGGAAGGTGTGCTGTACAAACCCAATAAGAGGGACAACAATGATGAATTTGTTAATGTCGTCAAGGAGTTGGGATGGAGAATGGCCAGTACAAGTCATCAAAATATTGGCCAGATATTGATTCACCTACCGACGTGGAGCTAGTAACATCTTTCACGTGTTTCAATGATACGGACGTGCCCGTTGATGACACGGGTGCTCCGATGGCGACACGGGTAAAGGTGGCGCTACTGATCCTTTCATTATACGATAATGAAAAATCCCCATGTTCGTCATCAACTGTACGTACAAAAGAGTTTCCGTCTATGTCCCGAACCCCGCAAAATGCTGATATTTCTGATGAGTCTATGGGTGGTTTGTCACCAACAAAGTCTGAAGACATGTCTGAGAGTTTCCCGGCAAAGAGCAACATAGGTAATGGTGAAGGCAGTCAGGACAATGAAGGTAAACATAAGCGAAATCCGTCGAAATATTGTCAATCCCGTCACGACATTCTCATTACCCGCAAGAAACGTGTTAAAAAAGTAAGTCAAGTATTACTTTATAATTCATTCATGCTTTACGTAAATTTTTATTATTTTTAACAACTGTAGCTGCATTGTTTTAGATCTGTTTGCATCGTCACCATCTTCAATTCTGGCAAGTACTCTTAATATGACTCGGATCACATAGAGGCAGCCAGAGTTTTTGTTGAGACTCTCGCATCGACTAAGAAGCATGCACACCGAACCGTGGTCGATATGCCGCCACCAGATGGGGACATATGCACGCCAGCTATGCTTCACGATGTCCTGAAGTTTAAATGGTTGAATGGCGCTGTAAGTATGACTTTGGTTTTAACAAGACTCTCATTTCAACTTCACAAGTTGATAGAATTTTTTTGTTTATGTATGCAGATAATCAATGCATATTGTAAACACCTACAACACCGTGATTTCTCTGACCGTTTCATATCAACAACGTGGTTCCCAAAATTTATGTTGAGTAGGGCTAGGGGAAAGACCAAGTCAATTAATGATTTAGAATCAGAACAAGTTACAAAGAAAGCAAAAGTCGTCGCAAGAGTAATGGATGAGTATTTCAGACGGGACAAGGTATTTCTTTCATATTTATTTGTTTTTGTTATTCATTGCTATTTAATTGCGCTAACATCATTTGATTACTATATAGGCGTATTTCCCTATGCACGTTAATGATAATCATTGGATAACCATAGTGATGCACACCGTCAAGGAGGAGTTTCAAGTTCTTGACTCAAATTCTAAAGGCGCAATTAGCCAAAGAATTCGCAATATGATTGGCACCCTGGTGCGCTAAAATTTTTACACTCGCATTCAGAAAATTATTGAGTCATACGTTAAATTCTGGTTTGTTACTTTCTTTCAGAGATCTGAAATATCTAAGGATGTTATGGAGGCCAACTCTATTATTGAATCAAAAAAATTTCCAGATGTCTCATCGTGGCCAATTAATGAGTATAAAATGCCGGCACAACAAGATGGGTAAGTTAAATGAGTACATGATGCCGGCACAGCATGCTATATCCTAAGCTGATCACACATGTTTATTGCAGAGTGTCTTGTGGACTTTTTGTGATGTGGTGTATAAAATACTGGGACGGAGATCGCTGGACACATGAATTTGACCAGCAAGAGATTAATGAGTCAAGGCCACGTATTGTCGCGGAAACCATTTTTTCCGAGGTCAACAGATTAGACAAAGTGAAGATGAAAATTGTTAAAATCATGGAGAAGGAGTAGTTATTAGCATTGGTAGGGTTTTTGTCCCGTAGAAGGTTTCCCTACCGTTCTTGGATACTTTGATCGATTGTAATGCGACATGGCACTGGGATAGATTTCGACAATTTTCCACGTTTTATTTATTGCTTTCGTGAGACACTACACATTTAAATGCGTGTGGGCAAATAATATTTTCTGTCCTAAAAGTATCAGTTTGCCTCTGCCATATTACGGACATATTTGGTTCATGACTTAGCTAGCCACGCCAAAGGTGTGCTGTGCCTAAGGTGTGGCGCTTGTTTTAGCCGCCACACTTTGCTGTAGAAATTTGCCCCTAAATGTAGTGTTGTTTTTGTTCCTACATGGCGGTCTTTTTTATTAAAAATATGCCCGCCGTCCTGAGTTGGTGCGGTGAGATAAAACCTGCACAATATCCCACGTCGATTCTGGTGGCAGCAGCGGCGCTGGATCGACGAATATTCCAGGCCGTCGGCGGTGGGCGCCCGCCGAGGCAGTTCTTGGCCCGCGCGACTCCAGCTAGTGCGGGTTGGCGCCATTGGCGATGCGCCACCGCTGGTCTGCTGGCGCAGCACCGGCCGACCGACAGCCCGTCTCGTCCGCCCGACCATTGGCGGTCGCCACGTCTCGTCCCGCCCAGCCAGCGGGCACATGCAACGATCCCGAGGGGGAATATGGCGTCTGTCGGCCCATAAGCGGCGTGCGTTGGCGCGTCGGGCCTATCCTATTCATGCGCCACCGCGCGCGGAGAGACGCGCCGACCCAAGTCTTCGCCTTCTCACAAGCTCGCAAGCAGAATATTAATGAATGCCTGCTGTGCGCCGTGGCCTCACGCTCGTGGCGAGAAGGTGTTGTAGTCTCACTGTGCATGCGTGCAGCCGCCACGGCTGTTTTTTTTAATGGTCACATACATTCATTAAAATTTAAAATGTCCATAACTTGACTAAGCCATGACACCAGTAACACATTCATACAAATATAAGATGTTTCACACATAAAATATAAATCGCATGTCTCATAACATTGAACAAGGTGGCATAAATATTATCTCAAAGTGCCATCTCTATTATTCTTAAACAAATAAACTGAAAGTGGTAATGACTTTCATTGAACAAGGTGGTTTAGAGAATAAACTCAAAGTGCCATATATCTTATTCTTAAACAAATAAATTAAAATTGCCACTGGCTTCAATTGATTATGAATACTTCATATTTATGCCCGGTTCCTACATAACAAATTGTAAAGAACTCATCGACAATTGTGAAGAGAGAACCAGAAAATAATTAAAATTATGGAAAACTTACTTTTCATTCTCAGGCACGTTTGCCGTCTATGGCCCTCTCTCTTACAAATGCCACAAAGAGGACCGGGTTTTTCTCAGAAAATGATATTGGTCTTCCATTTTTGTAACATTTGGATCTTTCTTTGCCCGCCCTGTCTTGCTCTGTTTAGGGCGCCCTTCGTGGAAACTTTCACGGATCACCTATGACATCAACATGTTGTTCCCGCGACGTGGCTCCTCATGCACATTTCTTGTACTACCAGCGGCATCATCATCAGGGACCTTTTTCTTCGCTATTATGTTCTGCAGACACTGCATCAACTCATCATAGACAAATGGATCATTTGAAGCAACATGAAAAGCTTCAGCTCTGTTATCTTGAGTTGACTATAGCGAGCACGCTGCTCTGCCCTGTCCAACCCCAGCCAAACAAGTCACTCTTTCGCTGTGCGGGCAGCCCACCTCTCGCAACTTTCGACATCCTCTTAAGGATGCAACACTTAGGTATTTTAGATATTTTAGATGCACCAACACATACAGAATGTGTTTGCAAGGCAATCCTTTCGAAGCATTAGTCCACAACTGCATTCTATCATATTCTCGAGTTTTCAGCTCGATAATTCACGCTGAACTGAAATTTCGGTTATTCCTCCATGTCACGATGAAGGTGTGGCAGTCAACTCCCACTAGCGTCTCAAAATCTCAAGCTCTCCCATCTTCTTCAGATCTTGTTGAAGAATATAAAATTGGAATGAGTGAATACTTTGGCGGCATGCTTCTCAATATCCTTATATTCTGTGTGATGGTGGCAATGACTGATTTGAAACACAGTCATCATGCGCCTCGTTCTCACGTAGTCGGACTATGCAATTCTCATAATGCACAACTAGGTCAACAATAGTCATACCGCCGTCCAAGTGCAGGTGAAGACAAGAGTTAAGACTTTCACTCCCTCGATTCTGCGCATACCGAGAAAAAAACCATCCGACAGATATGATGCTGCCCACGAGTCCTCTTCTGTACATCCTACTCAACCACTCTTCTGTTTTATCAGTCTTCCATTTCTGAGAAAGCGTGCCATCTCGCCTCAAAGTTGGCTGGTGAGGTGGAGTAGTACAACAGATGCCCTGAACTCACTTAGCGATTTGTAATTAAGGTGCTTCGCATGTTTTTTCCACGTGCCATGAGCAGAGGCGGTGCAACACATCAACCAAAACCAACCGAATAGCTCGTATCATTGCAGCGTCTCCATCGTGATGATTGACCTTGGCTTTTTTCGACAATTGGCCTTCAGAATGTCCGGAGCAGCCACACATATGTCGCCGGTCTCATCGGACACAATGGCACAACCAAAAACTGTGGTGCAACGGTGATTGTTTACACCAACAAAGGGATGAGCGGCATACCGTATCTGTTCATCTTATATGTGCTGTCGAACACCGTGACATCTCCATACAGTTTATAGTCCCGCCGCGATTGTGCATCACACGAACATGCTCTTCAAGCGGCCCTCCTTATCGAGCACGTACTCAAAGAAAAACTCTGGATCCTTCTCTTTCTGCTCCTCATAATCCCAATTGCCGTGTTAGCATCACCCTTCGCAATCAACTTCATTTTTCTCGGCAACATAGGTTGTACACGTCTCGTCTCGAAACCCACACTTATCATACGAGCCATACCTGCTAATGAAGTTGTCAACAATGATATGCTTTCGATCCCAGCTCCTTCCATCGCCAATATCTCAGCTATCCGGTGATCTCCCATCACTCGATGTGACCGCAGAAATACCACCTCATCTGGTCTAGCCAACAAATGGTTGTGATCATCCATAAAAGCTGCCACGAACCAAACTCCACGTCCTTTGTCCAACTTCACGACAAAATGTGCGCCACACTCGCAAGCGAGTCTCTGGTCTTAGCCTGCGGGTACGGCCCTCGGGTTTAAAAATTTATCGCGACGCTTTCCTGCCCTCGAGCAAGCGTATCTCCTATACCGAACAGTGGTTGAAAGTCCTTTTCCTCGTTTCACCTTATCTTTTCGATACTGAATCCACGGTCTTTGGCGTAGTTATTATAGAACATGTGAGCCTCCCATTGTGATGCAAATGTCATACCCATAACCTTCAACTGTGTCTCCAGCGACGTTGCTGGATTTCAACTTCCTCAATGTCCATATTAGCTCCATCCTCATGCTCATCTCCATCTTCACCACTCCAACCATCAAAGTTAGCCTACAATATTCCATGTAAGCAAGTGTAAGTTGCCATTACCAACTATTTATTATTCAATGACATCTTAAATTGTGGACCGAACCTGGCTTATGTTATCCCCGAAAGATTCAACACCATGATTTTCCTCGTTGTGAACGTCAATATCCTCCTGCACATTAAAAAATCATATGCGTGTAAGTACCATATGGTTCTTCATCCGACAAAAAGAATGTACAAGACACTTACGTTTTCACTACAAGCACCTCCTCCTTCTTATCAAAATCCTCCTCGGGTAAATTATAAATACGACGACCAGGATTCATTGTCGCTGCCATCATCATCATCTTTACTATCATTACCATTTGTACGATCAACACTATCGCTACCATCCCACTCACTCGTGTCCAAAAACAGATCCGTAAATCCAGTTTCTTTATCCATTATATGATCTCTCAACCTACACTGCAATATTATAATAAAATTTGATCTATCAATTTTAAAACAAATTAAATGTACTACTGAGAAATTCTTATCTAACAAGATATTGCACATAATTATTTACAGATTCAATTTTTTTGACGAACTAACAGGCTTACATGGCATGCACGTGCACTTCGGCCCGCTGGCGTGGCTGCGGACGGCGAGGGCGTTGCGGAGAGGTTGATCACGGAGTTGCGGGCGGCGGCGGCGTCCACGTAGGCCACGTCACCGCGACGACCTGCACGGAGGCGACATCACGCACGGCGGGCGACTCGAAGATCTGTCGCGCCGCCAGATCCCGGTGAAGACGGGAGAAAGCGGCGATCGGCGAACGGGAGGACGTTGGAATTGGCAGCGTGATCACGTCTAGATCGGCGGGAAAAGCGGCTATCGGTGGGTAAGGGCGGCGATCGGGGCGGGCGACGTTGGAATGGGCCGCTGATCAGCGCAGGTCGTGCGTTTTTTTTTCGCGACGGCGAGAGGGTAATTCTTGAGCCAGCCGTGTCGGCTCGAGCGTGCGCTTCGGCTCTACCTGTATGGGTACGCCAGATACTGGCGCGGGATACGTTAAGCACCGTATGCCCAAAATGCCCTTATACGTTAAGCGCGGGGGGGGTGTACCAAAGCAAGCCTCTTTTACTTCATTAGTCAATAGTCAAAGATAGAATTTTGACCACATGCTTTCTAGGGTTATTTTGCTAAGGGGAATGTGATGACGTAATAGTTTCTAGGCAACCTCGACGGCGTTCCTCTTTCTAGTGATGTGTGTAGGTCTTTGTGGCTTGCCATGTTAATTAGGTGGTCATGTCTTATTTTGTGGGCATGTTGTAAAGGTTTCCGCATGTTTTCTCGCTAATTAACTAAATAAATGAACAATACCTTCTTCTTAATTAATGAACATAGCCATTGAAAAGAATTAGCCGGGCAAATACTTTATTAAGGAAAAATTTAGCCGCACAATGTGCATTATTTTTTTTTTTGAAAGATCCAGCCATAGCTGGCATAAATTTCATTAGCAGAGAGAGGGCGGGAACAAGTTGATCAAGTGATCAGCGGGGTGAGGTAGAGAACGGTACAGTTGGCCAGCCTAGTGGCTATGCTGGCACTGATGGAATGGGGATATCTCTCACGGCACATCCCCGAAGGGGTGCTCTATGCAGGCTGCTCCTGCAATTCTCCATTGTTCCATGTCACGGCGGCACGCTTCAATGATGGAGCGAGAGCACGGCGTCTTGCCGCGAAAGGTGCATGCGTTACGCTCAAGCCATATGTGCTGTGCAATGAGCGCAAGAATGGATCTTGTGCCCTTCTGTCTGTTGGCCTTGCCGCATCCGTGATCAGTCTCACTCTTTCCGTCGCCGTCGTTCCGGAGCTCCAAGTAGCGTGTGCGAGTGGCAGCCCGCCAAGACGCCGCCGTTGTCCAAGCTGGATGGCAATCGGGCAGTCCTGAACAGGTGGGAGGAGGACTCCAGATTTCGCAAGCGAGTTGGCGAAGTAGCTATTCTCCCAGCCACGCCGCTGCGGCGGTCGTTGCACCACAGCCTGTCCAGGTGGAGCATCCAGAGGAACATCTTGAGCTTCCCAGGGGCCCAGATTCGCCAGACGTCCTTGGAGGGGAACGGTGCCATTGGCTCCTGGAATTGTGCCCCGTAGGCGGAGCGGGCGGAGTAGCGCCCGGAGGTGCCAGCAGTCCAGCGGATTGTGTCGCTGAGATCATTGTTGATGGTGATGCCAGCTCTCTGGATTGCCCTTGCAAGCTGGAGCACAGATGGCGCGATGCTGCTGGTTTCCCCGTGTCGAAGATCAAGGATCCACCGACCGTCGAGCAGCGCGTCCCGGACGGACCTGTTCTTGCGGATGGAGCGGGCGAACAGGGTGGGGTAGTCCAGCCGGAGTGGCCTGCCGCCAAGCCAGGGGCTTGACCAGAAAGACGCCGTCTTGCCGTCCCCGATGGTGACCGCCGTGTTGGCAGCGAACAAGGCCCGATCCTGCAGGTTGCAAGGTGTGCCCGTGCCGACCCATGGCCGCTCTGGATGGGTCCAGGAGAGCCAGAGCCAGCGCAGACGGAGGGCGCGCGCGAATTTGTCCAGATCATGGATACCGAGGCCTCCGTGGGGTTCCGGCGTGGTGACCGCGCTCCATGCGACCTTGCACTTCCCTCCGGTTATGGATTCGTCTTGTGCCCAGAGGAAACGGCGTCTTGCTTTATCTACCTCCTTGAAGAACTTCCTTGGTGCTCTCAGCACCGTGAGGGCGAACGTCGGCATAGCAGAGAGGACGCAGCGGACGAGCACCCTTCGGCCGGCGATATGCATGAGTCTGCCCTTCCAGCCGGCGAGGCGCGCACAAATCCTATCTAGGATGAACTGCAGGTGGACTAAACGAACCCTACTGGTGGTGATTGGGAGGCCTAGGTACGTGATGGGTAGTGGCGCCACGATGCCGCCAAAGTTATGCAAGATGGGACCAAGGTCGAGGTCGCCGCAGCTGATCGGCACAGCCGAGGACTTGGCCAGGTTGACGTGCAGGCCCGTGGCCTCGCCGAAGAGGTGCAGGATGCTGAGCAGGGCATCTACCTCCGTCCTTGCAGGGTTGATGAAGATCACAGCGTCGTCGGCATACAGACTAGTACGCATGCGTACGGCCGTATCAGGCAGATGAGAGAGCTGGCCTGCCATGGTTGCCGCTTCTAGAAGACGGTGCAGGGGGTCGATGCAGAGGATGAAGAGCAGCGGCGAGAGCGGATCCCCTTGGCGCAGCCCACGACGGTGGATGATGGAGGCGCCCGGAGAACCATTCAGGAGGCAAGACGACGAGGATGTAGAGAGCAGAAGCGCAATCCAGTCTCGCCATCGGGCAGGGAAGCCCATTCTTTGGAGGAGCTCAAACATGTATTCCCAAGAGATGCTGTCAAATGCCTTGGCTATGTCTAGTTTCAGAAGCAGGGCAGGTGTTTTGCGCCGATGCAGGGCTCTGACGGCGTTTTGGACATAAAGGAAGCTATCATGGATGCACTTAGTGCGCTGAAAAGCAGTTTGGGCAGGCGAGATCAGGGTGCTGATGACAGGGGCCAGTCTCATGGATAGGACCTTGGCGATGAGCTTTGCGATGGAGTGGATCAGGCTGATGGGTCTGTAATCCGCCATACTTGCTGCCCCGTTCTTCTTCGGCAGCAGAACAATCATGGCAGAGTTCAGGGCCGCAAAATCTCCCCCAGCCAAGTTGTAGAAATGGTGGAAAACAGCCATGATGTCGTGCTTGATTAGGCTCCAGCATGATTTGTAGAATGCGCCGGAAGCCGTCAGTCCGGTGCCTTCTCGGGGGAAGCCTTGATCGCCTCCCAAACTTCAGCTTCTGTGAACGGGTTGTCGATTCCAACACTTCCAACCGAAGGCAACAAGATGGAGTCCCAGTTGATCGAGCAGGAGCGTGGCCGTCCTGTGCCGAGCAGCTGCAGGAAATGGTCATGAGCAATGGCGGCCTTGTCGCCGTGCGCAGTGGCCAGCCCAGCCTCAGTCTGCAGCGAGTGTATGTGGTTTTTGCGCCTCCTGGAGTTGATCTTTGCTTGGAAGAAGGCGGTCTTGGCGTCACCTGCGCGGAGCCAGGATACTCTGGACGCCTGACGTTTGCGAGCACGCTCGATCGCCGCCAGGCCGATAATCCTGAGCTTGAGCTGCTTGCGGAGGCCAAATTCAGCGGGGGACAGGCGGCGAGCCTCTTGGGCTATATCCAGCCGGAGTACAACCTCAGCGGCAAGGTGGAGCTGCACTTTGGCATCACTGAACAGGGAACGAGCCCAAATCTTGAGATCAAAAGCAGCCCGCTTCAGCTTGGTGTTCAAACGTGCGATGGGGCACGTTGGCGCCACTGAGCCGCTGCCAAACCCGTTCCATTGTCTCTCCGCGCTGGAAGCGCGCCAAAATGCTTCGAATTTGAAGGTGGCCCTCCTCGGTGGGGCAGTGGTGTCAGCCAGCACAAGCGGACAATGATCCGAGCAAGCGGTCGACGCAGCCATGAGCATGAGAGAGGGGAAGATGCTCTCCCATTCGACATTGCAGAAAATCTTGTCAATGCTCACCAGGGTTGGATCTTGCCGCTCATTTGACCAGGTGAAGCGCCTGTTCTTGCACTTGATCTCCTTCAGGCCAGCAGTGTCAAGCGCCCTTCTGAACATGCCCATAATGCGCCGGTTCAGATTTAAGTTGCTTTTGTCCCTTGCTTCGTATATGATGTTGAAATCGCCTGCAAGCATCCATGGCTCCCCTAGCGGTGGTGCAGAATGGATCAGCTCCGCCAGGAAAGAATCCTTGAGCCCATCATCGACAGGACCATAAACCGTTGTCAGCCAGAAAGAGGATGATCCCTGCAGTAGAGTGACCTTGGCTGTGATCGAGAAGACACCCACGGCCTGTGTGTCGATCTGCACAGCGCTCTTGTCCTAGAGGATCGCAGCACCTCCTCTTGTTCCAACTGCCGGCAGGACCGCACAGCCATCCAAACGGTTGCCGCCCAGCTCGCGCACAATGCCAGGCGACCACGATTCCAGCTTTGTTTCCTGTAGGCAAAGAATTGGTGCTCTGTTAGCAGCGGCAAGTTCAGACACAGCAGCTCTCCTCGCCGGAGAGTTCAGCCCTCTGACATTCCAGGACATGAGAGAAAAATGGCTGTTATCCATTGGGCACAGGCAAATTCTCCAACAGCATCACAATTCCATTGATGATCATGCGAAAACGATACACAGCCAGCTTAACAGGGGCGTGCCGGAGGCCACCAATAGGCCCCAAGATCCTCTGGCACGAAAGCAAACCTCGACGCCTAATTCTAGCAGGATAGAGAACTAACATGGGTCCTAACTCAACCTGGCTAAATACCAGGCGCTGCTGGAGACTAGGTACTAATCTATGGATGACTAACATAGCTAAACTATAGCTTCAGCAGCAGCATCCGGGCCAGCCATGCCCCCGGCGATGCGAAGTGCGTCCGGGTCGAGACGGGTCAGTTTGGCGATGATGGAGATGTCGTCGTCAGTCAGCGGCTCATCGAAGCGTTTGATGAGGGCTTCGGCCGCCTTGGCCGTCATGGCCTCCTTCGGCCCCAGCAGGCCGAGCTTCTTGACCAGCAGCAGAGAGGCGCGTTGCGCAACAGGCACGCCTGAAGAGTTGCCCGCCTGCCGCGCACTATGCCTGGTCGGCCCCGCACGGGCCCTGGGTGGTGCCGAGGTGCGTCGAGCAGGGGGTTGGCGCACGAGGGGAGCCGGGGTGTTGGTGAAGAGGCCAGGCTGCCCGTCGTTGCCGCCGTCGCCGGGGAGCTGCAGCTGCTGGACCTGCTGCGTCACAGCAGCGAGCTGAACTTCAGTGGAGAGCGCCGTGGGCGTGGTGCGGCAGGCCACGGTCGAGTTCCCCGGGGCGAACTCGAGCGGGGCAGCCAGTGTTGAGGCGATCGCCTGGTCGATCTCCAGGAGGCTGCAGTCCGCACGGACGGGTTGGACAGGTGCGCGGTCCGTCGAGTCGAAGAAGTCGGCGACAGGGTCCGAGGCAGGCGCTGCTGCGATGGGGGTGGCTGTCTGCCCGTTGTCCGCGCCCCTGGCCTGGTCCGACAGCAGCGGCAGAGGCGGGGTGGCTCTGAAGCTGCTGCCCGTGTGGCGGGTGTCCTTGCCGTGGCGCCTGCTGGCCGGCGTCCTGCTTCGCTGACGAGCGGCGCCATGGCTGCTCCTCCGGGGCGGCTCCTCGCGGCCGCGACCCAGGAGCGTGTCCTTCCAGGAGCGCCGGCCACTCTGTGGCCCGCTGTTGTCGTCGTGGTCCCGGCGAGGCCCGAGCTGGATCCCTCCACAGCCAGAGGGGCCAATCACCGGTGGCTGGCGCCTTCCCAGCCCCTGGCCATCCTCAATGTGCATCGACCACGTCCCCGGGTAGACCCGTGGGAACGGGCGATCCTCGTCGGAGCCAGAGGATGGGATGCCGCTTTGGCCCGAGCGCGAGGAGCGGGGCGTCAGCGGCGTCCAGTCTTCAACGCGGTCGACGTGGATGAGCATGACGTTGCGCCGGACGCGGGGTGGAGGGGGGACCTCACGGCTGGGCGGCGAGAAGCCCAGCATGGTCTCGACGCGGCCGGCACCACGAGCCGCGCGCCAGATGGTGTGCTTGGTGGGGATGAAGGCCACGTCGTACACCCACACCCAGCACGCGAAGGTCCGTGTGTGGCCGCGCTCGTGCGTGCGGCTGTCAAGCCGGTCGATGATGCATTTGTCTCCGAGCACCTCCGCCGCACCGTCGACGGACCACCAACACGATCCCTATAGGATCAGGATCATCAGGGTACTAACAGCTACAGGATCAACGATTCAACGAGCTACGATTTTGGCTATCTCCAGCCAGGTGCTAATTCTCTGAATCGTGCTAACACAATCACGCTTGATATCGCATCGTTTACAGCCAATGAACAACCATATTAAAACGGAGTTTCGATCGGGAGGGCAAAGGCAAATGCAGCGAGCAGGGTGGGTGCAGGCTCTGTTTAGAATTATCGACTACTAATATATCGTTCATAGACTACTTTATTGTAGAAAACATTCTTAGGAGACTATTAACAAACAATGTGTGGTGGGTGGAATTAAAACCAAACGTAGCAAGCAGCATCAAGAGTAGCAGCTAACTTGGCGCACAAAACACAACTGAAGCAATGAAGTTGAATCTTTTCAGCGGGGCTCGTAGCTACTCCTTCCGTCCCAAATGTAAGAGTGTTTTCGACATTAGGGACGGAGGGAGTAGTTCATTCCATGCCGAACGACACATATTCGAACGAAGTATATAGGGCTGCAACGCATATAAGCATACAACGGTCTCACGGCTTGTTGGCTACAGGATTGCCACCTTGTATTGCTGAGCTTTTGCCAGCTGACTGTAACTCTGCATCTAGAAAATAAGAACTCTTTTATCCTCTCAGAGAAAAAACCCAGTCGTCTGACCGCTCTCGCCGACGCACCCAGGAAGAGGAAGGTGCCGCTAGCTCACGGCATATTTTTTTTCGAAACGGACTCACTGCAAACTGACCTGCAGGAACCAACACCGTCTCCTACCTCCCACACCGTCCACACAAATACACAGTGGAACTGAGACGCGCGCGCCATCGATCCGCGTTTGTGAAGTCGATCGCGTGCGTGGTCCAGTCCAGCCGTCCCGATAAGGAATTGCAAATGGCGATAGACTTTGCCCCATCGAACGCGACGCACGGCAGGCCAGCTCGCGCTTGTCTGCTTCCAATCATTTTCCTTCACCTGCTGCATCGCATTGATGCGGATCGCCCCGCCGCGTCCACGTTTTTTTTGAGGGGCAACCCGTCGCGTCCACGTATTCCTTTAGAAAATTGTCTAGCGTTTTTATCTAGAGTATTTTCGTTGAGTTGAGTATCCACTTGCAACACTTAGGCTGCCTGTAACGCGAATACCATAAGAGTATCCTCAATAAAAGATGTAAATGCAAAAATAACTAATTATTGCATCCTTGAGGCTCAAAAATTCCTCTTCAACATAGTGTAGATGCACAAAAAAAAAGTACATCTCGGGCCCGCAACACCTCAAGGTGCAAATTTGCATCTCCACCTACAGAAGATGTAAAAACGCCAGCACGCGTCAACTGCCCAACCGCCTTCATTTCACTTCTGCCCACCGACGGCCACCGCTCGCCTTCGCCGCCGACAATTTCTGCCCAGAAACGCCGCCGCCGCCGCCCGTCCGTCCATCCCCGACCCGCCGCCCATCCCCGCCGCCAGCCGCGCCGTCATAGCTGCCGACGACCAGCAGATTTGAGTCCGCCCCGCTGATGACCGTCCGCCTCCGCCGCCGGTGATTCGTGCCTGGAAATTCCGCCGTCGCCGCCTGTCCATCCATCCCCGACCCTGCGGCCTGTTCCCCCCGCCAGCTATGCTGCCCTAGCCGCCGACGACCTGTCGATTTTAGTCCACCCCGCCAATGACCGCGTGACCGATTCAGAGGTTCGTTGGTTCTTCGGTGGCCGTAATGGCCATAGCAACTCACGGCCATATTCCCTAGTAGCCACTGCCCGCCGTCGAAGCTAGTAGGGCAGCTACACGACCACCATTTCCCGCCGAGCCGGCGGTCTCTTGGTCGTTGCCGCTGCCGTTGCGTCGTCGCGAGCAGAGTGATCCGGCAGCCGCGGGATAGTCGAGAGGCCGTTGAAGCAACCGCCGCCCACCCCAGACTCTTTGTGTTGACTATCAACGCTCCAACCCGCTGCTGGCCGGTTTCTTCCACCTCGCACGCAACGTGTTCGACAAAATTATTTGTTGAAGTAGGAGGTTTACATTACGAAATATACATCATCTATTGGAGTTACTCTTTTACATCTCCAATATACATCATCTGTTGGAGTTGCCTCTTTTTCGGAGACTCTTGTTTTACATCTCCAAATTTGCATCTTCTATTAGAGATGCTCTAAGCTGTATCATGCGTATCAACTAGGTCTTTCTGATTAGGTGGCACACAACTAAATGAGAAAAGAGAGGGTTTTTTTTCAGGGTGAGAAAAGAGAGGGTTTGATATTATATTGGGATAATTAGATTTACACCCCTAGTTGTCTCCCACTCGTCTGTTTTACCCCTAAATTCCAAAAGTCACCGGTTCTGTCCAAGTCACTTTGCTCCTCTTATGCTTTTGCTCTTTGACCGTTTAACCGTCAGTTTGAAAACTTCATAACTAATTCATACTAAATTAGAAATATACAAATAAGATACCAAAATGTTCAGAAAAATATCACCTATATGTCAGTGTCATTTGCATTCATGAAAAAAGTGTTGGAAAGTGCACATCCGAGTTTTAGCTCTCTTGATACCACCATGAATAGTAAAATCTAAAAAATTCGAAAAAATATGGTGGCAAAGAACGAGAAATGTTCTAAGTGCTTGTCAAGTTTCATCAGGGAACGACATTCATGGAAGTAGTGGCAAAAAAATAATCTATTTTGGAGTGTTGATTGTTTTTTTGCTGGGGCACCCACGAATGTCATTCCCTGATGAAACTTGGCAAGCACTTAAAACATTTGTCATTCTTTGCCACCAAATTTGTTTTTGAATTTTTGAATTTTTTAGATTTTACTATTCATGGTGGTAGCATAAGAGCTAAAACTCGGATGGGCACTTTCAAACACTTTTTTCATGAATGCAAATGACACTGACATATCGGTGATGTTTGTCCGAACATTTTGGTATCTTATTTGCATTTTTCTGATTTAGTATGAATTAGTTATGAAGTTTTCAAACTGACGGTCAAACAGTCAAAGGGCAAAAGCATAAGAGGAGCGAAGTGACTTTGACAGAAGCGATGACTTTTGAAAATTAGGGGTAAAACAGCCGAATGGGACACAACTAGGGGCATAAATATAATTATCCCTATTATATTATGATACCGTATTATATTAAATGTTGTAATACATTGTGTCATGCATGGAAATAAATGAGACAATGTAAGATACTCTCTCCATTCCCTTATATAACGGAACGCCACTATGAAAGACACATTTCGTATCTATACAAGGCCACCAACACTAAATCGATGCAAAAATTAATAATGTTTCCCCGTACTAGCAACTTGTTTAATATTTGTATGCATATAGTCATAATGAAAATTAGCTAATTCCTTCCCATTCCTTCCTTGCATGCATGTGGCATATGATTCCGGTTAACGAAAAGAAAAGTTCGCTTGCAAAGCTGTCATTAAATTTTACCTTCGTACCTGTAATTTAATTTTGTGGCCTTGTATGAGAATGAAGGGAATACTAATTTATGATATTCAGGGAGGGCTATCATTGAGGGTCTCCTTTGGAGATGACCTTAGTGAACTTCCATATGATGGTGTCTGGTGTTACCGACTGGATGGTGACGGTAGCGAGCTTGTCCCAAAGAGCACCAAATTGATGATTGTGATCAAGTGATAGTCCTTTCTAAGTACTATGCATTACAGAAGTAGTATCATGCACTAGTATCATATGCATGATACTAGTATATAATACTCCCCATTACGAACAGCCTTAGAGGACAAGGCCGCTGGAAAGTTGGCCCCTTGGAGAGGGAAGCATGTGGCCATTCCAGGCTGCACGACTTTGGTCAAGGTTGTGCTCACAACGGTGGCCATCTGTCATATTACTCCAGTTGACCGGCCGATGGAGGTGCCTCAGAAGATTGGCAGTCTCTGGCGTACTTATCTTTGGGCTGGTACAGACAAAGTGTCTGGTGGCAAGTGCAAAATTAATTGGGACCAAGTTTGTAGGCCCAAGTAGCTTCGGGGCTTTAAAACCCTCAGTATCTTAAAGTCTGTTATCGCGCTTCGCTTGAGATGGTTATGGCTGGATTGGGACGACCCACCTAGGGCGTGGTGCGGTATGGAAATGTTGGGGAACGTAGTGATACGTCTCCAACGTATATATAATTTATGAAGTATTCATGCTGTTATATTATCATTCTTGGATGTTTTACAATCATTTTATAGCAACTTTATATTATTTTTTGGGACTAACCTATTGACCAGTGCCAAGTGCCAGTTCCAGTTTTTTGCTTGTTTTTTACATCACAGGAAATCAATATCAAACGGAGTCCAAACACCATGAAACTTTTGGAGAATTTTATGGACCGAAGACACCCTAGGCCGAGCTGCACAGGGGGTGCCCGAGGGGCACAACCCACCAGGCTAACAGCCCCAAAGCGCCTGGTGGGTTGTGCTCACCTCGGTGGCCTCCCGTACCCCTTCTTTGCACTATAATTTCCAAATATTCCGAAACCCTTCGGGGTTAACCTAGATCAGAAGTTCCGCCGCAGCAAGGCTCTGTAGTCACCGAAAACCAATCTAGACCCGTTTTGGCACCCTGCCGGAGGGGGGAATCATCTCCGGTGGCCATCTTCATCATCCCGGTGGCCACCACGATGAGGAGGGAGTAGTCCACCCTCGGGGCTGAGGGTTTGTACCAGTAGCTATGTGTTTAATCTCTCTCTCTCTCTCTCTCTCTCTCTCGTGATCTATATCATGGGCTTTGTTAATATAGATGGATCATATGATGTTTCTCCCCTCTATACTCTTGTTGAATTGAATCTTTACCCTTTGAAGTTTTGTCTTGTCAGATTGAATATTCAGATATGAGAACACATGATGTATGTCTTGCGGTATGAATACTTGAGGTGACAATGAGGTATCGTATTGACTCACTTGATATATGTTATGACACTCAACTTGCAGATTCCCGAGGTGACGTTGGGGTAATCTATGCATAGGGGTTGATGCACGTTTTTATTATCTTTTCTCCCATAGAAACTTTGGGGTCTATTTGTAGTTCTTTGTGTGGATTGAGCATTATGAATATGAATTTGCTTTGGTGTTATTTTAGTACGAACTCTTGAATAGATCGAATGGAAAGAATAGCTTTGAGGTGGTTTTGTACCCTACAATCAATATCTATCTTTTGTTCTCCACTAATAGGAACTCGGAATTGATTCTTTATTGCACTTTGAGGGATAATCATATGATCCAACTATGTTAGCACTGTTGATAAATTGCACTAGCGAAAGTACGGACCCTAGGCCTTGTTTTCAAGCATTGCAATACCGTTTTTGTGCCCGTTTACTATTTGCTACCTTGCTGTTTTTATATATTCAGATTATAAAAATATATTTCTACCATCCATATTACACTTTTATCACCATCTCTTCGCCGAACTAGTGCACCTATACAATTTGCCATTGTATTGGGTGTGTTGGGGACACAAGAGGTTTCTTATATTTGGTTGCAGGGTCGTTTGAGAGAGACCATCTTCATGCTACACCTCTCATGGATTGATAAACCTTAGGATATCCACTTGAGGGAAAATTGCTACTGTCCTATAAAACTCTGCGCTTGGAGGCCCAACACGTGTCTACAAGAATAAAGTTGCATAGTAGACATCAAGCTCTTTTTTGGTGCCATTGCCGGGGAGGTGAGTGCTTGAAGGTATATCTTTAGATCTTGCAATTGAATCTTTTAGTTTCTTGTTTTATCACTAGTTTGGTTTATAAAAGAAAACTACATAAAAAATGGAATTTAGGTTGCATCATATTATTGATCATCTTTATAATATCTTTCTTGAAAATGATGGTTCGGAAAATTGTGCTCAGTTGTTAGAAGAAGAAGTCAATAAAATGCTTGGCACAAAGTATTTGAATGATGAGCATGATTGCAATGTTGTTAGAATGAAATCTTTGAATATCCAAAATGCTAATGAGGATTGCACAAGTCATGACAACAATGTTTCTTATAAGCATGTCACTTTTTGCTGAGTAAACTGGGAGTGCAATTGCACACCAAAAAGGGAAGATAGATTTTTTAAGAAGCATAAATATTTAGAAACGAAAAAATTGCAAGAGAGGCTAGATGATTGTGCCGAAAGATTTAAATTTTTTCGCCATCCTTGTGAACTTTGCAATGAACATTGTCATTTAAATCTCCAATGCAAATTCTTTCATGATCAAATCGTGTCCAAAAACTGTGATAACTTGATTACCCTTGAGCATCATAAAGAGCTTAGTCTTCTTTTGGGGTATGAAGAAATGAAACTTATAACTAAGGGTATTCCAAAATTTAATCTCAAGTGATTTCTTGATTTTGATCAAGAAGAAGTTTATATGTTTTGCGCGGTAAATTGCATTGAGAATCCTTATATTGCCAACTACTTAAAGACAAGAAAACAAATGGAGTATGAAGAGAGTACTAATGAAAGGGAAAATGTTTCCCAATACCCTCCTAGTGTTTATTATGATGAATCAGGTAGAGGAGGAGCTTCCTATCCAATCAATCTCTTCAACAAGAAGCTTGAAAAAAATTAATTAAACCCACACATGATGTGGTGAAGAAGAAGAAAAGAAGAAAGAATAAGGGTAAAAAGGTATCTCTCCCAAATAATGTTGATCCTATCACCATTGTGCCTCATGAAAGTGAATCAAATATGTTGATGGAGGATGATGATATTGAGTATGATTTTGTGATACCTACTACTTTTTGTAATGATTCTGATTGGAAAGACAATGATATCCCTTATGATCTTGAAAATATTTTTAGCACTTGCTTGGAAGAATATGATAATAATGTTTGCTATACTATTGGTGCCATTCATGCTATTGATAAGAATGATTGTGCTGATATGCAAAACCACAAGCTTGGGGATGCTATGTTTAATGAGTATGACATGTTTGAAGATTTATTTGCTGGAAATAATGCTTGTCCTAAACTTGGGGATGCTTTGCTTAATGAATATGATCCTTTGATTCCTTCCACTTTCGATAAGAAAATTTATTATGATGATAGCATGCCTCCTATTTATGATGATTACATTGATAAAAGTGGGTTTGGAAGAGTGTCAACTCTAGGTAGTAGTGATCCCACTATTTTGGAGGGTGTTGAATCTTATTACAATATTGATGAAAGTGGATTTGGAGAGGTCATGACTTTATTTAGTGATACATCCACTATTTTGGAAAATGTTTCAATTGACTATGACAATAAAGTTGCTATCTATGATGATTATTATGATGGCATGTATGCCATAAAGAGTGATAAATCTTCTATGCTTGTGCATCATGAAAAGAGTGTTGTATGTTATAGTTATATTGTTGAAGCCATTCATTATGTTTCTGAAAATTATTATGAGGAAGGAACTTATGCTCTTACATATCTAAATAATATCAAGTTTCTTCTCTATGTGTTGATTTTTTTGAAGTTGCACTTGTTTTGCCTCTCTATGCTAGTAGATTCTTGTTCCCATAAGTTATTTTATCACAAAATCCCTATGCATAGGAAGTGGGTTAGACCTAAATGTGCTAGTCATGTGATTCATGATGCTTTCTTTATGTTTCAATTCTTATCTTTTATGCGAGCACCATTGAAATCATCATGCCTAGCTTAAAAGGCATTAAAGAAAAGCGCTTGTTGGGAGACAACCCAACACTTTTACCTACTGTTTTTATGTGTTAACATGATTAGGCTACTGTGGTAATCATGTTTTATTGATTTTGTTTCAATAAAGTGCCAAGTAAAGCCTTTGGGATCATGTTGGGTGATAATTGATTTGACCCTGCTGAAAAACAGAAACTTTTGCGCTTACGAAAATTAGTCTCATTTTTAACAGAAGAGTGATTTTGAGTTGATTCTTTTTACAGAAGTTTAATATAAAAATTGCTCACGTGTTAATAATTTTTTCATAATTGTTGGAGTAGCATAAGTATGATAGTTATCCAGATCATTACAGACTGTTCTGTTTTTGACAGATTCTGTTTTCAATGCATACTTTGCTTGTTTTCTAGTTTCTATAGATTATATTGCTCAATATAAATTGTGAAAATGATTAGGTATAGTAGGAATTGTGTGAAGAAATTATTAATCTTGTCTTTGACAGCACCAAAGTGAAATGTTTTGCTCTTTATCATACTAACCTATCTCACAAAGTTGCGTTAAGTTTTGTGTGATTGAAGTTTTCAAGTTTTGGGTGAGATATCGATATGAGGAGAATACGGAGTGACAATACCCTAATATTGGGGATGCCCAAGGCACCCCAAGGTAATATTAAAGGAAGGTCCAAGCAACTAAGCTTGGGGATGCCCCGGAAGGCATCCCCTCTTTCGTCTCCAACATTATCGGTAACCTCACTTGTAGCTATGTTTTCATTCGTCACATGATATGAGTTTTACTTCGAGCGTCAATTTATTTTGTTAGGACTTGCTTGCTGTTATTTAGAATAATATTTTGCATCTTTTATTTCAATAAAAGTGGCATTGATAGCCTTTGCCATGCTTATCTTGCAAGTATACATGTTGTTGTTTGAAAACAGAAAGTTTTCGATGTTGCAAAAATTCCCGAGGAAAGTCATAATGTGATAAAATGTTGAAACTTTTTGCATAATAAGCTCTGATAAAATTTCTACAGTGTGGTAGAATTTCATAATGTTTGAAGTTGAATAAGTATTGATACTCTTGCATTCTTTACAGACTGTACTGTTTTGGCAGATTGTTGTTATGTTTGCATTGTTTGCATATGTTTGCTTGTTTAATGATTCTATTATAGGATAGGAGTATTAAATATGCAGAGGAATTTAGTATGCAATGTTGAATAATATTTTTTGTGATTTTCTACAGTAGAGTATGATAAGGTTTTTGCATTGGTTTATACTAACTTATCTCACGAGTTCTTGTTGGGTTTTGTGTGGATGAAGCTTTTGAGATGTAGGAAAACCGTGATATGAGAAGAATTAAGGAGACACAAAAGCTCAAGATTGGGGATGCCCAAGGCATCCCAAGATAATATTCAATAAGTCTCAAGCATCTAAGCTTGGGTATGCCCAAGGCATCCCAAGATAATATTCAATAAGTCTCAAGCATCTAAGCTTGGGTATGCCCCGGTAGGCATCCCACCTTTGTTCTTCAACAGTTATCGGTTAGTATCGGTTGAGCCTAAGTTTTTGCTTCTTCACATAATGTGTGCTATCCTTGGAATGTCATTTTATTTTGTTTTGCTTGCTGTTTTAATAAAGTACTTAGATCTGAAAGTTTTTAAACAAAATAGAGTCTTCAAATAATTGCCAGGGAGGCTAAGTAAGCGGCATTCACATCCCGTCAATGAAGCTCTTTTCTATGTCATTTGCTCTTGTGCTTCACTTATATCCTATGAGTAAATTGTTGAATAAATTGAATATCATGAAGTTAAAAATATATCATGCCTAGTGGTAACTTCACATTGGGTTTAGAAAGTGAAATCTTTTGAGGCTTGACAATCACAATATTAGTCATACAAGCAATTCATGAATAATTAGTATAAGGAGGAGAACTTTCACGTGCAAATACACTATCATGGAAATCTTTTGTGATTGTGAGCCCCCATCAAAATATTATATGCCAAATGTTTTGATGTTGGACAAGGAAGACAACGTAATGATTTATGTTTGTTCATATTCACATAGAAGTTATATTGTCATAGATCCTTCAACATGTGGTGCTTGCCCCCCCATCTTTGCTAGCCAAAACTTCTGCACCAAGTAGAGATACTACTTGTGCATCCAAAAACCCTTAAACCCAAATCTTATTTTCAAGAGTCCACCATACCTACCTAAGGATTGAGCAAGATCCTTCAAGTAAGTTGTCATCCGTGCAATAAGGCAATAACAATTGCTTCTAAAAGTGTGAGATCATTTAGTGTAAGAGAAAATTGAGCGTTGTACGAACTTGTGATGGCAAAGAATAAAAGTGACAGACTGCATAATAAAGGTTGCTACATAAGGGGCAATATAACATGACGTTCTTTCACACTAAGGGGTTGAGCATACAAACAAATAAGCGCATTGCAACCTCTGCTTCCCTCTGTGAAGGGCCTATCTTTTACTTTTCAGTATTTACTTTTATGCAAATAGTCTAAGTTTTTCTCTCTATTCCTTTTTATTTTTCTATTTTGGCAAGCATCATGTGGTGAGGAAAGACCTAAGCACATATATCCATTTGGATATGGGTAGCATGACTTATTATTTTTGACATCACCCTTGAGGTGAATACGTTGGGAGGCAAAACAATAAGCCCCTATCTTTCTATGTGTCCGTTTGAAACATTTTGCTCATGTGTACGCGATGAGTGTTAGCAATCATAGAAGACTATATGATGGTTGAGTATGTGGAGCTCTTACTTAAACTCTGTTGAATAAGTTGAATTACAATTGCTTGGTGACTGAGAACATAGGTTGTTGAGTTTCAAGAGAATTCACTGTTTGAACCTTAACATGTGAATTGGTTGCTACTTTACCATGAGAAAATTTTATGAGAAATGAATTGCTATCATGATGCTAGGAAAAATTGATTGAAATTATCATTGATCAAACTTATGAACTTTGCTAGCGTTCACACTTCATAAATTATTTCTTTTATCATTTACCTACTCGAGGACGAGTTGGAATTAAGCTTGGGGATGCTGATACGTCTCCAACGTATCTATAATTTATGAAGTATTCATGCTGTTATATTATCATTCTTGGATGTTTTACAATCATTTTATAACAACTTCATATCATTTTTTTGGGACTAACCTATTGACCCAGTGCCAAGTGTCAATTGTTGTTTTTTGTTTGTTTTTTACATCACATGAAATCAATATCAAACGGAGTCCAAACACCGCGAAACTTTTTGGTGAACTTTTATGGACTAGAAGATACCTGATGGGCCAGAGCTACACCTGGGGGGGGGGGGTGCCCCGAGGGGGACACAACCCACCAGGGCATGCCTGGCCCCCCATGCGCGCCCAGGTGGGTTGTGCTCACCTCCGTGGCCTCCTGTACCCCTTCTTTGCACTATAAAATCCCAAATATTGTGAAACCCTTCGGGGTTAACCTAGATCAGAAGTTCCGCCGCCGCAAGGCTCTATAGCCACCGAAAACCAATCTAGACCCGTTCCGGCACCCTATGAGCCGACCTCGAGAGGAGGGGGGAGGGGGCGAGGCCGAGGTCACCGTGGCGCTCGGGGAAGAGGAGGACGGGGGAATCATCTCCGGTGGCCATCTTCATCATCCCGGCGGCCACCACGATGAGGAGGGAGTAGTCCACCCTCGGGGCTGAGGGTTTGTACCAGTAGCTATGTGTTTAATCTCTCTCTCTCTCTCGTGATCTATATCATGGGCTTTGTTAATATAGATGGATCATATGATGTTTCTCCCCTCTGTACTCTTGTTGTGATGAATTTAATCTTTACCCTTTGAAGTTTTGTCTTGTCGGATTGAATATTCAGATATGAGAACACATGATGTATGTCTTGTGGTATGAATACCATTTTTGTGCCCGTTTACTATTTGCTACCTTGCTGTTTTTCTTTATTCAGATTATAAAAATATATTTCTACCATCCATATTACACTTTTATCACCATCTCTTCACCAAACTAGTGCACCTATACAATTTTCCATTGTATTGGGTGTGTTACGGACACAAGAGATTTCTTGTATTTGGTTGCAGGCTCGTTTAAGAGAGACCATCTTCATCCTACACCTCTCATGTATTTATAAACCTTAGTTCATCCACTTGAGGGAAAATTGCTACTGTCCTACAAAACTCTGCGCTTGGAGGCCCAACACGTGTTTACAAGAATAAAGTTGTGTAGTAGACATCACGTAGCATGCAATTTCAAAAAAATTCCTACGCTCATGCAAGATCTATCTAGGAGATGCATAGCAACGAGAGGGGGAGAGTGTGTCCACATATCCTCGTAGACCAAAAGCGAAAGCGTTTGTTAACGCAGTTGATGTAGTCGAACTTCTTCTCGTTCCGACCGATCAAGCACCGAACGTACGGCACCTCCGAGTTCTGCACACGTTCAGCTCGATGACGTCCCTCGAACTCTTGATCGAGCAAACTGTCGAGGGAGAGTTCCGTCAGCACGACGGCGTGGTGACGGTGATGGTGAAGTGATCAGCACAGGGCTTCGCCTAAGCACTACGTGAATATGACCGGAGGCGTAAACTGTGGAGGGGGGCGCCGAACATGACTTGGAACAATTGGTGTGCGTTGTAGGCGCCCCCACTGTATATAAAGGAGGGAGGGGGAGGAGGCCGGCCCTAGGCGCACCCAAGTAGGAGGAATCCTACTTGGGCTCCTAATTGGATTCAGCCCCCCCCTTTCCTTTTACCAGAGGGGGAAAGGGGGAAAGAGAGAGAGGGGGAGAAGGAAAGGGGGGGCGTCGCGCCCTCCCCTAGTACAATTCGGTCTCCTTCCCTGTGGGGGGCGCACCACCCCTTTGTGGGCTAGTGTGCCTCCCTCCTATGCCCATATGGCCCATATCTTCCCCCGGGGGGTTCCGGTAACCCCCCCGGTACTCCGATATGTACGTGATACAATCCGGAACACTTCCGGTGTCCGAATACTATCACCCAATATATCAATCTTTACCTCTCGACCATTTTGAGACTCCTCGTCATGTCCGTGTTCTCATCCAGGACTCCGAACAACATTTTGTCACCAAATCACATAACTCATATAATACAAATCGTCATCGAACATTAAGCGTGCGGACCTTACGGGTTCGAGAACTATGTAGACATGACCGAGACACCTCTCCGGTAAATAACCAAAAGTGGAACCTAGATGCTTATATTGGTTCCTACATATTCTACGAAGATCTTTATCGGCCAAACCGCAATGACAACATATGTTATTCCCTTTGTCATCGGTATGTTACTTGCCCGAGATTCGTTCGTCGGTATCTTCATACCTAGTTCAATCTCGCTACCGGCAAGTCTCTTTACTTATTCCGTAATGCATCGTCCCACAACTAACTCATTACTTACATTGCTTGCAAGGCTTATCTTGATGTGCATTACCGAGAGGGAAAATTTTATTTTTGCCACTCTAGACTTTGCCAATTTTCCTTATGCCACTCTAGATTTTGACATTTCACTTTTGCCACTCTTAGTTTTTGACAATTATCACAATTGCCATTCCCATGGCAAAAGCAAAATTTTCAGAGTGGCATTTGTGATAATTGTCAAAAGCTAAGAGTGGCAAAAACAAAATAAGTTTATTTTGCTTTTTCCACTCAATGGAAATTGTGATAATTATCAAAAACTAAGAGTGGCAAAAGTGAAATGTCAAAATCTAGAGTGGCATAGGAAAATTGGCAAAATCTAGAGTGGCAAAAACAAAATTTTCGATTACCAAAGAGGGCCCAGAGATACCTCTCCGATACTCGGAGTGACAAATCCTAATCTCGATCTATGCCAACCCAACAAACACCTTAGGATATACCTGTGGAGCATCTTTATAATCACCCAGTTACGTTGTGACGTTTGATAGCACACAAGGTATTCCTCCGGTATCCGGGAGTTGCATAATCTCATAGTCAAAGGAATATGTATAAGTCATGAAGAAAGCAATAGCAATAAAACTTAACGATCAACATGCTAAGCTAACGGATGGGTCTTGTCCATCACATCATTCTCCTAATGATGTGATCCCGTTGATCAAATGACAACACATGTCTATGGTTAGGAAACTTAACCATCTTTGATTAACAAGCTAGTCTAGTAGAGGCTTACTAGGGACACTGTGTTTTGTCTATGTATCCACACATGTATCAAGTTTCTAGCTAATACAATTCTAGCATGAATAATAAACATTTATCATGGTATAAGGAAATATAAAAAACAACTTTATTATTGCCTCTAGGGCATATTTCCTTCAGTCTCCCACTCGCATTAGAGTAAATAATCTATATTACATTGTAATGATTCTAATACCCATGGAGTCTTGGTGCTGATCATGTTTTGCCCGTGGAAGAGGCTTAGTCAACGAGTCTGCCACATTCAGATCCGTATGTATTTTGCAAATCTCCATGTCTCCCTCCTTGACTTGATCACGGATGGAGTTGAAGCGTCTCTTGATGTGTTTGATTCTTTTCTGAAAGCTGGATTCCTTTGCCAAGGCAATTGCTCCAGTATTGTCACGAAAGATTTTCATTAGACCCGATGCACTAGGTATTACACCTAGATCTGATATGAACTCCTCCATTCGCTGCTTCCGAGCAGCTATGTACTCGCCTCACACGTAGATCCCGCCACGACGCTTTGCTTGGAACTGCACCAACTGACAGCTCCACCATTCAATATAAATACATATCCGGTTGTGACTTAGAGTCATCCGGATCAGTGTCAAAGCTAGCATCGACGTAACCATTTACGACGAGCTCTTTGTCACCTGCATAAATGAGAAACATATCCTTAGTCCTTTTCAGGTACTTCAGGATGTTCTTGACCGTTGTCTAGTGATCCACTCCTGTATTACTTTGGTACCTCCCTGCTAGACTTCTAGCAAGGCACACATCAGGTCTGGTACACAGCATTCACTACAAAAAAAATACACTTCCGTGATGATACGTGTTTGTCACAGTAGGTCTCATTTTTTGTCATGCATGTACATCCATGACAAATTTATGACATAATCAAGATAGTCATACCTGTGCTGTCGTAGAAGTGTTCCATGACATTACCAAAATTATCATCAGGGAAGTGTCCACTTCCATGACGATAAACCGCGCGTCACATAAGTGCTTTCGTCAAGGGTGACGGACACGTGTCATCCACCGTAACGGAACGCTGTTAAGCTATCAGGTCGAGTTTTGGATCCGATAACCCGTTAACAGCCCGACCAATGGGGATTTTCCGTGTAAAATCATCATTGGTCGGAGGAGACACGTGTCAAGTCCAGATTAGCACGGTGTCACTCATCCAATGGGCGAGAGCGCCTATGATATGTTGACACGTGGACCGCCCATCAAGTTTAAATGGGCGGCCCAATGAAGGCCCACAAGATTTTGCGGACCTTAATGGGCTGGCCCGACTAAAGGCCCACGAGATTTTGCGGACCATAATGGCTGGCCCAGCTAAAGGCCCACAAGATTTGCGGGCCATAATGGGCCGACCAGTAAAGGCCCACAAGATTTTGTGTGCCATAATGGGCCGCCTGTAAAGGCCCACAAGATTCTTGCGGATAATAATGGGCGGCCCGACTAAAGGCCCATGAGATTTCGCCGACATTAATGGGCGGCCCGGTGTAGGGCCACAAGATTTTGAGGACCCTAGTAGGCGGCCCATTAAGCGGCTGCCATGTTTTGGGCCAAATGCCGGCCCATATTTGATCCGGTCCATTAATGGCCTGCCACGCTCCGGGCCTAATAGTGGCCCATATGAGATCCGGCCCGTTAAAAGCCTACCACGTTCTGGGCCAAATTATGGCCCAGATCAGGTCCGGCCCTTTAAGAGGCTTTGGGCTCAATTATGGCCCATATCAGACTCGGCCCGTCAACTGGACACTATGCTTTTGGGCCCACTTGCTAAAGGCCCACTTAGTAATCCGACCTAGTATTAGTTTTGTCCTGTTAAGGGCCCGTTTAACATTTCGGCCTTATATTAATTTCGGCCTGTTAAAAGCCCGCCCGCCCCAAAAACGGACCAGGACCCCCGGGGTCGCTCCCTTTTTTCAAATTTCCGCTCTTTTTGGATTTGGGGCTTTTTTAAAAATGGTTTTTTAAAAACCTTTTTAAAAAAAACCCCAAAAAAAAAAAAGTTTCTGAGGGGCAAAAAGCAAAAGGGACATTAAAAATTTTTAAAAAAATACAATTTGGGCCCCCAAAAAACAAATTGTGGGAAAAATTTTGGAGCTAAACCCCAGGGGTTTTGTGGGAAAAAAACTAAACCCGGGCCCCTCTTCCCGCCCCCCAACCCGAAAAAGGGGAAGTTTTTCCCAAACGGGGTTTAGACTTTCGCCCGGGTTTTTTCCCCACCCTTTACCAATTTCCCCAGGAACGAACCCCCCAATCGCCCGGTTTGGGTTTCCGGGGTAAAACCCTCCCCTTTAGGGTGGGTAGTTTTCCCCGGCCCCAAAGTTTGGGCGCGCCAACTTCAAATTGCCCCAACCCCCGGGGAAAACCCCAAGAGATCAAAGGCGCAAGATGATCATGGCCATATCATGTCACATATTTTGATTGCATATGATGTTTAGTAATATGATCGGCGTGAATCATATAGTAGATATGATCAACATAGTGATGTTCACCATTGAAAACTACTCCATCTCACGTGATGATCGGTTATGGTTTAGTTGATTTGGATCACGTGATCACTTAGATGACTCGAGAGATGTCATCTAAGTGGGAGTTCTTAAATAATATGATTAATTGAACTTAAATTTATCATGAACTTAGTCCTGGTAGTATTTTGCAAATTATGTTGTAGATCAATAGCTCGCGTTGTTGCTTTCATATGTTTATTTTGATATGTTCCTAGAAAATTATGTTGAAAAATGTTAGTAGCAATGATGCGAATTGGATCCGTGATATGAGGTTTATCCTCATTGCTGCCTGAAGAATTATGTCCTTAATGCACGCTAGGTGATAGACCTATTGCGGGAGTAGATCACGGGCGTTATGAGCGTTTGGCTAGCTCAATATGATGACTACTTGATAGTTTAGTGCACCATACTTAGCGGCTTAGAATCGGGACTTCAAAGGCGTTTTGAGCGTCATGGACCATATGAGATGTTCCAGGAATTGAAGTTAATATTTCAAGCAAATACCGAGTTGAGAGATATGAAGTCTCCAACAAGTCCTATAGCTAAAGGATGGAGAGAATCGCTCAACTAGTGAGCAAGTGCTTAGATTATGCAGGTACTACAATCGCTTGAATCAAGTGGGAGTTAATCTTCGGATAAGATAGTGATTGACAGAATTCTCTAGTCACCATCACTAAGTTAGTAGAACTTCGTGATGAACTATAGTATGCAAGGGATGACGAAAAAGATTCTCGAGCTCTTCGTGATGTTGAAATCAACGAAGATAGAAATCAAGAAAGAGCATCAAATGTTGGTGATTGACAAGACCACTAGTTTCAAGAAAGCGGGCAAAGGGAAAGAAAGGAAACTTCAAGCGGAATGACAAGCAAGTTGTCACTCCGTGAAGAAGACCAAAGCTGGACCAAAGCACTGAAAGCGAGTGCTTACCTGCAAAGGAAATAGTCCTTGGAGCGGAAAAGCCTGAATATTTGGTGAGTAAGAAGGATGGCAAAGTGAACAAGGGTATATTTGATATACATGTGTTTGATGTGTGCCTTACTAGTGTTTATAGTAGCCCACAGTATTTGATACTTGTTAGGTTGCTAAGATTAGTAACTCGAAGCAGGATTCTGAGAATAAGCAGAGACTAGTTGAAGGGAAGTGACGATGAGTGTTGGAAGTAGTTCCAAGATTAATATGATCATCAACGCACACTCCCTATACTTTCGAGATTAGTGTTAAACCTAAATAAATGTTATTTGGCGTTTGCGTTGAGCATGAATATGATTTGATCATGTTATTGCGATCGGTTATTCATTTAAAAGTTAGAGAATAAATTGTTATTCATTTACATGAATAAGACCCGATGGTCATACACCCAATGAACATAGTTTGTTGGATCTCGATCGTAGTGATACACATATTCATAATATTGATGCCAAAAGATGAAAAGTTAATAATGATAGTGCAACTTATTTGTGCACTTGCCGTTTGGGTCATATCGATTGTAAAGCGCATGAAGAAACTCCATAAAGATGGATTTTTGGAATCACTTGGTTATGAATCATTTGATGCTTGCGAACCGTGCCTTTTGGGCAAGATGACTAAAACTTCGTTCTTCGGAACAATGGAACGAGCAACAAACTTGTTGGAAATAATACATACCGATGTATGTGGTCCAATGAGTATTAAGGCTCGTGGCGGGTATCATTATTTTCTGACCTTCACAGATGATTTGAGCAGATATGGGTATATCTACTTGATGAAACATAAGTCTGAAATAGTTGAAATGTTCAAAGAATTTCAGAGTGAAGTGGAAAATCATCGTAACAAGAAAATAAAGTTTCTGCGATCGATCGTGGAGATGAATATTTGAGTTCTGAGTTTGGTCTTCAATTAAAACAATGTGGAATAGTTTCACAGCTCCGCCACGGAACACCACAGCGTTATGGTGTGTCGAGCGTCGTAACCGCACTTTATTTGATATGGTGCGATCAATGATGTCTCTTACCGATTTACCAATATCGTTTTGGGGTTATGCATTAGAGACAGCTGCATTCACATTAAATAGGGCACCATCTAAATCCGTTGAGAGGACACCTTATGAACTGTGGTTTGGCAAGAAACCCAAGTTGTCGTTTCTTAAAAGTTTGGGGTTGCGATGCTTATGTGAAAAAGTTTCATCCTGATAAGCTCAAACCCAAATCGGAGAAGTGCGTCTTCATAGAATACCCAAAGGAAACTGTTGGGTACACCTTCTATCACAGATCAAAAGGCAAGATATTCGTTGCTAAAATGGATCCTTTCTAGAAGGAGTTTCTCTCGAAAGAAGTGAGTGGGAGGAAAGTAGAACTTGATGAGGTAACTGTACCTTCTCCGAATTGGAAAATAGTTCATCACTGAAATCAGTTCGATGATTCCTACACCAATTAGTGAGGAAGCTAATGATGATGATCATGAAACTTGAGATCAAGTTACTCTGAACCTCGTGGGTCTTCCGAGATGCAGTCCGCACGAGTGATGCGGTAATCCTGTTACGAAAGTCATGTTACTAGACCATGATAAACCTACGAACTATGAGGAAGCGATGATGAGCCCAGATTCATAAAATGGTGGAGGCCATGAAATCGAGATAGGATCCATGTATGAGAACAAAGTGTGGACTTTGGTGGACTTGCCCGATGATCAGCAAGCCATAGAAAATAAATGGATCTTTCAAGAGGAAGATGGACATTGATAGTAGTATTACTATCTACAAAGCTCGACTTATGCAAAAGGTTTTGACAAGTTCAAGGTGTTGACTACAATGAGATTTTCTCAAGCTATGGCGATGCTTAAGTCTGTCGAATCATGTTAGCAATTGCCACAATTTATGAAATCTGGCAAATGGATGTCAAAACTGCATTCCTTAATGGTTTTCTTAAAGAAGAGTTGTATATGATGCAACGGAAGGTTTTGTCAATCCTAAAGGTGCTAACAAAATATGCAAGCTCAACAATCCATCTATGGATTTGGTGCAAGCATCTCGGAATTGGAATATACGCTTTGATAAGTTGATCAAAGCATATAGTTTTATCTGAGACTTGCGATGAAGCTGTATTTACAAGAAAGTGAGTGGGAGCACTACAACATTTCGATAAGTATATGTGAATGACATATTGTTGATCGGAAATAATGTAGAATTATTACGCAAAGCATAAAGGAGTTTTTTCAAAGAAAGACCTCGGCAAAGCTACTTACATATTGAGCATCAAGATCTATTGAGATAGATCTAGACGCTTGATAAGATTTTCAATGAGTACATACCTTGACAAGATTTTGAAGTAGTTCAAAAGCGGAACAGTCAAAGAAAGAGTTCTTTTGTGTTGCAAAGGTATGAAATTGAGTAAGACTCAAATACCGACCACAACGAGAAAATAGAAAGAGAATGAAAGTCATTCCCTATGTCTCAGTCATAGGTTCTATAAAGTATGCTATGCTATGTACCAGACCTATTGTATACCTTGCTCTGAATTTGGCAAGGGAGTACAATAGTGATCTAGGAGTAGATCAGTGGACATTGGTCAAGAATATCCTTAGTGAGGACTAAGGAAATATTTCTCGATTATGGAGGTGATAAAAGAGCCCATCGTAAAGAGTTACATCGGTGCAAGCTTTTACACGATCCGGATGACTCTAAGTCTCAATCTGGATACATATTAAAAGTGGGAGCAATTAGCTAGAGTAGCTCCGTGCAGAGCATTGTAGACATAGAATATTTGCAAAATACATACGGCTCTGAATATGACAGACCCGTTGACTAAGCTTCTCTCACGAGCAAAACATGATCACACCTTAGTACTCTTTGGGTGTTAATCACATAGCGATGTGAACTAGATTATTGACTCTAGTAAACCCTTTGGGTGTTGGTCACATGACAATGTGAACTATGGGTGTTAATCATATCTGAGATATGAATATTGGTGTTAAATCTCATGGCGATGTGAACTAGATTATTGACTCTAGTGCAAGTGGGAGGCTGAAGGAAATATGCCCTAGAGGCAATAATAAAGTTATTATTTATTTCCTTATATCATGATAAATGTTTATTATTCATGCTAGAATTGTATTAACGGAAACATAATACATGTGTGAATAAATAGACAAACATAGTGTCACTAGTATGCCTCTACTTGACTAGCTCGTTGAATCAAAGATGGTTAAGTTTCCTAGCCATAGACATGAGTTGTCATTTGATTAACGGGATCACATCATTAGGAGAATGATGTGATTGACATGACCCATTCTGTTAGCCTAGCACTTGATCGTTTAGTATGTTGCTATTGCTTTCTTCATGACTTATACATGTTCCTGTAACTATGAGATTATGCAACTCCGTTTACGGAGGAACATTTTGGGTGCTACCAAGCGTCTAGCGTAAGCTGGGTGATTATAAAGGAGTACTACAGGTGTCTCCAAAGGTACATGTTGGGTTGGCGTATTTGAGATTAGGTTTTGTCACTCCGATTGTGGAGAGGTATCTCTAGGCCCTCTCGGTAATGCACATCACTATAAGCCTTGCAAGCAATGTAGCTAATGAGTTAGTTCGGAATGATGCATTACGTAGCAGTAAAAGACTTGCCGATAATGAGATTGAACTAGGTATTGGATACCGCGATCGAATCTCGGGTAAATAACATACCGATGACAAAGGGAACAAAGTATGTTGTTATGCGGTTTGACCGATAAAGATCTTCGTAGAATATGTAGGAGCCAATATGAGCATCCAGGTTCCGCTATTGGTTATTGACCGAGAATAGTTCTAGGTCATGTCTACATAGTTCTCGAACCCGTAGGTCCATAACAACGTTACAATGATAGTTTTATTATGTGTTTATAAGTTTTGATGTACCGAAGGAGTTGAGTCCCGGATGAGATCGGGGACATGACGAGGAGTCTCGAAATGGTCGAGGCGTAAAGATCGATATATTGGACGACTATATTCAGAGTTCGGAAAGGTTCAGTGGTTGGGTATTTTTCAGAGTCCGGGGAGTTACGGGAATACGGGGGAAGTATTGGGCCTTATTGGGCCATACGGGGAAGAGAGAGGGCTGCCTAGGGCAGGCCACCGCCCCAAGGCCTAGTCCGAATTGGACTAGGGGGAGGCTCGCCCCCTCCTTCCTTCCTTCTCCTCCCCTTCCTTGTCTCCTACTCCTAATACTTGGAAGGATTCCTAGTTGGACTAGGAAAGGGAATCCTACTCCGGTGGGAGTAAGACTCCCCTAAGTGGCGCCATAGAGGGCCGGCCCTCCTCCTCCACTCCTTTATATCTCACGGGGCAGGGGCACCCCATAGACACCAAGTTGATCTCTGAATTGTTCCTTAGCCGTGTGGGGTGCCCCCTCCACCATATTCCACCTCGGTCATATCGTCGCGGAGTTTAGGCGAAGCCCTGCCCGATGAGCATCATCATCGTCCTGCGCAATCGTCTTGTGGAACTCATCCCGACACTTTGCTGGATCGGTCGGGGATCGTCATCGAGCTGAGCGTGTGCTGAACTCGGAGGTGCCGTGCGTTCGGTACTTGAATCGGTCGGATCGTGAAGATGTCGACTACATCAACGCGTTGTCATAACGCTTCCTCTTCTGGTCTCTGAGTGCGTGGACAATACTCTCCCCTCTCGTTGCTATGCATCACCATGATCTTGCGTGTGCGTAGGATTTTTTGAAATTACTCGTTCCCCAACATAAATATAGATGTGATAATATCTGAAAAAATGGAGAATATTTAAGATAAGATGAAGAGTGATGCTACATAACCAAGTAGCTATAAATGTAAGTGCAGCGATACAGGGCAAAAGGTACAGCCAAGAGCAATGCACAACTAAACTTCTTGATACCAACCTTATGGTAAGAGTAAATATAGATCTGATGTGTAGAAAATGGAGGGCAAAGGAAAATAAGCTGCGAGTGATGGTACATGAACAACTACTGTCATTATAAGTACATTGATAAAGGACATCATGTACTTACAAGAACAATGCAGAGCTAAAAAAACATTGGCATTGGATATATTCTACACTAATGTAACCATTCATACAGATCAGATAATTTGGAGCGAATAATTGATAAGCAAGTTATCATGCATACTGCTGTCACATAATGAACCAGGTTTGTATGCAAGTACAGTGATACAGGACAACAGGTACTAATAAGAGCACAGCAGCGGGCAACATATTTGTGATATCCTGTCGTTCTTGTCAAACCGGAATTCTTCTTCGAGCAGATTTCCTGCAAAAAAGATCCGTAAGGCACATGCGGAAAAGTAGAAGTTCAAATTGTCATGTGATTTCATACACGGTACCTCATCACAGGAGCAGAGACCATTGCATAACAAGGTTTTCCATTCAATGTCTTCTAAATTTAGCACGGGGAGACTTCACGGAAATTCGTTTATAGACTTGCCATCAAAGTGTGATTTCCTCGGGTAACACCGATCTGCTGCAATGCTTCCTTGAAAAGCACAAGCAAGCTTTGCTCTTCATGACTATCAGATTGACCCTCGCCTAGTTACAACAATGTAATGTAAATCATTGATGTGTTCAATCAGCAGAAAACATGAAAATAATAACCATGAATAATAGCACTTACCGTAAGTTGGACGGGAAGATGTGAAAATGGTGTTTGTCTTCACAATAATCTTCCCATGATGGGAATATATGCACGTTGTCCCTAACAACATTGAAAGCATTGTCTTTTAAGCTGGGAATAAATGGAATGGGGTTCCAATCTGCAGGAATTGGCCATCTCTGCAGTTGGGATAGGTCTTGACGATAGACTTCTTTGTACTTTTTTCTTTGGAGTGGGATTTTTACGTGGTACAGCTGGTGCTATGGCAAATGAAATCGGTATACCTTTTCTTGGAGTGCAGGTCCTGTGTGGTGGGGCTAGTGGTGTGGCCAGTGAAGTATGGGTGCAGTCTGCTGGAGTCGGTCCTATGTTTTGTGTCCTTGGTTGTACAACCAATATAAGTGGGGTCTTTGTCGATTTCTCGGCACCACCACGTTTTCAAGGACTTTCTTGGTGCTTCTTCAGGTTCGACAATCACCCTCTTCCTTTTTGATGTCTGATGCACAAGAACATCATTTGAGTGAAAAAACATGGTATGATGACAGATGGAATATGTATTGATAATGGATGGGCATGGCATCTCGACATATATGATGAGTAAACTAAGCAGATGGCGGTGCAACAAAGTAGAAGAAATGCAAGACAACATATGCAAGATACCGCAATCAATAAAACATTGCCAAATTGGAACATGCACCTTGATGGGTGAACAGGACAGGCCATCTGCCTTTGACTCCTCGAGGTAAGAATAGTCACTAGGATCATATTCTGAACAAGAATCTTTTATGGAGCGTAGTAATTTCAAAAATTTCCTACGTGCCGCAAGACCATGGTGATGGCATAGCGAGAGAGGGAGAGTGTCGTCCACGTGCCCTCGTGAACCGAAAGCAGGCGTTATAACAACGCGGTTGATGTAGTCGTACTTCTTCACGATCCGACCGATCCAAGCACGAGCGTCACGGCACCTCCGTGTTCAGCACGTTCAGCTCGATGGCGATCCCGGGCTCCGATCCAGCAAAGCATCGGGGATGAGTTCCGTTAACGACGGCATGGTGGCGATGATGATGCTCCACCGGCGCGGGGCTTCGCCTAAGCTCCACGACGATATGACTTCACCGACGCGGGGCTTCGCTAAGCTCATGACGATATGACCGAAGTGGAATATGGTGGAGGGGCACCGCACACAGCTAAGGAGCGATCCGTAGATCAACTTGTGTGTTATGGGGTGCCCCCCCCGTATATAAAGGAGCAAGGAGGAGGTGGCGGCCAAGGGAGGCGCACCAAGGGGAGTCCTACTCCCAGGAGTAGGACTCCTCCTTTCTAGTAGGAGTAGGAGAGAAGGAAGGGAAGGGAAGAGAGTGCGGCCTCCCCTAGTCCAATTCGGACTAGGCCTTGAAGCGCGTGGCCTGCCCTAGGCAGCCCTCTCTCTTTCCGTATGGCCCAATAAGGCCCAATACTTCTCCCCGTATTCCGTAACTCCCGGTACTACGAAAAATACCGAACCACTCGGAACCTTTCGAACTCTGAATATAGTCGTCCAATATATCGATCTTTACGTCTCGACCATTTGAGACTCCTCGTCATGTCCCGATCTCATCCGGGACTCGAACTCCTTCGGTACATCAAAACTTATATACTCATAATACAACTATCATTGTAACGTTAGCGTGCGGACCCTACGGGTTCGAGAACTATGTAGACATGACCTAGAACTATTCTCGGTCAATAACCAATAAGCGGAACCTGGATGCTCATATTGGCTCCTACATATTCTACGAAGATCTTTATCGGTCAAACCGCATAACAACATACTTTGTTCCCTTTGTCATCGGTATGTTACTTACGAGATTCGATCGTCGGTATCAATACCTAGTTCAATCTCATTCTTGGCAAGTCTCTTTACTCGTTACGTAATGCATCATTCCGTAACTAACTCATTAGCTACATTGCTTGCAAGGCTTATAGTGATGTGCATTACCGAGAGAGGCCTAGAGATACCTCTCCAGACAATCGGGATGACAAAACCTAATCTCGAAATCGTCAACCCAACATGTACCTTTGGAGACACTGTAGTACTCCTTTATAATCACCCAGGGAGTAGGACTCCTCCTTTCCTAGTAGGAGTAGGAGAGAAGGAAGGGAAGGGAAGAAGGGTGCGGCCCCTCCCCTAGTCCAATTCGGACTAGGCCTTGAGGGGCGCCTGCCTGCCCTAGGCAGCCCTCTCTCTTTCCCTTGAGGGCCCAATAAGGCCCAATACTTCTCCCGGCGAATTCCCGTAACTCTCGGTACTCGAAAAATACCGAATCATTGGAACCTTTCCGAACTCGAATATAGTCGTCAATATATCGATCTTTCGTCTCGACCATTTCGAGACTCCTCGTCATGTCCCCGATCTCATCCGGGACTCGAACTCCTTGGTACATCAAAACTCATAAACTCATAATATAAGCATCATGAAACCTTAAGCGTGCGGACCCTACGGGTTCGAGAACTATGTAGACATGACCTAGAACTATTCTTGGTCAATAACCAATAAGCGGAACCTGGATGCCCATATTGGCTCCTACATATTCTCGAAGATCTTTATCGGTCAAACCGCATAACAACATACGTTGTTCCTTTTGTCATCGGTATGTTACTTGCCGAGATTCGATCGTCGGTATCAATACCTAGTTCAATCTCGTTCTGGTAAGTCTCTTTACTCGTTCCGTAATACATCATCTCACAACTAACTCATTAGTTGTAATGCTTGCAAGGCTTATGTGATGTGTATTACCGAGAAGGCCAGAGATACCTCTCCGAGCAATCGGAGTGACAAAACCTAATCTCGAAATCGCCAACCCAACAAGTACCTTTGGAGACACCTGTAGTACTCCTTTATAATCACCCGATTCGTTGTGACGTTTGGTAGTACCAAAGTGTTCCTCCGTTAGCAGGAGTTGCATAATCTCATAGTTACGAGGAACATGTATAGGTCATGAAAAGCAATAGCAACATACTAAGCGATCAAGTGCTAGGCTAACGGAATGGGTCATGTCAATCAGATCATTCTCCTAATGATGTGATCCCGTTAATCAAATGACAACTCATGTCTATGGTTAGGAAACATAACCATCTTTGATTAACGAGCTAGTCAAATAGAGGCATACTAGTGACACTCTGTTTGTCTATGTATTCACACATGTATTATGTTTCGGTTAATACAATTCTAGCATGAATAATAAACATTTATCATGATATAAGGAAATAAATAATAACTTTATTATTGCCTCTAGGGCATATTTCCTTGAGTCTCCCACTTGCACTAGAGTCAATAATCTAGTTCACATCGCCATGTGATTTAACATCAATAGTTCACATCTATATGTGGTTAACACCCATAGTTCACATCGACATGTGACCAACACCCAAAGGGTTTACTAGAGTCGATAATCTAGTTCACATCGCTATGTGATTAACACCCAAAGAGTACTAAGGTGTGATCATGTTTTGCTTGTGAGATAATTTTAGTCAGCAGATGCTGTCACATTGAGCCGTAAGTATTTTGCAAATTTCTATGTCTACAATGCTCTTGCGGAGCTACTCTAGCTAATTGCTCCCACTTTCAATATGTATCCAGATTGAGACTCGAGTCATCTAGATTAGTGTTAAAACTTGCATCGGCGTAACCCTTTACGACGAACCTTTTTCACTTCCATAATAGAAACATATCCTTATTCTACTAAGGATAAATTTGACCGCTTGTCCATTGATCTACTCCTAGATCACTATTGCACTCCTTGCCAAGCTTAGTGGTAGGGTATGCAATAGATCACAGTACACAACATGACATACTTTATAGAACCTATGGCTGATGCATAGGGAATGACTTTCATTCTCTTTCTATCTTCTGCCGTGGTGGGGTTTTGAGTCTTACTCAATCTCACACCTTGTAACACAGGCAAGAACTCTTTCTTTGACTGTTCCATTTTGAACTACTTCAAAATCTTGTCAAGGTATGTATTCATTGAAAAACATATCAAGCGTCTTGATCTATCTCTATAGATCTTGATGCTCAATATATAACAACTTCACCGAGGTCTTTCTTTGAAAAACTCCTTTCAAACACTCCTTTATGCTTTGCGAGAATAATTCTACATTATTTCCGATCAACAATATGTCATTCACATATACTTATCGAGAAAAGTTGTAGTGCTCCCACTCACTTTCTTGTAAATCTGAGGCCTTTCAAAAGTCATATAAAATCATATGCTTTGATCAACACATCAAAGCGTATATTCCAACTCGAGATGCTTGCACCAGTCCATTGATGGATCATTGGAGCTTGCACATTTTGTTAGCACCTTTAGGATTGACAAAATCTTCGGTTGCATCATATACAACTCTTCTTTAATAAATCCATTAAAGAATGTAGTTTTGACATCCATTTGCCAGATTTCATAAAATGTGGCAATTGCTAACATGATTCGGACAGACTTAAGCATCGCTCTGATTGAGAAAATCTCATTGTAGTCAACACTTTGAATTTGTCGAAAACCTTTTTGCGACAAGTCGAGCTTTGTAGATAGTAACACTACTATCAGCATCATCTTTCTCTTGAAGATCCATTTATTTAACTTGACTTGCTGATCATCAAGCAAGTCAACCAAAATCCACACTTTGTTCTCATATATGGATCCTATCTCAGATTTTATGGCCTCAAGCCATTTAGCGAATCTGGGCTCATCATCGCTTCCTCATAGTTCGTAGGTTCATCATGGTCTAGTAACATGACTTCTAGAATATGATTACCGTACCACTCTGGTGCGGATCTTACTCTGGAAGACCTCACGAGGTTTGGTAGCAACTTGATCTGAAGTTTCATGATCATCATCATTAACTTCCTTACTAATTGGTGTAGGAATCTTTGGAACTGATTTACGTGATGAACTACTTTCCAATAAGGAGAAGGTACATTTACCTCATCAAGTTCTACTTTCCTCCACTCACTTCTTTCGAGAGAAACTTCTTCTCTAGAAAGGATCCATCTTAACAACGAATGTTTTGCCTTTGGATCTGTGATAGAAGGTGTACCCAATAGTTTCCTTTGGGTATTCTATGAAAGCGCACTTTTCGATTTGGGTTCGAGCTTATCGGTGAAAACTTCTTCACATAAGCATCACAACTCCAAACTTTTTAAGCGCGGCTTAGGTTTCTTGCTAAACCATAGTTCATACGGTGTCATCTCAGCGGTTTAGATGATGCCCTATTAAGCGTGAATGCAGCTGTCTCTAATGCATAACCCCAAAGCGATAGTGGTAAATCGGTAAGATACATCATAGATCGCACCATATCAAAATAAAATGCGATTCTGACGTTCGGACACACCATAACGTTGTGGTGTTCCAGTGGCGTGAGCTGTGAAACTATTCCACATTGTTTTCATTGAAGACCAAACTTCGTAACTCAAATATTCATCTCCACGATCAGATCGCGAAACTTTATTTTCTTGTTGCGATGATTTTCCACTTCACTCTGAAATTCTTTGAACCTTTCAACTATTTCAGACTTATGTTTCATCAAGTAGATATACCCATATCTACTCAAATCATCTTGTGAAGGTCGGAAAATAACGATACTTGCCACGAGCATCAACACTCATTGGATCGCATACATCGGTATATATGTGTTATTTCCAACAAGTCAGTAGCTTGTTCCATTTTCGGAGAAGCGGAGTTTTAGTCATCTTGCCCAAAAGGCACGGTTACAAGCATCAAATGATTCATAACCAAGTGATTCAAAAATCCATCCTTATGGAGTTTCTTCATCGCTTTATACCGATATGACCCAAGCGGCGATTGCCACAAATAAGTTGCACTATCATTATTAACTTTGCATCTTTTGGCATCAATATTATGAATATCGTATCACTACGATCGAGATCAATAAACTATTTTCATTGGGTGTATGACCATCGAAGGTTTTATTCATTTAAGCGAACAACAATTATTCTTTGACTTTAAATGAATAACCGTTTTGAAAACTATTTTCATTGGGTGTATGACCATTGAAGGTTTTATTCATGTAAACAGAACAACAATTATTCTTTGACTTTAAATGAATAACCGTTTTGCAATAAACATGATCAAATCATATTCATGCTCAGCATAAACCAAATAACATTTATTTAGGTTTAACACTAATCCCGAAAGTATAGGGAGTGTGCGATGATGATCATATCAATCTTGGAACTACTTCCAACACTCATCGTCACTTCCCTTCAACTAGTTTACATTCATTACGCAACTCCTGTTTGAGTTACTACTCTTAGCAACGAACAAGTATCAAATACCGAGGGGTTACTACGAACACTAGTAAAATACACATCAATAATTTGTATATCAAATATACCTTTGTTCACTTTGCCATCCTTCTTATCCGCCAAATACTTGGGGTAGTTCCACTTCGATGACCAGTTCCATTGTAGCAAAAGCACTTAGTCTCGGGCTTAGATCCGGACTTGGGCTTCTTCACTCGAGCAACAACTTGCTTGCCGTTCTTCTTGAAGTTCCCTTCTTCCTTTGCCCTTTTCCTTGAGACTAGTGGTCTTGTCAATCATCAACACTTGATGCTCTTTCTTGATTTCTACCTTCGTCGATTTCAACATCATGAAGAGCTAGGGAATCGTTTTCGTTATCCCTTGCATACTATAGTTCATCACGAAGTTCTAGTAACTTAGTGATGGTGACTAGAAAATTCATCAATCACTATCTTATCGGAAGATTAACTCCCACTTGATTCAAGCGATTGAAGTACCGGACAATCTGAGAACATGCTCACTAGTTGGCGATTCTCCTCCATCTTTTAGCTATAGAACTTGTTGGAGACTTCATATCTCTCAACTCGGGTATTTGCTTGAAATATTAACTTCAACTCCTGGAACATCTCATATGGTCCATGGCGTTCAAAACATCTTTGAAGTCCCGATTCTAAGCGTTTAAGCATGGTGCACTAAACTATCAAGTAGTCATCATATTGAGCTAGCCAAGCGTTCATAACGTTTGCATACGCTCTGCAATAGGCACTGTCACCTAGCGGTGCATCAAGGACATAATTCTTACGTGCAGCAATGAGGATAAACCTCAGATCACGGATCCAATCCGCATATTGCTACTAACATTTTTCAATACAATTTTCTCTAGGAACACATATAAAAACACAGGGAAGCAACAACGCGAGCTATTGATCTACAACATAATTTGCAAAATACTACGGGACTAAGTTCATGATAAATTAAAGTTCAATTAATCATATTACTTAAGAACTCCCACTTAGATAGACATCTCTCTAGTCATCTAAGTGATTACGTGATCAAATCAACTAAACCATGTCCGATCATCACGTGAGATGGAGTAGTTTCAATGGTGAACATCACTATGTTGATCATATCTACTATATGATTCACGCTCGACCTTCGGTCTCCGTGTTCGAGGCCATATCCGCATATGCTAGGCTCGTCAAGTTTAACCTGAGTATTATCGTGTGCAAAACTGGCTTGCACCCGTTGTAGATGGACGTAGAACTTATCACACCCGATCATCACGTGGTGTGCAGGTACTACAAACTTTTAGCAATGGTGCATACTCGGGAGAACACTTCTTGATAATTTTAGTGAGAAATCATCTTATAATGCTACCGTCAATCAAAGCAAGATAAGATGCATAAAGGATAAACATCACATGCAATCAATATAAGTGATATGATATGGTCATCATCATCTTGTGCTTGTGATCTCCATCTCGAAGCACCGTCATGATCACCATCGTCACGGTAGCGACACCTTGATCTCCATCGTAGCATCGTTGTCGTCTAGCCAACTATTGCTTCTCGACTATCGCTACTGCTTAGTGATAAAGTAAAGCAATTACATGGCTTTGCATTTCATACAATAAGCGACAACCATATGGCTCCTGCCGATTGCCGATAACTTGGTTACAAAACATGATCATCTCATACAATAAAATATAGCATCACGTCTTGACCACATCACATCACAACATGCCTGCAAAAACAAGTTAGGCGTCCTCTACTTTGTTGTTGCAAGTTTTACGTGGCTGCTACGGGCTGAGCAAGAACCATTCTTACCTCGCATCAAAACCACAGCGATAGTTTGTCAAGTTGGTGCTGTTTTAACCTTCGCAAGGACGGGCGTAGCCACTCGGTTCAACTAAAGTGAGAGAGCAGACACCCGCCGGTCACCTTTAAGCAAGCGAGTGCTCGAGCGGTGAAACCAGTCTCGCGTAAGCGTCTGGCGTAATGTCGGTCGGGCGCTTCATCTCACAATACCGCTGAACCAAAGTATGACATCTTTGGTAAGCGGTATGACTTATATCGCCCACAACTCACTTGTGTTCTACTCGTGCATATGACATCAGCGCATAAAACCAGGCTCGGATGCCCTTGTTTGGGGCGTAGTAATTTCAAAAATTTTCCTACGTACCGCAAGACCATGGTGATGGCATAGCGAGAGGAGAAGTGTCGTCACGTACCCTCGTGAACCCGAAAGCGGGCGTTATAACAACGCGGTTGATGTAGTCGTGCGTCTTCACGATCCGACCGATCAAGCACGAGCGTCACGGCACCTCCGTGTTCAGCACGCGTTCAGCTCGATGGCGATCCCGGGCTCCGATCTAGCAAGCGTCGGGGATGAGTTCCGTCGACCTGACGGCGTGGTGGCGATGATGATGCTCCACCGGCGCGGGGCTTCGCCTAAGCTCCTGACGATATGACTTCACCGGCGCGGGGCTTCGCCTAAGCTCGCGACAATATGACCGAGGTGGAATATGGTGGAGGGGCACCGCTGCAGCTGAGGCGATCCGTAGATCAACTTGTGTGTTATGGGGTGCCCCTGCCCCGTATATAAAGGAGCAAGGAGGAGGTGGCGGCCAGGGAGGAGGCGCGCAAGGGGGAATCCTACTCCCGGGAGTAGGACTCCTCCTTTCTAGTAGGAGTAGGGAGAAGGAAGGGGAAGGGAAGAAGGGGTGCGGCCCCTCCCTAGTCAATTCGGACTAGGCCTTGAGAAGCGCGGCCTGCCCTAGGCAGCCCTCTCTTTCCCGAGGGCCCAATAAGGCCCAATACTTCTCCCGGCGAATTCCGTAACTCTCGGTACTCGAAAAATACCGAATCATTGGAACCTTTCCGAACTCGAATATAGTCGTCAATATATCGATCTTTCGTCTCGACCATTTGAGACTCCTCGTCATGTCCCCGATCTCCTCCGGGACTCCGAACTCCTTGGTACATCAAAACTCATAAACTCATAATATAAGCATCGCCGAAACCTTAAGCGTGCGGACCCTACGGGTTCGAGAACTATGTAGACATGACCTAGAACTATTCTTGGTCAATAACCAATAAGCGGAACCTGGATGCCCATATTGGCTCCTACATATTCTCTGAAGATCTTTATCGGTCGAACCGCATAACAACATCGTTGTTCCTTTTGTCATCGGTATGTTACTTGCGAGATTCGATCGTCGGTATCAATACCTAGTTCAATCTAGTTCTGGTAAGTCTCTTTACTCGTTCCGTAATACATCATCTCACAACTAACTCATTAGTTGTAATGCTTACAAGGCTTATGTGATGTGTATTACAGAAGGCCGAAGATACCTCTCCGAGCAATCGGGTGACAAAACCTAATCTCGAAATCGCCAACCCAACAAGTACCTTTGGAGACACCTGTAGTACTCCTTTATAATCACCCGATTCGTTGTGGCGTTTGGTAGTACCAAAGTGTTCCTCCGTAGCAGGAGTTGCATAATCTCATAGTTACGAGGAACATGTATAGGTCATGAAGAAAGCAATAGCAACATACTAAGCGATCAAGTGCTAGGCTAGCGGAATGGGTCATGTCAATCAGATCATTCTCCTAATGATGTGATCCCGTTAATCAAATGACAACTCATGTCTATGGTTAGGAAACATAACCATCTTTGATTAACGAGCTAGTCAAGTAGAGGCATACTAGTGACACTCTGTTTGTCTATGTATTCACACATGTATTATGTTTCAGGTTAATACAATTCTAGCATGAATAATAAACATTTATCATGATATAAGAAATAAATAATAACTTTATTATTGCCTCTAGGGCATATTTCCTTCAGAATCAACGGGGAGGGCGTATGAGTTTCATTGCATCGAGAATGGCACTCAATGCCTTGGTGCCAATTTTGTAAGTCAACTGCGGTGTTTAGCTTCAGAGTGGACTGCTGCTAGTGCGACACAAAGTAGCTACACAGATCATAGTGTAGATATAGCAGGAAAACCTTAAGCATCGAGTAAAATCAGCAAAGTGGAACTTGCTGGAATATATATGCTAGTATTGCACATGCGGCTAGAAAGGCTTGGGATACCAGCTCTCTTCAAGTGAAGATGCAGTCTTTATTAATATCGATTGTAACTCTCAAAGGCGACACAACTCCCGCATTTCCTTGCTATTCTTATAGGATTCAAGTGGGTAGGCCACTACAAATCCTATTCCTATGTTTACAAGATCCTACGAATCAAAGAGGCTCAAAGTGTCCATCACAACCGACCGTATAGACCTCTACTTTGCAAATTTCCTGCTCATCTTGATACAAGGAACATACTATACTACTATCATACTCCCTCCGTTCCAAAATATAAGTCTTGGTAGAGATTTCCACTATGGATCACATCTGAGATGTATCGAGATACATTTTAGAGTGTAGATTCACTCATTTTGCTTCATATGTAGTCCATGGTGTAATCTATACAAAGACTTATATTTAAAACGGAGAAAATATATATTAAGAAAAACGGAAGAGGAACATGGTAAGAAGAGCAAGCAGATTTTGGATAATAAAATGTTGGTTGCTTGTGGTGCCCACATGATGAACGAGGCGCATTAAGAATGCAACTCCCGGTGTCTCTTGACCATTTAGGCGGTTGGATGAAGATCCTACATCTCTAACCCTTCTTCTTCCTCGTCTCTGATTCTTCCCTCTGAGAACACCTTGCGGGCGCCCGGCGGACCGCCGGCCCCCATCGCCCGTGTTCCTCCGCCACCCCCCCGCCCCAACCCCCACCAGCGTCGAGTTTTCTTAGTTCGTGAGGCCCCAACCACCCGAGCCCCTTGATCGCTTTGGCTAACTCTGAAAAACCGGTGACCCAATTTTGAAATTTAGTCTCTGTGATTTAACTAGTGTGGAATATAAAGGGAAAACCATAAGCATTGAGAGTATAGTGTTGGCGTGCCATGGCGGATCTGAAGGTGCGAACGGACAAAGGCAACCGCAACCAAGACAAGAAATCGAGTAAAGCGGTGGCGATCTATTTTTCTTCTGTGATAAATAAGTTGAGCAGAATCTGAAAAGAGTACCGCCTGCAGTGCGGCCGATGTCGCATCTCTTGAGAATTTGCGGTGCTGCTTGTAGCGATGGCTGTCGGCGTGGAAGCAAATCTAGGAGGTGAAGCGGTGGCGGCGAGGCGCGGTGGGCGAGAGGCAGTCGTAGGGCGGTGCCGACAAGGTGGGCGGCAGCGGGGATGAAGCGAGAGGGCGGGATGCAGGATCCGGTCGAAGCCGTGGGCGAGAGAGGTCGATCTCTTGTAATGGGCGGCGACATCGGGGTATCGGCTCGGCATGGTGGAGGAGGACTACGGTGGATGGGGTGGCGGATGGCGGCGGACGGAGGAGGTGGGGTGGAGAGGTGTTTTGGCGCCCAGAGTGCGAATGGGGAAAAGGGAGGTAGAGAGGAAGGGGGACCATGTATTCAGGCGCTTGTCTCAAATCGAGAAATTTACAAACTTAGCTCCCATTTCAAATTTCTACTACATCACAGCAACATTAGTCGGTTGGGGATAGGGCGGTAATCTCACATACACGAATATTTGCCGGCGGGAGTTTGTTTTTAGCGCCCACCGTGTATGAATATGAATCGGGGAGAGTCGATTTGACCGAGGACACCTTGTGTTTTGGCGCCCACGTGTATGAATCTGGGTGAGGCGGTTCGTCACGTTTGGGTGAAATTACAAACCTACCCTATCAAAACCTATAGAAATCCAGCAGATAGGCTTTGCGTGGCGAGGATAGGCAGTAGTGATTTCCATCTCGCATGATTTTGGTTTGGTGATTCTGCGACTTTCCCTTCGTTCAAATTTTGTAGAGTGCCGTTTATCGTGCCAACTCAATTGAATCCGTTAAGTATTCTATTTTTTTCGGCGGGATCCATTTTCAATTGGAATTACATTCTATATACATCATTTTTTATATATACTTTCAAAAGCACAACAAAGAATTCTGCTCCTTTATATGTATAATATGATTTACAAATACAACGATCTCGAAATCTTAAGGTTGAATTGAAAAAATTTAACCAAATTATGTTCTACTAAAATGTATGGATCAGTAATATCTACATATTAAATAACATAGATGTGCATGAATTCATATGAGTATGCATGTTTGATAGATCAATTTTGCTTCGAGTATGGATTACATGTATCATCATCTCGAATTCAAATATTTGAATCCCTTTTTTGTCCACTCCTTTCACGCCCATCTCTCTCGTATGCATGCTCCTTCAGGTAGCTATCACTCTCTTTTCTCCAGCTCACCCGCACGCTCACTTCATGTTTCTCCTATCCTCACAAACATGGTCACTCGACGTCTCCCTTGAGAAATGTCACACTCTCCCTATCATTATACATTACACGGTTTTCATTATCTCTCACGTCTCTACTGTTCTCTGGTATCACTCGGTACCTAAGCTTTCTTTTTCACCGCCACACACACAGTCTCCACTCGTCTTTCACTTTGTCTTTCTCTCTATGGGATTCTCTCACACACCCTATATGTCTCTACATATGATTCATACCACTAAAATTACTCTCTCTCTCTCCTGTAGACACAACATTTGTTGCGGTCTCCTTTTCGTCTCCATCCCAGACTGACATTATTCATTTTTTTACCGATCAGACAACCCCGACTACCGTCTCCTCTCCTCTCTCTCTCTCTCTCACAGACACACACACACAACTCCTGCTTCCACTCCCCTTCTCGACTACCATCTCTCTTTCTCACACACACAAAACTCTCGCTTTCGCACCCCGACTCGTATTTCTCTCACAAACATTTATCGACTAGCTAGCCTCTAGATAGGTTTATACACCCGCACACTCGTGCTTCCACCATCGCATACATGTCTCTCTCCCGCTCCTTGTATCTATGTAGATTTTTCTTCCCTTCTTGAGACATGCCCTCTCGATCGTGCACACACACACTATCGCCTCATTTTAAGCTGATACATATCTCACACACTCCTTGCATCTTTGTCACACATGCACTCCGTCCTCCTCCACTCTCTCTCTCTCACACACACATGAGCTTTTTGCAACAACTAGCAAGATGCCCATGCGTTGCGGAACATCAAGATGCATTTGTATGAGTAGTTTATCTTGTGGGGGAAAGGATGAGCGAGGAAGGCCTTATTTGCAAATGTGGAGAGGGTGTGGGTATATTTTACAAAATTTCCATAGTTTCCTTCCTATCAATCGAGATATAGATTGGACGGCCTATATTGCAGGATGGCAGGCACGATCATCACCGACAATGCTTTTTATAAGAGTAGGGATAAAAATAGAGTTGGTGATGATGGTGAAACCTGCCATCTACAACAATAAATAAATCGATTATATCGACGGATAGGAAGAAAATATAACAATTACCGCACTCTTCACCACATTTGCGAGATAAGGCCTTCCCTTGTTCATCCTTTTCTCCCACAAGATCTTGATGTTCCGTACAGCACGCAGCATCTTACTAATAAAGTAGAAATTAGACATATACCACTTCTCGAATCTTGAAACCAACAACATTCCTCCTTATCTCATCAAAACCGCCAAAGGAATATATTTTGAGTGAAACATAACATATTTTTAGTGATATCGTATTTCAAAACTAGACTTTTTATCAAATCGGTGAATATGTATTAATATACTTTGATTGCGTGGCAGCGCATTGGCACATTGCTAGTAGTTATTATAACTTTTTGGACACAGGACAAACGAGTGGAGTACATATCTGAAGAGAAGAGCGCGCATGCCTTGATCGGTCTCTCTTTGTCTAGCACACATGAGTGTTACGTAAAAACAGCGTTAACAAATAAACCCTAAAATCCTAGGTGCACGATTGCTGCATTCGCGGGTACAGATGCGTGGTGGAGCACCTTTGTAGGAATAGTCAACTCGCGTGATAATTTGGTCCGTAGGAGTTGATGGTGTTGGGGAACTAGTAATTTCAAAAATTTTCCTCGCTACGCAAGATCATGGTGATGGCATAGCGAGAGAGGAGAGTGTTGTCCACGTACCCTCGTGAGACCGTGGCGAGCGTTATGACAACGCGGTTGATGTAGTCGTCGTCTTCACGATCCGGCGATCCAAATCTTGAAAATGCGGTACCTCCGAGTTCAACTGCGTTCAGCTCGATGGCGATCCCGGGCTCCAATCCAGCAAAGCGTCGGGGATGAGTTCCGTCGACGACGATGGCGTGGTGGCGATGATGATGCTCTACCGCGCGAGGGCTTCGCCTAAACTCCGTGACGATATGACCGAGGTGGAATATGGTGGAGTGGGGCACCGCACTGCGGCTAAGGAGCGATCCGTAGATCAACTTGTGTGTCATGGGGTGCCCCCCCCCCGTATATAAAGGAGCAAGGGGAGGGGCGGCCGGCCAAGGGAGGCGCACCGGGAGAGTCCTACTCCCACAGGGTAGGATTCCCTCCTTTCCTAGTCAACTAGGAGACCTTCCATGTAGTAGGAGTAGGAGAGAAGGAAGGGAAGAGAGAAGGGAAGGAAGGAGGGTGCGGCCCTCCCCTAGTCCAATTCGTACTAGGCCTTGGGGGCGCGGCCTACCCTAGGCAGCCCTCTCTCTTTCCCGTATGGCCCAATAAGGCCCAATACTTCTCCGCGAATTCCGTAACTCTCGGTACTCCGAAAAATACCGAATCACTCGGAACCTTTCGAAGTCTCCAATATATCGATCTTTACGTCTCGACCATTTGAGACTCCTCGTCATGTCCCCGATCTCATCCGGGACTCGAACTCCTTGGTACATCAAAACTCATAAACTCATAATATAAGCATCGCCGAAACCTTAAGCGTGCAGACCCTACGGGTTCGAGAACTATGTAGACATGACCTAGAACTATTCTTGGTCAATAACCAATAGCGGAACCTGGATGCTCATATTGGCTACTACATATTCTCTGAAGATCTTTATCGGTCAAACCGCATAACAACATCGTTGTTCCCTTTGTCATCGGTATGTTACTTGCCGAGATTTGATCGTCGGTATCCAATACCTAGTTCAATCTCGTTCTTGGCAAGTCTCTTTACTCGTTACGTAATGCATCATTCGTAACTAACTCATTAGATACATTGCTTGCAAGGCTTATAGTGATGTGCATTACCGAGAGGGCCTAGAGATACCTCTCCGACAATGGGAGTGACAAAATCTAATCTCGAAATCGTCAACCCAACATGTACCTTTGGAGACACCTGTAGTACTCCTTTATAATCACCCGATTCACGTTGTGATGTTTGGTAGCACCAAAGTGTTCCTCCGATGGCGGGAGTTGCATAATCTCATAGTTACGAGGAACATGTATAAGTCATGAAGAAAGCAATAGCATTATACTAAGCGATCAAGTGCTAGGCTAGCGGAATGGGTCATGTCAATCACATCATTCTCTAATGATGTGATCCCATTAATCAAATAACAACACATGTCTATGGTTAGGAAACATAACCATCTTTGATTAATGAGCTAGTCAAGTAGAGGCATACTAGTGACTATATGTTTGTCTATGTATTCACACATGTATCATGTTTCGGTTAATACAATTCTAGCATGAATAATAAACATTTATCATGAAATAAGGAAATAAATAATAACTTTATTATTGCCTCTAGGGCATATTTCCTTGAGTCTCCCACTTGCACTAGAGTCAATGATCTAGTTCACATCATCATGTCATTCAACACTAATATTCACATCGTATGTGATTAACACCCATAGTTCACATCGTCATGTGACCAACATCCAAAGGGTTTACTAGAGTCAATAATCTAGTTCACATCGCTATGTGATTAACACCCAAAGAGTACTAAGGTATGATCATGTTTTGCTCGTGAGAGAAGCTTAGTCAGCAGGTCTGTCACATTCAGATCCGTATGTATTTTGCAAATATTCTATGTCTACAATGCTCTTGCGGAGCTACTCTAGCTAATTGCTCCCACTTTCAATATGCATCAGATTGAGACTTAGAGTCATCGGATCGGTGTAAAAACTTGCATCAATGTAACTCTTTTGACGGGCTCTTTTATCACCTCCATAATCGAGAATTATTTCCTTAGTCCTCACTAAGGATGTTCTTGACCAATGTCGATGATATACTCCTAGATCACTATTGTACTCCTTGCCAAATTCAGAGCAAGGTATACAATAGAGTGCAGTACATAGCATAGCATACTTTATAGAACCTATGACTAAGGCATAGGGAATGACTTTCATTCTCTTTTCTATTTTCTTCCGTGGTCGGGATTTGAGTCTTACTCAATTTCACACGTTTGCAACACAGGCAAGAACTTTTCTTTGACTGTTCCATTTTGAACTACTTCAAAAATCTTGACAAGGTATGTACTTATTGAAAAAACTTATCAAGCGTCTTGATCTATCTATATGGATCTTGATGCTCAATATGTAAGTAGCTTTACTGAGGTCCTTCTTTGAAAAACTCCTTTCAAATACTCCTTTATGCTTTGCGAGAATAATTCTACATTATTTCCGATCAACAATATGTCATTCACATATACTTATCGAAATCTTGTAGTGCTCCCACTCACTTTCTTGTAAATCTGAGGCTTCTCCAAAGTCTGTATAAAACCATATGCTTTGATCAAATCATCAAGCATATATTCCAACTCGAGATGCTTGCACCAGTCCATAGATGGATCATTGGAGCTTGCACATTTTGTTAGCATCTTTAGGATTGACAAAACCTTACGGTTGCATCATATACAACTCTTCTTTAATAAATCCATTAAAGAATATAGTTTTGACATCCATTTGCCAAATTTCATAAAATGTGGCAATTGCTAACATGATTCGGACAGACTTAAGCATCGCTTCTGATTGAGAAAATCTCATTGTAGTCAACACCTTGAACTTGTCGAAAACCTTTTGTGACAAGTCGAGCTTTGTAGATAGTAACACTACTATCAGTGTCCGTCTTCCTCTTGAAGATCCATTTATTTAACATGGCTTGCTGATCATCGAGCATGTCAATCAAAGTCCATACTTTGTTCTCATACATGGATCCTATCTCAGATTTCATGGCCTCAAGCCATTTCGCGGAATCTGGGCTCATCATCGCTTCCTCATAGTTCGTAGGTTCACCATGGTCTAGTAACATGACTTCCAGAACATGATTACCATACCACTCTAGTGCGGATCTTACTCTGGAAGATCTACGAGGTTTGGTACCAACTTGATCTGAAGTTTCATGATCATCATCATTAACTTCCTCACTAATTGGTGTAGGAATCACTGGAACTGATTTCTGTGATGAACTACTTTCCAATAAGGGAGAAGGTACAAATTACCTTATCAAGCTCTACTTTCCTCCCACTCACTTCTTTCGAGAGAAACTCCTTCTCTAGAAAGGATCCATTCTTAGCAACGAATGGTTTGCCTTTAGATCTGTGATAGAAGGTGTACCCAACAGTTTCCTTTGGGTATTCTATGAAGACACACTTCTCCGATTTGGGTTCGAGCTTATCAGGTTGAAAACCCTTTTTTCATATAAGCATCGCAACTCCAAACTTTAAGAAACGACAACTTAGGTTTCTTGCTAAACCATAGTTCATACGGTGTCATCTCAGCGGTTTAGATGGTGCCCTATTAAGCGTGAATGCAGCTGTCTCTAATGCATAACCCCAAAGCGATAGTGGTAAATCGGTAAGATACATCATAGATCGCATCATATCCAATAAAGTGATTCTGACGTTCGGACACACCATTATGTTGTGGTGTTCCATGTGGCGTGAGCTGTGAAACTATTCCACTTTGTTTTTAATTGAAGACCAAACTCGTAACTCAAATTATTCGTCTCCGCGATCAGATCGCAGAAACTTTATTTTCTTGTTACGATGATTTTTCCACTTCACTCTGAAATTCTTTGAACCTTTCAACTATTTTAGACTTATGTTTCATCAAGTAGATATACCCATATCTCCTCAAATCATCTTGTGAAGGTCAGAAAATAACGATACTTGCCACGAGCATCAACACTCATTGGATTGCATACATTGGTATGTATTATTTCCAATAAGTCGATAGCTTGTTCCATTGTTCGGAGAGCGGAGTTTTAGTCATCTTGCCCAAGCAGCGCGGTTACGCAAGCATCAAATGATTCATAACCAAGTGATTCCGAAAATCCATCTTTATGGAGTTTCTTCATCGCCTTACACCGATATGACCCAAGCGGCGGTGCCACAAATAAATTGCACTATCATTATTAACTTTGCATCTTTTGGCATCAATATTATGAATATGTGTATCACTACGATCGAGATCCAACAAACTATTTTCATTGGGTGTATAACCATGAAGGTCTTATTCATGTAAGCAGAATAACAATTATTCTTTAACTTCGGATGAATAACCGTATCGCAATAAACATGATCAAATCATATTCATGCTCAGCATAAGCGCTAAATAACATTTATTTAGGTTTAACACCAATCTCGAAAATATAGGGAGTGTGTGATGATGATCATATCAATCTTGGAACTATTTCCAACACTCATCGTCACTTCCCCTCAACCAGTCTCTGTTTATTATGTAACTCCTGTTTCGAGTTACTAATCTTTAGCAACCGAACAAGTATCAAATACTCAGGTGCTACTATAAACACTAGTAAGGCACACATCAATAATCCGTATATCAAATATACCCTTGTTCACTTTGCCATCCTTCTTATCCACCAAATATTCAGGGCATTTCCGCTTCTAGTGACCATTTCCTTTGCAGTATAATCACTTAGTTTCAGGCTTTGGTCCTGCTCAGGGCTTCTTCGCGGGAGTGACAACTTGCTTGCCATTCTGCTTGAAGTTCCCTTTCTTTCCCTTTGCCCTTTTCTTGAAACTAGTTGTCTTTTCAATCATCAACACTTGACGCTCTTTCTTGATTTCTACCTTCGTTGATTTCAACATCACGAAGAGCTCGGGAATATTTCTCGTCATCCCTTGCATACTATAGTTCATCACGAAGTTCTAGCAACTTAGTGATGGTGACTAGAGAATTCTGTCAATCACTATCTTATCTGGAAGATTAACTCCCACTTGATTCAAGCGATTGAAGTACCCAGACAATCTGAGCACATGCTCACTAGTTGAGCGATTCTCCTGCATCTTTTAGCTATAGAACTTGTTGGAGACTTCATATCTCTCAACTCGGGTATTTGCTTGAAATATTAACTTCAATTCTGGAACATCTCATATGGTCCATGGCGTTCAAAACGTCTTTGAAGTCCCGATTCTAAGCCGTTAAGCATGGTGCACTAAACTATCAAGTAGTCATCATATTGAGCTAGCCAAGCGTTCATAACGTGCGCATCTGCTCCTGCAATAGGTGCATCACCTAGCGGTGCATTAACGACATAATTCTTACGTGCAGCAATGAGGATAAACCTCGGATCACGGATCCAATCCGCATCATTGCTACTAACATTTTTCAATACAATTTTCTCTAGGAACACATATAAAAACATAGGGAAGGAAAAACATAGGGAAGCAACAAGCAAGCTATTGATCTACAACATAATTTGCAAAATACTACGGGACTAAGTTCATGATAAGTTAAAGTTCAATTAATCATATTACTTAAGAACTCCCACTTAGATAGACATCTCTCTAGTCATCTAAGTGATCACATGATCCAAATCAACTAAACCATAACCGATCATCACATGAGATGGAGTAGTTTTCAATGGTGAACATCACTATGTTGATCATATCTACTATATGATTCACGCTCGACCTTTCGGTCTCCGTGTTCGAGGCCATATCTGCATATGCTAGGCTCGTCAAGTTTAACTGAGTATTCTGCGTGTGCAAAACTGGCTTGCACCCGTTGTAGATGGACGTAGAGCTTATCACACCCGATCATCACGTGGTGTGCAGGCACGACGAACTTTGGCAGCGGTGCATACTCGGGAGAATACGTCTTGATAATTTTAGTGAGAGATCATCTTAAAATGCTACCGTCAATCAAAGCAAGATAAGATGCATAAAGGATAAACATCACATGCAATCAATATAAGTGATATGATATGGCCATCATCATCTTGTGCTTGTGATCTCCATCTCGAAAGCACCGTCGTGATCACCATCGTCACCGGTAGCGACACCTTGATCTCCATCGTAGCATCGTTGTCGTCTCGCCAACTATTGCTTCTCGACTATCGCTACCGCTTAGTGATAAAGTAAAGCAATTACATGGCGTTGCATTTCATACAATAAGCGACAACCATATGGCTCCTGCCAGTTGCCGATAACTTCGGTTACAAAACATGATCATCTCATACAATAAAATATAGCATCACGTCTTGACCATATCACATCACAACATGCCCTGCAAAAACAAGTTAGGCGTCCTCTACTTTGTTGTTGCAAGTTTTACGTGGCTGCTACAGGCTGAGCAAGAACCGTTCTTACCTCGCATCAAAACCACAGCGATAGTTTGTCAAGTTGGTGCTGTTTTAACCTTCGCAAGGACCGGGCGTAGCACTCAGTTCAACTAAAGTGAGAGAGCAGACACCCACCGGTCACCTTTAAGCAATGAGTGCTGCATGGCGGTGAAACCAGTCTCGCGTAAGCGTCTGGCGTAATGTCGGTCCGGGCGCGTCATCTCACAATACCGCCGAACCAAAGTATGACATTTGGTAAGCGGTATGACTTATATCGCCCACAACTCACTTGTGTTCTACTCGTGCATATAACATCAACGCATAAAACCTGGCTCGGATGCCTTTGTTGGGGAGCGTAGTAATTTCAAAAATTTCCTCACGCACACGCAAGATCATGGTGCTGGCATAGCAGCGAGAGGAGAGTGTTGTCCACGTACCCTCGTGAGACCGTGGCGAAGCTTTATGACAACGCGGTTGATGTAGTCGTGCGTCTTCACGATCCGACCGATCCAAGTACCGAGCGTCACGGCACCTCCGAGTTCAGCACACGTTCAGCTCGATGGCGATCCCGGGCTCCGATCCAGCAAAGCGTCGGGGATGAGTTCCGTCGACCGCGATGGCGTGGTGGCGATGATGATGCTCTACGGCGCGAGGCTTCGCCTAAACTCCACGACGATATGACCGAGGTGGAATATGGTGGAGGGGCACCGCACATGGCTAAGGAACGATCCGTAGATCAACTTGTGTGTCATGGGGTGCCCCCTGCCCCGTATATAAAGGAGCAAGGGGAGGCGGCCGGCCAAGGAGAAGTGCGCGGGGAGAGTCCTACTCCCACGGGAGTAGGATTACCTCCTTTCTAGTCAACTAGGAGACCTTCCATGTAGTAGGAGTAGGAGAGAAGGAAAGGGAAGAGAGAAGGGAAGGAAGGAGGGGGTGCGGTGTTGGGGAACGTTGCAGAAAATTAAAATTTTTCTACGGTTTCACCAAGATCTATCTATGAGTTCAGCTAAGAAACGAGTTACGAGAAAGAGTTTGCATCTACATACCACTTGTAGATCGAGTGCGGAGCGTTCGAGGGAGTGGTGATGATGAAGGCGTTCCCAGCGTGATTCCGATCACCGATGACCAAGTGCTGAGCGGACAGCACCTCCGCGTCAACACACGTGCGGGACGGCGGCGTCTCCTTCGTCTTGATCCAGCAAGGAGGAAGGAGAGGTTGAGGAAGACAACTCCAATGGCAGCACGACGGCGTGATGCGGATGGAGTGTTGTTCTCCGGCAGGGCCGCCAAGCTTATGCGGAGGAGGAGAGGTGTTGGGGAGGGAGGGCTGCGCCTTCAATGGTGTGTGCAGCCCTCCTCCACCCCTCTATTTATAGGGGAAGGGAGGAGGGCGGCCCCTCTAGATGCATCTAGAGGGGCGGCGGCAAGGGAGGGCTTGCCCCCAAGCAAGGCGCCCCTTAGGGTTCCCCCTCAACCCTAGGCGCATGGGCCAAGGGAGGGTGTGCCCAGCCACCGAGGCTGGCTGCCTCCCACGCAGCCCAAGTGGCCCCCAAAGGGTGGCCCATCCCGTGGTCCTCCGGAACCTTTCGGTGGACCCTCCATAAGACCGATATGACCGAAACTTTTCGGTGTCCGTTTAACGACTTCCCATATATAAATCTTTACCTCCGGACCATTCCGGAACTCCTCGTGACGTCCGAGATCTCATCGGGACTCGAACAACATTCGGTAATCACATACAAGTCTTCCTATTAACCCTAAGCGTCACCGAACCTTAAGTGTGTAGACCCTACGGGTTGGGAGACATGTAGACATGACCGAGGCGCTCTCGGTCAATAACCAACAGCGGGATCTGGATACCCATGTTGGTTCCCCACGCTCCTCGATGTTTTCATCGGATGAACCACGATGTCGAGGTTCAAGCAACCCGTATGCCTTTCCCTTTGTCGACGGTATGTTACTTGCCGAGACTCGATCGTCGGTATCCCAATACCTCGTTTAGTCTCGTTACCGGCAAGTCACTTTACTCGTGCCGTAATGCATGATCCGTGAACAGACACTTGATCACTTTGAGCTCATTATGATGATGCAATACCGAGTGGGCCCGGTGATACCTCTCCGTCATACGGGTGACAAATCCTGTCTCGATCCGTGTCAACCCAGCAGACACTTTCGGAGATACCTGTAATGCACCTTTATAGTCACCCGATTCGTTGTGGCGTTTGGTACACCAAAGCATTCCTACGGTATCCGGGAGTTACGATCTCACGGTCTAAGGAAGAGATACTTGACATTTGGAAAAGCTCTAGCAAAGCGAACTACGATCTTTGTGCTATGCTTAGGATTGGGTCTTGTCCATCCGTCATTCTCCTAATGGCGTGATCCGTTATCAATGACATCGATGTCCATAGTCGAAACCATGACTATCTGTTAACCAACGAGCTAGTCAACTAGAGGCTTACTAGGGGCGTATTGTAGTCTATGTATTCACGTGTATTACGATTTTCGGATAATACGATTATAGCATGAATAAAGACAATTATCATGAACAAGGAAATATAATAATAATGCTTTTATTATTGCCTCTAGGGCATATTTCCAACAGTCTCCCACTTGCACTAGAGTCAATAATCTAGTTTACATTGTGATGAATCGAACACCCATAGAGTTACGGTGTTGATCATGTTTTGCCCATGGAAGAGGTTTAGTCAGCGGATCTGCGACATTCAGATCCGTATGCACTTCTAAATTTCTATGTCTCCATCTGAACATTTTCACGGATGGAGTTGAGCGGCGCTTGATGTGCCTGGTCTTCTTGTGAAACCTGGGCTCCTTGGCAAGAGCAATAGCTCGGTGTTGTCACGGAAGAGTTTGATCGGCCCGACGCATTGGGTATGACTCCTAGGTCGGTGATGAACTCCTTCACCCAAATTGCTTCATCGCTGCCTCCGAGGCTGCCATGTACTCCGCTTCACATGTAGATCCCGCCACGATGCTCTGCGTGCAGCTGCACCAGCTTCTTGCTCCACCATTCAACATATACACGTATCCGGTTTGTGACTTAGAGTCATCGGATCGTGTCGAAGCTAAGCGTCGGCGTAACCCGTTCTGACGAGCTCTTCGTCACCTCCATAAGCGAAACATGTCCTTTGTCCTTTTCGGTACTTCAGGATATTCTTGACCGCTGTCCGGTGTTCCTTGCGGGATTACTTTGGTACCTTCCTACCAAACTTACGGCAAGGTTTACATCAGGTGCAGTACACGGGATGGCATACATAATAGATCCTATGGCTGAGGCATAGGGGATGACACTCATCTCTTCTTTATCTTTTGCCGTGGTGGGGCATTGAGCTGAGCTCAATCTCACACCTTGCAATCTGAGGCAAGAACCCTTTCTTGGACTGATCCATTTTGAACTTCTTCAAAATCTTATCAAGGTATGTGCTTTGTGAAAGACCTATGAGGCGTCTCGATCTATCTCTATAGATCTTGATGCCTAATATATAAGCAGCTTCTCCAAGGTCCTTCATTGAAAAACACTTATTCAAGTAGGCCTTAATGCTATCCAAGAATTCTATATCATTTCCCATCAAAAGTATGTCATCTACATATAGTATGAGAAATGCTCTGAGCTCCCACTCACTTTCTTGTAGCATGAGGCTTCTCCATAAGTCTGCATAAACTAAACGCTTTGATCATCTCATCAAAGCGAATGTTCTAACTCGAGATGCTTGCACCAGCCCATAAATGGATCGCTGGAGCTTGCATACTTTATCGACATTCTTAGGATCGACAAAACCTTCGGCTGTATCATATACAACTCTTCCTTAAGATAACCGTTAAGGAAGCTGTTTTGGCGTCCATCTGCCATATCTCATAATCATAGTATCACGGCAATTGCTAACATGATTGGACGGACTTAAGCTTCGCTACGGGAGAAAAAGTCTCATCGTAGTCAATCCCTTGAACTTGCCGATAACCCTTAGCGACAAGTCGAGCTTTATAGATGGTGACATTACCATCGCGTCCGTCTTCTTCTTAAAGATCCATTTGTTTTCTATCGCTCGCCGATCATCGGGCAAGTCGGTCAAAGTCCACACTTTGTTTTCATACATGGATTCTATCTCGGATTTCATGGCTTCTAGCCATTTGTTGGAATCTGGGCCGCCATCGCTTCTTCATAGTTGAAGGTTCACGTTGTCTAACAACATGATTTCCGGACAGGGTTGCCGTACCACTGCAGTGCGGGCGTGTCCTTGTGGACCTCTGAGGTTCAGTAGCAACTTGATCCGAAGTACCTTGATCATCATCATTAATTTCCTCTTGGTTGGTGTAGGCATCACGGGAACACTTTCTGAGCTGCACTACTATCTGTTCAAGAGGTAGTACTTCATCGAGTTCTACTTTCCTCCCACTTACTTCTTTCGAGAGAAACTCTTTTCCGAAAGGTTCCATTCTTGGCAACAAAGATCTTGCCCTCGGATCTTAAGTAGAAGGTATACCCAATGGTTTCTTTAGGGTATCCTATGAAGGCGCATTTTTCCGACTTGGGTTCGAGCTTTTCAGGTTGAAGTTTCTTGACATAAGCCGCATCCCCAAACTTTTAGAAAGCGACAGCTTAGGTTTCTTTCCAAACCATAATTCATACGGTGTCGTCTCAGCGGACTTAGGCGGTGCCCTATTTAAAGTGAATGTAGCTGTCTCTAGGCGTATCCCCAAAATGATAGCGGTAAATCAGTAAGAGACATCATAGACCACACCATATCCAATAGAGTGCGATTCGACGTTCGGACACACCATTCTGTTGAGGTGTTCGGTGGCGTTAGTTGTGAAACGATTCCACATTTTCTTAAGTGTGTACCAAATTCGTGACTTAAATATTCTCCTCCACGATCGATCGTAAGAATTTTATCTTTCGGTCACGTTGATTCTCTACTTCATTCTGAAATTCCTTGAACTTTTCAAAGGTCTCAGACTTGTGTTTCATCAAGTAGACATACCCATATCTACTCAAGTCATGTGTGAGAGTGAGAACATAACGATATCCTCCATGAGCCTCAACGCTCATTGGACCGCACACATCGGTATGTATGATTTCCAACAAGTTGGTTGCTCGCTCCATTGTTCGGAGAAGCGGAGTCTTGGTCATCTTGCCCATGAGGCATGGTTAGCATGTGTCAAATGATTCATAATCTAAAGACTCCAAAAGTCCATCGGCATGGAGCTTCTTCATGCGCTTGACACCAATGTGACCAAAGGCGGCGATGCCACAAGTATGTGGGACTATCGTTATCAACTTTACATCTTTTGGTATTCACGCTATAGACATGTGTAATACTAAACTCGAGATTCATTAAGAATAAACCATTCACCATCAGACATGACCATAAAACATATCTCTCATATAAATAGAACAACCATTATTCTCGGTTTAAATGAGTAGCCATCTCGCATTAAGCGAGATCCAGATACAATATTCATGCTCAAACTTGGCACCAAATAACAATTATTAAGGTTCATAACTAATCCGTAGGTAAATGAAGAGGTAGCGTGCCGACGGCGATCACATCGACTCGGAACCATTCCGACGCGCATCGTCACCTCGTCCTTTGCCGGTCTCCGCTTATTCGCAGCTCATGCTGTGAGTTACAAATATGAGCAACGGCACGGTATCAAATACCGGGAGTTACTACGATCTTGGTAAAGTACACATCAATTACATGTATATCAAATATACCTTTGGTGTTGCGGCCTTCTTGTCCGCTAAGTATTTGGGGCAGTTCGCTTCGGTGACCCCTCCTTGCAATAAAAGGACTCGGTCTCGGGTTTGGGTCCATTCTTTGACTTCTTCCGGCAACTTGCTTGCGGGCGCGGCAACCTCCTTGCCGTCCTTCTTGAAGTTCTTCTTGCCCTTGCCCTTCTTGAACTTAGTGGTCTTATTGACCATCAACACTTGATGTTCTTTCTTGATTTCAACCTCGGTGACTTCAGCATAGAGAACACTTCAGGAATGGTCTTTACCATCCCCTGCATGTTGTAGTTCATCACAAAGCTCTTGTAGCTTGGTGGGAGCGAATGGAGGATTCTGTCAATGACCGCCTCATCAGGGAGGTTAATATTCAGCCGGGTCATACGGTTGTGCAACCCAGACATCTTCAGTATGTGCTCACTGATAGAACTGTTTTCCTCCATCTTACAACTATAGAACTTGTCGGAGGTGTCATATCTCTCGACCCGGGCGTGAGCTTGGAAAACAAGTTTCAGCTCCTCGAACATCTCATATGCTCCGTGATGCTCAAAAGCGCTTTTGGAGCCCGGTTCTAAGCTGTAAAGCATGCCGCCTTGAGCGAGGGAGTAATCATCAGACGAGACTGCCAAGCATTCATAATGTCTTGGTTCTGCAGGGACGGAGGCGTCACCTAGCGGTCCTTCTAGGACATATTGTTTCTGGCAGCTATGAGGATGATCCTCAAGTTCGGACCCAGTCCGTATAGTTCTTGCCGTCATCTTTCAACTTGGTTTTCTCTAGGAGCAGCGTTGAAGTTCAAGTTGACATGGCGTTGGCCATTTGATCTACAAGACATATCATTCAAAAGTTTTAGACTAAGTTCATGATAATTAAGTTCATCTAATCAAATTATTTAAATGAACTCCCACTCAGATTAGACATCCTCTAGTCATCTAAGTGTTACATGATCCGAGTCGACTAGGCGTGTCCGATCATCACGTGAGATGGACTAGTCATCATCGATGAACATTCTCATGTTGATCGTATCTTCTATCGACTCGTGTTCGACCTTTCGGTCTCCGTGTTCGAGGCCATGTCTGTACATGCTAGGCTCGTCAAGTAAACCCTAAGTGTTTTCGGCGTGTGTAAATCTGTCTTACACCCGTTGTATGTGAGCGTAAGAATCCATCACACCCGATCATCACGTGGTGCTTAGAAGCGACAAACTTTAGCAGCGGTGCAGATTAGAAACACTTCTTGAAATTGTTGTAAGGATCATCTTATTTACTACCGTCGTTCTAAGTAAACAAGATGTATTAACATAATAAACATCACATGCAATTATATATAGTAGTGACATGATATGGCCAATATCATAAAGCTCCATTGATCTCCATCTTGAGGCTCCATGATCATCTTGTCACCGGCATGACACCATGATCTCCATCATCATGATCTCCATCATTGTGCCTCCATGAAGTTGTCACGCCAACGACTACTTCTACTTCTATGGCTAATGCGTTTAGCAATAAAGTAAAGTAAGTTACATGGCGTTCTTCAATGACACGCAGGTCATACAAAATAAAGACAACTCCTATGGCTCCTGCGGTTGTCATACTCATCGACATGCAAGTCGTGATTCCTATTACAAGAACATGATCTCATACATCACAATATGTCATTCATCATTCATCACAACTTGGCCATATCACATCACATGACAATTGCTGCAAAAACAAGTTAGGCGTCCTCTAATTGTTGTTGCATCTTTTACGTGGCTGCAATTGGGTTCTAGCAAGAACGTTTTCTTACCTCGAATAACCACAAGCGTGATCTTGTCAACTTCTATTTACCCTTCATAAGGACCCTTTTCATCGAATCCGCTCCAACTAAAGTAGGAGAGACAGACACCCGCCAGCCACCTTATGCAACTAGTGCATGTTAGTCGGTGGAACCGGTCTCACGTAAGTGTCACGTGTAAGGTTGGTCGGCCGCTTCATCCCACAATACCGCGGAAGCAAGATAAGACTAGTAGCGGCAAGTAAATTGACAAGATCCGCCCACAACTAAATTGTGTTCTACTCGTGCAATAGAGAACTACGCATAGACCTAGCTCATGATGCCCTTTGTTGGGGAGCGTTGCAGAAAATTAAAATTTTCTACGGTTTCACCAAGATCTATCTATGAGTTAATCTAAGCAACGAGTTACGAGAAGAGTTTGCATCTACATACCACTTGTAGATCGATGCAGGCGTTCGAGGAGTGGTGATGATGAAGGCGTTCCCAGCGTGATTCCGATCACCGATGACCAAGTGCTGAGCGGACAGCACCTCCACGTTCAACACACGTGCGGGACGACGGCGTCTCCTTCGTCTTGATCCAGCAAGGAGGAAGGAGAGGTTGAGAAGACAACTCAATGGCAGCCGACGGCGTGATGCGGATGGAGTGTTGTTCTCGGCGAGGCCGCCAAGCTTATGCGAAGGAGGAGAGGTGTTGGGGAGGGAGGGCTGCGCCTTCAATGGTGTGTGCAGCCTCCCTCCACCCCTCTATTTATAGGGGAAGGAGGAGGGTCGGCCCCTCTAGATGCATCTAGGGGCGACCAAGGGAGGGGCTTGCCCCCAAGCAGGCGCCCCTTAGGGTTCCCCCTCAACCCTAGGCGCATGGGCCAAGGGAGGGTGCGCCCAGCCCACAGGGGCTGGCTGCCTCCCACGCAGCCCAAGTGGCCCCCAAATGGGGTGGCCCCTCCGGTGGTCCTCCGGAACCTTTCCGGTGGACCCTCCATAAACCGATATGACCGAAACTTTTCCGGTGTCCGTTTAACGACTTACCATATATAAATCTTTACCTCCGGACCATTCGGAACTCCTCGTGGCGTCAGGGATCTCATTCGGGACTCGAACAACATTCGTAATCACATACAAGTCTTCCTATTAACCCTAGCGTCACGAACCTTAAGTGTGTAGACCCTACGGGTTCGGAGACATGTAGACATGACCAGGCGCTCTCGGTCAATAACCAACAGCGGGATCTGGATACCCATGTTGGTTCCCACGCTCCTCGATGTTGTCATCGGATGAACCACGATGTCGAGGTTCAAGCAACCCGTATGCCATTCCCTTTGTCGACGGTATGTTACTTGCCGAGACTTCGATCGTCGGTATCCCAATACCTCGTTTAGTCTCGTTACGGCAAGTCACTTTACTCGTACCGTAATGCATGATCCGTGACCGGACACTTGATCACTTTGAGCTCATTATGATGATGCAATACCGAGTGGGCCCGGTGATACCTCTCCGTCACACGGGTGACAAATCCTGTCTCGATCCGTGTCAACCGCAGACACTTTCGGAGATACCTGTAATGCACCTTTATGGTCACCCGATTACGTTGTGGCGTTTGGTACACCAAAGCATTCCTACGGTATCCGGAGTTATCACGATCTCACGGTCTAAGGAAGAGATACTTGACATTTGGAAAAGCTCTAGCAAAAGCGAACTACGATCTTTGTGCTATGCTTAGGATTGGGTCTTGTCCATCCGTCATTCTCCTAATGGCGTGATCCGTTATCAATGACATCGATGTCCATAGTCGAAACCATGACTATCTGTTGACCAACGAGCTAGTCAACTAGAGGCTTACTAGGGACGTATTGTAGTCTATGTATTCACCGTGTATTACGATTTCCGAATAATACAGTTATAGCATGAATAAAAGACAATTATCATGAACAAGGAAATATAATAATAATGCTTTTATTATTGCCTCTAGGGCATATTTCCAACATGCGGCCCCTCCCCCTAGTCCAATTCGGACTAGGCCTTGGGGGGGCGCGCGGCCTGCCCTAGGCAGCCCCTCTCTCTTTCCCTTATGGCCCAATAAGGCCCAATACTTCTCCCGGCGAATTCCCGTAACTCTCCGGTACTCCGAAAAATACCCGAATCACTCGGAACCTTTCCGAAGTCCGAATATAGTCGTCCAATATATCGATATTTACGTCTCGACCATTTCGAGACTCCTCGTCATGTCCCCGATCTCATCCGGGACTCCGAACTCCTTCGGTACATCAAAACTCATAAACTCATAATATAAGCATCGCCGAAACCTTAGCGTGCGGACCCTACGGGTTCGAGAACTATGTAGACATGACCTAGAACTATTCTTGGTCAATAACCAATAAGCGGAACCTGGATGCTCATATTGGCTCCTACATATTCTCTGAAGATCTTTATCGGTCAAACCGCATAACAACATCGTTGTTCCCTTTGTCATCGGTATGTTACTTGCCGAGATTTGATCGTCGGTATCCAATACCTAGTTCAATCTCGTTCTTGGCAAGTCTCTTTACTCGTTACGTAATGCATCATTCCGTAACTAACTCATTAGCTACATTGCTTGCAAGGCTTATAGTGATGTGCATTACCGAGAGGGCCAGAGACACCTCTCCGAGCAATCGGAGTGACAAAATCTAATCTCGAAATCGTCAACCCAACATGTACCTTTGGAGACACATGTAGTACTCCTTTATAATCACCCGATTCGTTGTGACGTTTGGTAGCACCAAAGTGTTCCTCCGTAAGCAGGAGTTGCATAATCTCATAGTTACGAGGAACATGTATAAGTCATGAAGAGAGCAATAGCATTATACTAAACGATCAAGTGCTAGGCTAACGGAATGGGTCATGTCAATCACATCATTCTCCTAATGATTTGAACCCATTAATCAAATAACAACACATGTCTATGGTTAGGAAACATAACCATCTTTGATTAATGAGCTAGTCAAGTAGAGGCATACTAGTGACTATATGTTTGTCTATGTATTCACACATGTATCATGTTTCCGGTTAATAAAATTCTAGCATGAATAATAAACATTTATCATGAAATAAGGAAATAAATAATAACTTTATTATTGCCTCTAGGGCATATTTCCTTCAGATGGTCGGGACCATAGGTGAACGACTTGGAGCGCGGTGGCTCGCCAGTTAAGAGTTGCGATTTTCAATGGCGCGTTATAAGTAGTAAGTAGTTTTTAGAACGATTGGTATGGAGCAAAAATGGAATTCATAGTACTATATACCTCCTTGGCGTATGGTTGTATGGTTTTTTTGCGATGGAGGTTGTATGGGTTTATGTTGCGAGATGTTGAACCTGGTAGTTCTAGGGCAAATACTATGGTTTAGATTTAGATGCTGGTTTTCGATAATGAAAATCGGAAGGAAACCCTTCTTTGATTAAAAAAACTACTACCTCCATTCTGGTTTTCTAGTCCCCATCGTACTTTGGGTCAAAGTTTGTCCACGAATTTTACTTGTAAAATGTGAATGGAAAATGAGATTTTGTTATACCCAAACAAAAAAGGACTGGAGGGAGTATTGCTCTAACACGGACGCGACCTCTCATAGCGCGAGGCATTGAACCGGCTTGGCCAACCAAGAGGGCACTTTTCGCTGCGAGCCGGTGAGCACGCCTCCTCGCCGCGTGCAACCAGCTTAAGACTGCCCCGCCTGCCTTCATTGAATCCACGCGTGTGCCAGCAACACGTCCTTCCTCGAGCCGGCAGGCATTTTAGAACACAAAAAATGACTAAAATAAAATTAATTTACGCATGGTCTTGACTTGTTGTGCTCGCACTGGTAGCAGGAACTAGTAGAGGATTTTCTTTATTTATAACTCTCCTCACATTTTTTTGGCTTTGAAGTAAATCATGGTTGTGGACATTATGTATGAATTTGCAGATATCTGTGAACATGAGTTTGATGTGGAAGTTGAACTTGGAATGTCGGGCTTGCGCTGAACTATACCATGTCAATGCTTAAATCATTATTGTTTGGAAAGTAATTGATGTTATTACATGACCCGAAAAAAACATTTTGTGCCACATCGGTAGATGCACGGACATCTATGAGCATCTTGTTGGATAAACATTTGAAACTAGCTATTATGAAGGAAATTTTTATTGACAACAGTTTTAGATAGCAGGAGGCGCCTAGCCTGCTTTCTGCCTCTGCTAGCTTATTTCTAGCTTCTTCCATCTCTTCTTTGGCTTGGGTGAAGAGAGCATCTGATTGCTCTTTTAAGCTTCTTCAGAACTCAACTACATTCTCAAGGGCTGATGCACGCTTTCTTTCAGCCTTTACTAATGCCACGAGGACACGAACAGTGGCGACTCCACGGCTTGTGTGTAATCCAGCATCATCTGGAATTTGCACCTTGTGTCTAATCCAGCATCATTAGGGAACTGGCACCTTGTGTGTAATCCAGCCTCATTTTGAAAACATGATCTCGAGGTTGACCATACTTCCCTCCTCGCAGGAACTGCATCCTGACATGAAGTTACTTCTTTTTTAGATCAATGCTTAGAGCAACCTAGATCCATTTAGTAGAAGCCAGATAAACAGAACTCGGAGAAGTGAATTCAAAAGGAAAAAAAATAAAATAAAATTAGACTACAAGGTGAGAACACCCACTTCCTACATCAAGCTAAAAACGAAAGCATTAGGACGATTAAGACTCTTCTTATTACACATAGAAGAACACCACGCTTAAGAGAAACAGAAACTACAACATATACACATCGAAGAACACGAGGCTACACGAAAGTAATTGAAAGGGTGTTACTTACCAAAGCTCGTTTCACAGGTTCGGTGCAGCTCCTCTTTAACTTGCCACGCTCCTTGAAGATGTCCCGAATATCCCGTGTTTGGTCTTCATTGCTCCTATGCATGTTCGCACTCGTGGTTTTAAAATCTCAACATGGCAAGAAAAATATACTACTAGTAATACTCGCGCATCTTGTGGGAAACATTAAAGCACTAAATCGCCATGTTAGAGCATCTCCAACAGAATCGCAATGCATAGCGCTTTAAAAAGCGTTCTGATCTTGAGATCGAGAAGTAGATATTAGAGAGTAGAGGATAGTTCTCAGCATAGATAGATAAAAAAAGATAATTCAACTACTCCTCGTCGTCTGACTCCTCCTCGGTGCGTCCACTTTTCGCCTACGCTTGTCCTCGTGATAGGCGGCTCCGCCCTCCTCTTATCCCTCTCCGCCCTCCTTTGCGCAGAGAACTCACGCTCGTTGATGATGTCCTGCGGGAAGTGTTGGCGCCACTGCGCTATGGCTTCCTCGTCCATCTTGGCGATGCCAAGACGGTGCTCCCGCCTCCGGTTGTCGCGAAGATCCTCGTCGGAGCTAAGCCGCGGCAGAGGCGCGAGCTCCTGCGCCCGTTCCCGCGTCGGCACGTTGGGAAGTTCAATGCTCTATGAGGCCACCGGAGGCGCCACACCGCCGCGTCGTACGCGCGGGCGGCCTCGTTAGCGGTGTCAAAATTGCCGAGGCCAAGGCGCATCCCGCGGAACCGGATCTCGTCGGAGAAGCCGCAGGGAGGCGCAGCGGATGCCGCGGTATCCCCAAGTTTCCCGGCGACACGACGGCATGGTGGCGCGGCGGCGGCGAGGCGAAAAAGAGCGGGGAGAGAGCGGTGGTGAGGCATAGAGCGGGTAGAGAGCGGTGGCAAGGCATAGAGCGGTGGGAGGGCGTTGGATTTTATAAAGCGCGCCGGACGCCGCGCGCCAAAACTAGCGCACGTCCGGCCGCCTTTACCCCCGCGCGCGCGATCCTTTCCCGACGTCTCTGCTATCTCTACTCTCTTCTCTACTGTTATATTTATTTAATATTTAATATTTAATATTTATCTCTACTTCCTTTACTGTCTACTTTTTTTCTCTATACTTTTTTTTCTTGCAATATAGGCCCTCCGATTTATATCTGACAGATAGGAAGGAAACAAATAGGAATTTTGCAAAAAGATACCCATACCCCACCCCAGATTTGCAAATAAGGCCTTCCCTCGTTCATCCTTTTCTCCCACAAGATAAACTACTCATACAAATGCATCTTGATGCGTGCAACGCATGGGCATCTTGCTAGTTCTAAAAACCTTTCCATCATTTGCCACACTGCTGGTTCTGGATGAAAAACCTACCCAAGCATAGCAGCGATACAGGGCAATGCACAATTACAAGCTGATATCTGTTTGACAATGGGCTATAACCAATTACTTTTACGGTAACAATAGCACCTAGGAAATTTGAAGGGTAGGTATGAACAAAGTTGGAACTGCACATGTACTGCTAAGTGATTCAATACACACATTACCAATCGAGGAGGAGAACGATGGTCGAGGCGGCCTCTGTGAGTCATGGTCGGCAACGGGAGTCAGTTCATTGTCCATGATGGTGGTACTTCTGCGCTTGGTATCGGCTTCCGGGAAGCAGATCCGAGACCGTGGAAGACGATGTCGGGGAAGAGGCTTCGTGTACGACGACGACGGTGGACCGGCTCTAGTGCAGCGTACGAGGTCGTCGATGAGGCAGATGCGCTGCGCTGGACGAGTGCGCCGATGTAAAGGGGAGGAGCACGAAGGCTGCGGTGCCGTGGAGAAGTCTATTTTGCGGTGGGGATAGAAAATGGGGAGTATTCAGGTGTACTACTCTGGGTGCAGGGGTGGGGTTGGCTGGGTAGGGTGAACCTGAAGTTACGAAAACAGCCCCCTACCAAGCGTCGTCCGTAGGCCTGTTCCGAAGGCTATGATGGTAACTTCCCACTTCTCGAATCACGGTCGTGGGAGATTTTCCCGCCGACCTCAAAATTTTGTGACACTAGAATCCCCGTGTGGCGTGTTGAGTGATTCGGCTAAGCAACTAGCGAGTAGTAGTAGTAAACTATGCATATTAGGTTTGACCAAAGTCAAACTTCCTAAAGTTTGACCAAGTTTATAGAAAAATATAAACATTTACCATAGCAAATATGTATGATGTGAAAGTACATTCAATAATGAATCTAATGGTATTTATTTGTTATTGTATATGTTAATATTTTTTGTTATAAGCTTTACGAGAGTTTACAAAACTTGACTTTGACCAATGCTAATCTGCGGACTTAAATAAAAGCGGAGGAGTACATATTTGTTTTCTTAGTTTGTAGTGAACTAATCATTTGTTGAAATTGTGAAATAAATATATTAGGCTATTGACTTCTAATGTAATGGTCTATACAATTCAATAGTTACAATCATTGCCGAATCCCAAGATGTATACAAGGTCTATAGTACTTCACAACATGCTCAAACTCACATAATCCCAGTCAAATGAGAATCTAAATGCATTTCATAGTTATTACTTTGTAGGATGCAACAAAAACAACCATAACACTACATCAGCCATTATAGAAGCAACATTTTGACATATCCCAATGTGTGATTGAAACGTGCAGAAAGAGCTTTTGAAGATGGAGCAGATAGGGCGGGAAAGATTGTATGTATGTGGACGAGAGAGTAGGAGACAAACCTAACGAGACAGAGAGAGAGAGAGAGATAGAGAGAGAGAAAGAGAGAGGAAGAAGTTAGGTCTGTGAGAAAGATGGATACATGTAATAAACATGAGATGCGTGTGCATCTGGATTCTGTATACGTGGAAGGAGAAGAGACAACATGTTTGATGAGAGAGCTGGAAAAACATGGACGAGAGGGGAAGGATCTCGTGGGTTGAGGGATTGACAATTTTGTGCGGGGGAGAGAGGGATTGGTAATTTTGTGCAAGAGAGAGAGAGAGGGTGGGGGGAGGAGTCACTCAGCCGTCGTCACATCACCCTGCTTCCAAATGACCCCGCATTCTCTAGCGCGGTGTGGTCGCCGTCTTTGATATGCTCGATGCCCTCTTTGAAGATTGAGGTGTTGTGCATGTTGGGGTGCAAAGAAGCACAAGCGAGAGTGGTCGCCGTATAACCTTGGATGGGGATGAATTGTGTGCTCGGGGGAGTGTGTGTGTGTGTTGTGCTGCGTGTGTGTGTCTCTCTCTCTCTCGTGTGTGTGTGTGTGTGTGTGTGTGTGTGTGTGTGTGTGGGATATTGAGAGAAAACAAACCTAAGGAGAGAAATGGGTATTCACGAAGAGATTGTGCGGGCCTTGAGGTGGGCGGGGGCGGGTGAGGGTGTCAAAATGTGCGCGTTGATGCATGTGTTGCATCTTGTTGTCACGAGGGACAGGCGAATCGAGAGAGATGGTTGTTGTGTTATGGATGCTCCTCTCTCTCTCTCTCTCTCTCTCTCTCTCTCTCTCTCTCTCTCTCTCACACACACACACAAGTAAACTAGAAGACCGTTCTCTCATGTATACACAATGTATCGGCATCTGTCTATGTCTCACTCATGCATGATCATTTGCACATTCACACCTCTCTATGTCTGTATCACACGCACACCGTCTCCACATTGCCCTTCCGCCACAACACACATATGGACACATACACACGTTCTCTCTCGGTCACACACACAAAATCAGTTATTAAAAAAAAACTAGGGCGCACCTAAAACGTCCAAATCCAAATAAACACGAACTGGAGCTAAATTCAAATATATGGAAATATTGCAGCATCAAGAACTTCCACAGGAAAAAAAGTTGAGTAATATTCGAGGATTGTTTTCACACACACAAAAAGGTTCAGTGGATGTCCTTCGAGTGCGACACGGTGACGCACCGTTCGATCGACCGCGCAGCCGCGGTTCACGCGCTTGCATAGAATTCCGTATCATGGCTATGGTACTAACTAATAAAAGCGCTGCCTAAGTCTAATGTTTACGTGTACTAGTACGGTTTTCTTTTAAGTTTGACCAACCGTATATATAAAACTAAAGTAAGCTCCCACACGCGCACTCATCAATATGCCGCCGCCGCCGTTGCGCATGCCGGCGCCCGCCTGCTTCGGCCAACAATTTCTCGCTCATCACCGCCGTGTCGCCGCCATCCCTGTGCTATGAAGCCGAAGGCTCGCCCGCTCACGTCGTCTGCAGTCCCTCCTCGCGATGCCGCCGCGCTGCCAAGCACGCGAGCAGCTGGTGGAGCCGCGTCTATGCACGCAATGTACGAAGAGGAGGACGAGCGCGTGCTCCAGCACGCCGGCGAGGAGGAACTAGCGTGTCATTGTCGTCTCCGCCCGTGCGGAGGAGGCGCGCATGGTGGCTGTCGCGACGGAAGCCGGTCGCGCGCGCGTCGAGCCCGCAAACCGGGTGCGGACGCGGAATCTACCTTCGAGACCTTGAATGCCACGTGGATCCTGCAATCTGAAGGAGCAATTTGGGCCAGTCGACTCATGTGAGCCATTTGATGCAACATGGATGGCTAGAAGGGCTTCTTCCACCTCTTCTGCCGTCTTCTTCCTTCGCTCCGTCGAACTTCTTTCACAAATCGACTGACCCAAATTATACTACTAGCACGAATGTATTAAGTACAGTAGGAACACGAAGATCTGACGATAGTACCAACTGCAAGAAGAACAGTAGTAAGACATAGTACTAGTACTACATGCGTACTAAAGAGTTCAAATAACGAGAAAGAACATACTAAACATAGTTCGCTGGGGCCTCAAGACAACACACCCTTGAAAATAAACTAAGCAACTAGTCCGCTTGACACTGCAGTAGAACCAGCATGAGCGGCGACACTCGCCACCTACTCGAGTCCGAGTCCACGTCCTCGACTTCGTCCTCGCCCTCTTCCTCTTCCTCTTCGCCGGCCTTCTTTGCTTGAACCGGACCTTTGGGCTCGCTTCTTCATCCAACCCTTGTAGATATTTAAACAAAGGTAGCATCCATTGCTGCGTCACAGGATGTGATCTTCATCTAATGTCTTGACTCCCATGCATGATGAAACTTCGTGATGAGGTTTCTTGAGTTTAGCGTCTGAAGGATCAATCATGGCTGCTGCCGTGGTCAGCATTGAAGGTTGAGAGGAGGACACCGGGCTTGCCTTACGGAGGCGAAGGGCTGGCCTACAACGAGACCTATCCGACGCAGGACATCCCCTGTCGTTCTTAAAGCCTCTGAACGAATTTCACTCTTTTGTCCTTGAGGAAGTTCTTAAAATCCTGGCACTCAACGTCGGCATGGCATATGTGGTAGACCAAGCAAGCGTTATGTATGCAAACCTGGATCACGGCGGGCTTCTTCCTCTCTTCGTCCTTTAGATCCTTCTCTCGTCCCAGGACTGTGGTGTACTCAACATCTAGCCCAATGACCCACTCATCCGTTGAACTGTTGAACATGCGTAGGAAGCGAGCAAGCCATGATTTCCCTGTCGCGGATCCACGTGTGTAGATGATGATGAACTGATCGCCGGTGATGGCTCTAACCTGGTACTCAGCGGCGACCATGGAGATTTGGGAGGCCATGGATTTTGGAGGAGGGTTAGGAGAAGTTGAACTGTTGTACCCTGCAAAAAAAAAACTAGGAGCGAACTAATGTGAAAGGACGGGATGACTGGGAGCGAACTGTTGTAAGGTAGAAGACGGGGATGAGTAGGGCGTGCGAACGGCGTGGGGTTGCTGGCTTGCCCGGTGGATAAACGGCTGCAAGCCCCTAAAGAGTTCTCGAGAACTATGCGGGACCCACTAGATGTCATGTCTACTAGACCCATATCGTAGGCCTGACGTATAGCTTCTGCCTGTTCGCCCGCCATGCCGGCGCGTGGATGTAACTTCACTTAATTCCGTCAATCATCGCTTCTCCCACGACCTTCGCCTCCCTCGCACGGTCGCGCCCTTTGAGACTTCGACCGGCTATAAATGAGCAATTTTTTTGCCTTTTTTTTAGACAAGTAATTTTTTTTGCCTACTCCGCATGCATGATACTCTCTCTGGTCCTTTTTACTCCCGTCAACCGTTTGCAAAGTGTTTGATCAAATTTATACTTTTTTTGAACACCACCTTATATTAATTAACCAGCCACACCAGTACACTCATTCGATACAATATTCACCACACAGGGCGGTACGTTATTTACAAGAATACCATCTAATCCATTGTCAAAGCTATACTTAGCGATTAAGTGTGCCACCTTATTGGCCGAACGGCTAATCTTTGAAAATTGAAGATTGTTGATCAACTTCGAGATGCTCAACGCTTTCATCTGCAGGTCACTCATAGCAGACCTATCATAGTCCCCCGATGCAAGAGACCCTACCACAAAAGCGCAATCAGTCTCTAAAATTATAGGATTATGAAGAGAAATACCTATGTAGAGACCGGCAATGCAAGCCCTAAGCTCCGCTTCCTCCACGCTTTGACAGGCATCAATGAAATCCCACGACCAAATTTATACTAAAAATATCAATATCTACAATACTGATTATAATGAGTATAAGAACTACGTTTTATAATGAGTGTAAAAATATTGATTTGACATTGTGAATGTTGACACATTTTTCTATAAGTCTGGTGAAAGTAGAGGTATATTGACTTCAGACAAAACTTAAATGCACAATGCAGACTAGTTCCTCCGTCCAGGTGCGTGCCATGTCCTATCTTGTCATCACAACAAGGTTAGCTATTAGAGTACCACTACCTCCCTTCTAGTTTAAAGGGCTCGATTCAAAAATTTCACCTACTCTTAACAAGATAGTAGAGGCGGTGGAATAGTTTTTGAAGTCTGCAAAAGTACTCAACTAGTGCTATCGTTCTTCACAAAAAATGTGTTTATCAATGTATGCATGAACACTAGTTACTCTAACCCCCCTCTCTTCTTTAATTCTTTGCCACATCAGCATGTTTGCTATTCCCGTGTGCATGATACCAGCTAAGATACCACCATTATGGCCAGCCTTAATCATCGCATGCAATAATTTAGTGCACCTTAATATGAACATGTGTGGGGCGTGTATGTTTTTAATGACTTGAGACTATACCTAGCCCGGCATGTAAGATGACTTATTATGCACCGTTCCCCGTACCTGCAGGAAGCCCGTTCATCTCCAAATTTTTTCCTCTCCATGTGTGGAAACAATATGCCTGCCAAACTGTCCTTCTCCCTCTGGCGGTCCCATCACTCCACCCCGTGTGAAAAAATCTGCATGTATGACTCTCCTCCCCCCATGCTCGTCCAATCCATTGTGACCAGCAATATTTCCACCCCTTCGCTCCCCCGTAATTTACTCCAACAAATATGCCCACGTAGCTGTTACTTAACTACAGGTGCATTGGGTCACTAACATATGGGCCCAACAGTGCCGCCCACATGTCGATGGCATAGCTGGACCTGCGATTAAATCGATGCAACTCGATCCATATCTTACGTAGGTGTGCCATTGCTCGCTATAAATACTGCGCCTCCCATGACATCGCTATCTCCTCCCACTCACGTTCACGTTCATCGCTATCTCCTCCCCCTCCCTCTCACGTCGACCACCATGTCATCGCCCCTCCTAAGCCCTAGGAGCCCCTCGCTGCACAGCGGACGGTCCGCGTCGCCATTCCGTTCCTCGCCGCCACTAGTCGAGGAGGACGCGTCGGTGTTCCGCTCCTCGCCGCTACGCGACGCGTCGCCATTCCGTTCCTCGCCGCCACTAGTCGAGCAGGATGCGTCGGTGTTCCGCTCCTCGCCGCGACGCGACGCGTTGCTGTTCCGTTCCTCGCTACCACTAGTCGAGGAGGACGCGTCGGCGTTCCGATCCTCGCCGCGACGCGTCGAGGTGGACGCCTCGGCGTTCCCAATCTCACCAGCACGCGCGCCGGAGGACGCGTCGGCTCCCCGCTACGAGGAGAACGCCGTGCCGCCCGAGCCCCCCCAGCCTTGAGGAGCTTTGGAAAGAAATGGGTGTCGCCTTGTGGGAGGCTTTGCCTCCAGCAGAGCGTGCCAAAATAGAGGCGGAGAAGAAGGCCGAGGAAGAGAAGCGCACCGCGGAACAAGCTGCCTGGGAGGCCTATGTCGCGTTCGAGGGAGTCAGGCAATTGGCTCTTTGGTAGAAGGCCCGTGCGAGGGTCGTGAGGGTGGCGGAGGACGCCCGTGCCGACGCCCTGAGTGCAGTCGGGCCCAAGCGCCTCATCTACGCTTGGCGGTACATGGACCGGGTGCACGCTTCCAGCGAGGAGGAGTACCTGTTGGCGCCGGATCACCACACCGGTGATATCGCGCTCGCCTGCCAGCAAGCCGCCAATCAGCACCTTGCGAGTTGCGAGGCTGAGGAAGAGGCGTTGTGTCGGCGTGTTGGGAAACGACCGCGCACCAGGGCACTCGTGGCACGCCGCAAGCGCTCCTGCGAGCGTCGTGGCTTTTAGGTGGAGTATAATTTTTGTTTCGCAAGGCGATCTCATTAGTTTTGGGACGCAAATGATAAATCCCGAACATTCAGGAATTTTTAGCGTCCTTAATTAAGTATGTAAAAGGAAAGTTTGGAAACCTTGTGTATTCGTACACATTTTGCAAGTACGTGCATATAGCACAAACTTTACTATATACTATCGCACTACACGTCTCTCTCGATATATGCTTGCAGACTGTGCTACTCCCTCCGTCCAGGTCAATAAGTCATCTTTGGTTGTGCACCATGACCAAGAAGGAGGGAAGAGTAATACACCTAGACGGAGGGAGTACTACTATTACTTATGTACGTGCAAATGCACATTTTAACATTACGATGCGGTTTTTGTAAAAGTAGAAAAACAACACTAGTCAAGCTTGTGAAATGATTCAATGCAAAACAAATGCAAAAATGCTCGTTTGATTGTTTACTTTTAGCTTCCTTCTCTGTGGTTATTTCTCTGTCGTACTTTGTACGGAGTGTCGGATTTCGGGTTCCGGCAGACCCTCTAGGTTCGAACTCTAGGGTGCACGCGGAGATCTCACCTCCAACCTACCTACACCTCGTCGCCGCAAGGATCTAAACTACACAAAGAGCAACACAAGGGACACAAGGTTTATCTTGGTTCGGACCCACGATTGTGGTGTAATACCCTACTCCAGTGTGTGGTGTGGTGGATTACCTCTGGGGCTGATGATGAACAATACAAGGAAGAACAGCCTCGCGAGGGTCTGTTCTTGGCCGGTGCAATGAACTGCTAGGGGGAGTTCAGTCTCTTATCTCTCTCTCTCTCTAGATGCCTATTTTCCGGTGTCTCTCTTCTGGATCCTCTACCCTGTGGGTGGCTAGTCCTATTTATGTCAGAGGCCTGGGCCTCTTCCCAAATATTGAGCGGAAGGGCGCCAACAATTGGCCATTTGAAGGGAACATCTAGTACACTTATCTGACTAAAGTCGGTCCTTGCACCGCCAAAGACTCGCGGTGGCCCGGCTTGGGCTCCACGATGACCTCCTTCGGCCGTTCTGCTGGTCTTGGTCTTGTTGCACGAAATGGTTTCCTTTGCTTGATGCTCTCGCCTGCGCTTGCCTCCTTTGCACCAAAGAGGAAATGAGGACACTGTGCGGGCTGGCGCCCGCCTCGACGCCCTTAGTCGTCATGGCTTGCGTCATGGGCACCTCGTGAGGTACCCGCCTTGATCTCTCCACCTCCTCGCGAGCCAGCTGACGGCGTCGTGCACGAGGAAGCTTCACGTCGTCCGCCTCAATGAGGCCCCTCGCGAGGGTCTTGAGCTTGTCTTGATGAAGATGGGCGTCTTGGGCCACCCTTGAGCCATGTCGCAGGCGCGCGGCGAGCAAGTCTGGTACCCCGTTCCCGAAGCGCCGACAGATAGCCCGGGCCCAAGGCGCGCCTGGACTTGGCTTAGTAGAGAAGCGGGCAAGTGCGAAGCGCCGCGGGCCCTAACAGCCTGCAGCCTTGGGCGCCGCGTGGCGGTTGATTGGACATGGGCGTCCCCACTTCCCCACGATGCCTCGGCAACTGCACGAATTGACGAGTCCCTGCATGCAAAGCGGGCCATGATTACCTGTGATCATGGAGGTCGACGGTTGGCCTTTTCCGGCTATAAGTATGGAACGACGCGTGCCCTTCCAGTTCATCTCTTCTTGCTTCTCCTTCTTCTCCATGGCTCCGTCGAAGAGGTTCTCGGTCGCGGAGAAAGGAAAGGCCCGCCAGGTGGAGCCTGACTCTCCCCCGGCCAAGCGCGGTCGAGGCCGTCCTCGCAAGCACCCTATGGCTCCCGTAGCGGCTTCCCGCAGCCATGGAGGCGATCTCCCGTGCGGCGATGGGCGTCACGCCATTGATGGGGGGCGCGCTACGACCGCGCGACCTCCTAGGCCGCGCTTCCACTCGGCAGAGGTGCTGCCGAAGTTTGTCGTGTGGTCAGTGGAGCCGACCAGCACCTGGCTCCAGCTTCCCCGCTTCCTTTTAGGTGAACTTCCGGCCGGCGCCTCGGGCGGCCTCTGGCTCCAGGCGGACGGTTGCTGCAGCCGGGCCTCCTGGGCTTCGCTGGAGGTCTCCGCCGCCGGGAGGGTGGCCCTGACCCGTGGCTGGCAAACGTTTGCCCGCGCGCGTGGTCTAAGCCGGCGGTGCACCCTGCACTTCAAGGTTGACGGCGATGCCACCCTCTACATGAGGGTGTTCGGGGAAGACGGTCGCCTCGCCGGGTGCTGCCCCGAGGACGACGACCGCGGACGTGGGCCTAGCCCCGCGACGATCGGGATGAAGATGACAGAGCGCACGTGGTCGGCGGCGCTCGGGGCTCGTCGAGCTTCGGCGACTCTTCTTCGGACAGCGGCTCCTCCAGCGGTGGCCGCGACCAGCCTCTGCGCCGCCGCGCCCGCTTGGAGGGAGGTAGCGGGTCTGCCCGCCGTCGCACCTCGGTGAAGCGCGAGAGGGAGTCCGCCTGAGCTCCAGAGGCAGTTCGAGCCTTCGCCGTGAGTTGGTGTCAAGCGAGCCGCGCCTGTTTTGTTCTTTTCCTTTTCCTGCGCAACGAGACAGTAGTGTAGGGCCCCGCGGGGGCGTGCTTGGACTGTTGCTGTTAATTATTATACTGTTTCCGCTATTTCTGTATTAGGCTTTTGTGCCACACGCCTGCGCGTAGAAATTACTTAGCTTGGGGGCGACCTGTCGCGGTCTTCGCCTCCCGAGGCCGACGCCTCGTCGAACGCTTCATGCCTTGCAAAGATTAGCCAGGAGAGGTAGCTTCCGGCCTCAGCTGTGGAGGCGATCGACCCAGGTCCTGTGTTCGCGTCGCGGTGCCCGTGGGGCACGGACTGGAGGGGTGCTCCCGTAGTGGACCCGGTTAGGGAAGCCTCAAACAATAGGGGCAGAAAACACTCGCGAGGGTGCCTGCATTGCTCCCTCGCGAGACTTCATGAGAGAAATCGAGGCGGGGAGGCGAAGAAGGCAAAGAGTCACAAGCCAAAGGCGGCAACAACTTCAATAAAACTTCAAATGGGAATGAACAAGCCAACTGCAGAAAGCAAATGAAAAAAGCGTCCGGCACCTAATCTAGTCTCGACGTCTTCTCACCAACGCTGAGCTAAGTGCTGCCACTGGCGTGGGAGGGAGCCCCAGGGCTGAGGCGGCGCTCCACGAGACTCGGCGTGTACAACCCCAACTCATTATTACGTGAGAGTGTCACGGCGGCGAGCTTCACAGGCATTGGCCTTCTTCACAGGCTTCGGGCCTTTCTTGGGGAAGCGAACTTCACAGGCGTTGGCCTTCTTCACAGGCTCCGGGCCTTTCTCAGAAAGATAAGCTTCACCGGCGTTTGCCTTCTTCACAGGCTCTGGACCGTTTCCAAAACGCAACAACTTCACAGGCATTCGCCTTCTTCACAAGCACCGGGCCTTTCTCAGAAAGATAAGCTTCACAGGCCGTCGTCACATCACCCTGCTTCCAAATGACCCCGCATTCTCTAGCGCGGTGTGGTCGCCGTCTTTGATATGCTCGATGCCCTCTTTGAAGATTGAGGTGTTGTGCATGTTGGGGTGCAAAGAAGCACAAGCGAGAGTGGTCGCCGTATAACCTTGGATGGGGATGAATTGTGTGCTCGGGGGAGTGTGTGTGTGTGTGTTGTGCTGCGTGTGTGTCTCTCTCTCTCTCTCCGTGTGTGTGTGTGTGTGTGTGTGTGTGTGTGTGTGTCGGATATTGAGAGAAAACAAACCTAAGGAGAGAAATGGGTATTCACGAAGAGATTGTGCGGGCCTTGAGGTGGGCAGGGGCCGGGTAAGGGTGTCAAAATGTGCGCGTTGATGCATGTGTTGCATGCGACTGTGCGAGGGACGGGCGAATCGAGAGAGATGGTTGTTGTGTTATGGATGCTCCTCTCTCTGTCTCTCTCTCTCCTTCTCTCCCTCCCTCTCTCTCTCTCTCTCACACACACACACAAGTAAACTAGAAGACCGTTCTCTCATGTATACACAATGTATCGGCATCTGTCTATGTCTCACTCATGCATGATCATTTGCACATTCACACCTCTCTATGTACGTATCACACGCACACCGTCTCCACATTGCCCTTCATACAACACACATATGGACACATACACGTTCTCTCTCGGTCACACACACAAAATCAGTTATTAAAAAAAACTAGGCGCACCTAAAGCGTCCAAATCCAAATAAACCTGAACTGGAGCTAAATTCAAATATATGGAAATATTGCAGCATCAAGAACTTCCACAGGAAAAAAAGTTGAGTAATATTCGAGGATTGTTTTCACACACACAAAAAGGTTCAGTGGATGTCCTTCGAGTGCGACACGGTGACGCACCGTTCGATCGACCGCGCAGCCGCGGTTCCGCGCGCTTGCACAGATTCCGTATCATGGCTATGGTACTAACTAATAAAAGCGCTGCCTAAGTCTAATGTTTACGTGTACTAGTACGGTTTTCTTTTAAGTTTGACCAACCGTATATATAAAACTAAAGTAAGCTCCCACACGCGCACTCATCAATATGCCGCCGCCGCCGTTGCGCATGCGGCGCCCGCTGCCGGCCAACAATTTCTCGCTCATCACCGCCCGTGTCGCCGCCATCCCTGTGCTATGAAGCCGAAGGCTCGCCCGCTCACGTCGTCTGCAGTCCCTCCTCGCGATGCCGCCGCGCTGCCAAGCACGCGAGCAGCTGGTGGAGCCGCGTCTATGCACGCAATGTACGAAGAGGAGGACGGCGCGTGCTCAGACGCCGGCGAGGAGGAACTAAGCGTGTCATTGTCGTCTCCGCCCGTCGGAGGAGGCGCGCATGGTGGCTGTCACGGCGGAAGCGGTCGCAGCGTCGAGCCCGCAAACCGGTGCGGACGCGGAATCTACCCGAGACCTTGAATGCCACGTGGATCCTGCAATCGAAGGAGCAATTTGGGCGATCGACTCATGTGAGCCATTTGATGCAACATGGATGGCTAGAAGGGCTTCTTCCACCTCTTCGCCGTCTTCTTCCTTCGCTCCGTCGAACTTCTTTCACAAATCGGTGACCCAAATTATACTACTAGCACGAATGTATTAAGTACAGTAGGAACACGAAGATCTGAGCAGTAGTACCAACTGCAAGAAGAACGATAGTAAGACATAGTACGAGTACTACATGCGTACTAAAGAGTTCAAATAACGAGAAAGAACATACTAAACATAGTTCGCTGGGGCCTCGGCACAACACACCCTTGAAAATAAACTAAGCAACTAGTCCGCTTGACCTGCGGTAGAACCAGCATGGCGGCGACACGCCACCTACTCGGTGCGAGTCCACGTCCTCGACTTCGTCCTCGCCCTCTTCCTCTTCCTCTTCGCGGCCTTCTTTGCTTGAACCGGACCTTTGGGCTCGCTTCTTCATCCAACCCTTGTAGATATTTAAACAAAGGTAGCATCCATTGCTGCGTCAGGATGTGATCTTCATCTAATGTCTTGACTCCCATGCATGATGAAACTTCGTTATGAGGTTTCTTGAGTTTAGCGTCTGAAGGATCAATCATGGCTGCTGCCGGGGTCAGCATTGAAGGTTGAGAGGAGGACACCGGGCTTGCCTTACGGAGGCGAAGGGCTGGCCTACAACGAGACCTATCCGGCGCAGGACATCCCTGTCGTTCTTAAAGCCTCTGATGTGAATTTCACTCTTTTGTCCTTGAGGAAGTTCTTAAAATCCTGGCACACAGCGTCGGCATGGCATATGTGGTAGACCAAGCAAACGTTATGTATGCAAACCTGGATCACGGCGGGCTTCTTCCTCTCTTCGTCCTTTAGATCCTTCTCTCGTCCCAGGACTGTGGTGTACTCAACATCTAGCCCAGCGACCCACTCATCCGTTGAACTGTTGAACATGCGTAGGAAGCGAGCAAGCCATGATTTCCCTGTCGCGGATCCACGTGTGTAGATGATGATGAACTGATCGCCGGTGATGGCTCTAACCTGGTACTCAGCGGCGACCATGGAGATTTGGGAGGCCATGGATTTTGGAGGAGGGTTAGGAGAAGTTGAACTGTTGTACCCTGCAAAAAAAAAACTAGGAGCGAACTAATGTGAAAGGACGGGATGGTAGGGAGCGAACTGTTGTAAGGTAGAAAGCGAGGGATGAGTAGAGGCGTCTGAGCGGCGTGGGGTTGCTGGCTTGCCCGGTGGATAAGCGGCTGCAAGCCCTAAAAGTTCTCGAGAACTATCACGGGACCCACTAGATGTCATGTCTACTAGACCCATATCGTAGGCTGACGTATAGCTTCTGCCTGTTCGCCCGCCATGCCGGCGCGTGGATGTAACTTCACTTAATTCCGTCAATCATCGCTTCTCCCACGACCTTCGCCTCCCTCGCACGGTCGCGCCCTTTGAGACTTCGACCGGCTATAAATGAGCAATTTTTTGCCTTTTTTTAGACAAGTAATTTTTTGCCTACTCGCATGCATGATACTCTCTCTGGTCCTTTTACTCCGTCAACCGTTTGCAAAGTGTTTGATCAAATTTATACTTTTTTGAACACCACCTTATATTAATTAACCAGCCACACGGTACACTCATTCGATACAATATTCACCACACGTAGTGATGCGTTATTTACAAGAATACCATCTAATCCATTGTCAAAGCTATACTTAGCGATTAAGTGTGCCACCTTATTGGCCGAACGGCTAATCTTTGAAAATTGAAGATTGTTGATCAACTTCGAGATGCTCAACGCTTTCATCTGCAGGTCACTCATAGCAGACCTATCATAGTCCCCCGATGCAAGAGACCCTACCACAAAAGCGCAATCAGTCTCTAAAATTATAGGATTATGAAGAGAAATACCTATGTAGAGACCGGCAATGCAAGCCCTAAGCTCCGCTTCCTCCACGCTTTGACAGGCATCAATGAAATCCCACGACCAAATTTATACTAAAAATATCAATATCTACAATACTGATTATAATGAGTATAAGAACTTCGTTTTATAATGAGTGTAAAAATATTGATTTGACATTGTGAATGTTGACACATTTTCTATAAGTCTGGTGAAAGTAGAGGTATATTGACTTGAGACAAAACTTAAATGCACAATGCAGACTAGTTCCTCCGTCGGTGCGTGCCATGTCCTATCTTGTCATCACAACAAGGTTAGCTATTAGAGTACCACTACCTCCCTTCTAGTTTAAAGGGCTCGATTCAAAATTTCACCTACTCTTAACAAGATAGTAGGCGGTGGAATAGTTTTGAAGTCTGCAAAAGTACTCAACTAGTGCTATCGTTCTTCACAAAAAATGTGTTTATCAATGTATGCATGAACACTAGTTACTCTAACCCCCCTCTCTTCTTTAATTCTTTGCCACATCAGCATGTTTGCTATTCCCGTGTGCATGATACCAGCTAAGATACCACCATTATGGCCAGCCTTAATCATCGCATGCAATAATTTAGTGCACCTTAATATGAACATGTGTGGGGCGTGTATGTTTTTAATGACTTGAGACTATACCTAGCCCGGCATGTAAGATGACTTATTATGCACCGTTCCCCGTACCTGCAGGAAGCCCGTTCATCTCCAAATTTTTTCCTCTCCATGTGTGGAAACAATATGCCTGCCAAACTGTCCTTCTCCCTCTGGCGGTCCCATCACTCCACCCCGTGTGAAAAAATCTGCATGTATGACTCTCCTCCCCCCATGCTCGTCCAATCCATTGTGACCAGCAATATTTCCACCCCTTCGCTCCCCCGTAATTTACTCCAACAAATATGCCCACGTAGCTGTTACTTCACTACAGGTGCATTGGGTCAGCGACATATGGGCCCCAGCGAGTCGGCCCACATGTCGGTGGCATAGCTGAACCTGCGATTAAATCGATGCAGCTCGATCCATATCTTACGTAGGTGTGCCATTGCTCGCTATAAATACTGCGCCTCCCATGACATCGCTATCTCCTCCCACTCACGTTCACGTTCATCGCTATCTCCTCCCCCTCCCTCTCACGTCGACCACCATGTCATCGCCCCTCCTAAGCCCTAGGAGCCCCTCGCTGCACCGCGCGGACGGTCACGCGTCGCCATTCCGTTCCTCGCCGCCACTAGTCGAGGAGGACGCGTCGGTGTTCCGCTCCTCGCCGCTACGCGACGCGTCGCCATTCCGTTCCTCGCCGCCACTAGTCGAGCAGGATGCGTCGGCGTTCCGCTCCTCGCCGCGGCGGCAGCGTTGCTGTTCCGTTCCTCGCTACCACTAGTCGAGGAGGCGTCGGCGTTCGCTCCTCGCCCTTGACGCGTCGAGGTGGGCGCCTCAGCGTTCCCAATCTCACCAGCACGCGCGCGGAGGGCGCGTCGGCTCCCCTTCTGAGGAGAACGCCGTGCCGCCCGCCGAGCCCCCCAGCCTTGAGGAGCTTTGGAAAGAAATGGGTGTCGCCTTGTGGGAGGCTTTGCCTCCAGCGAGCGTGCCAAAATAAGCGGAGAAGAAGGCCGAGGAAGAGAAGCGCACCCATGAACAAGCTGCTGGGAGGCCTATGTCGCGTTCTAGGAGTCGAGCAATTGGCTCTTTGGCGGAAGGCCCGTCTGCGAGGTCGTGAGGGTGGCGGAGGACGCCCGTGCGACGCCTACGAGTGCGGTCGGGCCCAAGCGCCTCATCTACACTTGGCGGTACATGGACGGTGCGCTTCAGCGAGGAGGAGTACTGTTGGCGCGGATCACCACACGGTGATATCGCTCGCCTGCCGACAAGCCGCCAATCAGCACCTTGCGAGTTGCGAGGCTGAGGAAGAAGCGTTAATGTCGGCGTGTTGGGAAGCGACCGCGCACCAGGGCACTTCGTGTACGCCGCAAGCGCTCTGTGGCGTCGTGGCTTTAGGTGGAGTATAATTTTGTTTTTAAAGCGATCTCATTAGTTTTGGGGCGCAAATGATAAATCCGAACATTCAGGAATTTTAGCGTCCTTAATTAAGAATGTAAAGGAAAGTTTGGAAACCTTGTGTATTCGTACACATTTTGCAAATACGTGCATATAGCACAAACTTTACTATATACTATCGCACTACGTCTCTCTCGATATATGCTTGCAGATGTGCTACTCCCTCCGTCCAGGTCAATAAGTCATCTTTGGTTGTGCACCATGACCAAGAAGGAGGGAAGAGTAATACACCTAGGCGGAGGAGTACTACTATTACTTATATGCGTGCAAATGCACATTTTAACATTACGATGCGGTTTTTGTAAAAGTAGAAAAACAACACTAGTCAAGCTTGTGAAATGATTCAATGCAAAACAAATGCAAAAATGCTCGTTTGATTGTTTACTTTTAGCTTCCTTCTCTGTGGTTATTTCTCTGTCGTACTTTGTACGGAGTGTCGGATTTCGGGTTCCGGCAGACCCTCTAGGTTCGAACTCTAGGGTGCACGCGGAGATCTCACCTCCAACCTACCTACACCTCGTCGCCTCGCAAGGATCTAAACTACACAAAGAGCAACACAAGGGACACAAGGTTTATACTGGTTCGGGCCACGATTGTGGTGTAATACCCTACTCCAGTGTGTGGTGTGGTGGATTACCTCTGGGGCTGATGATGAACAATACAAGGAAGAACAGCCTCGCGACGGTCTGTTCTTGGCCGGTGCAATGAACTGCTAGGGGGAGTTCAGTCTCTTATCTCTCTCTCTCTCTAGATGCCTATTTTCCGGTGTCTCTCTTCTGGATCCTCTACCCTGTGGGTGGCTAGTCCTATTTATAGGCAGAGGCCCTGGGCCTCTTCCCAAATATTGAGCGGGAAGGGCGCCAACAATTGGCCATTTTGAAGGGGAACATCTAGTACACTTATCCTGACTAAAGTCGGTCCTTGCACTCGCCAAAGACTCGGCGGTGGCCTTGGCTTGGGCTCCACGATGACCTCCTTCCGGCCGTTCTGCTGGTCTTGGTCTTGTTGCACCGAAATGGTTTCCTTTGCTTGATGCTCTCGCCTGCGCTTGCCTCCTTTGCACCAAAGAGGAAATGAGGACCTTTGTCGGGCTGGCGCCCGCCAGCGCCCTTAGTCGTCATGGCTTGCGTCATGGGCACCTCGTGAGTACCCGCCTTGATCTCTCCACCTCCTCGCGAGCCAGCCTGACGGCGTCGTGCACGAGGAAGCTTCACGTCGTCCCCCCCGCAATCTCAGCCCCTCGCGAGGTCTTGAGCTTGTCTTGATGAAGATGGGCGTCTTGGGCCACCCCTTGAGCCATGTCGCGGGCCGCGAGCGAGCAAGTCTGGTACCCCCATTCCCGAGCGCCGACAGTAGCCCCGGGCCCAAAGCGCGCTGGACTTGGCTTAGTAGAAAGCGGGCAAGTCGCGGCGCCATGAGCCCTAACAGCCTGCAGCCTTGGGCGCCAGCGTGGCGGTTGATTGGACATGGGCGTCCCCACTTCCCCGATGCCTCGGCAAGCTGCGCGAATTGTGAGTCCCTGCATGCAAAGCGGGCCATGATTACTGTGATCATGGAGGTCGACGGTTGGCCTTTTCGGCTATAAGTATGGAGCAGACGCGTGCCCTTCGGTTCATCTCTTCTTGCTTCTCCTTCTTCTCCATGGCTCCGTCGAAGAGGTTCTCGATCGCGGAGAAAGGAAAACCCGCCGGTGGGCTGACTCTCCCGGCCAAGCGCGGTCGAGGCCGTCCTCGCAAGCACCCTATGGCTCCGTGGCGGCTTCCGCAGCCATGGGGCGATCTCCCGTCTTGGCGATGGGCGTCACGCCATTGATGAAGGCGCTTCGACCGCGCGACCTCCTAAACGGCGCTTCCACTCGGCAGAAGGTGCTGCGAAGTTTGTCGTGTGGTCGATGGAGCCGACCAGCACACTGGCTCCAGCTTCCCGCTTCCTTTTAGGTGAACTTCCGGCGGCGCCTCGGCGGCCCTCGCTCCAGCGGGACGGTTGCTGCAGCCGGGCCTCCAGGCTTCGCTGGAGGTCTCCGCCGCCGGGAGGTGGCCTGACCGTGGCTGGCAAGCGTTTGCCAGCGTGGTCTAAGCCGGCGGTGCACCCTGCACTTCAAGGTTGTGGCGATGCCACCCTCTACATGAGGTGTTCGGGAAAGGCGGTCGCCTCGCCGGTGCTGCCCGGGGCGGCGACCGCGGGCGTGGGCCTAGCCCGCTGACGATCGGGATGAAGATGACAGGCGCGCGTGGTCGGCGGCGCTTCGGGGCTCGTCGAGCCGGCGACTCTTCTTGGACAGCGGCTCCTCCGGTGGCGCGACCAGCCTCTGCGCCGCCCGCGCCGCTTGGAGGGAGGTGGCGGGTCTGCCGCCGTCGCACCTCGGTGAAGCGAGAGGAGTCCGCTGAGCTCGAGGCAGATTCGAGCCTTCGCCGTGAGTTGGTGTCAAGCGAGCGCGCTGTTTTGTTCTTTTCCTTTTCTGCGCGCGAGGCGGTAGTGTAGGGCCCAGTGCGTGCTTGGACTGTTGCTGTTAATTATTATCTTGTTTCCGCTATTTCTGTATTAGGCTTTTGTGCCACGCTGCTGCGTAGAAATTACTTAGCTTGGGGCGACTGTCGCGGTCTTCGCCTCCGAGGCCGGCGCCTCGTCGAGCGCTTCATGCCTTGCAAAGATTAGCCGGAGAGGTAGCTTCCGGCCTCGGTGTGGGCGATCGACCCAGTCTGTGTTAGCGTCGCGGTGCCCGTGGGGCGCGGATGGAAGGTGCTCCGTAGTGGACCGGTTAGGAAGCCTCAAACAATAGGGGCAGAAAACACTTTCATGAGGGTGCTGCATTGCTCCCTCATGAGACTTCGCGAGAGAAATCGAGGCGAGGAGAGCGAAGAAGGCAAAGAGTCACAAGCCAAAGGCGGCAACAACTTCAATAAAACTTCAAATGGGAATGAACAAGCCAACTGCAGAAAGCAAATGAAAAAGCAGCGTCGGCACCTAATCTAGTCTCTGACGTCTTCTCACCAGCAGAGCTAAGTGCTGCCACTACTGGCGTGGGAGGGAGCCCCAGGGCTGAGGCGGCGCTCCCGAGACTCGGGCGTGTACAACCCCAACTCATTATTACGTGAGAGTGTCACGGCGGCGAGCTTCACAGGCATTGGCCTTCTTCACAGAGCTTGGGCCTTTCTTGGGAAGCGAACTTCACAGCGTTGGCCTTCTTCACGAGCTCGGGCCTTTCTCAGAAAGATAAGCTTCACAGGCGTTTGCCTTCTTCACAGGCTCTGGACCGTTTCCAAAACGCAACAACTTCACAGGCATTCGCCTTCTTCACAAGCACCGGGCCTTTCTCAGAAAGATAAGCTTCACAGGCGGTTGCCTTCTTCACAGGCACTGGACCTTTTCCAAAACGCAACAAATTCACAGGCATTCACCTTTTTCACAGGCACCGGGCCTTTCTTAGAAAGATAAGCTTCACATGCGTTTGCCTTCTTCACAGGCACCAGGCCTTTTTAGGGGTAAAACTTCTGGAGGTGCTGGATGTTCCACGCGTTCTGGACGGGCACCCCCTCCTGAGTCTCCAAGCGCGCGGAGCCGGGCCTGGAAACATGAACAACCTTGAACGGGCCCTCCCACATGGGAGAGAGCTTATGCAGTCCCTCCCTGGAGAGAACCCGTCTGAGCATGAGGTCCCCTACCTTAAGAGTCCTGAGGCGAATGTTGCGGCAGTGGTATCGCCGCAATGCTTGCTGGTACCTCACCGCTCGTAGCGCGGCCTCTCGACGATGCTCCTCCCCCAGCACGAGGTCCGTCCCCCGCATGGCGTCCTGCTGCGCCTCGTCGAACGCCAGGACCCGTGGGAACGACGTCTGACCTCGTGTGGGAGGACCGCTTCAGCTCCATAGACCAGGAAGAACGGGGTCTCGCCCGGTCGGCTTGAGTGGCGATCGTGCGGATGGACCACAACACGGACTGAAGCTCATCGTACCAGCCTACGCCACATGCCTCCGGCTTCTTCTTGAAGGTCCTGGTTTGAGGCCCCTCGGGACCTCTGCGTTAGCCCTTTCGGCTGACCGTTGCTCCGTGGAGTGCGCTACGGCGTAGCATACCTGCGTCCCAAGGTTAGCACAGTATGTTTTGAAGAGGTTACTGGTGAACTGCGAGCCGTTGTCGGTGATGATGCGGTTCGGCACCCCGAACCAGCTCACGATGCCCTTGATGAACTTGACCGCAGAACCTGCGGGGATGGTGCGGACGGCTTCCACTTCAGCCCACTTGGTGAACTTGTCCACGACGACGTAGAGGTAACGATAGCCTCCCGGTGCGAGGAACAGGCCCAGGATATCCAGCCCCCGGATTGCGAATGACCACGAGAGGGTATAGTTTGCAGACCTCCCACCGGTCGATGGATCTGCTTGGCATGGAATTGGCAGGCCTGCAAGCCTTCACCAGTTCCACGACATCATTGGCGCGGATGGGCCAATAGAACCGCTGCGGGCATGCCTTGCCAGCAGTGCTGTGATGACGAATGATGCCCCAGTCTCCACCGTGTATGTCGCGGTAGCTCCTTCCCTTGCTCCTGGAAATGCAGCGAGGACACATCATTGATGCGCTTCGGTGAGAGCTCTCCATCCACGATGCGAGACGCCGTGGCTTGCCGCGCCACGCGCCCGCTTCCTCCTCCTTTTCGGCAAGGTCCCTTGCGTCGGGTAACTCGAGCTCTGCGATCAGCACCCTCCCGAGGCTCCGGCGCCGAGGCGAGCGTGCTCTGAGGCGGGCGCGGACCGGGCTTCCGAGGCAGGTGGTTGGGGGAGCTCTTCCCGAGGCTGCACCGTGCTTGACAGCGTTGGCGTTGCCGAGGGCTTGAAGAGCCGCTCCTCGAAGACGCCAGGTTCCTGAGGTAGCCGCATGGATGCCCGTTTGGCGATGACATCAGCCTCTTGATTGGTGCCGCTAGGCACATGCTGCAACTCCAGTCCCTAGAACCGCTTCTCCATCCTGTGGACCTCCGCGAGGTAGGCTTCCATGTGCTCATCCCTCGGCTCATATACTTTGTTGGAGAAGTTGACGAGGAGTTGTGAATCACCCTTGATGGTAAGGCGCTTCACTCCCAGGGCGACCGCGGCTTTCATGCATGCTATCAGGCCTTCATATTCTGCTATGTTGTTGGAGACCTTTTCTCGGTGCTGGAAACAGAGCTGCACGTCGTAGTAGAGCTTGTCTTGAGTGGGAGATATAGGCACTGCGCCAGCCCAGCGCCGATGTCTGGAGAAGCGCCCGTCAAGTACATGACCCAACCGTCCGGTGCTTCGCTTCCCGGGGAGAGGGATCGATCCTCATCAGCCTTGAGGCCCAGTCCCTCCGCCCATTCCGCCATGAAGTCCGCTAGTGCAGCCCCCTTGATGACTCTGGTGGTGCTGAATTCTAGCTGAAGCAGCTTGCAGCTCGATGTTCCCTCAGCGACTCTTCCGGCCGAGTTGGGGCTCTGAGCACCCTTTCCAAGGGGTACTGAGACAACCTTGATGGGATGGCCCTGAAAATAGTGCCGCAGCTTGCGCGAGGCCACCAATAGCGCGAGGAGGAGTTTCTGGGGCATGGGGTACCGCGCCCTCGCGTCCCGCAACACTGTGCTGACGAAGTACACAGGGTGTTCGACGAGGTTGGGAGTGCTGGTGCTGCTGTTGTCCTCCAGAGGCCGTGGCGCCTCCTGAGAAAGTGGAGCCCCCAGCGGCTGGTCGCCAGGGGGAGGGGTCTCTTCTGTTCCGAGTGCGCTTCCTTGCGGTGGCTGATCCTTCTCGGCTGTGGTAGTGGTCTCTGTAAGGCCCCCTTGATCCTGCTTCGCCTTGACCCGGGCAGCTGCCGCGGCTTTGGTCAACGCTCCTCCCTAACGCCACCAGGGCTCTTGTTGGCGAGTAGGGAGTGGCTGCAAGGTAGAACACCGGGGGCTCTTGAGGGCGTGAGCAACCATTACGGAGGACTGGTTAAGTACCTTTTGAGATCTTGGAGCATTATCGGCCTCTTGATCCATTCAAAGGGCCTTTTTCTTCATCGGCTTGAAGAAGGGTGGCGCTCGTTCCCCATCTTGGAGATGAAGCGTCCTAGTGCGGTCCGCGCCCAGTGAGCTTCTGCATCTCTCGAGGGTCTTGACGGGCTCATGTCCTCGACTGCTTTGACCTTTTACAGGTTAGCCTCGATGCCCGGTGGGACACGAGGAAGCCCAAGAGCTTGCAGGGGACTCGAACACACACTTCTGGGTTGACCGCAGGTCTAACTGCGTCGAGGCTTCATGAAGGTTTCCTCCAATTCTTGTATCGAGGTTACGGCCTCCGAGACTTCACCACAATGTCATCGGCGTAAGCCTCAACATTCCTCCGAGCTGTCGACCCAAGGCGATGTGCATCGGCCGCTGAAAGGTCGCTCTGCGTTCTTGCGCAGCCCGAGCGGCATGCATGTGTAGCGGTACACTCCACGGGGTCGGAAGCTGTTTTTCCCGTCTTCTACGCCATCTTGATCTGGTGATAACCGAGAAGGCATCGAGGAAACATAACAGGTCGCTTTTCGGCGGTGGAGTCGATGATCTGGTCGTCTGAGGGCGGGAATGGATCCTGCGGGTAGGCTTTGTTGAGGTTGGTGAAGTCGACACACATGCGCTCCTTCCCCCCTTTCTTTGGCACGACAACCGGGTTAGCCAACTAGTCTGGGTATCGGACCTCGCGAATGACCCCCGCCGCCTCTAGCTTGCAGGTCTCTTGGATGATGAAAGCCTGCTTCTCAGTGGACTGCCGTCTCGCTTTCTGCTTCACGGGGCGCACGTTGGGGCATACGTTGAGGTGGTGCTCGATTACACCTCTTGGGACCCCTGCCAGCTGATCAGGTTCCCATGCGAACACCTTCTTGTTCGCGCGTAGGAACTCGACCAGGGCCTCCTCCTGCTCGGGCTCGAGGTTGGCGCCTATGGTGAAGGTGGCATTAGTGGATCCATCCTCGTCGATCAGTATCTGCTTGGTTTCTGCCTTGTCTTGGGTGAACAACTGCTTCTCCTTGGCCGGCGCAGCCCCCTTGGGCTCAGGGGCGTCTGAGTCGGCGGGCTGTGCCGCCGCCCTTGATCTTGAAAGGCGAGCTTGAGCACTTGCAACCCATCCCCGGTGTCTCCGGACACGGTGAGGACGCCGCTGCTCCCGGGCATCTTCATGAGGTTGTACGCTGGGTGAGTCGCGGCCATGAATCGGGCTAGTGCTGGGTAGCCGAGGATGTCATTGTATGGGAGGCCGATGGGGGCGATGTCAAAGTCGATTAGCTCCGTGCGGAAGTTGTCGTAGGTGCGAAGGTCACGGAAGAGCGGATCTGCCCGAGGGCAGCGGAACCGCCTCCGGCGCCCAAGAAAGAACTCTTTGGGTTGAAGAGCGCTCGGCGGTACATGGAGGAGGCTGAAGGCTTCAACCAAGAGCACGCTGAGGCCTGCGCCGCCGTCGATGAGAGTCCTGGTGACGGCCACCTGGCAGATAGTGGGGGTGCACGGCATTGGGAGTGCGCCCGAGTAGGCTGAGTTGGAGGGTGATCCTCCGGTGAAGGCCGATCGGCCTTGGGCGCCGACCGACTGGAGGAGCCCCATGCATGTGAGGCGGCGCCGATCTGGCGGACGAATGGCTTGATGTGGCGGCCTGAAGGTGGCGCTTGCGAGCCGCCCAGGAGAGCTGCGACGACCGGGGGCGCCGGCGCAGCGTCTTTGGCGAGAAAAGTCGCGCAGCTCCTCCCAAGAGGCCACGGAAGCCGCTGGCAGGTGGAGCAGCCACATGCGCGGGGCGCCGGTGAGGGCCATGGGAAGCCAGTTCGCCATGACCCTGTCGTCGCCCCCTGCTTCGAGGACGGCCCCCTCATACGCCAGCAGGAAGGCCAGCGGATCAGTCGTGCCGTTGTAGCGCGGTGGTGTCTCCGGCTTGAACTTGTTCAGCCACTTGCACCTTGAGGTTGGGGCCAGGCTCGGGCCCCAGCCCCTCGCCCCCGTGGCGACGGGCGGGCGGCGCTGCTCATCATAGGGCGAATCGCGATCTTTGGCAGAGGCGGGTCGTGAGGCAGCTCGGCGCACCTACTGGCGCGCCAAATGTCGGTTCGGGTTCGGCAGACCCTCTAGGTTGAACTACAGGGGTGCCGCGGAGATTTCACCTCAACCTACCTACACCTCGTCGCCTCGCAAGGATCTAAACTACACAAAGAGCAACACAAGGGACACAAGGTTTATACTGGTTCGGGCCACCATTGTGGTGTAATACCCTACTCCATTGTGTGGTGTGGTGGATTGCCTCTGGGGCTGATGATGAACAATACAAGGAAGAACAACCTCGCGAGGGTCTGTTCTTGGCCGGTGCGATGAACTGCTACGGGGAGTTCAATCGCTTCTCTCTCTCTCTAGATGCCTATTTTCCGGTGTCTCTCTTCTGGATCCTCTACCCTGTGGGTGGCTAGTCCTATTTATAGGCAGAGGCCCTGGGCCTCTTCCCAAATATTGAGCGGGAAGGCGCCAACAATTGGCCATTTGAAGGGAACATCTAGTACACTTATCTGACTAAAGTCGGTCCTCGCTTTGCCAAAGACTCTACGGTGACACCGGCTTGGGCTCATGATGACCTCCTTCCAACCGTTCTCTGGTCTTGGTCTTGTTGCACGAAATGGTTGCCTTTGCTTGATGCTCTCGCTGCGCTTGCCTCCTTTGCACCAAAGAGGAAATGAGGACCTCTTGCAGTGGCGCCCTTGGCGCCCTTGGTAAATCATGGCTTGCGTCATGGGCACCTCGTGAGGTACCCGCCTTGATCTCTCCACCTCCTCATGAGCCAACTGACGAGGCCATGCACGAGGAAGCTTCCTGTCGTTAAGCCCAGCAATCTGGCCCCTCGCGAGGTCTTGAGCTTGTCTTGATGAAGATGGGCGTCTTGGGCCACCCCTTGAGCCACGCCCATGAGGCGCATGAGCGAGCAAGTCTGGTACCCCGTTCCTAGAACGCCGACATGGAGTATCTCACTGGTTGGAAAGGCATGCAAATTGCCAAACCGCTTCCTACACCCCGTATCGAATTTTTTGCCTAACAAGTTGTGCCGTGCAATTGGAATTTCAACTTGAGTACTACTACTAGTAGGAGTACCAGGGGCCAGTTCTTTTAGGCTTCTAGGTTAGTAATTCCATAACTACTACCTCTGTCCTGGTTTATTGGTCCCCATTGTAATCTGTGTCAAATTTTGTTCATAAATTTAACTAATGAAATGTTAGTGCATGTCACATGCACTACTACAGCCGTCTAGGTGAGTAAGTCATCTTAGGCTGTGCACCGTGACCAAGGAGGAGGAGAAAATGAGAAACGTTAATGTTTATTTGCTAATTAATAGTATTGCATGCAATGAACTAACCACTGCATGTCGTGTTTGATATCTCAAGTCATTAAAAGCATGCACACTCTTTATCTCTTATTGGTTGATATGTCAAGAAACAAGAAACGAGGTAGAAGTTAATGCACCGCGCCTAAGTGTTTTGGGATTATTTGGTTTCCGTAAGATGACTTACACACCTAGACGGAGGGATTACAATGGTGAGGAATAAACCAGTTAAATCTTTGGTCAAAATTTAGCACAAATTAAAATGGTGAGGAATAAACCAGGACGGAGTAGTAGTTTAGAAGACCAAATAAATGAGTGAGGCGCCTTATTGTTACTCTCCACTGTGACTAGTCTTGTGGGAAAAGCTGGGGAAGCCGCCAAAAGAGCTGGCCCTAGGAGTAGTAGTTAGGGATCGAGTGTGCGAGATGAACTGGAGAAAGTAAATGCAGAGAGATGAAATGCAAAAAATACGGAGGGATGTGATGGTTGCTTGTCCGTTTATTTTACCAGGCCACTTATTACTGGGAGTGGTTGGGTTTTGTGATATGATGGCTTTACTGCCACCCATGAGCGGGGTGAGAGGTGAGACTCCCGTGCAGCGCCGCCCTCTGCACTTGTACTACATCGGTCGTGGTTTATTAGTCCCCCATTGAATTTTACTGAAGATTTAACTGACAAAATGTTAGTGCATGTCAACAAAAACTATATCGTTGGATTCATATTTGAACATAGTTTTGAATAATATAATTTTAGGTGACATGCATCAGCATTTATCGTACTATATATAATGTTAGTTCAATTTTTGGTCATACTAATCTATAGTAGTAAGGTGCCCGTGCGTTGCACCGAAGAGTGAAATGCATTGATCGGGAGTTGTTTATTTTGACAAAGGATGTGGGGTCATCTCATGTGTGCAGGTATCGATAGGTTTCTTGGATATTATTTCATCTCTAGAGCTCACAAACATCCGGGTGAAATAGATAAAAGGTATCTTTTGCAAACAAAAGCGTTCAACTATTCAACCTGCATCCAAAACTTGTGAAGAAATAACACTTATTGTGCTTTGCAAGAAATGATCTTTAAAATTAGTTTTTGAGTATCGATTGTTATACATGTTGGCTACAGATGACATGGCACTTTCTTATAGTCAACAGTTGGCTATACTATTAAGTAATATTAACCATGCCCTTATACACCTAGGCGGAGGATTAAATCGGGATGACTTGCAAGCGGGCGGAGGAGATGTAAGAAATGGTTCATCGTAAGTCTTTCACCAGTACTGTTGTAAAAATTCATACGTGGAAGATTCTAGACTAAACCATAAACGGATACACTTCTATTCATGCATGATACTCCAATAGAGCAAGATCCTGCATGGATGTCTCCACATGCTTAGACAGCGGATTACATTGGCGAAGACTAATGATCAACATTTAACTTGATAATCGTATGTTGGTGAACCTCCTTGGAGTCCCGTGCACAGCGTCGGCGGGTAAAGGATGCCATGGGTTTTCCAAGTCCACATTGGCGGGATAGTCCCAGCTCCCCAGAGTCCAAGTCCGTTCGATGAGGCTGGTGTCACCGCCCACGCGACCCGGAGGGGTAGTAACACTGACCACGCACCCGTACACCGGCCTTGTGTCGATGTCGGCGTCGGTGGCGTCGCCCACAGCGCACATTACGAAGGCAGGCGGCAGCCTACGTGGGCCTCGCCGGTGCCCACGATCAAGAGGAAGACGCTGCCGTCCTCCTCCGAGCCTAGTAGGCGGCGGTGATCCTCCAGCGACTCCGCATGGTGAACGGGTAGCACGTCTCGTACTTGATGTTCTCCGCCAAGGGCCAGCAGTGACCGTTGCACACATCCGTGAGGTGATGCACCATGTCCGCCGGCGAGCCACAAAACAACATCGGGCACTCATAGCAGTGGACGAAGGGCTCCTTGGAGGCATCGACCAGGCCGTCCATGAAATGGGAGTGGCTGTAGGGGACATTGCGCCAGTTGAATATATGAGCAAGTTACTACGAGATTTAATCCGAATAAGCACAAAATAAATCATGACAGCTATAACAGAGATGAAACTAATCATGTGGACTAGCATAGTAGTAGGATACAGAGTAGAAACATGAATTCTACCATGATTTCGAACAGGAAGGACAAAAACACATACAGTGCAACGGGAGCAGCTCAACGTCGGTGAAGTCGTGGCTGCCAGTAGTCGCGAGAGTGCGCTCCCCAAATTTCAACAGCACCCGCCGAATGGAGCGCAGGAGGGAGTGGCTGTAGGGGCGCTTGACGCCCGAATGGAGCGCAGGAGTAGCACACGAAGCGATAGATGGTGTCCTTACTAGTACTCCCTAGTCTCTATCTATCTATATCTACTCTTATAGAAAACCGAGTTGGTGATGATGGTATGCCTGCCATCTTGTAATGTAGACCGTCCGATCTATATCTGACGGATAGAAAGCCAACTATGACAATTTTACAAAAGATACCCGCACCTCTCTCCACATTTACAGATAAGGCCTTGCCTCGTTCATCCTTATCTCCCACAACCTCGTGCTCCTCCCTATGTCTCCACACGGTCTTTGAGCACGGTTCGTAGTCATTCCACGCTCGGGCATTGAAGTTTGTAACTATTTTTGATTAGAATATACTAATCCTCCGGTGCTAGTAGTAGAGCAGAGTCCTACTCTACTACTCTACTCAAGCAAGTTAGAGCATAGCATTGTAGGTAGTACCGATCTTGTGATCACTCAAGCAAGTTGTCTGGCATCGACATGACCCTACGCTGCTGGTATGTGTCTTGTAAGTCAAGCGGCGTGTTGTAGTCATCATCACCTGTCCACTTCCCGCAGCACATATTTGCTTCTCCATCTTTGTCCGCACATAATCTCGTCCAATCTTCCATCCCCGCTAAGGCGCCTCCCCCTCTCGTCCGAAACCCAAGCACTAACAATGGCAGAACCGAGCAGCGTCCGCTGAAAGAGTGGCTGGAATTCGCTCCCCACAGAGGTAATCAAGCTCATTGTTTTGCATGTGGACAATCTCAGTACCATGCCGCTCGCCGCGTGCTCATTGGGGCTGTACCATTTACTCAAAGCCCTCAGGCCGGAGCTTTTTAAGCCAACTCCTTGCTTGCTGATGTCGCCTGATCTTCAGAAACGGCGTGTTGCGCAGCATAACGATCGTAGGGTGGCGAGCATCAACCCCCTTGATTGCGATCCGATCCCCGTCAGCCTCAACTACATTAACGGTATGTACTGGATCGGCATGAACACGTCTTGGATGGTGCTCGTCGACGGTCGCAGCAGCTGGATGCTCATGGAAGTCTACACCCGGTGATTGATCCCCCTTCCTTCGATTAATATTGCACTGCTTTGGCACCGCGGCCCAGAATACTCAGAATCTTACAGTAGCCAACATGATACCAAGTTTGATTTGCTCAAGGTTGTAATCTGCCAAGTGCCCACAAGATCTACGAATTGCGTTCTTCAACCACGGTCTCGCCTATCTGATAGGTCACTGCGGTAAGTGGATAAATCTGCATGTCCATCACAGGATCATACATCCTCCATGGTTCTCTGATGCCATTGAACACAAGGGCTTCATTTACGATGTCGACTTTTTCTATGGCTAGACGCATTGCTGGCCTACTCTAGTCATCGCTACAAACGACTGTTACAGCAGTATGATACGTTCCTATGATATCATGATGGCTTGCTTATATTACTGTCAAGATTTGCTGAAAAAATATTCATGCTCATAACATGCTGTTCTTAAGATTGACTAAATCAAGAGCCCTTTTTTATTTGACTCCAACTTGATATGATGTTGTAGGACGCTTGGTGTCCCTACCCTTCCTAATCCCAGAACCTTTCAAAGAAAAGCGGCATGGCAGTTGCAGGTGGTTCCTGGCTCGATCAGACGACGGCGAAAGATTGATGATCGTTCGCATGTACCGGATGTGTTGTTTCGCGGAATACAATCACAGTCACTGCAAGGTCTTTGAGCAGGATCCCAGCTTATCTGGGCCTTCAGGATTTTTTGACCAAAGGCTGGTAAGTAGCCTTGGTACACGCTCTCTGTTTGTCGGACTGAATTATCCGATTAACCAAGAGATAACCGACGACAAGGATCATGATGGCAGCTCAGTTTCGTTCATCAGGCAAAACAGTATGTACACAGTGTACCATGCGTCTCTGCATGTACCATACCCTGATATGTGTCGCCATGCTCTACAACCCAAAGTAGGAGAGAGGGTCGCAAGTATCAGACTTCGACCTGCTGGGTGGAGTTTCCCCGTCGAGCACCCATCTGGTTCAAGCCGTCACCAATCTCCACAGCTTAATAAATAGTAACGTCTAAGCGAGGCAGTTAGTTAGATCGTACACTTGGTGTAGTAGGATCTTTATTTAGTTTGATGCATACACTTGTTCTTTTTGGTAGCCCTTTTGTAATGATGGCTGATGTTTGGTTTGGAAGAGAGTTGCGTCTTCACTCTTACGGCACCTTCTCGCTTACATTGCACCCTCAGCCCTGGTTCTTTGCTGCTGTTGTTTTCAATGTACAATCAGTTGTATATTTAAATACATTGTTTGAATAAATGTGTTGTTAGAGCGACAAACACAATGTTTTGGAAATCGTTGCATGGTTCGATCCTTTAGTGCCCGTGCAACGCACGTAGCGCATACTATTTTTCATCTGGAACACATTTTCCACTTGTTGATAACATGCATCCCACCGATGAAGGCCCAATAGAAGCCCATAATTAGCTGGAAGGAGGCTCTCACATGAATCCGGCCCGGTACATGCTCATGGTCCCTAAACATAAATAAGTAAATAAATAAAGCTAAATGCTCATGCACAGTTCTTTGGGAAAATAGGTAGCCAGTATTTCTTTTGAAGAATACCCAAGCTAGGCCTATTTGTTTTCTCCAATTCTTGGGCTGCAAATCTTTCAAGGCGAGGAGGGATGCATTCGGCCTGCCTTAAGAGTATGGTCAATGTCATTAAAAGTAATATCAAAAGGGTTGAAAATTCCAAAAATTATAGCAAATGGGATATAAGTTTCTTTTTTTTTTTGTTCTTCACCGATATCTTATCGTATTTCATTGGATTGAACATGACATAGTACTAATTTATTTTTAAATTTTTTTAGTATGGCTATTAATTTTTGGATTAAGAATATTTTGTTCCCTAGCAAAAATTTGCGAATTTTCAAAATTTCTCACATATTTAGTTAATTTTTGACCACAATCTTGACGAGAAAATGGCCAGCAATTCTAAAAATGGAAAGCAGGCTGCAATGAATTCCATATGAATTAGAAAATGAGTAAAATTATAAGAATAATAGCAAATGGGCTGTACCGCCACAGATTTGAGGCTGACTTGTTTACGCAAGGCTTTGTTAGTGAACACGATTTTAGCGATGTTGTTGGATGTCCATCCAGCGGTCGGCGTCTTCTTCAATCTCTAATCTTCCTGCTCGGCCGCCTAAACTAAGCGCCGGTGGACTGCTGCTCCCTCCTCTTGTGGCCTTTGTGATGCCGCAGGCTTCCCCGCCCACCCTACTCTCTGCTGGCTGCCTTGCGCAATCAACTGCCTCCTTATTATGCGAAAAAATGATTCCTCCCAATGACATCTGGGCGCACGGTTGGGAGGCTGACTGTGGGCCTACTAAGTTGGCCGCGTCTGTGAGGCTTGTCAACTTAGTCAACAAACAATTCTAGCAGCGATAACGTTGGATTTGAATCGAGCGGTCCTGCTGCTTCTTCAATCGCCGCTCTTCTTGCACCACCGCCCAAACCAGCGGCTGGGGAGACCGCTGCTCCTGCCTCCGGTGGCGGCTGTCTTTGCCGTTGAGGCCTCATCGCCGCCTACTACTCCCCGCTAGCCAGGCCCTCTGGCGGCGAGCAGCCTCACACCGCAGCCGAACCGGTGAACCCTCGTACTCCTCTCGGCGTGGGCATCCTTTGCCGCGTCTTCCCGGCTCCGTGTCGTCCCCTTCCTAGGCCTCGCGATCGTACACCGCCTTGGTGCTCTCGCGGCATGGTCAACATGGTCAGCGACATTCCATCGGAAGAATCTTGTCGTGGAGAGGCGACAAGCTGGGTCCTGGCCACAGCCCAGTTTTTTGTGATTTGCCAAGTAAGTCGCTTTGTCGGGCTGTTGGGCTGCAAATCTTTCAAGGCGAGGAGAGCTTTCATTAATTTGGCGAGAAAATGGCCCATCGATAATGAGAAATGGGTTGTACATTTTAAAACACATCAAACCGGCAATTAGTTTCAAATATCTTTTTTCATTTTGAGATTTTAAATTACATTAATTTTTATGCCTGGAGAATTTGTTGGATTTTATATTGATATATATTTATTTTTGAAATCAGTTTGAATGTGAGTCGAATTTCAGGATTAAAAACAGTTCGGACCTTTTGAAATATGCAAAATTTCATATAATTTTTTAACCGTGGCCACAATATGGGTTGTAATGCTAACAAAAAGAATATGGGCTCCAAAAAAACCTTAATAATTAGCAAATGGGATGTAAATTATTAGAAATAATGGCAGATGGGTTGAATGCTGTTTTCCACAGATTTGAGGCTTTCCTAAAAAGGTTGGCCTGGCGTTGGTGTTGGATGGCCATCCAACGGCCGTCGTGCTTCTTCAATCTCTGCTCTTCCTGCTCCAGACGCTCAAACAAGCGCCGGCGGAACTGCCTGCTCCCTCCTTCCCGTGGCCGGCTCTGCTGCCGCGTAGGCCTCACCGCCCCATCGTACTCCCATCGCTGGCCTAGCCATCCCTCTACTCACCCACACCTGCTGTTATTCTCCGGCGACGGCAGACGAACCAGTAAATGTTGGGGAACATAGCAGAAATTCAAAATTTTCTACGCATCACCAAGATCAATCAATGGAGTAATCTAGCAATGAGGGGAAGGGGAGTGCATCTACATACCCTTGTTGATCGCTAAGCGGAACTGTTCAAGTGAACGGGGTTGATGGAGTCGTACTTGTCGTGATCCAAATCACCGATGATCCTAGCGCCGAACGGACGGCACCTCCGCGTTCAACACACATACGGTTGGGAGAGACATCTCCTCCTTCTTGATCCAGCAAGGGAAGGAGAGGTTGATGGAGATCCAACAACCTGACAGGCGTGGTGGTGGAAGTGGCGGGATCGGCGAGGGCTCCGCTAAGCGCAAGCGGGGAGGAAGAGGTGTCACGGGAGGGAGGGAGGCGCCAGGGACTCATGTGTGGCTGCCCTCCCTCCCCTCCACTATATATAGGGGCCTAGGGGGGCGCCGACCCCTTGTAGATCCCATCTAGGGAGGGGGGCGGCTGCCCTAGGGGTGGCTTGGCCTCCAAGGCAAGTGGAGGCCCCCCACCCCTTAGGGTTTCCAACCATAGGCGCATGGGAGGCCCAAGGGGGGCGCACCAGCCCACCAGGGGCTGATTCCTACGCCCCTTCAGCCCATGTGGCCCTCCGGGATAGGTGGCCCCACCCGGTGGACCCCCGGGACCCTTCCGGTGGTCCCGGTACAATACCGATGACCCCCAAAACTTTCCCGGTGGCTGAAACTGGACTTCCTATATATAAATCTTTACCTCCGGACCATTCCGGAACTCCTCATGACATCCGAGATCTGATCTGGGACTCCGAACAACTTTTGGGTTACCGCATACTAATATCTCTACAACCCTAGCGTCACCGAACCTTAAGTGTGTAGACCCTACGGGTTCGGGAACCATGCAGACATGACCGAGACAACTCTCTGGTCAATAACCAACAACGGGATCTGGATACCCATGTTGGCTCCCACATGTTCCACGATGATCTCATCGGATGAACCACGATGTCGAGGATTCAATCAATCCCGTACTCAATTCCCTTTGTCTACCGGTATAGTACTTGCCCGAGATTCGATCGTCGATATCCCGATACCTTGTTCAATCTCGTTACCGGCAAGTCTCTTTACTCGTTCCGTAACACATCATCCCATGATCAACTCCTTGGTCACATTGTGCATATTATGATGATGTCCTACCGAGTGGGCCCAGCGATACCTCTTACGTCTGCGGGCGACAAATCCCAGTCTTGATTCGTGCCAACCCAATGAGACACTTTCGGAGATACCGTAGTGCACCTTTATAGCCACCCGATTACGTTGTGACATTTGGTACACCAAAGCATTCCTACGGTATCCGGAGTTGCACAATCTCATGGTCTAAGGAAATAATACTTGACATTAGAAAAGCTTTAGCATCTGAACTACGATCTTTGTGCTAGGCTTAGGATTGGGTCTTGTCCATCACATCATTCTCCTAATGATGTGATCCCGTTATCAACGACATCCAATGTCCATGGTCAGGAAACCGTAACTATCTATTGATCAATGAGCTAGTCAACTAGAGGCTTACTAGGGACATGGTGTTGTCTATGTACCCACGCATGTATCTGAGTTTCCTATCAATACAATTATAGCATGGATAATAAACGATTATCATGAACAAGTACATATAATAATAATATTAACTAATTTATTATTGCCTCTAGAGCATATTTCCAACAGTCTCCCACTTGTACTAGAGTCAATAATCTAGTTCACATCGCCATGTGATTAACACTCACAGGTCACATCGCCATGTGACCAACATCCAAAGAGTTTACTAGTGTCAATAAACTAGTTCACATCATCATGTGATTAAGACTCAATGAGTTACGGGGTTTGATCATGTTTTTCTTGTGAGAGAGGTTTTAGTCAGCGGTCGCAACATTCAGATCCGTATGTACTTCGCAAATCTTTAGGTTATATTGTAAATGCTGCTTCCACGCTCCACTTGGAGCTATTCCAAATGGTTTCTCCACTATACGTATCCGGTTTGCTACTCAGAGTCATTAGGATAGGTGTTAAAGCTTGCATCGACATAACCCTTTACGCCGAACTCTTTATCACCTCCATAATCGAGAAACATGTTGAGGGAGTCCTGGATTGGGGGGTGTCCGGATAGCCGAACTATCACCGTTGGCCGGACTCCTGGACTATGAAGATACAAGATTGAAGACTTTGTCCCGTGTCCGGATGGGACTTTCCTTGGCGTGGAAGGCAAGTTTGGCGTCGGATATGTAGATCTCCTACCGTTGTAACCAACTCTATGTAACCCTAACCCTATCCGGTGTCTATATAAACGGAGGGTTTTAGTCCGTGGGGCGAAAAACAATCATACCATAGGCTAGCTTCTAGGGTTTAGCCTCTCGATCTCGTGGTAGATCTACTCTTGTACTACCCATATCATCAATATTAATCAAGCGGGAGTAGGGTTTTACCTCCATCGAGAGGCCCGAACCTGGGTATAAACATCGTGTCCCTTGTCTCCTGTTACCATCCGCCTAGGCGCTGCAGTTGGGACCCCCTACCGAGATCCGCGGTTTGACACGGCATTGGTGCTTTCATTGAGAGTTCCTCGGTGTCGTCATCCTTAGGCCCGATGGCTCCTTGATCATCAACAACGACACGGTCCAGGTGAGACTTTTCTCCCGGACAGATCTTCGTATTCGGCGGCTTTGCTGCGGGCAATTCACTTGGCCATCTGGAGCAGATCGAAAGCTATGCCCCTGGCCATCAGGTCAGATTTGGGAGTTTGAACTACGGCCGACATCGCGGAGACTTGATCTTGACGGATTGAGCCATAATAGCGCCGCCTTGTCTCGATGGGCGCGATCTAGCTCTGCCGCGAGCAGTGCCACGGAGGCGCACCAGCGTCCGCTCCGACCCTTAGCTCGGAGCTGACTCCGCCGATCGAGGACAAGTGGATGAACACCGCCTCGGGGCTACAATCTCTCGGCGATTGGGCGAACTCCATCCTCTCGCTGCGAAGGCCGTGACTCCAAGGTGTCGGACTCCTCTCCGGACTCCGAACCCTCCGCGCCCTTGCCAATCGAATCCAATTGGGCGCGGTTATGGAGTTCACTGCGCGGACATCTTTCGGCTTTTCGCCCTTTGGCGACATCCTGAATTCACTAAAGTCTCTCTCTTTATCGGAGAGCCTGGCGGACTACGGCCGGGAAGGTTGAGATGCAGACGGCGAAGAAATTAAGCCCACCCACCACCCACTTTGTAGCCACTTGTCGATGATTTGACCGACATGCTCGACTTCGACTCCGAAGACATCGGCGGTATGGGCGGCGATGCTAGAGGCGACCAAGAACCAGCGCCTACTGAGGGCGCTGGAAGGCCACCTCGTCATCGACATATACATGGTGGACATCCCAAAAGATGGGAGCGGCGATGGAACAGCGGAGGATGACCCTCAAGAAACAGCCCAAGCGCGCGGCGTCGTGGCGCTGCTCTAAATCCGCCACAGCAAAAGCGGTGACTACGGCACGGAGATAATAACACCACGGGCGGTGCGAAGACAACCTCCTCGGCAGGATTCAACACATGAGGAGGAGAAGCCAGCCCTTATGATAGGCGGCGGGCGGGGAGGTGGAGGGCGATAATTATATGCCTCCCTCGAAGATGAGGCAAGCCTCGGCGGCAGCAATTTGTTGTGCACGAGGATCCCGCCGAACAGGAGCATTTTAAGCGCGGGCTTATGGCCACGACAAGCAGCCTCAAGAAAAAGCAGCAGCAGCTTAGAGCTGACCAAGACTTGCTAGATGACGGATGGATTGAAGTCCTTGCAGCGAAAATGCGAACTCGAGCGCCCCTCAAGAGATACCCAAAGCGCAGGCCGCTACCCCAATTAGAGGAGGAAGCACCCAAACCTATATCACCCGTGCATGATCGGCCGACCGGCCACCCGTGGTCATGACGAAGGCCTCTAGGCCCTCCATTCAAGCCGCACCCGGCGTCGCTCGAAAAGTACCAAGGCACGGGAAGCGCCCGGACCTGCGAGGCGCATTGGAGGACAAGGCAAGGCAAACAAGATCGATCTATGGATCGGCGTGGGCGCCCACGACGCGTGATGATAACGGTCACGCGGATACAGCAATTCGGCGGGCGAACCACGATGAACAAAGCTCATTTGAGTTGCGTCGTGATATAGCTCAATACAGAGGCGTCGCACACCCACTATGCTTCGCAGACGAAGTGATGGATCATCAAATCCCCGAGGGTTTCAAAACCGTAAACATCGAATCATACGATGGCACAACAGATCCTGCGGTTTGGATCGAGGACTACCTCCTCCATATCCACATGGCCCGCGGTGATGATCTACACGCCATCAAATACCTCCCACTCAATCTTAAAGGACCAGCTCGGCATTGTCTTAACAGCTTGCCAGCAGAATCAATTGGTTGTTGGGAGGACCTGGAAGCCGCATTCCTTGATAACTTCCAGGGCACATATGTGCGACCACCAGACGCCGATGACCTCAGCCACATAATTCAGCAGCGGAAGAATCGGCGGACAATTCGGACACGGTTCCTAACCAAGAAAAATCAAATCGTTGACTGTCTGGATGTAGAGGCCCTTGCAGCCTTCAAACATAACATCCGCGACGAGTGGCTTCCCAGGCACCTAGGACAGGAAAAGCCGAAATCCATGGCTACCCTCACAAACTGATGACCCGCTTTTGCGCAGGAGAGGACAGCTGGCTAGCTCGTAGTAACAACTTGACCAAAAACCCTGGTAGTTCGGATACCAAGGACAGCAATGGCAGGTCGCGTCGCAACAAGCACAAGCGCCGCATCAACGGCGATAATGTTGAAGATACGGCAGTCAATGCCGGATTCAGAGGCTCTAAACCCGGTCAGCGGAAAAAGTCGTTCAAAAGAAATACTCAGGGCCCGTCCTGAAGGAAATATGCCCTAGAGGCAATAATAAAGTTATTATTTATTTCCTTATTTCATGATAAATGTTTATTATTCATGCTAGAATTGTATTAACCGGAAACATGATACATGTGTGAATACATAGACATACTTAATGTCACTAGTATGCCTCTACTTGACTAGCTCATTAATCAAAGATGGTTATGTTTCCTAACCATAGACATGTGTTGTTATTTGATTAATGGGATCACATCATTAGGAGAATGATGTGATTGACATGACCCATTCCGTTAGCCTAGCACTTGATCGTTTAGTACATTGCTATTGCTTTCTTCATGACTTATACATGTTCTGTAACTATGAGATTATGCAACTCCGTTTACGGAGGAACACTTTGGGTGCTACCAAGCGTCTAGCGTAAGCTGGGTGATTATAAAGGAGTACTACAGGTGTCTCCAAAGGTACATGTTGGGTTGGCATATTTGAGATTAGGTTTTGTCACTCCGATTGTCGGAGAGGTATCTCTGGCCCTCTCGGTAATGCACATCACTATAAGCCTTGCAAGCAATGTAGCTAATGAGTTAGTTACGGAATGATGCATTACGTAGCGAGTAAAGAGACTTGCCGATGCGAGCTTGAACTAGGTATTGGATACCGACGATCAAATCTCGGGCAAGTAACATACCGATGACAAAGGAACAACGTATGTTGTTATGCGGTTTGACCGATAAAGATCTTCGTAGAATATGTAGTAGCCAATATGAGCATCCAGGTTCCGCTATTGGTTATTGACCGAGAATAGTTCTAGGTCATGTCTACATAGTTCTCGAACCCGTAGGGTCCTTGCAACAACGTTACGATGACAGTTTTATTATGAGTTTATAAGTTTTGATGTACCGAAGGAGTTGAGTCCCGGATGAGATCGGGGACATGGCGAGAGTCTCGAAATGGTCGAGACGTAAAGATCGATATATTATGCGACTATATTCGGACTTGAAAGGTTCGAGTGATTGGGTATTTTTGGAGTCTGGGAGAGTTACGGAATTCGCGGAAGAAGTATTGGGCCTTATTGGGCCATACGGGAAAGAGAGAGGGCTGCCTAGGGCAGGCGCGCACCCCAAGGCCTAGTCCGAATTGGACTAGGGGAGGGCGCGCCCCCTCCTTCCTTCCTTCTCTCTTCCCTTTCCATCTCTCCTACTCCTACTACATGGAAGGTCTCCTAGTTGGACTAGGAAAGGAGGAATCCTACTCCCGGTGGGAGTAGGACTCCTCCTGGCGCGCCCTCCTTGCCCGGCCCCCCTCCCCTTGCTCCTTTATATCTGAGGCAGGGGCACACCCAGGCACACAAGTTGATCTTGGATCGTTCCTTAGCCGTGTCGGTGCCCCCTCCACCATATTCCACCTCGGTCATATCGTCGTGGAGTTTAGGCGAAGCCCTGCGCGGTGGAGCATCATCTTCGTCCTGCGCCGTCGTCTTGATGGAACTCATCCCGGCGCTTTGCTGGATCGGAGCCGGGGATCGTCATTGAGCTGAGCGTGTGCTGAACTTCGGAGGTGCCGTCGTTCGGTACTTGGATCGGTCGGATCGTGAAGGCGTCGACTACATCAACCGTGTTGTCATAGCGCTTCGCTTACGGTCTCACGAGTGCGTGGACAATACTCTCCCTCTCGTTGCTATGCCATCACCATGATCTTGCGTGTGCGTAGGAATTTTTTGAAATTACTCGTTCCCCAATGATGGCATCGAGCCAGGTTTTATCGTTGATGTTATATGCGAGTAGAACACAAGTGAGTTGTGGGCGATACAAGTCATACTGCTTACCAGCATGTCATACTTTGGTTGGCGGTATTGTGAGATGAAGCGGCCCGGACCGACATTACAGCGTCACGCGCTTACGCGAGACTGGTTTCACCGCTGCGAGCACTCGTTGCTTAAAGGTGGTGGTGGGTGTCTGTCTCTCTCACTTTAGTTGAACCGAGGTGTAGCTCGCCCGGTCCTTGCGAAGGTTGAAACAGCACCAACTTGACAAACTATCGTTGTGGTTTTGATGCGTAGGTAAAACGGTTCTTGCTCAGCCCGTAGCAGCCACGTAAAACTTGCAACAACAAAGTAGAGGGCGTCTAACTTGTTTTTGCAGGGCATGTTGTGATGTGATATGGTCAAGACTTGATGCTATATTTTATTGTATGAGATGATCATGTTTTGTAACGAGTTATCGACAAGCTGGCAGGAGCCATATGGTTGTCGCTTTATTGTATGAAATGCAAGCGCCCTATAATTGCTTTACTTTATCACTAAGCGGTAGCGATAGTCGTAGAAGCAATAGTTGGCGAGGCGACAACGATGCTACGATGGAGATCAAGGTGTCGCGCGGTGGCGATGGTGATCATGGCGGTGCCGGAGATGGAATCACAAGCACAAGATGATGATGGCCATATCATATCACTTATATTGATTGCATGTGATGTTTATCCTTTATGCATCTTATCTTGCTTTGATTGACGGTAGCATTTTAAGATGATCTCTCACTAAAATTATCAAGACATGTTCTCCTTAGTATGCACCGTTGCCAAAGTTTGTCGTGCCCGGACACCACGTGATGATCGGGTGTGATAAGCTCTCGTCCATCTACAGCGGGTGCAAGCCAGTTTGCACACGCAGAATACTCGAGTTAAACTTGCGAGCCTAGCATATGCAGATATGGCCTCGAACACGGAGACCGAAAGGTCGAGCGTGAATCATATAGTAGTTATGATCAACATAGTGATGTTCACCATTGAAAACTACTCCATCTCACGTGATGATCGGTTATGGTTTAGTTGATTTGGATCACGTGATCACTTAGATGACTAGAGAGATGTATGTCTAAGTGGGAGTTCTTAAGTAATATGATTAATTGAACTTTAATTTATCATGAACTTAGTCCTGGCAGTATTTTGCAAATTATGTTGTAGATCAATAGCTCGCGTTGTTGCTTCCCTATGTTTTTGCTTCCTATGTTTTATATGTGTTCCTAGAAAATTGTATTGAAAAATGTTAGTAGCAATGATGCGGATTGGATCCGTGATCTGAGGTTTATCCTCATTGCTGCCTGAAGAATTATGTCCTTAATGCACGCTAGGTGATAGACCTATTGCAGGAGCAAAGGAGGCGTTATGAACATTTGGCTAGCTCAATATGATGACTACTTGATAGTTTAGTGCACCATACTTAGCGGCTTAGAATCGGGACTTCAAATACGTTTGAGCGTCATGGACCATATGAGATGTTCCAGGAGTTGAAGTTAATATTTCAAGCAAATACCGAGTTGAGAGATATGAAGTCTCCAACAAGTTCTATGGCTAAAAGATGGAGAGAATCGCTCAACTAGTGAGCATGTGCTCAGATTATGCAGGTACTTCAATCGCTTGAATCAAGTGGGAGTTAATCTTCGAGATAAGATAGTGATTGACAGAATTCTCTAGTCACCATCACCAAGTTACTAGAACTTCGTGATGAACTATAGTATGCAAGGGATGGCGAAAACGATTCCCGAGCTCTTCGTGATGTTGAAATCGACGAAGGTAGAAATCAAGAAAGAGCATCAAGTGTTGATGATTGACAAGACCACTAGTTTCAAGAAAAGGGCAAAGGAAAGAAAGGAAACTTTAAGTAGAATGGCAAACAAGTTGTCACTCCATGAAGAAGCCCAAAGCTGGACCAAAACCTGAAGCGAGTGCTTACACTTCAAAGGAAATAGTCCTTTGGAAGCGAAATACCCTGAATATTTGGTGGATAAGAAGGATGGCAAAGTGAACAAGGGTATATTTGATATACAGGTTATTGATGTGTGCCTTACTAGTGTTTATAGTAGCCCTGAGTATTGGATACTTGTTAGGTTGCTAAGATTAGTAACTCGAAATAGGAGTTCTGAGAATAAGCAGAGACTAGTTGAAGGGAAGTGGCGATGAGTGTTGGAAGTAGTTCCAAGATTGATATGATCATCATCGCACCTCCCTATACCTTGGGATTAGTGTTAAACCTAAATAAATGTTATTTGGCGTTTGCGTTGAACATGAATATGATTTGATCATGTTTATTGCGATCTGATTATTCATTTAAAGTCAAAGAATAATTGTTGTTCTGTTCAAATGAATAAAACCTTGATGGTCATACACCCAATGAAAATAGTTTGTTGGATCTCGATCGTAGTGATACACATATTCATAATGTTGATGCCAAAAGATGCAAAGTTAATAATGATAGTGCAACTTATTTGTGGCACTGCCGTTAAGTCATATCGGTGTAAAGCGCATGAAGAAACTCCATAAAGATGGATCTTCGGAATCACTTGGTTATGAATCATTTGATGCTTGCGAACCGTGCCTTTTGGGCAAGATGACTAAAACTCCGTTCTCCAGAACAATGGAACGAGCTACTGACTTATTGGAAATAAAACATACCGATGTATGCGATCCGATGAGTGTTAGAGCTCATGGCATGTATCGTTATTTTCTGACCTTCACAGATGATTTGAGCAGATATGGGTATATCTACTTGATGAAACATAAGTCTGAAATAGTTGAAAGGTTCAAAGAATTTCAGAGTGAAGTGGAAAATCATCGTAACAAGAAAATAATGTTTCTGCGATCTGATCGTGGAGATGAATATTTGAGTTACGAGTTTGGTCTTCAATTGAAACATGTGGAATAGTTTCACAGCTCACGCCACCTGGAACACCACAACGTTATGGTGTGTCCGAACGTCGTAACCGTACTTTATTTTGATATGGTGCGATCCATGATGTGTCTTACCAATTTACCACTATCGTTTTGGAGTTATGCATTAGAGACAGTTGTATTCACGTTTAATAGGGCACCATCTAAATCCGTTGAGATGACACCGTATGAACTATGGTTTAGCAGTAAACCTAAGCTTTCGTTTCTTAAAGCTTGGAGTTGCGATGCTTATATGAAAAGGTTTCAACCTGATAAGCTCGAACCCAAATCGAAAAAGTGCGTCTTCATAGAATACCCAAAGGTAACTATTGGGTACACCTTCTATCACAGATCCGAAGGCAAGTTATTCGTTGCTAAGATGGATCCTTTCTAGAGAAGAAGTTTCTCTCAAAAGAAGTGAGTGGGAGGAAAGTAGAGCTTGATAAGGTAATTTGTACCTTCTCCCTTATTGGAAAGTAGTTTATCACAGAAATCAGTTCCAGTGATTACTACACCAATTAGTGAGGAAGTTAATGATTATGATCGTAAAACTTTAGATCAAGTTGCTATTAAACCTCGTAGGTCTTCCAGAGTAAGATCCGCACCAGAGTGGTACGGTAATCATGTTCTGGAAGTCATGTTACTAGACCATGATGAACCTACGAACTATGAGGAAGCGATGATGAGCCCAGATTCATAAAATGGCTTGAGGCCATGAAATCTGAGATGGGATCCATGTATGAGAACAAAGTGTGGACTTTGGTTGACTTGCCCGATGATCGGCAAGCAATTGAGAATAAATGGATCTTCAAGAAGAAGGCGGCGGCTGACGGTAATGTTACTATCTACAAAGCTCGACTTATGCAAAAGGTTTCGACAAGTTCAAGGGATTGACTACGATGAGATATTCTCACCCGTAGCGATGCTTAAGTCTGTCCGAATCATGTTAGCAATTGCCGCATTTATGATTATGAAATTTGGCAGATGGATGTCAAAACTGCATTCTGAATGGATTTACGGAAGAAGAGTTGTATATGATGCAACTAGAAGGTTTTGTCAATCCAAAAGGAGCTAACAAAGTGTGCAAGCTCCAGCGATCCATTTATGGACTGGTGCAAGCCTCTCGAGTTGGAATACTGCGCTTTGATAAGTTGATCAAAGCATATAGTTTTATAAAGACTTGCGGTGAAGCCTGTATTTACAATAAAGTGAGTGGGAGCACTACCGCCTTTTGATAAATATATGTGAGTAACATATTGTTGATCGAAATGATATATAATTTTTACGGAAAGCATAAAGGAGTATTTGAAAGGAGTTCTTTAAAAGAAAGACCTCGGTAAAGCTACTTACATATTGAGCATCAAGATCTATTGAGATAGATCAAGGCGGCTTGATAAGTTTTTCAATAAGTACATACCTTGTCATGATTTTGAAGTAGTTCAAAATGGAGCAGTCAAAGAAAAGTTCTTGCCTGTGTTGCAAAGTTGTGAAATTGAGTAAGACTCAAATCCCGACCACGGCAGAAAATAGAAAAGAGAATGAAAGTCATTCCCTATGCCTCGATCATAGGTTCTATAAAGTATGCTATGCTATGTACAGACCTATTGTATACCTTGCTCTGTATTTGGCAAGGGAGTACAATAGTGGTCTAGGAGTAGATTCTTGGACATTGGTCAAGAATATCCTTAGTGAGGACTAAGGAAATATTTCTCGATTATGGAGGTGATAAAAGAGCCCGTCGTAAAGAGTTACAACGTGCAAGCTTTTACACGATCCAAATGACTATAAGTCTCAATCTGGATACATATTGAAAGTGGGAGCAATTAGCTATAGTAGCTCCATGCGAGCATTGTAGAAATAGAATATTTGCAAAATACATACGGCTCTGAATATGCCAGACCCGTTGACTAAGCTTCTCTCACGAGCAAAACATGATCACACCTTAGTACTCTTTGGGTGTTAATCACATAGCGATGTGAACTAGATTATTGACTCTAGTAAACCCTTTGGGTGTTGGTCACATGACGATGTGAACTATGGGTGTTAATCATATCTGAGATATGAATATTGGTGTTAAATCACATGGCGATGTGAACTAGATTATTGACTCTAGTGCAAGTGGGAGACTGAAGGAAATATGCCCTAGAGGCAATAATAAAGTTATTTTTTATTTCCTTATTTCATGATAAATGTTTATTATTCATGCTAGAATTGTATTAACCGGAAACATGATACATGTGTGAATACATAGACAAACTTAATGTCACTAGTATGCCTCTACTTGACTAGCTCATTAATCAAAGATGGTTATGTTTCCTAACCATAAACATGTGTTGTTATTTGATTAATGGGACCACATCATTAGGAGAATGATGTGATTGACATGACCCATTCCGTTAGCCTAGCACTTGATCGTTTAGTACATTGCTATTGCTTTCTTCATAACTTATACATGTTCCTGTAACTATGAGATTATGCAACTCCCGTTTACGGAGGAACACTTTGGGTGCTACCAAAGCGTCACAGCGTGGCTGGGTGATTATAAAGGAGTACTACAGGTGTCTCCAAAGGTACATGTTGGGTTGGCGTATTTCGAGATTAGGTTTTGTCACTCCGATTGTCGGAGAGGTATCTCTGGGCCCTATCGGTAATGCACATCACTATAAGCCTTGCAAGCAATGTAGCTAATGAGTTAGTTACAGAATGATGCATTACGTAATGAGTAAAGAGACTTGCCAGTAACGAGCTTGAACTAGGTATTGGATACCGACGATCAAATCTCGGGCAAGTAACATACCGATGACAAAGGAACAACGTATGTTGTTATGCGGTTTGACCGATAAAGATCTTCGTAGAATATGTAGGAGCCAATATGAGCATCCAGGTTCCGCTATTGGTTATTGACCGAGAATAGTTCTAGGTCATGTCTACATAGTTCTCGAACCCGTAGGATCCATGCGCTTAACGTTACGATGGCAGTTTTATTATGATTTTATAAGTTTTGATGTACGAAGGAGTTGAAGTCCCGGATGAGATCGGGGACATGACGAGGAGTCTCGAAATGGTCGAGGCGTAAAGATCGATATATTAGGCGACTATATTCGGACTTGAAAGGTTCGAGTGATTCGGTATTTTTCGATCTGGGAGAGTTACGAGAATTCGCGGAAGAAGTATTGGGCCTTATTGGGCCATACGGGAAGAGAGAGGGCTGCCTAGGGCAGGCGCGCCCCAAGGCCTAGTCCGAATTGGACTAGGGGAGGCCGCGCCCCCTCCTTCCTTCCTTCTCTCTTCCCTTTCCTTCTCTCCTACTCCTACTACATGGAAGGTCTCCTAGTTGGACTAGGAAAGGAGAATCCTACTCCCGGTGGGAGTAGGACTCCTCCTAGCGCGCCCTCCTTGGCGGCCGCCCCTCCCCTTGCTCCTTTATATCACAGGCGGGGGCACCCATGACACACAAGTTGATCTACGGATCGTTCCTTAGCCGTGTGCGGTGCCCCCTCCATCATATTCCACCTCGGTCATATCGTCGCGGAGTTTAGGCGAAGCCTAAGCGCGCGATAGAGCATCATCATCGTCCTGCGCCGTTGTCTTGTGGAACTCATCGACGCTTTGCTGGATCGGGCCGGGGATCGTCATCGAGCTGAGCGTGTGCTGAACTTCGGAGGTGCCGTCGTTCGGTACTTGGATCGGTCGGATCGTGAAGGCGTCGACTACATCAACAGCGTTGTCATAGCGCTTCCGCTTCGATCTCAGAGTGCGTGGACAATACTCTCCCCTCTCGTTGCTATGCCATCACCATGATCTTGCGTGTGTGTAGGAAATTTTTTTGAAATTACTACGTTCCCCAACACGTCCAATCTGGACCGAATACTCGATCGCTCGTGCCAAATACATGGCACCCCCGAAAAACCAGCCAACCACACCAACAGGGATTGTTGGGTCTATAAACAGGCAGGCAAGTTAAATGCGAACTCAATGACAAGGGCTGCATAGAGATGGCGAGGAGGCCCGACCGCCCGAACAATAGAGGACGAAGGGCTTCCCCCATGAGTGCGGACGGTGAACATGATATCGCAACCCACATACCCAAAAGGGGGCGGAGCGTGCACTAAGGGCGTATATGCGATGGGCGAGTCGCCCCAAAGTTCAACCCATGGTCCTCCTGCCCGATCACCTTCGATTGAAGGACCACCCCACTAGCATCCGCCACGGCGGATTCGCGCGTGGTTCTTGACCCAATCATCGACGGATTTCACCTCACTAGAGTCACGATGGATGGCGGTAGCAGCCTGAACCTGCTCTATCATGATCTGATGCGCAAAATGGGCATAGACCCTCAAGATTAAACCCACAAAGGCGACCTTTAAAGGCGTCATACCAGGTGTAGAGGCCAATTATACAGGCTCGAGTTACACTCGAAGTGGTCTTGGATCCTCGGATAACTTCGAAGCAAAGAGTTAATCTTGACATAGTCCCGTTCATGGCGGCTATCACGCCTTGCTTGGATGAACCGCATTTGCAAAGTTCAATGCGGTGCCGCTTTCACGCATACCTCAAGCTCAAGATGTCGGGCCCTCGAGGTGTAATCACGGTCAATGGAAACACGAGCGCTCTCTCCGAACGGAGGAGCATACGGTGGCCCTCGCGGCGGAGGTGCAAAGCAGCCTCTCACAGCAATTCTCGAGTCCGGCTACTAAACGTCCGGACACCGTCAAGCGCGCCCGGAATAACCTACAACAAGACTGCCTGGCATGATCCGAGCACGCGTAGCAATCCGGCCCCAACCCCAGCCCTCGCAAAATTGCGAAGCCAGTACTACGCGTACATAACTACGCTCTGGAGATACCATGGGCATAAGGGAGGGCACGACCACGACACGCCAGAATGCGGCTCAACGCACCGGGGCTCCGATTGTGTCATTCTTTTCTTTCTTCTTTTCTCTTACTTTCAGGACTCCGTTTTCCGGAGGCCCTGTCCGGCACTAAATTGCGAACTCACGATGCAACAGCGGGGAAGAAAGCTTCGTCGAGTGTCGGTGGTCTCTACTACGAGCATTATACCTGTTTTACATACCATCCGCAGCTTACCCTGGAGAGGACATATTAAATAGTCCCATCCCTTGCTTATCGCACTATTTGTATCGTTCGCTTTCATTGCAGTACCTTTTGAATAAACAATACATAGCTTTTGCCTATTATTGCACTCCTTTCTTTATATATATATATATATATATATATATATATATATATATATATATATATATATATATATATATATATATATATATATATATATATATATATATATATATTCATTTATGACATGTTGCACCCATACACTTTAGTACGGCCAATACACGAGGGCTTAAGTACCCCAAAACTATGGTGTGATAAGTCGAACACTTTCACAAGTCGGCACCCGAACTTATAGCATTATATGCATCGGCTCGAATCATGTCTTGCGTCAATAGTTGGGTTTGCCCGGCTCCCATGTTTTGGTACATTATGTTCCGTTATATCGGCTAAGGTAGTATTGGGAGAACCACTGCCATTGTGCCCGGTTGAGCTGGGTTGAGCACCTCGGTGGAAAGCTAAAACTGACCGTCATGATAGGCGAGAGCGGTCGCTGTTCGAGAGGTTGTTTGGTCCCTAAAGACTTATGCCGCTTAGGCGAGGAGTCGGCATTGTCCGGCCAAGGCGTGGATAGCACCCGAACTCGGTCTTCCGAATACTAGGGGCTTCACGAAATTTAAAATTATAGAATTCTATGGCTAAGTGAGAGTGTTCAAGCACTATAGTCTGGTTGCCTTGTTCGTTCGTTGGCGCCTCCTCGAAGGACCCAAGAATGGGAACAAGAGCGCTCAAGTTTATCGAACACCCCACACTTTCGTGGCATGGGGCTGAAGCCAACGACTTGCCATCTCTCAAATTTGATAAGCGGCCGCCTGAAGGTAATATTTTAAATTCTGGCGTTGCTTAGCGCACATGAACAAGTTTTCAGCGTACATGATAACAAATGCGAGTCTATTCAAAATTACATCTTTGGAGCATTCACCGCTATAAAGCGGGCACCCTTGAGGCGCCCTCATAGTACATTTCGGGCTTGCGATGCTCCTTGCCCAGCAGTGGCCCGTCCGTCACAAGCTTCTCAGCATGCAACTTGCCCCAGTGCACTTTAGCACGGGCAAGGGCCCGACGGGCACCTTCAATGCAGACGGGCGCTTGATGAATTCAATCCATGGACAGGCGTCCACCAGCCGCCCGCACTAGCCGAAGTAGCTCCTGGGCATGGCTTCCGTGAGGCCTGGCGAAATATGAGGCCCTTCATTGCCTGTTCGGTGACCTTGTGGAGCTCGACCAGCTCCCCTCCTCGGCCTCGGCTGTAGAAGCAGCAGCAGCATCGGACACACTACGGGCAGATGTCTGACGCTCTGGAGAGCTCGGATTCGGGTAAGTAATAGATAATTCACTTTCACATGCTTGCTTTGCATAAAGAATGCCTTACCGCCGCTATCTTCTTTAATGATTCAATTTCTGGAGGCTTTTTGGACTTGACCTTAGCGGCTTTGGCACTCTCAAGAGCGAGGCGAGCTCGGACTTCGAGTCTTGAGTCACGTTCCAAACTCGTGTTTTCCACGAGCCCGGAGCTCTTGCGTACCTCCGCCACCCGCGCCTCCTGCTTCTCTCGCTCGGTGCGCTCCGCGGCCGCTTTGCTTTCGGTCATGGACACCGCTTCCTTCAGGGTCGCCACCTCGTTCGTGGCCCCTACAATACCGACGTTAGTCCTGTCATTTTTGCAACCAAATCCTTTCTATAAGGTATTACTTGAATAAGGTATTACTTACCTTCCTTGTCCTCGAGATGCTTCTTGGCAAGGCCGAGCTCGTTCTCGGACCGCTCGAGTGTAACACCCCGGATACAACTTTCCATATTCGTAACTCCGACTCTTGCCCTTTCCGGAGATGTGATTTATTATTTCCTTCGTGGTTGGGTTTTGTTTGTTGTTTTGCATTTTGTTCTTGTTATGCATTTCATCTCATGGCATCATCTGCATTTCATCCGCATGTTTTTCAAAACTTGCATCCGTTCGGGTTCCGCCGGTTCTCTCCGTTGTCCGTTCCGAGTCCGGTTACACTTGCACGCGCCCGCGGCACCTCCGAAATATTATTTTATAAGTGGCATAATAATGTTCTCGGAATGGGTTGCAACTTGGCATGCGGTCTTATTATAGTGTAGACAGGCCGCCTGCCAAGTTTAAATCGCATTAGGAGTTCGTTTGACTGCTTAACCGTTAAATATGTAACGGGATATAGCGGTATTTCGTCGGACGTTTCGGTCTCCGGAAACCGTTGTCGGGCTGCCTTCTCTTCTCTCCTCTCAGCCCAAATCTTCTACACAGCCCACCAACCCCTCACCTAAGACCCCTCGATCCGGACCATTGGATCGTGATCCGAGGGTCAAAGCGAGCAAAACCCCTCTCCTAGCCTCTTTCCTATTTAAACCCCCTCCTTCCATTTTGGCAGCACCAACCCCTCCTAAAATTCGCGCCACCAACCTCCCTCCTCGGCTGCGCGCCCCCTCCTCGTTATCCGGGCGCCTCCACCTCACCTCCGCCACTTGGCAAGCCACTGGTTGGCCAGCCGCCCGAGGCGTCACCCCAGCCAACAGGAGTCGCCACTGCCTCCCCGCGCCCAGCCGCGCGGCCGGTCGGAGCCCATCCGCAGCCCGCCCGGGCCGATCGGGCCCGAGCCGCCCGCTCGTCAGCGCGCCCCCTCGCGCCCGATCTGGATCGAGGGAGGAGTCCCTCGACCCGATCCCTCTCCCCTCTGACCCGCCGCCGCCCGGCGAGCCCCGTCGCCGGGCGCCCGTGCACCAGCCGAGCCTCGCCGCCTGCCCTCCTTCCTTCTCCTCTTCTCTCTCTTCCCTCACGGCTACCGCCTCTCGCGAGGCTCGCTGTCGCCGGAGTTCCCTCGCTGCCGCCCGCCGTTATTGCGCCCGAGCTCGCGGATCCTCACCTCGGCGCCGCAACCCCGAGCAGGTTCCCACCACCGGATCTGGCGGATCCGGTCGTGCCTCGCCTTCCCGCCGTCCTTGCATCCTCGCCGGAGCCCTGCGATCCGTGCCGTCGCCGCCATGGATCGAGATCCAGCCACCCGGCCGGCGCCGTTGACCCGCCGCGTGGGCCGCAACCGCGCCAAGGCCCACCCTAGCCTCCCCACGGCCCGGCTCCGCGCCCGGCTCATGTGAGCCGCACTGTGAGCCCTTGGCCCAGGGTGAGCTGCCTCCCCAGCCCCTCTCTGTTGGGCCAGCCTCTGTTTGGCCCGCGCATGTTTTTTTTTTTCAGATTTGCGAATTTGCTGTTTATCCCGAGTTTAAGCATTTCTGAAAACCCCTAAGCTTCATGCATATTCTAACTAATTAACCGTGCATCAGATCTAAATAAATTATATATGAAACTTGCTCAGAATTTTGTCTAGTTTCATAATATGCAGTTTTCATCCATGTTTAAAATGTTTAAATTGATGTTTGCATTAATTTGCTAATATGCCATGTTAAAATGATTTATTCCATAACTAAATAACCGTAACTCGGATTTAAATGTTCTTTATATGTAAATGGGGTGGAAAAATGCCTAGATTAACATGGTCCACTTTATGTTGCTGTTTAACAACTCTAAAATTGTGTTTAGGGCAGAACAGTACCGAAACTAAAACATTGCTCATGAGGATTTTCCGGAATTGTTGTTTGTTGTTTCCGGCCTCATTTAAACTTGCCTAAATAGTTAGTTTCATATGCTTCACCTCTTGCCATGTTTAATAACATTTAATATTGTTGGGTAGCCTAATCAAGAGTGAACTAAATAAATGTTGTGAAGTTTCATCAATATGCAATTCGTTGCATATTGAGCTCCACTTAATTTGTAGGATTGTTTGTGCATATTGCCATGCCATGTTATTTAAACCGGACATGCATCATACTTGATTGTGCATCATGCCATGGTTATGTGATGGTTGTTTACTATGTTGTTTGCTTCTTTCCGGTTTGCTTCTCTCGGTAGCTTCGGTTTCGTTCCGGAGTTGTGAGGATTCGTTCGACTTCGTCCGTTTGTCTCCTTCATGGATTCGTTCTTCTTCCTTGCGGGATTTCAGGCAAGATGACCATACCCTCGAAATCACTTCTATCTTTGCTTGCTAGATGCTCGCTCTTTTGCTATGCCTATGCTACGATGCCTACCACTTGCTATATCATGCCACCCACATTGCCATGTCAAACCTCTAACCATCCTTTCCTAGCAAACCGTTGTTTGGCTATGTTACCGCTTTGCTCAGCCCTCTTATAGCGTTGTTAGTTGCGGTGAAGATGAAGTTTGTTCCTTGTTGGAACATGGAGATGTTGTTCCTTGTTGGAACATGTTAACTTGTTGGGATATCACAATATATCTTATTTATTAATGCATCTATATACTTGGTAAAGGGTGGAAGGCTCGGCCTTATGCAGTGTTTTGTTCCACTCTTGCCGCCTAGTTTCCGTCATATCGGTGTTATGTTCCCGGATTTTGCGTCCCTAACGCGGTCGGGTGATTTATGGGACCCCTTGACAGTTCGCTTTGAATAAGACTTTTCAGCAAGGCCCAACATTGGTTCTACATTTGCCTCACCTATGCCCTTTTTCCCTTGGGTTTCGGAGCCCAAGGGTCATCTTTATTTAGCCCCCGGGCGGTGCTCCTTCCAGTGTTGGTCCGAATCGAGCAACCTCTGGGGCCACCTCGGGCAACTCGAGGGTTGGTTTTACTCGTAGCTTGACTTATCCGGTGTGCCACGAGACCGAGTGCGTGCGACTCCTATCGATTTGTCGGCACATCCGGCGGCTTTGCTGGTCTTGTTTTATTGCTGTGAAATGTCTTGTAGCGGGATTCGAGACTGATCGGGTCTTCCGGGAGAAGGAATATCCTTCGTTGATCGCGAGAGCTTATCATGGGCTAAGTTGGGACACCCTGCAGGTTTTGAACTTTCGAAAGCCGTGCCGCGGTTATGTGGCAGATGGGAATTTGTTAATGTCGGTTGTAGAAAACCGAAGTTGATCTTAATTAAAATACACCAACCGTGTGCGTAACCGTGAGTGTCTCTTTTCGGGGTTGATCGAGAGGAGAACACGGTTTCGGGTTATGTCGGCGTAAGTAGGAGTTCAGGATCACTTCTTGATCATAGTTGTTCGACCGTGCTTTGCCTCCTCTTCTCGCTCTCATTTGCGTATGTAGCCACCATATATGCTAGTCGCTGCTGCAGCTCCACCTCACTACCTGTCCTACCTTTAAGCTTAAATAGTCTTGATCTCATGGTGTGAGATTGCTGAGTCCCGTGACTCACAGATACTTCAAAACCAGTTTGCGGTGCCGTTGAAACCGTGCGGTGTTGCACTGAGCTCAAGGAGGAGCTCGATGAAGATCTTGTTCTTTGTGTTGTTTCGTTTGATCGATCGTAGTGGAGCCAGTTGGGACGATCCGGGATCTGTGTAGCATTTGGGGTAGTCTTCTTTTATTTTGGTTCCGTAGTCGGACCTTGATTGTATCTGTATGATGTAATGTTGTACCCATGTATTGTGTGAAGTGGCGATTGTATGCCAACTATGTATCTCTTTCCTTATGTATTACATGGGTTGTGTGAAGATTACCTCACTTGCGACATTGCTTTCAATGCGGTTATGCCTCTAAGTCGTGCTTGACACGTGGGAGATATAGCCGCATCGAGGCGTTCAAGTTGGTAATCGAGCCTTCCCGACTTAGGAGCCCCTACTTGATTGTTTCTTGGCGTTGTTGAGTCTAGAATGGAAAATGTTTTGAGTCTTAGGATTATATATATCGGAGAGTAGGATTATTTTACTCCTCGGTCCCTTAAATCGCTCTGGTGAGGTATCTGACGTAGTGTTTTGACTTTTCTCTCCTCAAATTTCACTAAATTTTTTTTAGGATCACGTGGTATCTTGGAATCGTTCGATGGTTTTGTGGCGAGAACATTGTTCTTGGTGCCTCGACATTTAGGGGTTGTGGCGGTGTCCGGGAGTTGAGCTCCGAGGTGTTGTCGTCACAATTTTATCGTTGCGATTCGGAATACGAGTTTTACCGACATCGAAATCTCTTTTGTGCAGTTGTTGGTGAGATAACCACGATAGCCCGATCTTGTGGCGAAAGGGAGTATTGCCATGACTTGTATAACGGATGTTTTTGAAGGTCGAGGTAAGCGATTTCGAGGATTTCTTGGTTATGTGTTGACGGATGGATACAATTTGGATCTAGGTATTGTTAGTTTGGGTGATATATTTTGTGTCCCTGTATCCCCAACACAGATTGCATAACAGAAAGTTTGGGAGTTTATAGGTGGAATTCAAGTAGCTCCTAGAAATATCTTTCCGACGGATGCATGATATGGGATTGGGTAAATCTCAATCATATGTATTTGTTCCGGCTTATTCTGCAAGCCAAATCCTTTGTTTTGTTTTGTTTTGTGGTATTCGAGTTGCTTCAATGCCAAGTGTTGATTCCATACCTTTCCTAATTGGTGTTCTCATATTGCTATGTGAATACTAATCCTTCTTGATCACTGAGCTTGTCATGTTAATTCTTTTCCAACCGTCGTGCTTCTCTTCAAGTGAATCCGATCAGTCCAACATTCGCAAGATCAATTCTAAGCTTTTTCTCAACGGTGTTCGTTTCATCCGACCCAAGTTGTTTTGTTTTCCCGCCCTCCCACCCTTTTTCTTCAAGGACTCAGATTTCTTAATCTAGTATCCATTTTATTGAGTGAAGTTTCTTCATTCTTTTCCTTTATTGTTTTATCCGGTGATTTCTCATGAAGACGCTAAGGAAGCTTTAACCTTGTCATTGTTCCATTCTAATTTTCTTCTCCGGTGGATTTAACTCAAGTTTTCAGTGTTGATCGTATTCTTTTCATCATTTCAAATGCTTTCTCATGTCGGTGCATCTCTTAATCATTCACTTTCTCGCTATTCAATTGTTCCGGAGTGTTGAAGATATCTCAGAAGATTCTAGTTTCCATTCTCATTTCACTCAAGTTCTTTGAGGATGCTATCTCATTCAAGTCATTTAATTCTACCGGTGCAATATCTATTTCAAGCAATTGTTCAACGGTGGTTCTTTTGAGTGGGCCCTAACCCACAGGTCTTTTCCAGGATCTTACCTGACTCTTTTATTTTCCCGGAGCTATTCCCAAATTCTTTTCGAAGCTTGACGTAAGAATGAGTTTTTCATCAGTCATATGGCTTTCTCCAAGATCTTCCAAATTATTTTCATTGTTGGTTCAACCTTTCTAATCTTCAACCCGGAGTATCTCAATAATTCATGGTGATGTTCTCGTCGTCATTCTCGAATTCTGAGGACCGAAGAAGAGTTTCTCCTAAATCTCGCTTCTTTCTCTTCAAGATTCATGGTTCTAGCTTCGTGCCATCCTCATAATTGTTTTGATTGTGAGAATTCTTTTAACCCACCCGGAGCAATTCAGGAGTCTTTTCAGTTTGATTCTTCTGAGCCCATCATCTCAGAATTATTCATTCAAGCGTTGAACTCTGGTTTTCCAAATCTCACCGGTGCATCGTCGAAATATCCTCTAATCAGTTCATGATCTCTTCGTTCTAATGTATCTAAATTTGTGCCTTTGCTACGTTCATTCTCAATTATTATGGTGGTTTGTTCAAGAGTTCTCTTCCTTCGTTATTATATAGACTCATTCGTTCTTTCCAATCCTACGGTGGTTCGTTGAAGACCTTCCCAAGTTCGCGCCATATCTATCTTAATCTTTTTCTACGAGAATAAGTAGTATGCCAAATCCATTGCTTGTCATCAATTTAATTGGTGAAGGATGAGCATAATGTAATTCTTATTCTTGTTTCATCGAGTAAGTGCAATTCCTTATTCCGGAGGATCATCAAAATTCTTGATTTCATTTGTTCATCTTTCTTTCCGGAGTTCCAAGTTTTCTCGGTTATATCATTTCAAAGCTTCATCTTATCACTGCAAGGCTTCACCTTGTGTTGTCAACTTCTCTTTCTTGTATCATCCTTTTGTTTACCGGAGTTCTTCATGGAGGTTCTACATGGTGGTTCGTCAAGGATTCTTTTCATTCTTCATTTGTTCATCAAGATTTCTCTCGAAGTTATGATCCGCCAAGCTATACTCAAAATTAAACAGGGTGCCCAACACTTGTTTTGTTTTGAGAAGCTCAAGTATTCTTCATCTTGCATTTCAAAGTGCAATTCTTTCTACCTTATCTTTTGAGATGGTGTTATATCATTCTTGGCAATTTCCCTTCGTGTTTCATGATTCACATGTTGTCAAGAATGAGGTATTTTAAATCCATCAATCTCTTCATTAGACTTATCTTGGGCTATATTTCACCTAAAGCTTTCCCTAAGGATTGTTGCTATTTATGGTGCTTATTAATGACCCAAGATCTTCATTTGTCCCTCGGTGAAACAATTTTCTCGTCTCCTTGTTGTTATCAATTCAATCAATTGTTTTCGTTAGTGGCAGAATTTCACCTCATAATTTTGAGGTCTTTTCCATAAGCCCACTACAAGCTTATCCTTTCGTTGTTGATTTTCCAACAACTCCGTTCTATCCTTGTTTGTAAGGATGTTTCTTTCAAACTCATTTGTGGTAGAAGTTGTCATTTTATTCTCCATTCCTTTATTCCAATGACCTATCTTCAATTTTTCTTCCGGAGGCATTGTGATGTTGCACTCTTCGACCCATCATCTTCTTTTGTCAAGATCATGTTCTTTTTCTTGCTTATCCATTTAACCGGAGTGTCATGTTTTCATTCGAGTTCTCTCATCTTATCAAGTTTTGCCTGCTTCCTCAACCGGAGAGCTGTCTGAAATCTTTCTAACCCCTTGTGTTTTTTTTCAATAGTTCCGGAGGCAGTATGTCGTTGATTCCATCAAGTATCATCCCATCTTCTCAAGTTCATGTTATATTCCTTCCAAGCTCAATCGGAGTGCTGCCCGAATTTTTCCTCTCTCATCTTGTTTTAAACGGAGTGGTTTCGAATTCTATCTTGTCCATTAAACTCTTGATTCATGCCTTTTCAACCTTCAAGTATCGTAATGTTCCTTGTTCCTCGTTTCGAACGGATTGTTTTCAACCTTGTTCATCTTCGTTGTTTTCTTTCTTTCATTTCGCTCAACCTCTCAAGGTTCATGGTTTCACTCGTTTGTCAAAGAAGCAACTTAGTTTTACCTCTTCTCTTCCTCTTCCTTTTCCCTCCGGTGCCATCCTAGATCTCGGGACGAGATCCTCTCGTAGTGGTGGAGTGTTGTAACACCCCGGATACAACTTTCCATATTCGTAACTCCGACTCTTGCCCTTTCCGGAGATGTGATTTATTATTTCCTTCGTGGTTGGGTTTTGTTTGTTGTTTTGCATTTTGTTCTTGTTATGCATTTCATCTCATGGCATCATCTGCATTTCATCCGCATGTTTTTCAAAACTTGCATCCGTTCGAGTTCCGCGGTTCTCTCCGTTGTCCGTTCGAGTCGGTTACACTTGCACGCGCCCGCGGCACCTCCGAAATATTATTTTATAAGTGGCATAATAATGTTCTCGGAATGGGTTGCAACTTGGCATGCGGTCTTATTATAGTGTAGACAGGCCGCCTGCCAAGTTTCGTCGCATTCGGAGTTCGTTTGACTGCCCAACCGTTAAATATGTAACCGGGATATAGCCGGTATTTACGTCGGACGTTTTCGGTCTCCGGAAACCGTTGTCGGGCTGCCTTCTCTTCTCTCCTCTCAGCCCAAATCTTCTACACAGCCCACCAACCCCCTCACCTAAGACCCCTCCGATCCGGACCATTGGATCGTGATCCGAGGGTCCGAAAACGGAGCAAAAACCCCCTCTCCTAGCCTCTTTCCTATTTAAACCCCCCTCCCCTTCCATTTTTGGCAGCAGCCAACCCCCTCCTAAAATTCCGCGCCACCAACCTCCCTCCTCAGCCTGCGCCGCCCCCCTCCTCGTTATCCGGCGCGCCTCCACCTCACCTCCGCCACTTGGCAAGCCCTGGTTGGCCAGCCGCCACCTGAGGCGTCGCCCCAGCCAACCGGGAGTCGCCACAGCCTCCCCGCGCCCAGCCGCGCGGCCGGTCGGCCATCCATCCGCTGCCCGCCCGGCCGAATCGGCCCGAGCCGCCCTGCGTCAGGCGCCGCCCTCGCGCGCCCGATCTGGATCGAGGGAGGAGTCCCTCGACCCGATCCTCTCCCCTCGCTGACCCGCCGCCTGGGCGAGCCCTGTCGCCGGGCGCCCGTGCACCGGCCGAGCCTCGCCGCCCCGCCCTCCTTCCTTCTCCTCTTCTCTCTCTTCCCTCACGGCTACCGCCTCTCGCAGGGAATCGCTGTCGCCGGAGTTCCCTCGCTGCCGCCCCGCCGTTGTTGCGCCCGAGCTCGCCGGATCCTCACCTCCGGCGCCGCAACCCCGGGAACGGGTTCCCCACCACCGGATCTGGCGGATCCCGGTCGTGCCTCGCCTTCCCGCCGTCCTTGCATCCTCGCCGGAGCCCTGCGATCCGCGCCGTCGCCGCCATGGATCGAGATCCAGCCACCCGGCCGGCGCCGTTGACCCGCCGCGTGGGCCGCAACCGCGCCAAGGCCCAGCCTAGCCTCCCCACGGCCCAGCGCGCCGGCTCCTGTGAGCCGCACTGTGAGCCCTTGGCCTGGGGTGAGCTGCCTCCCCAGCCCCTCTCTGTTGGGCCAGCCTCTTTCGGCCCGCATGTTTTTTTTTTTTCAGATTTGCGAATTTGCTGTTTATCCCAGGATTTAACTGTTTTACAGAAAACCCCCTAAGCTTCATGCATATTCTAACTAATTAACCGTGCATCAGATCTAAATAAATTATATATGAAACTTGCTCAGAATTTTGTCTAGTTTCATAATATGCAGTTTTCATCCATGTTTAAAATGTTTAAATTGATGTTTGCATTAATTTGCTAATATGCCATGTTAAAATGATTTATTCCATAACTAAATAACCGTAACTCGGATTTAAATGTTCTTTATATGTAAATGGGGTGGAAAAATGCCTAGATTAACATGGTCCACTTTATGTTGCTGTTTAACAACTCTAAAATTGTGTTTAGGGAAGAACAGTACCGAAACTAAAACATTGCTCATGAGGATTTTCCGGAATTGTTGTTTGTTGTTTCCGGCCTCATTTAAACTTGCCTAAATAGTTAGTTTCATATGCTTCACCTCTTGCCATGTTTAATAACATTTAATATTGTTGGGTAGCCTAATCAAGAGTGAACTAAATAAATGTTGTGAAGTTTCATCAATATGCAATTCGTTGCATATTGAGCTCCACTTAATTTGTAGGATTGTTTGTGCATATTGCCATGCCATGTTATTTAAACCGGACATGCATCATACTTGATTGTGCATCATGCCATGGTTATGTGATGGTTGTTTACTATGTTGTTTGCTTCTTTCCGGTTTGCTTCTCTCGGTAGCTTCGGTTTCGTTCCGGAGTTGTGAGGATTCGTTCGACTTCGTCCGTTTGTCTCCTTCATGGATTCGTTCTTCTTCCTTGGGATTTGAGGCAAGATGACCATACCCTCGAAATCACTTCTATCTTTGCTTGCTAGATGCTCGCTCTTTTGCTATGCCTATGCTCGATGCCTACCACTTGCTATATCATGCCACCCACATTGCCATGTCAAACCTCTAACCATCCTTTCCTAGCAAACCGTTGTTTGGCTATGTTACCGCTTTGCTCAGCCCTCTTATAGCGTTGTTAGTTGCGGTGAAGATGAAGTTTGTTCCTTGTTGGAACATGGAGATGTTGTTCCTTGTTGGAACATGTTAACTTGTTGGGATATCACAATATATCTTATTTATTAATGCATCTATATACTTGGTAAAGGGTGGAAGGCTCGGCCTTATGCAGTGTTTTGTTCCACTCTTGCCGCCCTAGTTTCCGTCATATCGGTGTTATGTTCCCGGATTTTTGCGTCCCTAACGGTCGGGTGATTTATGGGACCCCTTGACAGTTCGCTTTGAATAAGACTTTTCCAGCAAGGCCCAACATTGGTTCTACATTTGCCTCACCTATGCCCTTTTTCCTTGGGTTTCGGAGCCCAAGGGTCATCTTTATTTTAGCCCCCGGGCGGTGCTCCTCGAGTGTTGGTCCGAAACGAGCAACTTCTGCGGGGCCACCTCGGGGCAACTCGAGGGTTGGTTTTACTCGTAGCTTGACTTATCCGGTGTGCCACGAGACCGAGGTACGTGCGACTCCTATCGATTTGTCGGCACATCCGGCGGCTTTGCTGGTCTTGTTTTATTGCTGTGAAATGTCTTGTAGCCGGATTCGAGACTGATCGGGTCTTCCGGGAGAAGGAATATCCTTCGTTGATCGCGAGAGCTTATCATGGGCTAAGTTGGGACACCCTGCAGGGTTTTGAACTTTGAAAGCCGTGCCAGCGGTTATGTGGCAGATGGGAATTTGTTAATGTCGGTTGTAGAAAACCGAAGTTGATCTTAATTAAAATACACCAACCGTGTGCGTAACCGTGAGTGTCTCTTTTCGGGGTTGATCGAGAGGAGAACACGGTTTCTGGGTTATGTCTGACGTAAGTAGGAGTTCAGGATCACTTCTTGATCATAGTTGTTCGACCGTGCTTTGCCTCCTCTTCTCGCTCTCATTTGCGTATGTAGCCACCATATATGCTAGTCGCTTGCTGCAGCTCCACCTCACTACCCTGTCCTACCTTTAAGCTTAAATAGTCTTGATCTCGCGGGTGTGAGATTGCTGAGTCCCCGTGACTCACAGATACTTCCAAAACCAGTTTGCAGGTGCCGTTGAAACCGTGCAGGTGTTGCACCTGAGCTCAAGGAGGAGCTCGATGAAGATCTTGTTCTTTGTGTTGTTTCGTTTCAGTCGATCAGTAGTGGAGCCCAGTTGGGACGATCCGGGATCTGTGTAGCATTTGGGGTAGTCTTCTTTTATTTTGGTTCCGTAGTCGGACCTTGATTGTATCTGTATGATGTAATGTTGTACCCATGTATTGTGTGAAGTGGCGATTGTATGCCAACTATGTATCTCTTTCCCTTATGTATTACATGGGTTGTGTGAAGATTACCTCACTTGCGACATTGCTTTCAATGCGGTTATGCCTCTAAGTCGTGCTTCGACACGTGGGAGATATAGCCGCATCGAGGGCGTTTCATCGAGGCTCTGCTTCAATGCATTAACCTCCGCAGTCAGTGCGGCAGAGGTCAGCAGCGTAGCCTGCGTTCCCATATTGACATACCTATGTTAGACTCTTGCGTATATCTTTTTAGATCCTCAGTCCGGCTTTTCTTTCCGAACACCGAACTAAGCATCAGGGGCTACTGTCTATGCGGTAATATTTTTACATATTCTAAACTTACCTCAAAGCCTGTTAGAAGGCCGGTACAGGCTTCAGTCAGCCCGCTCTTGGCGGACTGAACTTTCTGGATCACCACACTCATAACAGTGCAGTGCTCCTCGTCGATGGAGGCGCCGTTAAGCACCTCCAGCAAGCTATCCGGTGCCTCCGGATGGATGGAGGTCACCGGCGTCGCGATCTTACCCTTCTTCTGAAGGGGCGCTTGCGGACTTGAAACCAGAAGGTTCGATGCGGAGTCCGGCACTGGGCGGACTTAGAGCCCTCTCGGGTTTCGCCCCTTTGCGCCCGAGTCGGGAGGTCGACTTCTGGCGCCTCGGGACCACCTCCTCCTGGCTGGGCCCCTTTGGGGACTCCACTGCGGTGTCGTCTGCGTCACGAGGGGAGGAGGCGGTCGGAAGTGAAGTGTTATTCACATCCGACGAATTCAGGGAGCCGTTCGACAAGGCGGCGAGCTCGTCCTTGGGTGGGCTACATGGTTATATTCGGCGTTAGAAGACACTATGCGACAAATAAAAAGTCATGAGCTATTCCGGAGTCCGTACACTTACGATCTCGCCAAAGGCTTGGCCCTTAGTGAACACTCCTCCTCGTCGTTGTCGGCGTTGGTGGAGAAGTCCGGAGGAAGGGTCCTTCCTTTCTTGGACCCTCCGGCCTCCCGATCAGGCGACCTTCCTTTCTTCTCCCCCCGGGAGGGAGCTTCTTTTTCCTCCTCCTCAAATGCGGGGAGGATTACGCCTCGAGTCGTCGGACGATGAGTCCGACAACACTGGCGCTGGGAGCTCCTTGAGTTCCGTGGCCTTCTTCTTGGCTTTCTTCTCGGCACCACGTGAGGTGCGGAGTCAACAACCCGTCAATCAGGCGTCCACTAGGTCTTCGGCATGGGGGCGGGGCGGTTAATCTGTCCGGACGTCTTCACCAGTCGGTCAAAGTTAGGGAGTTTTAGATCCGCATAGAGTCAAACTATGAAAAAGAGTCCCATAAAGGGTAAAATAACTTACCTAGCGGCTCGGCGCTGCGAGCTGAATCTGCGATCTTGATGGCGGATGCGGGAGCTTCGGCGCCCTTGAATAGCACCTTCCAGGCATCTTCATACGTAGTGTCGAAGAGCCGGCTCAAGGTTCGGTGCTGTGCCAGATCAAACTCCCACAAATTGAAGGCCCGTTGCTGGCATGGGAGAATCCGGCGGATGAGCATCACCTGGATTACGTTGACAAGCTTGAAATTCTTGTCCACCAGGTTTCAGACGCAGGTTTGGAGTCCGGACAGCTCATCCGAATCACCCCACGTCAGGCCCGTCTCTTTCCATGATGTGAGCCGTGTGGGGAAGCCAGATCGGAATTTGGGGGCCGCCGACCATTGAGAGTCGCGGCTCGGTGATGTAGAACCACCCGATTGCCACCTTTATGGTCTCCACAAAGGAGCCCTCGAGCCATAGGGCGTTGGCCATCTCGCCCAACATGGCACCTCCGCCTCCGGCTTGAAGCCGCCCACTACCTTGACTTGACATTGAAGGTCTTCACCATAAGCGAAGTGGGGCTGGATGCAGAGGAAGGCCTCGCACACGATGATAAACGCCGAGATGTTGAGGATGAAATTCGGGGCCAGATCATGGAAATCCAGGCCGTAGTAGAACATGAGCCCCCGGACAAATGGATGAAGTGGAAAACCTAGTCCGCGGAGGAAGTGGGTGAGGAACACCACCCTCTCATGGGGCCTGGGGGTGGGGATGAGCTGCCCCTTGTTGGGGAGCCGACACGCGATGTCGCCGGACAAGTATCCGGCTTTCCGCAGCTTTTTGATGTGCCCCTCCGTGACGGAGGAGGCCATCCACTTGCCTCCCGCTCCGGACATGGTTGGAGAAGGTTGAGGTGGGATGTGCGGACTTGGCGCTGGAGCTCGAAGTCTTTGAAATGGATGAGCAAAGGAGGAAGAAGGTGTAGGTTAAAGGTGGATCCTTATCCCTTATATATGGATGGACGAAGCTATCGTCCCCGCCAACTGGTAAAACTCGCTTATCTCCCAAGCGCCATAATCAATGGCGGTTGGTTACCCACGTCCATATTGATGGGAATCCCGGAATAAGGGGCACGATCTCGCGCTCGATAAGGCGTGCCAAGGAAACCGCCTCGCTAAATCGTTGAGGTGGAGCAGTAAAATGATTCATATAAAGGCCTGGCCGTGGTGTGATGTCACGCCATGAATACATCAGCAGATCTGTGCAAAGGTTATTCTCTCTAGGTGGTATGTGGAACTTGTTTTGCGAGCGGACACAATCCTTGTGTTCAAAATCTTCTATGAAGTATTCGGAGGAGGAACCCGCCTTGCAATGCGAAGACAATCTATCGCCGGACTCGTCGTCATTGAAGCCTGGTTCGAGGGCTCTTGAGGAGTCTGGATTGGGGGTGTCCGGATAGCGAACTATCACCGTTGGCGGACTCTGGACTATGAAGATACAAGATTGAAGGCGTCGTCCCGTGACCGGATGGGACTTTCCTTGGCGTGGAAGGCAAGCTTGGCGATACGGATATGTAGATCTCCTACCGTTGTAACCGACTCTGTGTAACCCTAACCCTATCCGGTGTCTATATAAACCGGAGGGTTTTAGTCCGTAGGACGAAAAACAATCATACCATAGGCTAGCTTCTAGGGTTTAGCCTCTCTGATACCATCCTCCTAGACGCACAGTTCGGGACCCCCTACCCGAGATCCGCCGGTTTTGACACCGACACATGTCCTTATTACTCCAAGGACAATTTTGACCGCTATCCAATGATCCATTCCTGGATCACTCTTGTACCCCCTTGCCAGACACGTGGCAAGGCACATATCAGGTGCGGTACAAAGCGTGACATACTGTATATGGCCTATGGCTAAGGCATAGGGGACGACATTCGTCCTTTCTCTTTCTTCTGCCGTGGTCGAGTTTTAAGTCTTAATTTCATACCTTACAACTCAGGCAAGAACTCCTTCTTTGACTGATCCATCTTGAACACCTTCAAGATCATGTCAAGGTATGCGCTCATTTGAAAGTACCATTAAGCGTTTTTGATCTATCCTTATAGATCTTGATGATCAATGTTCAAATAGCTTAATCCAGGTTTTCTATTGAAAAACACTTTTCAAATAACCATGTATGCTTTCCAGAAACTCTACATCATTTCTGATCAACAATAGTCACAACATATACTCATCATAAATGATATAGTGCTCCCACTCACTCCTTTGGAAATACAAGTTTCTCATAAACTTTGTACAAACCCAAAATCTTTGATCATCTCATCAAAGGGTACATTCCAACTCCGAGATGCTTAGTCCAGTCCTTATAAGGATTGCTGGAGCTTTGCATACTTGTTAGCATCTTTCAGGATCGACAAAACCTTTCTGATTGTATCACACACAACCTTTCCTTACGAAAACTGGTAAGGAAACTTGTTTTGACATCCATCTGCCAGATTTCATAAATGCAGCTAATGCTAACATGATTCCGACGGACTTAAGCATCGCTACGGATGAGAAAATCTCATCGTAGTCAACTCCTTGAACTTGTGAAAAACTCTTCGCCACGAGTCGAGCTTCATAGACGGTAACATTACCGTCCACGTCCGTCTTCTTCTTAAAGATCCCTTTATCTCAATGGCTTGCCGATCATCGGGCAAGTCCACCAAAGTCCATGCTTTGTTCTGATACATGGATCCTATCTCGGATTTCATGGCTTCTAACCATTTGTCGGAATACGGGCCCACCATCACTTCTCCATAGTTTGTAGGTTCATTGTTGTCTAACAACATGATATTTAAGACAGGATTACCGTACCACTCAGGAGTAGTACATATCCTTGTCGACCTACGAGGTTTGGTAGTGACTTGATCTGAAGTTTCATGATCACTATCATTATCTTCCACTTCAATTGGTGTAGGCGCCATAGGAACAACTTCCTGTTCCCTGCTACACACTAGTTGAAGTGATGGTTTAATAACCTCATCAAGTCTCCACCATCCTCCCACTCATTCTTTCAAGAGAAACTTTTCCTTGAGAAAGGACCCAATTCTAGAAACAATCCCTTTTGCTTCCGGAACTGAGACAGGAGGTATACCCAACTGTTTAGGGTGTCCTATGAAGATGCATTTGTCCGCTTTGGGTTCGAGCTTATCAGGCTAAAACTTTTCACATAAGCGTCGCAGCCCCAAACTTTTAAGAAACGACAACTTAGGTTTCTCTAAACCATAGTTCATACAGTGTCGTCTTAACGGAATTGCGTGGTTCCCTATTTAAAGTGAATGTGGTTGTCTCTAATGTCTAACCCATAAACGATACTAGTAATTCGTTAAGAGACATCATGGTATGCATCATATCCAATAGGGTGCAGTTATGATGTTCGGACACACCATCACACACTATGGTGTTCCAGGCGGTATTAGTTGTGAAACAATTTCCACAATGTCTTAATTGTGTGCCAAACTCGCAACTCAGATATTCATCTCTATGATCATATCATGGACATTTTATCCTCTTGTCACCACGATCTTCGACTTCACTCTGAAATTACTTGAACCATTCAATAATTCAGACTTGTGTTTCATCAAGTAAATATACTCAGTATCTACTCAAATCATTTGTGAAGTAAGAACATAACAATATCCGCTGCGTGCCTCAGCACTCATTGGACTACACACATCAAAATGTATTACTTCCAACAAGTTGCTTTCTTGTTCCATTTTACTGAGAACGAGGCTTTCAGTCATCTTGCCCATGTGGTATGATTTGCATGTCTCAAGTGATTCAAAATCAAGTGAGTCCAAACGGTCCATCTGCATGGAGTTTCTTCATGCGTATATACCAATAGACATGGTTCACATGTCTCAATCTTTTCAAAAACGAGTGAGTCCAAAGATCCATCTACATGGAGCTTCTTCATGCGTTCTATACCAATATGACTCAAATGGCAGTGCCACAAGTATGTGGTACTATCATTACTATCTTATATCTTTTGGCATGAACAAGTGTATCACTACGATCGAGATTCAATAAACCATTCATTTTAGGTGTAAGACCATTGAAGGTATTATTCAAATAAATAGAGTAACTATTATTCTCCTTAAATGAATGACCGTATTGCGATAGACATAATCCAATCATGTCTATGCTCAACGCAAACACCAAATAACAATTATTTAGGTCTAACACCAATCTCGATGGTAGAGGGAGTATGCGATGCTTGAGCACATCAAGCTTGGAAACACTTCCAACACATATCGTCATCTCACCTTTAGCTAGTCTCCATTTGTTCCGTAGCTTTTATTTCGAGTTACTAACACTTAGCAACCGAACCGGTATCTAATACCCTGGTGCTACTAGGAGTACTAGTAAAGTACACATTAATACAATGTATATCCAATATATTTCTATCGACCTTGGCAGCCTTCTCATCTACCAAGTATCTAGGGTAATTCTGCTTCAATGACTGTTCCCCTCATTACAGAAGCACTTAGTCTCGGGTGGGTTCAAACTTTGGGTTTCTTCACTAGAGCAGCAACTGATTTGCCGTTTCATGAAGTATCCCTTCTTTCCCTTGCCCTTCTTGAAACTAGTGGTTTCACAAACCATCAACGATTGATGCTCCTTCTTGATTTCTACTTTCGCGGTGTCAAACATCACGAATATTTCAAGGATCATCATATCTATCCCTGATATGTTATAGTTCATCACGAAGCTCTAGTAGCTTGGTGGCAATGACTTTGGTGAAACATCACTATCTCATCTGGAAGATCAACTCCCACTCGATTCAAGTGATTGTTGTACCCAGACAATCTGAGTACAAGCTCAACGATTGAGCTTTTCTCCCTTAATTTGCAGGCTAAGAAACTCGTCGGAGGTCTTATACCTCTTGACGTGGGCATGAGCCTGAAATTCCAATTTCAGCCCTCGAAACATCTCATATGTTCCACGACGTTTCGAAATCGTCTTCGGTGCCTCAACTCTAAACCGTTCAACATTACTGAACTATCATGTAGTTATCAAAACATGTATGTCAGATGTTCGCAACATCCACAGACGACGTTCGCGGTTCAGCACACCGAGCGGTGCATTAAGGACATAAGCCTTCTACGAAGCAACGAGGACAATCCTCAGTTTACGGACCTAGTCCGCATAATTGCTACTATCAAATTTCAACTGAATTTTCTCTAGGAACATATCTAAAACAGTAGAACTAAAGCGCGAGCTATGACATAATTTGCAAAAACCTTTTTGACTATGTTCAGGATAATTAAGTTCATCTTATGAACTCCCACTCAGATAGACATCCCTCTAGTCATCAAAGTGATACATGATCCGAGTCAACTAGGCCGTGTCCGATCATCACGTGAGACGGACTAGTCATCATCGGTGAACATCTTCATGTTGATCGTATCTACCATACGACTCATGCTCGACCTTTCGGTCTCTTATGTTCCGAGGCCATGTCTGTACATGCTAGGCTCGTCAAGTCAACCTAAGTGTTTCATGTGTGTAAATCTGGCTTACACCCATTGTATGTGAACGTTAGAATCTATCACACCCGATCATCACGTGGTGCTTCGAAACAACGAACTTCCGCAATGGTGCACAGTTAGGGGGAACACTTTTCTTGAAATTATTATGAGGGATCATCTTATTTACTACCGTCGTTCTAAGCAAATAAGATGCAAAAACATGATAAACATCACATGCAATCAAAAAGTGACATGATATGGCCAATATCATTTTGCTCCTTTTGATCTCCATCTTCGAGGCTCTATGATCATCATCGTCACCGGCATGACACCATGATCTCCATCATCATGATCTCCATCATCGTGTCTCAATGAAGTTGTCTCGCCAACTATTACTTCTATTACTATGGCTAACGGTTTAGCAATAAAGTAAAGTAATTACATGGCGTTGTTCATTGACACGCAGGTCAGACAATAAATTAAGACAAGTCCTATGGCTCCTGCCGGTTGTCATACTCATCGACATGCAAGTCGTGATTCCTATTACAAGAACATGATCAATCTCATACATCACATATCATTCATCACATTCTTTTTGGCCATATCACATCACATAGCATACCCTGCAAAAACAAGTTAGACGTCCTCTAATTGTTGTTTGCATGTTTTACGTGGCTGCTATGGGTTTCTAGCAAGAACGTTTCTTACCTACGCAAAAGCCACAACGTGATATGTCAATTGGTATTTACCCTCCATAAGTACCCTTTTCATCGAATCTGATCCGACTAAAGTGGGAGAGACTGGCACCCGCTAGCCACCTTAAGCAACAAGTGCATGTCAGTCGGTGGAACCTTTCTCACGTAAGCATACGTGTAAGGTCGGTCCGGGATGCTTCATCCACGATGCCGCCGAATCAAGATAAGACTAGTAACGGCAAGTAAATTGACAAAATCGACGCCCACAACTACTTTGTGTTCTACTCGTGCATAGAAACTACGCATAGACCTAGCTCATAATGCCACTGTTGGGGAACGTAGCAGAAATTCAAATTTTTCTACGCATCACCAAGATCAATCTATGGAGTAATCTAGCAACGAGGGGAAGGGCAGTGCATCTACATACCCTTGTAGATCGCTAAGCGGAAGCGTTCAAGTGAACGGGGTTGATGGAGTCGTACTCGTCGTGATTCAAATCACCGATGATCCTAGCGCCGAACGGACGACACCTCCGCGTTCAACACACATACGGGTGGGAGAGACATCTCCTCCTTCTTGATCCAGCAAGGGAAGGAGAGGTTGATGGAGATCCAGCAACACGACGGCGTGGTGGTGGAAGTGGCGGGATCCGGCGGGGCTTCGCCAAGCGCAAGCGGGAGGAAGAGGTGTCACGGGAGGAGGCGCCAGGACTCTGGTGCGGCTGCCCTCCTCCCTCCACTATATAGGGGCCTAGGGGCGCCGGACCCTTGTAGATCCCATCTAGGGAGGGGGGCGGCTGCCCTAGGGGTGGCTTGGCCTCCAAGCCAAGTGGAGGCGCCCCCACCCCTTAGGGTTTCCAACCCTAGGCGCATGGGAGGCCCAAGGGGGGGCACACCAGCCGACCAGGAGCTGGTTCCCACGCCCCTTCAGCCCATGTAGCCCTCCGGGATAGGTGGCCCCACCCGGTGGACCCCCGGGACCCTTCCGGTGGTCCCGGTACAATACCGATGACCCCCGAAACTTTCCCGGTGGCTGAAACTGGACTTCCTATATATAAATATTTACCTCCGGACCATTCCGGAACTCCTCGTGACATCCGGGATCTCATCCGGGACTCCGAACAACTTTCGGGTTACCGCATACTAATATCTCTACAACCCTAGCATCACCGAACCTTAAGTGTGTAGACCCTACGGGTTCGGGAACCATGCAGACATGACCGAGACAACTCTCCGGCCAATAACCAATAGCGGGATCTTGATACCTATGTTGGCTCCCACATGTTCCACGATGATCTCATCGGATGAACCACGATGTCGAGGATTCAATCAATCCCATATTCAATTCCCTTTGTCTACCGGTATAGTACTTGCCCGAGATTCGATCGTCGGTATCCCGATACCTTGTTCAATCTCGTTACTGGCAAGGCTCTTTACTCGTTCTGTAACACATCATCCCCTGATCAACTCCTTGGTCACATTGTGCACATTATGATGATGTCCTACCGAGTGGGCCCAGATATACCTCTCCGTCACACGGAGTGACAAATCCCAGTCTTGATTCGTGCCAACCCAATAGACACTTTCGGAGATACCCGTAGTGCACCTTTATAGCCACCCAGTTACATTGTGACGTTTGGTACACCCAAAGCATTCCTACGGTATCCGGGAGTTGCACAATCTCATGGTCTAAGGAAATGATACTTGACATTAGAAAAGCTTTAGCATACGAACTACATGATCTTTGTGCTAGGCTTAGGATTGGGTCTTGTCCATCACATCATTCTCCTAATGATGTGATCCCATTATCAACGACATCCAATGTCCATGGTCAGGAAACCGTAACCATCTATTGATCAACGAGCTAGTCAACTAGAGGCTTACTAGGGACTTGGTGTTGTCTATGTACCCACACATGTATCTGAGTTTCCTATCAATACAATTATAGCATGGATAATAAATGATTATCATGAACAAGGAAATATAATAATAATAACTAATTTATTATTGCCTCTAGAGCATATTTCCAACAGTAAACCCTCGTACAGTCATACTCCCCTCCGCGTGGGAAACAACTGCCGAGTTTTCCCTGCCTCTGTGTCGTTCCCTTCCTAGGCCTCGCCGTCGTCCACCGCCCTGGTGCTCTCGGTGCGGCCTGGTCAACGTGGTCAACGACCGACATGCATCTGAAGTGGACTGTACGTGGAGAGGCCGACAGGTGGGTCCACGACCGCACACAAGGAAATGCCTCCTTATTACGCGCAAAATAATGATTCATCCACCTGACATCAGGGACCCGCCGAAAGGGCCTCTGTATTTCGCGAAAAAAAACGTTACTGCCGCTGACAGCTCGGACCCACCAACTATATCTTCGCATGCAAGGAAGTGCCTCCTTATTACGCAAAAAAAAATGAATACTCCCCCTCTTAGCTAGGACCCAGTATAGTGGCAGGCTGACTTGTGGGCCTACTAAATTGACGGGGATGGAGGGCTTTGTCAACTTAGTCAATATGCACGATTCTAGCTCCAGTGACCGTACGATGTCCATCCAACGGCCGTAGTGCTTCTTCAACCTCTGGTCTTCTTGCTCCAGCCGCCCAAACCAGCGCCGGTCGTGCCTCGTGCTCCTGCCTCCCGTGGCCGGCTGCGATGCAGTGGAGGCCTCACCGCACCCTACTACTCCCACCGCTGGCCAGGCCATCCCTCTACTCACCCACACCCCCTGTTATTCTGCGGCGACGACGGCCTCACGCCGCAGCGAACCAGTGAACCCTCGTACTCCTCTACGCGTGGGCATCCACTACCGCGTCTTCCCCGGCTCCGCGTCGTCCCCTTCCTAGGCCTCGCCGTCATCCACCGCCCTGGTGCTCTCGGCGCGGCGTGGTCAACATGGTCAAGGAACGGCTTCCATCGGACGTGGACTGTACGTGGAGAGGCTGACAGCTGGGTCCACGGCCGCAGCAAGGAAGTGCCTCCTTATTACATGCAAAATAATTATTCCTCCACCTGACAGCGGGAACCCACCAGACGGGCCACCGTATTTCGCAAAAAAAATGTTTCCCTCCTGACTAGTGGGACCCACCAGCTACATCTTCGCACGCAAGGAAGTGCCTGACAGTCGGGACCCACCTGGTCGAAGCGTACGTAGCGTTGTCATTCTGGTCATGAACGTGTACGTACATATATACTGGTGGACGTAGAGGCGCGCACGTGTCATAGTAGAGGCGTGCACGTAGCATGTACACGTATGTACAGCGGCCAGGGTGCAAGAAAGAAAATACGGCCACGTATGTGTACATACGGGCAGGGTCTCGAACGCCTACTCGCGCATACATACGGCGAGGGCTCGTGTACATGGCTGGGTCGGAACGGAGAAACAGCATCGTCGTCGTGTTCATGGGGAGGCAACAGAATGTGTCGTGTTCATGGGGAGGCAACAGACTGCGTCGTGTTCATCGTGAGGCAACGGAATGCGTCCTGTTCATCGGGAGGCAACGGAACGCGTGGGAGCCAACTGGCTGGGTCTGAACGGAATGTGTGGTCATGTTCATCGGGAGGGCTTGGACGGAACAGGCGATGGAAACGAGGCCTAGCATACCGCAGAACGGAGGAAACGAACCTCCTACGGTCGAAACGGGGGTCCTGTTGATCGGGAGGGGTGTGGCGTACCACAAAACGGAGGAAACGGACCTCCTACGGTCAAAACGGGGGTCCTGTTGATCGGGAGGGGTGTGGCATACCGCAAAACGGACGAAACGGACCTCCTACGGTCGAAACGGGGGTCTTGTTCATCGGGAGGGGTGTGACGTACCGCAAAACGGGACTCCACGGGATACTGTTCATCTCCACCGTCGACCTCCTCCACCTTCCACGGGCTACCGTCAACCTTCTCCAGCCTCCACGGGCTCCTGTTCATCCAGCCTCCACCGCGCGCTACTCCACCGGCTACTGTTCAACCACCCCTCCACCATCTACTATTCATCCAGCCCTCCACACCACGGGGTTCTGTTCAACCACCCCTCCACGGGCAGCCCTCCACCGTCTACTGTTCATCCAGCCCTCCACACCATGGGGTCCTGTTCATCCGAGGCAACGCCACCACTCACTATTCATACCCCCGCAACGCCATTGTTCATCCAATCGACCGCTTGATTAGCAGCGAGAGCGAAGAATCGCTCGATCGGGTTCGATTAACAGCCATCGATCGATCGCCGGGTTCGAACGCGTAACTGCAGTGCAATCGCCGGGTTGATTAGAGCCCAACGCCTCGCTTCGGGTTGATTAGAATAACGCCCGCACACACGCAGATACGTGTACGAGAAAGCGACATCGCTTCGGCCCGGACCTCCCACCGTGACCGGAACTCCCGAAATTTTCCTCCCCTCGCTTCTACCACGGGTTTTTCATCATGGGCGACCCAAAGAATGTCATGCAGCTGCGTCTCGCCCGCCTGGGACGAAAAGCCCATTTTCTGTCATGATTTTTTGTCAAGTAGGAGCCCACCACATCTATGATGATACCGGGTTTTGTCACAATTATCGTCATAGAAGTGTCATATGTATGACAGAAAAAAAATTCGTTCGGCCCAAAATGTCATGGATGTGTCTTTTTTTTTGTAGTGTTTGCATACATGATAGAACCTATGGCTGAGGCATAGGGAATGACTTTCATTTTCTCTCTATCTTCTGAAGTGGTCGGGCATTGAGTCTGACTCAACTTCACACCTTGTAACACATGCAAGAACCCTTTCTTTGACTGATCCATTTTGAACTTCTTCAAAACTTTTATCAAGGTATGTGCTTTGTGAAAGTCCAATTAAGTGTCCTGATCTATCACTATAGATCTTGATGCCCAATATATAAGTAGCTTCACCGAGGTCTTACATTGAAAAACTCCTATTCAAGTATCATTTTATGCTATCCAGAAATTCTATATCACTAGTCGTCAACCCGTGCATTCGCACGAGCTAGTTATGTCATTTTATCTTTGTAGTTTATGTTATGCATGTTTTCGTTTGTGATTTTGTTGGGATGTGTGTCCAATAATATATGTTTAGAAACACATGATTTCATATACAGGGAGAATATATGATGTTAGTCAAATGAAATAAGAATAATGCGGCCAAAATCTTGTGCTTTGTGATAGTCGCCAAGTTCATCATATAAGAAATATTGAAAAGTTTATATACAGTCACACGACGCGAGCACGGTTTCTCTACACATCTGTGTGTTTGTCTTGTTTTGGAATGAGATACAACTGGTGAATACATTTCGTATTTTCTTGAACATGGGGATGTGACCTTTTATACAAGTAACTATCTTAAAATATGCTTTAACAAAAAGTTTGGAGCAAATCTTTTGCCTAAAATATATATAGATTAAAACATATACACTAATGCATGTTTGTGATTTTAAATGTGGAATAATAGTATTTTGTGCAACATGTGGCTGTAAATGGATCGCATTGTCCTAAAAAGCATGCGAACAAACTTCTCCAATTTTGACTATATTAATATATGGGAATATGTTCCATTTTGGTTGAGTTGTAATAATACCATAGAATAATAAGAGAAAATAGTTTCACAATATCATAAGGTTAATGTGATTTATTAACATATATGACATGAAAATCAGAGCTCAAAGTAAAATGTTTGAACTGTGCTATGTTCATAAAGTCTTAAATTTATGAATGGAGATTGTAATTGACTTATGAAAGTCTCGTGCATAGTACGTGGAAGGCAATTTTCATTTTGTTTCATGATAACTAATTACCCTCGCTGTACTTCTCCTACATATATAAGTATATATAGTTGATATATGACCATTTTTCATCAGAAACTATATTAAATATTCCTTGGTGTGTCGAAAAATAAAAACAACTAAATAGTTAATTAAGTAATTCCATAATCAACTAAGAAGCTGCAAATTTTTGTAGTTTATCAGTCAAGAAGTTCAGAGTAGAACACATCATGATCGCTCAAACATGCAGAAGTTGTTTATCAACAAATCGAGAAAGGACAAAGTATAGGTGCCAAGTTAAACCAAATCAGTGAGGTAAGTAAAAGCTGATTTACATGTTGACGATAAATTCCATTACAAAACTCAATCAACCACTATATTCAGATTGGAACAATATGGCAGCAAAGTTGAATGAAAAATATTCTGTAAAAACAATTCAACCAAAATGCATTGGTTTCATAAAAGTTTCCATTGAGCCAGGAGCCTTAGACAATAGAGATATTTTAGGGATCAAAAACATTAGCCATGCAACAAACCACTATAGCAAAAGAGAGTGCGCTACTAAAGTAAAATAGTGACACATAAATAAGATCTATCACCTGAGGTACTCGTTATCCACCTACAAAATTGGCAGCTAATTGCCTTCCCATAGACACAAACATAGTATATTGGAAGATGTAATGCTAACACAATGTAATTAATTTACAGCAAATACCCTAAGTGTGGCGTAGTAAGACAAACCTCCATATGTCCGAGGACTTGCATGATTCACGGCATACAATGTTGCTTCCTCAAATCAAATTGGCTCCCTAACTTCTAAATATACAACCAATACCATGCCTAGGAAGCATGCAAAAGCTGAAGCATCTCATAGTATTTCTATTTGTCTCAAGTAAGAATCTTGCACCGTAAAGACCAATGCTGAAAAAGTTAGTAACTGGATGATCAGCTGGACAGGGTGCTCCATCATTGCTAATCAACACATGATTGGCACCCAAAGCAGCGGAGATAAACCGACTGCAAGAGAGGCATTTCTTCACATAAACATCTTGAATAAAATTCAGTCGCATAATGATTGGATGGGCATGTGACTCAATTTTGCTAATCGGCACAATGCCATCAAAAGAAGCATAGAATATCTGCCTGCTACAGAGGATTGGTGCAGTTGATATGATTTGCAGCAGTAGTGACCAAGGTAGTTGCAAGCAAAGCTTGGCACCATGCCATGGTGGTAGCGCGCCTGCGCTCGGATGAAGGAAGTCTGCAGAAGAAGCAGAAAACGTGAGAATACACATAAATGCTAGGGAAGTGTTGCACATGCAGCCTACAGTGCAGTATGTACCATGTATTGGCCATTGGCCACGGCAGCCATAGTCTCAATTAATAGATGGACTGGAGAGGATGCACTGGAGGGATATCTAGCGTATTGACACATTGAACCCCATACAATTTGTTTTCCCTGCTGTCAGACGTATGTAGTTGTGATCTACTCCCTCCGTTCCCAAATAATTGTCTTTCTAGCCATCTCAAATGGACTACAACATACGGATGTATGTAGACATGTTTTAGAGTATAGATTCACTCATTTTACTCCGTATGTAGTCACTTGTTGAAATCTCTAGAAAGACAATTATTTAGGAACAGAGGGAGTATCATGTAAATTAATGGATCCCCCAAACCATTATGCAAATGAACTATATTGACTTCTCGGTGGCTCATGTGACTTCAAGGGGAACAATTTAGTTGTACTGAGATTAATCTGAAGTGAAAAAAAAAGAGAAACTTGAGGATTGGGAACCTTCCGTTGTCCTGTAACTTGGCTTCAGTTCTTATATTGATTTATGAACACGTTTTGTTGTGATGGCCTGTTAATTTTCGCGTGGACAATAAAACATATAGATGTACAGATATGGTCGACAGAACCTGCAGAAATCGACAAAATCTGAAGCCTAATATATTATTGCAGCAGCAGAGAACTGATTAACTGAATCCAGTGATCTGATATGCACGAAGGCAGGTCTAAAACTATTATGTTCAGTTTAGGAGATACGTAAGAAACAAATTTGGCAAGAATATTTATGTTTACACTCTAATGTTTATTGTTCAATTTGTTTTCTTTTATGGCTCACTAAATTTAATTTTGACCATTATAATATTGTACTATGATACGTTCTCTCGGCCAAAATGAATTCTAAGCACATACCATATATGTATATCTATTTGTTTCATTGTCCGCGCCAAAATTAACAGGCCATCAGAATGAAACGTGTTCATAAATCAAGGTAAGAACCGAAGCCACTGGCACCAATAATCAATGTGGTTTTCACACCTTGCACGATAAATAGGTCTCACAGAATATTTCCCTCTTCCAATGTTTCAGAAAGTATTTAGTCATACATCAACCATATCGAGGTTTAATATTGTGTGGCAATAGTGTCACTATTTCCTCTTATGCACGTATAAATATTTGACGAGGATGTGGGCATAGCCCAGTGGTTGGGGGCGCATGATTGTAAACCTAACGACCAGAGTTCGATCTCCGTCGGGGACGAATTTCTGGAATTCTCATGAGGGATGCTTCTTCTATATCAATAAACCGTGGGTGCTAGTGCCCATGGAGTTTCATTTTTTTTTTTTGTATAAATATTTGACAGATTTGTGTTTGGATGTTCACATAAAATTAATGATCAAAGTAGATAATTGAGAAACAAAAGGCTAGGTGTCAGAGCTGGTCAAGTGAGAAGCTTAAGTTACCTTTGTTGAAATACATGACACAGCTGTACTCGTTGGTGCATGCATGATCTACCGATGCTCCTCAAGACACAAAGTACAACTCGCCAAGTAGGTCTTTGCCTGTTCTTTTGGCTGATGGCAGAACATCCAAGTACCTAAGCCAAGCTAGGTACTGTCAGCACCTTGATTGGATTGTTCCCTAGACATCCATGCACTCGAGCCTCACTCTAATAAATTTCTCAACTTCTGCAGACACATAAAACGCACATGTAATGCCTGGTTGATTCCACGTCTAGACGTCCATGTACTCGAGGCACATACTAATCGATTATCGCCTGTTGCAAACATATAAAACACACGCGTAATGCTGGTTGATGCCGCACCTAGTGCATTGTTTTTCACTGAATTTCTGACGGGATTGTTGCCATGTAGTACATGATTATATAACCCAATGGCAAATGGGAATGGTGCCGCTTCCTGTTTACCGGGAACGTCGACCCAGATCAGGTTTCGGGGACGACGCAGGGAACGGCACGATTTGATGGTAGGAACGCGACCCTGGAACCCTATGTTCACAGATCCAATTCAGCTACCCCAAACATTGGATCTCGACCCAAGTCGTCATTGGCAACTGGATTAAAAGATTGATTCAGGGAGATGTCGAGACTTACCAAGAGTCCATGGCATCCGTCTTGCACCAGCGTGAATGTGGTTCCCAATGTCTCGCAGCCCCACCTTGGCGGTGGGCGGCAGCATTGTTGCAGACGTCGAATTGAAGTGCTGAACCGGACGGCAGCTCCCTCTCGTCATTGTTGCATTGAGCTGTGAGAACTTCATTGTTAGACATTTTGATGTTGCCCCTTAGAACTTCCCTTGAATATTTTGCAGGATGCCATAGATGGCAACGTAGTTAAAGGGCTGTCATCTATGGCCAACGTAGTTAAAGGCTGTTGCACCTACAATCAAGCCATCTAATCAGCGATATGCTACCTCAGATGGCAACGTCGTAGTTAAAGGGCTGCCATGTATAGCCAACGTAGTTAAAGGCTGCTGCACCTACGATCAAGCCATCTAATCAGCGATATGCTACCTCAGTACAATGGAATCAATCAACTATATCTTTTTTGAAACTTTCACGCTGATTTAGCTTTCCTTATGAACCTCCAAACTCTAGGGAGTGCTGCGTTCCTCGACCTGTCTTATCGTTCCCAGGTTATCGCTCCCAAATCGTTAGGGACATGTTTCATCTATCGATCTGTCATTTGAAAGATGTATACCCTCGTCGTTACAGTCATTGGGGGCACAACGACCCTGGACCCTCGTTCTGGTAGGCAACTATTAGTAGGATTAGAATTCCTATATTGCGATCTGGAAGGCACGTGTCTTGGACTAATTCTAACATCTTGCTTTTCGTTACTCTTGAGAAGAAGAATCTCACTATCAACCAAAATGCAGAGCAAGGTTGGTCAGTATCATGAGAAGGATTGGGATGTATTTTCCATGCCGCTCGTGGCGAGAAAAACCAACCTGATATTTATATATATACGCATCTATCTGTCATGGTAATCAAAGTCAAAATTACTATATAGTGTATAACATATGTTTGCATACCTCAACATGTTTTTATAAAGCTTCCAAATTTCCTGGTCATCCAATCCGGCGATTGTGGCAGCTCTACCTGTTGCCTCCATGCCCATGACGTCCACAGTGCTAAGGCCTCTGAAGTTGCTACTTTCTCATACTTGTGTGTTCGATGGCCATTAGTCCGTCGATGCAATTCTGCCCTAGGCTCCCAACCTCAATCTGATCAATCCACCTTGAGGAGAGGCAACAGAGTTAATTGGAGGGTTAGGGAACGGGGATGGCAGCGAGATCGAAAGAGGTGGCAGGGAGATGGTTTTCTTTTTTTGATGGAGAGGAGATGTGTTTCCTGAGAGGAAGGTGATAAAGAGACGAAGAGGAGGAAGGAGATAAAGAGAGGACGGCTTCCCTTTTTATTTGAGCTGTGAAAACGTGACGTTTTTTTAGGGGTGGGCAAAACGTGACTTCATCACACGAGGAAGGAGATAAAGAGAGGACTTTAGGAATATCTTATCCGACGGTTATAGATGAATCTGTATAGATGGCGTCTTTTTTCTTATACGGAGTGATCTACACCGTAATAATTCGGTCCCACGAGATTAACGGTTCTTAATTACTGATTAACGTGAGAATTTCTTGAGAGTCTGTAATTAGTATAGGTATAGATTTCCAGTCAACAATATGTCTTCCACATATAATAGAAACGCTACAGAGCTACCACTCACTTTCTTGTAAATACAAGCTTCTCCAAAAGTCTGTATAAAACCATATGTTTTGATCTCCTCATCAAAGCATATATTCCAACTTCGGGAGATGCTTGCACCAGTCCATAAATGGATTGATGGAGCTTGCACACTTTTTTTGCACCTTTAGATTCGACAAAACCTTCTAGTTGCATCATATGCAACTCTTCTTTAAGATATCCATTAATGAATGCAGTTTTGACGTCCATTTGCCAGATTTCATAATCATAAAATGCGGTAATTGCTAACATGATTCGGACAGACTTAAGCTTCACTATGGGTGAGAAAGTCTCATCATAGTCAACTCCTTGAACTTGTCGAAAACCTTTTGTAACAAGTCAAGCTTTATAGACGGTAACATTACCATCAACGTCAATCTTCTTCTTGAAGATCCATTTATTCTCTATGGCTTGCCGATCATCGGGCAAGTCAACCAAATTTTATACTTTGTTCACATACATGGATCCCATCTCAGATCTCATGGCCTCAAGCCATTTTGCGGAATCTGGGCTCATCATCGCTTCCTCATAGTTCGTAGGTTCGTCATGGTCTAGTAACATGACTTCCAGAACGGGATTACCGTATGTACCACTCTGGTGCGGAACGTACTATGTTTAACCTACGAGGTTTGGTAGTAACTTGATCTGAAGTTTCATGATCATCATCATTTGCTTCCTTTCTAGTTGGTGTAGGCATCACGGGAACGGTTTTCTGTGATGAGCTACTTTCCAATTCGAGAGAAGGTACAGTTACCTCATTAAGTTCTACTTTCCTCCCACTCACTTCTTTCGAGAGAAACTCCTCTAGAAAGGATCAATTCTTAGCAACAAAGATCTTGCCTTTGGATCTGTGATAGAAGGTGTACCCAACAGTTTCTTTTGGGTATCCTATGAATACACACTTCTCCGATTTGGGTTCGAGCTTATCAGGCTGAAGCTTTTTCACATAAGCCTCGAAACCCAAAACTTTAAGAAACGACAGCTTAGGTTTCTTGCCAAACCACAGTTCATACGGTGTCGTCTCAACGAATTAAGATGGTGCCCTATTTAACGTGAATGCATCTATCTCTAATGCATAACCCCAAAACGATAGTGGCAAATCGGTAAGAGACATCATAGATCGCACCATATCTAATAAAGTACGGTTACGACGTTCGGACACACCATTACGCTGTGGTGTTCCAGGTGGCGTGAGTTGTGAAACTATTCCACATTGTTTTAAATGAAGGCCAAACTCGTCACTCAAATATTCGCCTCTGCAATCAGATCATAGAAACTTTATTTTCTTGTTACGATGATTCTCCACTTCACTCTGAAATTCTTTGAACTTTTCAAATGTTTCAGACTATTGTTTCATTAAGTAGATATACCCATGTCTTCTCAAATCATCTGTGAAGGTCAGAAAATAATGATACCCGCCGCGAGCCTCAACACTCATCGGACCGTATACATCGGTATGTATTATTTCCAATAAGTCGGTGGCTCGCTCCATTGTTTGCGGAGAACGGAGTCTTAGTCATCTTGCCCATGAGGCATGGTTCACAAGCAACAAATGATTCATAATCAAGTGATTTCAAAAGTCTATCCGCATGGAGTTTCTTCATGCGCTTCACCAATATGACCTAAACGGCAGTGCCACAAATATGTTGCACTATCATTATCAACTTTGCATCTTTTGGCATCAATATTATGAATATGTGTATCACCACGATCAAGATTCAACAAAAATAGACCACTCTTCAAGGGTGCATGACCATAAAAGATATTACTCATATAAATAGAACAACCATTATTCTCTGATTTAAATGAATAACCGTCTCGCATCAAACAAGATCCAGATATAATGTTCATGCTCAACGCTGTCACCAAATAACAATTATTCAGGTCTAAAACTAATCCCGAAGGTAGATGTAGAGGTAGCGTGCCGACGGCGATCACATCGACCTTGGAACCATTCCCGATGCGCATCGTCACCTCGTACTTAGCCAATCTTTGTGTTAATCCGTAGCCCCTGTTTCGAGTTGCAAATATGAGCAACAGAGCCAGTATCAAATACCCAGGCGCTACTACGAGCATTAGTAAGGTACACATCAATAACATGTATATCGAATATACCTTTTTTCACTTAGCCATCCTTCTTATCTGCCAAATACTTGGGGCAGTTTCGTTTTCAGTGACCAGTCCCTTTGCAGTAGAAGCACTCAGTTTTAGGCTTGGGTCCAGACTTGGGCTTCTTCCCGGGAGTGACAACTTGCTTGTCATTCTTCTTGAAGTTCCCCTTCTTTCCCTTGCCCCTTTTTTTGAAACTAGTGGTCTTGTTAACCATCAACTCTTGGTGCTCTTTCTTGATTTCTACCTCCGCAGCTTTGAGCATAGCGAAGAGCTCAGGAATTGTCTTATCCATCCCTTGCAAATTATAGTTCATCACGAAGCCTTTGTAGCTTGGTGGCAGTGATTGAAGAACTCTGTCAATAACACTATCATCCGGAAGATTAACTCCCAACTGAGTCAAGTGGTTATGATACCCAGACATTCTGAGTATGTGTTCACTGACATAACTGTTCTCCTCTATCTTGCAGCTATAGAACTTGTTGGAGACTTCATATCTCTCACTCCATCATTTGCTTAAAATATTAACTTCAATTCCTGGAATATCTCATATGGCCCATGACGTTCAAAATGTCTTTGAAGTCCCGATTCTAAGCCGTAGAGCATGGCACACTGAACTATAAAGTAGTCATCAGACCGCGTGTGCCAGACGTTCAAAGCGTCTACATTAGCGTGAGGGGGCTTCTCACCTAGCGGTGCAACAAGGACATAATTCTTCTGTGCAGTAATGAGGATAATCCTCAGGTTACGTACCCAGTCCATGTAGTTGCTACCATCATCTTTCAACTTAGCTTTCTCTAGGAACGCATTAAAATTCAAGGGAACGGTAACACGGGCCATTGATCTACAACATAGATATGCAAAAACTAGCAGGACTAAGTTCATGATAAATTAAGTTCAATTAATCATATTACTAAAGAACTCCCACTTAGATAGACACCCCTCGAGTCATCTAAATGATCACGTGATCCATATTAACTAAACCATGTCCGATCATCACGTGAGATGGAGTAGTTTTCAATGGTGAACATCTCTATGTTCATCATATCTACTATATGATTCACTTTCGACCTTTCGGTCTCTAGTGTTCCAAGGTCATGTCTGTACATGCTAGGCTCGTCAAGTTTAACCTGAGTATTCCGCATGTGCAAAACTGTCTTGCACCCGTTGTATGTGAACGTAGAGCTTATCACACCCGATCATCACGTGGTGTCTCGGCACGACGAACTATCGCAATGGTGCACACTCAGGGAGAACACTTATACCTTGAAATTTTAGTGAGGGATCATCTTATAATGCTACCTCCGTACTAAGCAAAATAAGACGCATAAAATATAAACATCACATGCAATCAAAATATGTGACATGATATGGCCATCATCATCTTGTGCCTTTGATCTCCATCTCCAAAGCACCGTCACGATCTCCATCATCACCGGCTTGACACCTCGATCTCCATCGTAGTGTCGTGGTCGTCTCACCAACTATTGCTTCTACAACTATCGCTAACACATAGTGATAAAGTAAAGCAATTACATGGCGTTTGCATTTCATACAATAAAGCGACAACCATAAGGCTCCAGCCAGTTGCCGATAACTTTTACAAAACATGATCATCTCACACAACAACGTATATCACATCATGTCTTGACCATATCACATCACAACATGCCCTTGAAAAATAAGTTAGACGTCCTCTACTTTGTTGTTGCAAGTTTTACATGGCTGCTACGGGCTTCTAGTAACCGTTCTCACCTACGCAACAAAACCACAACGGTGTTTTGTCAAGTTTGTTGTTTTACCTTCAACAAGGACCGGCCATAGTCAAATTCGATTCAACTAAAGTTGGAGAAACAGACACCCGCCAGCCACCTTTATGCAAAACAAATTGCATGCCTGTCGATGGAACCGGTCTCATGAACGTGGTCATGTAAGGTTGGTCTGGGCCTCTTCATCCAACAATACCGCCGAATAAAAATAAGACATTGGTGGTAAGCAGTATGACTATCACCGCCCAAAACTCTTTGTGTTCTACTCGTGCATATCATCTACACATAGACCTGGCTCGAATGCCACTGTTGAGGAACGTAACATGCAATTTCAAAAAAATTCCTATGCTCACGCAAGATCTATCTAGGAGATGCATAGCAACGAGAGGGGAAGAGTGTGTCCACGTACCCTCGTAGACCGAAAGCGGAAGCGTTTGTTAACGCGGTTGATGTAGTCGAACTTCCGATGGATCAAGCACCAAACGTACGGCACCTTCGAGTTCTGCACACGTTCAGCTTGATGACGTCCCTCGAACTCTTGATCCAACAAAGTGTCGAGGGAGAGTTCCGTCAGCACAACGACGTGGTGATGGTGATGGTGAAGTGATCCGTGCAGGGCTTCGCCTAAGCACTACGTGAATATGACCGGAGGCGTAAATTGTGGAGGAGGGAGCCGCACACGGCTTGGAACAATTGATGTGTGTTGTAGGCGCCCCCACCGTATATAAAGGAGGGAGGGGGAGGAGGCCGGCCCTAGGCGCGCCCAAGTAGGAGGAATCCTACTTGGGCTCCTAGTTGGATTCGGCCCGCCCTTTCCTTTTACCGGAGGGGAAAGCGGGAAAGAGAGAGAGGGGGAGAAGGAAAGGGGGGCGCCGCCTTCCCCTAGTCCAATTCGGTCTCCTTCCCTGTGGGGGGCGCGCCACCCCTTTGTGGGCTGGTGTGCCTCCCTCCTATGGCCCAGATGGCCCATATCTTCCCCACGGGGGGTTCCGGTAACCCTTCCCCGATACTTTGATATGTACCCGATACAATCCGGAACACTTCTGGTGTCCGGATACTATCATCCAATATATCAATCTTTACCTCTCAACCATTTCGAGACTCCTCGTCATGTCCGTTATCTCATTCGGGACTCCGAACAACATTCGGTCACCAAATCACATAACTCATATAATACAAATTGTCATCGAACATTAAGCGTGCGGACCCTACGGGTTCGAGAACTATGTAGACATGACCGAGACACCTCTCCGGTCAATAACCAACAACAGAACCTAGATGCTCATATTGGTTCCTACATATTCTACGAAGATTTTTATCGGTCAAACCGCAATGACAACATACGTTATTCCCTTTGTTATCGGTATGTTACTTGCCCGAGATTCGATCGTCGGTATCTTCATACCTAGTTCAATCTCGCACTACTAGAAAAACCCCTACTAATGGCGCACCTAATATAGCTATTAATGGCGCATCTGTGGTGCGCCATTAATAGCACGCCATTAGTATTTTTTACTAATGGCGCACCACCTGGTGCGCCATTAGTATCTGGTATACTAATGGCGCACCATGTAGTGCGCCATTAGTATAGCCCACGGTGCGCCATTAGTATCTGGTATACTAATGGCGCACTACATAGAGGTGCGCCATTAGTATCTGGTATACTAATGGCGCACCACATAGAAGTGCGCCATTAGTAACATTTTCTTTTTCAATTTTTTTTTAAAATTTTTCAATTTTTTTTAATTTTTTTTTCAAATTTTTCTTAATCTCAATTCACTATGGCTTAATCTCGGGTCAATATGCTTAATCTCAGGTCAAATCGCACTCCGTGGTCAAACTTCCCGAAAGGTCACCCATCCTCACACTACTCCAACCCAAGCACGCTTAACTTCGAGTTCTATCCAACCCCGCAATGTACTCACTTCACAGGCACTTGTTGATATATCTAGCATATCAATCCTGTCATACCTTATTGATGTCTAGGACTTTGTTCATGTTAATGACTATGATGAAATTTTGAAAAATATTTCAAACTTCTCGATCATATTACGTATTCAAATTTTTTTTTTTGAAATTAGTAATTTTTTCTGTTACTAGTGGCGCACCACATCCACGGTGCGCCACTAGTAAGTTTGAAATTTTTGAATTTTTTGCCGCTAGATCTTGAAAGCCCCGTAACTTTTTTTCTGTTAGGTTTTTGGGGATTTTGAAAATGTTTAACGGGTTCCCCAGTTAAATTTGGATGTAACTTTTCGAGTAGATGATTTTCATATAAAAACCTTTTCATCCGAGTTAGTATGCAAAAGTTATGCCCATTTTACAAATTTCTAGAGATTTTGCAAATGAAGTCGAAATTCATATTTGCAAATTTTCCCAACAACTAGACCACATATCACATGGGAAACTTATTTTCTTTTATTTTTTGACATTTTCATCATTTTCTTTTATTTTTTTAAAACTGAAAAGGCGATCCACGGGGTGCATTCGTGGAAGGTGGCCAAGTTACTAATGGCGACCGTGGGAGTGGTGCGCCATTAGTAGTTGAACTAGTAATGGCGCACCACCCACGGTGCGCCATTAGTAACTTGGCCACCTTCCACCGACGACGCACCGTGGAAGGTGGAAGGTGGCTGTTACTAATGGCGCACCGTGGGGTGGTGCGCCATTACTAGTTCAACTACTAATGGCGCACCACTCCCACGGTGCGCCATTAGTAGTTTTGAAAAAATGATATTTTTTTGATTTTTTTAAAAAAACTTAGTAATGGCGCACCAGTGGAAAGTGCGCCATTACTAGTTAAATTAGTAATGGCGCACCACCCAAGGTGCGCCATTAGTAACAAAAAAAATTTATGTTTTTTTCCAAACTACTAATGGCGCACCACACACCAGTGCGCCATTAGTAATATATTACTAATGGCGCACCGAGACATGGTGCGCCATTAGAATATACTAATGGCGCACCACATCACAAAGCGCCATTAGTAGCCATTCCATCTATAGCCCTTTTGTAGTAGTGTCGTTACCGGCAAGTCTCTTTACTTGTTTCGTAATGCATCATCCCGCAACTAACTCATTAGTTACATTGCTTGCAAGGCTTATCATGATGTGCATTACTGAGAGGACCCAGAGATACCTCTCTGATACTCGGAGTGATAGATCCTAATCTCGATCTATGCAAACCCAACAAACACCTTCGGAGATACCTGTAGAGCATCTTTATAATCACCCAGTTATGTTGTGACGTTTGATAGCACACAAGGTATTCCTCCGATATCCGGGAGTTGCATATTCTCATAGTCAAAGGAATATGTATAAGTCATGAAGAAAGCAATAGCAATAAAACTTAACGATCAACATGCTAAGCTAACGGATGGGTCTTGTTCACATCATTCTCCTAATGATGTGATCCCGTTCATCAAATGACAACACATGTCTATGGTTAGGAAACTTAACCATCTTTTATTAACGAGCTAGTCTAGTAGAGGCTTACTAGGGACACCGTGTTTTGTCTATGTATCCACACATGTATCAATTTTCTGGTTAATACAATTCTAGCATGAATAATAAACATTTATCATGATATAAGGAAATATAAATAACAACTTTATTATTGCCTCTAGGGCATATTTCCTTCAGGAAACTCCCTGTTGCGAGGAGGATCAAGATCTTTTCGCGGCGGCCACTAAGGTGTTGATCAGTGATGGAACTAATGCAAAGTTCTAGGAGTCTTCTTGGCTGGACGACCTACGTCCAAAAGACATCGCCCCAAGAATGTATAAGATATCATGAAAGAAAAGTGGCACTTTGACAAGGCACTGATGGATGACACAGGGTTAATATTATTGACACTCAGAGAGGGCTATCACTTGATCACAGTCAGCAATTTGATGCTCTTTGGTACAAGCTTGATACCGTCACCATCCACCCGGCAACACCCGACACCATCATATGGAAGTTCACTAAGGGCATCTCCAAACGAGACCCTCAAACCTCGTGTATATGTCCGGATTGTGGTGTCCTAACTGTGTCAACACTTTTCATTCAATGGGAATCCCCATTGGCCCGCGAAGTGGTTAGGACGTCCGTTTTTGGGCAAATCCGAGACAAACTTGGGGGAGTTATGCCGGAGTCCAGACATGCAACTAACCAACAAAAGGACTCCATGTGGTCCTCCTCTACTCTCTCTCCTCCACATGCATGGCCCCCCTCTACTCTCTCTCCTTCCAACTGGACAAATAAGTATTCATTTGTGAATAGCATTGGATGGCTCTCTCCGACATCATGTCCGCTTACCATGTTCGGACATAACGGACATTTGGCGTGTCCATTTGCGTGTGAGCGTTGGAGATTCCCTAAAGATGGGATTTAGTTTGCTTCATCGGCCTACATGGCCCAATTTCTCAATCTCATTTGGTTCGATATGCAAGTCACGGTCTGGAAGGCTTGGGCACTCCCCAAGTGTAAGTTGTTTGCATGGTTGTTCACACAAAATAGGATTTGGACAACATATAGGCTTCAAGGCGTGGGTGGCCAAGCTGCGACCGGTGTCCACTGTGCAGCTAGGTGCGAGAATCGGCAGCCCGCCTTTTCTTCAATTGCCGTTTCTCCACCCGTGTTTGGAATAAGGCACTCTCTTAGTTTGATCTTCATGTTAGCACTACACTTGGCGTCGATATGACACTGTCAAATCTTCGTGGGAAGGCGTTCTCACCAACAATGTGCAACTAAGGAAGGCATTGGCTTCTTTGCATCAACTAGTTAGTTGGGAGATCTGGAAGGAAAGGAATGCACACATTTTCAGGGCCAAGGTGGTGCCGGTTTTGGTGACCATGCGCAACATTAAGGAAGAAGTCTCTATTTGGGCCCTAGCTGGGGCTAAGCACTTGTGTAATGTAATGCGCGGGAGCAGCTCGATGTCATTGTCCCGCCTTTGTGGTTACTGTCTCTCAAATTCTTCTTCTTAATCAATTAAAATGGAAAATATTTTGCCTCGTTTCAAAAATAAGAGTAATTTTCATTTTTACTTCAAATTTAACAATTTTGGCACTCATTATCACATTTAGCAGTTTTCCATCCGAATTATTCCATAGGGAAGGTTATGCTAGCTTTTACCCTAATTCGCACAGTTTTGGCACTACCCTATTTAGCAATCTAGCAGGTGGGTCCTACCCATCAGGTACTTGGCATTCCATGTCGTAATTCTCCCCCCTTTGTCTGGGTCGATCGAATGGGTTAATAAAACATGATTTTTTTTCTTTCCATGGTCATCGGGTGCACATACACAACAATTTCCTTGATGAGCTCCTTCTTCACATTGCGTAACTGCTTGTTCATTGCTTCCACCTCCTCTGCTTCCGGCTGTTACATCATACTAGACACAAACCATGTACAGCAAAAGAACCGCTAGTAGAGCTATCATCACGACCTAAAATACCTTAAACAAGGTAAAACTAGAAAAAGTTTCGCTAAAATGGGTAATCCGAGTGAAGATATGCTAAATGACATAATTAGAGACAAAAATATTAAATTAGGGATAAAAACTGAAATTGACCCTATTTTTATTATTCTTTCATGGGTATTTTTTAAGCACGTGAACATTTTAGTTTGTGTCCATGATTTTTTTCTTCAATATGAACATTTTTGCTATAAGTGATGGTGTCCTGGCTAAGGGGCCTCTGACCATGTTGAATCCGAGCCTGGTGGGTTGGGCTATGGGCCCCCTTGTTGGTTCCGTCCTATGCTACTTTGGGCGGCCCATGGGATCTACAAGGAAAATCAAGAAGTCTTGTTGTTCGAGACAAGGACTACTAATACTTGGTGGACTTCTCGCAACTGACGTAGCCGACTAGGACTCTTTTAATCCTTGGCCTCCGGTAACTTATATAAGCCAAGGTTGGGCTAGTCAATAGGAAATAATTGGACATCTTACATTAGATGAGAGAACAATCTCAGGGTAGATCATCCGTACTTTTTACTCCAATCCAAAGCAATTAACACAAGTTGGACGTAGCGAGCTATCTCTTGCGAGTGCCCGGACCTAGGTAAAACTACGTGTCCCTGATACTGCCGTATCCAGATGCTTAGTTTGAGACCCCTATAGATCTACTAGATTTAGCTTCAACAATAAGTCAGAATATAGGACTTTAATATCCTTAAGTACCAACAAGAGAAAAATAGCAACCACATTGACACCTAGTGGCCTACCCTATTCAAGAATTCATTCGATTAATTAATCCCTACTCGTAGGGTCACCAAGTAGCCAATAACCTGATAAATCGTCCAATTAATGTATTAACTTACCAATTGGCCTATTAATCAGTCAGCCAACCGAGCAGCTACCAGTTAACGATTTCCTCAACAATGGTCTTTCCTATTTATTGTTGTCATTGACAATTTGAATTTTCGAGAGGCAAGTATGTCGGGGCTGTTGGAAATATGCTCTAGAGGTAATAATAAAATGGTTATTATTATATTTCCTTAATCATGGTAAAGGTTTATTATTCATGCTATAATTTTATTGATTGGAAACTTAAATACATGTGTGAATACATAAGCAAATACCAAGTGCCTAGTAAGCCTTGATACATCTCCAACGTATGTATAATTTTTGATTGTTCCATGCTATTATATTATCTGTTTTGGATGTTTAATGGGCTTTACTAAGCACTTTTATATGATTTTTGGGACTAACCTATTAACATAGAGCCCAGTGCCAGTTTCTGTTTTTTTTGCCTATTTCAGTGTTTCGTAGAAAAGGAATATCAAACGGATTCCAAACGGAAAGAAACCTTCGGGAGAGTTATTTTTGGAATGGAAGCAATTGGAGACTTGGAGTGCACGTTAGGGAATCAACGAGGAGAGCACGAGGCATGGGGTGCGCCTACCCCCCTGGGCGCGCCCTCCACCCTCGTGGGCCCCTCGTGGCTCCCCTGACCGACTTCTTTCGCCTATATATCCATATACCCTAAAAACTTCGGGGAACAGAATAGATCAGGAGTTCCGCCGCCACAAGCCTCTGTAGCCACCAAAAACCAATCGAGACCCTGTTCCAGCACCCTTCCGGAGGGGGGATCCCTCACCGGTGGCCATCTTCATCATCCCGGCGCTCTCCATGACGAGGAAGGAGTAGTTCACCCTCGGGGCTGAGGGTATGTAGCAGTAGCTATGTGTTTGATCTCTCTCTCTCTCTCTCTCTCTCTCTCTCTCTCTCTCGTGTTCTTGAGGTGTTACGATCTTGATGTATCGCGAGCTTTGCTATTATAGTTGAATCTTATGATGTTTCTCCCCCTCTACTCTCTTGTAATGGATTGAGTTTTCCCTTTGAAGTTATCTTATCAGGTTGAGTCTTTAAGGATTTGAGAACACTTGATGTATGTCTTGCCATGCTTATCTGTGGTGACAATGGGATATCACGTGATCCACTTGATGTATGTCTTGGTGATCAACTTGCGGGTTCCGCCCATGAACCTATGCATAGGGGTTGGCACATGTTTTCGTCTTGAATCTCCGGTAGAAACTTTGGGGCACTTTTTGAAGTACTTTGTGTTGATTGAATAGATGAATATGAGATTGTGTGATGCATATCGTATAATCATGCCCACGGATACTTGAGGTGACATTGGAGTATCTAGGTGACATTAGGGTTTTGGTTGATATGTGTCATAAGGTGTTATTCCAGTACGAACTCTTGAATAGTTCGATCTGAAAGAATAACTTTGAGGTGGTTTCGTACCCTACCATAATCTCTTCGTTTGTTCTCCGCTATTAGTGGTTTTGGAGTGACTCTTTGTTGCATGTTGAGGGATAGTTATGTGATCCAATTATGTTATTATTGTTGAGAGAACTTGCACTAGTGAAAGTATGAACCCTAGGCCTTGTTTCAACGCATTGCAATACCGTTTGTGCTCACTTTTATCATTAGTTACCTTGCTGTTTTTATATTTTCAGATTACAAAAACCTATATCTATCATCTATATTGCACTTGTATCACCATCTCTTCGCCGAACTAGTGCACCTATAAAATTTATCATTGTATTGGGTGTGTTGGGGACACAAGAGACTCTTTGTTATTTGGTTGCAGGGTTGCTTGAGAGAGACCATCTTCATCCTATGCCTCCCACAGATTGATAAACCTTAGGTCATCCACTTGAGGGAAATTTGCTATTGTCCTACAAACCTCTGCATTTGGAGGCCCAACAACGTCTACAAGAAGAAGGTTGCGTAGTAGACATCAAGCTCTTTTCTGGCGCCGTTGCCGGGGAGGTGAGTACTTGAAGGTATATCTTTAGATCTATCCACTATTATGGCAATACCTAGATCTATCCTTGCTTTTATGCCTAGCTAGGGGCGTTAAACGATAGCGCTTGTTGGGAGGCAACCCAATTTTATTTTTAATTTTTTTGCTTTTGCTTATTTTTAGGAATAAATATTTGATCTAGCCTCTGGTTATATGTGTTTTTATGTTTTAATTAGTGTTTGTGCCAAGTTAAACCTATAAGATCTTATTGGATGATAGTTATTTGATCTTGTTGTAATTTCCAGAAACTTTCTGTTCACGAAAACAATTTTTAAAAATGACCAGAACGTGATAAAATAGTGATTCCACTTGCTTCTGATCAATAAACAAATTTCCTAGGTCTTCCTATTTTTTCTTATTTTTTGGAGTTCCAGAAGTTTTCGTTAGTTACAGATTACTACAGACTGTTCTGTTTTTGACAGATTCTGTTTTTGTGTGTTGTTTGCTTATTTTGATGAATCTATGGCTAGTAAAATAGTTTATAAACCATAGAGAAGTTGGAATACAGTAGGTTTAACACCAATATAAATAAATAATGAGTTAATTACAGTACCTTGAAGTGGTCTTTTGTTTTCTTTCGCTAACGGAGCTCACGAGATTTCTGTTGAGTTTTGTGTTGTGAAGTTTTCAAGTTTTGGGTGAAATCTTTTGATGGATTATGGAACAAGGAGTGGCAAGAGCCTAAGCTTGGGGATGCCCATGGCACCCCCAAGATAATCTAAGGACACCAAAAAGTCAAAGCTTGGGGATGCCCTGGAAGGCATCCCCTCTTTCGTCTACTTCCATCGGTAACTTTACTTGGAGCTATATTTTTATTCACCACATGATATGTGTTTTGCTTGGAGCGTCTTGTATGATTTGAGTCTTTGCTTTTCAGTTTACCACAATCATACTTGCTGTATACACATTTTGAGAGAGCCATACATGATTTGGAAATTATTAGAATACTCTTTGTGCTTCACTTATATCTTTTGAGTTATATAGTTTTGCTCTAGTACTTCACTTATATATTTTAGAGCACGGTGGTGGATTTGTTTTAGAGAAACTATTGATCTCTCATGCTTCACTTAGATTATTTTGAGAGTCTTAAATAGCATGGTAATTTTCTTAAATAATCTTAATATGCTAGGTATTTAAAATAGTAAAAACTTTCTTATGAGTGTGTTGGATACTAAGAAAAGTTTGATGCTTGATGATTGTTTTGAGATATGGAGGTAATAATATCAAAGTCTTGCTAGTTGAGTAGTTGTGAATTTGAGAAATGCTTGTGTTGAAGTTTGCAAGTCCCGTAGCATGCACGTATGGTAAAAGTTATGTAACAAATGTGAAACATGAGGTGTTCTTTGATTGTCCTCCTTATGAGTGGCGGTCGGGGACGAGCGATGGTCTTTTCCTACCAATCTATCCCCCTAGGAGCATGCGCGTAGTGCTTTTGTTTTTGATGGCTTGTAGATTTTTGCAATAAGTATGCGAGTTCTTTATGACTAATGTTGAGTCCATGTATTATACGCGCTCTCACCCTTCCATCATTGCTAGCCTCTTCGATACCGTGCATTGCCCTTTCTCACCTTGAGAGTTGGTGCAAACTTCGCCGGTGCATCCAAACCCCGTGATATGATACGCTCTTTCACACATAAACCTCCTTATATCTTCCTCAAAACAGCCACCATACCTACCTATTATGGCATTTCCATAGCCATTCTGAGATATATTGCCATGCAACTTTCCACCATTCCGTTCATCATGACACATTCATCATTGTCATATTGCTTAGCATGATCATGTAGTTGACATAGTATTTGTGGCAAAGCCACCATTCATAATTCTTTCATACATGTCACTCTTGGTTCATTGCATATCCCGGTACACCGCCAGAGGCATTCATATAGAGTCATACTTTGTTCTAGTATCGAGTTGTAATCATTGAGTTGTAAATAAATAGAAGTGTGATGATCATCATTTTCTAGAGCATTGTCCCAAGTGAGGAATAAAAAAAGAAAGGATATAAAAAAAGAGAAGGCCCCCAAAAAAGTAAGGCCATAAAAAAAAGAGAGAAGGCCCGAAAAAATGAGAGAAAAAGAGAGAAGGGACAATGCTACTATCCTTTGCCACACTTGTGCTTGAAAGTAGCACCATAATCATCATGATAGAGAGTCTCTTGTTTTGTCACTTTCATATACTAGTGGGAACTTTTCAGTATAGAACTTGGCTTGTATATTCCAACAATGGGCCTCCTCAAGTGCCCTAGGTCTTCGTGAGCAAGCAAGTTGGATGCACACCCACTTAGTTTCTTTTGTTGAGCTTTCATACATTTATAGCTCTAGTGCATCCGTTGCATGGCAATCCCTACTCCTTGCATTAACATCAATCAATGGGCATCTCCATAGCCCATCGATTAGCCTCGTTGATGTGAGATCTTCTCCTTTTTTGTCTTCTCCACATAACCCCCATCATCATATTCTATTCCACCCATAGTGCTATGTCCATGGCTCGCGCTCATATATTGCGTGAAAGTTTATAAGTTTGAGATTACTAAAGTATGAAACAATTGCTTGGCTTGTCATCGGGGTTGTGCATGATGAGAGCATTCTTGTGTGACGAAAATGGAGCATGACTAAACTATATGATTTTGTAGGGATGAACTTTCTTTGGCCATGTTATTTTGAGAGGACATAATTGCTTAGTTAGTATGCTTGAAGTATTATTATTTTTATGTCAATATGAACTTTTGTCTTGAATCTTTCAGATCTGAATATTCATACCACAATTAAGAAGAATTACATTGAAATGATGCCAAGTAGCACTCCGCATCAAAAATTCTGTTTTTATCATTTACCTACTCGATGACGAGCAGGAATTAAGCTTGGGGATGCCTGATACGTCTCCAACATATCTATAATTTTTGATTGCTCCCTGCTATATTATCTACTATTTTGGACAATACTGGGCTTTATTTTCCACTTTTATATTATTTTTGGGACTAACCTATTAACCGGAGGCCCAACCCAGAATTGCTGTTTTTTTGCCTATTTCAGAGTTTTGAAGAAACAGAATATCAAACGTAGTCCAAACGGAATGAAACCTTCGGGAACGTGATTTTCTCACCGAACATGATCCAGGAGACTTGGACCCTACGTCAAGGAAGCTTCGAGGAGGGCACGAGGTAGGGGGCACGCCCACTCCCCCAGGGCGCGCCCTCCACCCTCGTGGGCCCCATGATGCTCCACCGACGTACTTCTTCCTCCTATATATACCTACGTACCCCCAAACGATCAAATACGGAGCCAAAAACCTAATTCCACCGCCACAACCTTCTATTCCCACGAGATCCCATCTTGGGGCCTGTTCCGGAGCTCCGCCGAAGGGGGCATCCACCACGGAGGGCTTCTACATCATCACCATAGCCCCTCCGATAAAGTGTGAGTAGTTTACCTCAGACCTTCGGGTCCATAGTTAGTAGCTAGATGGCTTCTTCTCTCTTTTTGGATCTCAATACAATGTTCTCCCCCTCTCTCGTGGAGATCTATTCGATGTAATCTTCTTTTTGCGGTGTGTTTGTTGAGATCGATGAACTGTGGGTTTATGATCAAGATTATCTATGAACAATATTTGAATCTTCTCTGAATTCTTTTATGTATGATTGGTTATCTTTGCAAGTCTCTTCGAATTATCAGTTTTGTTTGGCCTACTAGATTGGTTTTTCTTGCAATGAGATAAGTGCTTAGCTTTGGGTTCAATCTTGCGGTGTCCTTTCCCAAAGTGATGAGGGGCAGCAAGGCACGATTGTATTGTTGCCATCGAGGATAACAAGATGGGATTTTATCATATTGCATGAATTTATCCTCTACATCATGTCATCTTTCATAAGGCGTTACTCTGTTTTCATAAACTTAATACTCTAGATGCATCTTTGGATAGCGGTCGATGAGTGGAGTAATAGTAGTAGATGCAGCAGAGCCGGTCTACTTGTCTCGGACGTGATGCCTATATACATGATCATACCTAGATATTCTCATAACTATGCTCAATTTTGTCAATTGCTCAACAGTAATTGCTCACCCATCGTAAAATACTTATGCTCTTGAGAGAAGCCACTAGTGAAATCTATGGCCCCGGGGTCTATCTTCATCATATTAATCTTCCATCAGTTTATTATTGCCTTTGCTTTTTTACTTTGCTTTTTATTTTACTTTGCATATTTATCACAAAAATACGAAAAATATTATCTATCATCTCTATCGATCTCACTCGTAAGTGACCGTGAAGGGATTGACAACCCTTATCGCGTTGGTTGCAGGAGTTATTTGCTTTGTGCAGGTACGAGGGACTCGCGCGTAGCCTCCTACTAGATTGATACCTTGGTTCTCAAAAACTAAGGGAAATACTTACGCTACTTTGCTGCATCATCCTTTCCTCTTCAAGGAAATCCAACGCAGTGCTCAAGAGGTAGCAAAGTACACACCAAATAGGGAATATAGATATTGCAAGAGGCATAAGCATTTATAAACTAAATTGTTGCAAGAAAGGCTAGATGTTTGTGATGAAAATTTAAATTTTCTTAGTCTTACTTGTGAACTTTGCAATGAACGGGGTCATTTAACTATCCGATGCAAATTGTTCCATGATCTAATCGTGTCCAAAAATTGTGATGACTTGATTTCCCTTGCACATTATAATGAACTTAGTTTGCTTATGGGTTACGAAGAAATGAAACGTATAACTAAGCATCTTCCAGAATTTGCCCATTATAAACTTCTTGATTTTGATATAGAGAAAATTTATATGTATTGTGCGGTGAATTGCATTGAAAATCCTTATATTGCCAATTACATAAAGACAAGAAAACAAATAGAAGATGAAGAGAATACTAATGAAAGGGAAGAGACTTCCCAATATCCTCCTATTATTTCTTATGATGAATCACGTAACGAGGAGGAGCCTTCTATTCAACAAATCTCATTAATAAGGAGCTCAAAAAAGAGGATTGAACCCACACATGATGTGGTGAAGAAGAAGAAAAGAAAAAGTAAGAGAGGTAAAAAGATATCTCCCCCAAATAATGTTGCTCCTATTATTGTTGTGCCTCATGAAAATGAATCAAAAATAATTGTGGAAGATGATGCACTTGATGATGATCTCGTTATGCCTATTGCTTGTTGTGATGATTATGATTGGGAAGATAATGATACTTCTTATGATCTTGAAAATCTTTTTGGCACTTTCTTGGAAGAATATGATAATTGCTATACTATTGGTGATATCCATACTATTAATGATGAGAGTGATTATGCTTATGATATGAAAAGGCCCAAGCTTGGGGATGCTATGTTTGAATAAGATGATGTTTTTGAGAATATATTTGCTGCAATTAATGTTTGTCCCAGGCTTGGGGATGCTACATTTAATGAAGATGATATTTTTAGCCTCCCAAGTTTTGATATGCAAATTTGTTATGATGATAGCATGCCTCCTACTTATGATGATTATTGTGATGACACTTATGCTATAAAAAGTAGTGATGATTATATTTATAAAACCTGTCATGATTATGATTACCCTTTTTCTGAACATTACCCTTTTAATGTGGAAACAATTTATAGTATTCAAGTCTCTTATGATACTCCCACTATTCCGAATAAGAAGAAATTTGCTTATGTGGAGAGTAATAAAAATTCTATGCTTGTAGATCATGAAAAGAATGCTCTAGGTGCTGATTATATTGTTGAATTCATTCATGATGCTACTGAAAATTATTATGAGGGAGGAATATATGCTTGTAGGAATTGCAATAATATCAAGTTTCCTCTCTATGTGCTTAAAGTTTTGAAGTTATGCTTGTTTTGCCTTCCCATGCTAGTTGATTATTGTTCCCATAAGTTGTTTTCTCAAAAAATCCCTATGCATAGGAAGTGGGTTAGAATTAAATGTGCTAGTCATATTCTTCATGATGCTCTCTTTATGTTTCAATTCTTATCTTTTATGCGAGCATCATTGAAATCATCATGCCTAGCTAGGGGCGTTAAACGATAGCGCTTGTTGGGAGGCAACCCAATTTTATTTTAGTTTCTTGCTTTTTGGTTCTGTTTAGGAATAAATAATACATCTAGCCTCTGTTTAGATGTGATTTTATGTTTTAATTAGTGTTTGTGCCAAGTAGAACCTTTGGGAAGACTTGGGTGAAGTCTTTATGATCTTGCTGTAAAAAACAGAAACTTTAGCGCTCACGAGATTAGCTAAAAAAAATTACTGGAGAGTGCTATTTAGTTGATTTTTTTGAAGATGATTACTAGACAAATTCCTCAGGTCCACAAATTTATTTCAGAATTTTTGGAGTTCCATAAGTATTCGAATGATATAGATTACTACAGACTGTTCTGTTTTTGACAGATTCTGTTTTTCGTGTGTTGTTTGCTTATTTTGATGAATCTATGGCTAGTAAAATAGTTTATAAACCATAGAGAAGTTGGAATACAGTAGGTTTAACACCAATATAAATAAAGAATGAGTTCATTACCGTACCTTGAAGTGGTGTTTTGTTTTCTTTCGCTAACGAAGCTCACGGGTTTTCTGTTGAGTTTTGTGTTGTGAAGTTTTCAATTTTTGGGTAAAGATTCGATGGAATATGGAATAATGACTGGCAAGAGCCCAAGGCAACCCAAGATAATATTCAAGGATAACCAAAAGCCAGAGCTTGGGGATGCCCCGGAAGGCATCCCCTCTTTTGTCCTCATCCATCGGTAAATTTACTTGGAGCTATATTTTTATTCACCACATGATATGTGTTTTGCTTGGAGCGTCATTTTATTTTCTTTAGCTTTGCTTGATGTTTGAATAAAATACCAAGATCTGAAATTCTTAAATGTTAGAGAGTCTTCACATAGTTGCATAATTATTCGACTACTCATTGATCTTCACTTATATCTTTCGGAGTAGTTTGTTGTTTGCTCTAGTGCTTGATTTATATCTTTTAGAGCACGGCGATGGATTTATTTTGAAGAAATATATGAACTCTCATGCTTCACTTATATTATTTTGAGAGTCCTAAACAGCATGGTAATTTTCTTTGGTTATGAATTTAGTCCTAATATGATGGGCATCCAAGAGGGATATAATAAGAAAAATCATATAAAGTGCATTGAATACTATGAGAAGTTTGATTCCTTATGATTGTTTTGAGATATGAGGATGGTAATATTAGAGTCATGCTAGTTGAGTAGTTGTGAATTTGAGAAATACTTGTTCTAAATTTTGTGATTCCCGTAGCATGCACGTATGATGAACCATTATGTGATGAAGTCGGAGCATGATTTATTTATTGATTGCCTTCCTTATGAGTGGCAGCTGGGGACGAGCGATGGTCTTTTCCTACCAATCTATCCCCCTAGGAGCATGCGCGTAGTACTTTGTTTCGACAACAAATAGATTTTTGCAATAAGTATGTGATTTCTTTATGACTAATGTTGAGTCCATGGATTATACGCACTCTCATCCTTCCACCATTGCTAGCCTCTCTAATACCGCGCACCTTTCGCCGGTATCATAAACCCACCATATACCTTCCTCAAAACAGCCACCATACCTCCCTATCATGGCATTTCCATAGCCATTCCGAGATATATTGCCATGCAACTTTCCACCATTCCATTTATAATGACATGCTCCATCATTGTCATATTGCTTTGCATGATCATGTTGTTGACATTGTATTGTGGCAAAGCCACCGTTCATAATTCTTTCATACATGTCACTCATGAGTCATTGCACATCCCGGTACACTGCCAGAGGCATTCATATAGAGTCATATCTTGTTCTAAGTATCAAGTTGTAATTCATGAGTTGTAAGTAAATAAAAGTGTGATGATCATCATTATTAGAGCATTGTCCCAGTGAGGAAAGGATGATGGAGACTATGATTTGTTGGGGAACGTAGTAATTTCAAAAAAATTCCTACGCACACGCAAGATTATGGTGATGGCATAGCAACGAGAGGGGAGAGTGTATGTCCACGTACCCTCGTAGACCGTAAGCGGAAGCGTTATGACAACGCGGTTGATGTAGTCGTACGTCTTCACGATCCGACCGATCCAAGTACCGAACGTCACGGCACCTCCGAGTTCAGCACACGCTCAGCTCGATGGCGATCCCGGACTCGATCCAGCAAAGTATCGGGATGAGTTCCACAAGACGACGGCGTGGTGACGATGATGATGTCTCATGGCGCAGGGCTTCGCCTAAACTCTGCGACGATATGACCAAGGTGGAATATGGTGGGGGGCACCGACACGGCTAAGGAACGATCCATAGATCAACTTGTGTGTTATGGGGTGCCCCCGCCCCGAGATATAAAGGAGCAAGGAGGGGTGGCGGCCCAGAAGCGGCGCGACAAGGAGGAGTCCTACTCCCACCGGAGTAGGATTCCCCTTCCAAGTAGTAGGAGTAGGAGTCCATGAAAGGGGAAGAGAAGAGAAGGAAGGAGGGGGCAGCCCTCCCCTAGTCCATTCGGACTAGGCCTTGGGGCGCCCAACCTCTCCTCTCTCTTTCCCTAAAGCCCAATAAGACCCATATACTCCCGGCGAATTCCGTAACTCTCCGGTACTTCAAAAATACCGAATCACTCGGAACCTTTCCGAACTCCGAATATAGTCGTCCAATATATCGACCTTTACGCCTCGACCATTTCGAGACTCCTCGTCATGTCCCCGATCTCATCCGGACTCAACTCCTTCGTACATCAAAACTCATAAACTCATAATATAACTGTCATCGAAACCTTAAGCGTGCGGACCCTACGGGTTCGAGAACTATGTAGACATGACCTAGAACTATTCTTGGTCAATAACCAATAGCGGAACCTGGATGCTCATATTGGCTCCTACATATTCTACGAAGATCTTTATCGGTCAAACCGCATAACAACATACGTTGTTCCCTTTGTCATCGGTATGTTACTTGCCCGAGATTTGATCGTCGGTATCCAATACCTAGTTCAATATCGTTACTGCCAAGTCTCTTTACTCGTTACGTAATGCATCATTCCGTAACTAACTCATTAGCTACATTGCTTGCAAGGCTTATAGTGATGTGCATTACCGAGAGGGCCCAGAGATACCTCTCCGACAATCGGAGTGACAAAACCTAATCTCGAAATACGCCAACCCAACATGTACCTTTGGAGACACCTGTAGTACTCCTTTATAATCAGCCGATTACGTTTTGACGTTTGGTAGCACCAAAGTGTTCCTCCGTAAACGGAGTTGCATAATCTAATAGTTACAGGAACATGTATAAGTCATGAAGAAAGCAATAGCAATATACTAAACGATCAAGTGCTAGGCTAACGGAATGGGTCATGTCAATCACATCATTCTCCTAATGATGTGATCCCATTAATCAAATAACAACACATGTCTATGGTTAGGAAACATAACCATCTTTGATTAATGAGCTAGTCAAGTAGAGGCATACTAGTGACTATATGTTTGTCTATGTATTCACACATGTATTATGTTTCCGGTTAATACAATTCTAGCATGAATAATAAACATTTATCATGAAATAAGGAAATAAATAATAACTTTATTATTGCCTCTAGGGCATATTTCCTTCAGTCCCCCACTTGCACTAGAGTCAATAATCTAGTTCACATCATCATGTGATTCAACACTAATATTCACATATGTATGTGATTAACACCCATAGTTCACATCGTCATGTGACCAACACCCAAAGGGTTTACTAGAGTCAATAATCTAGTTCACATCGCTATGTGATTAATACCCAAAGAGTACTAAGGTATGATCATGTTATGCTCGTGAGAGAATCTTAGTCAACGGGTCTGTCACATTCAGAGCCGTATGTATTTTGCAAATATTCTATGTCTACAATGCTCTGCATGGAGCTACTCTAGCTAATTGCTCCCACTTTCAATATGTATCCAGATTGAGACTTAGAGTCATCTGGATCAGTGTAAAAAGCTTGCATCGATGTAACTCTTTACGACGGGCTCTTTTATCACCTCCATAATCGAGAAATATTTCCTTAGTCCTCACTAAGGATGTTCTTGACCAATGTCCAAATGATCTACTCCTAGATCACTATTGTACTCCTTTCCAAATTCAGAGCAAGGTATACAATAGGTCTGGTACATATCATAGCATACTTTATAGAACCTATGGTGAGGTATAGGAATGACTTTCATTCTCTTTTCTATTTTCTGCCGTGGTCGGGATTTGAGTCTTTACTCAATTTCACACCTTTGCAACACGACAAGAACTTTTCTTTGACTGCTCCATTTTGAACTACTTCAAAATCTTGACAAGGTATGTACTTATTGAAAAAACTTATCAAGCGTCTTGATCTCAATAGATCTTGATGCTCAATATGTAAGTAGTTTTACTGAGGTCTTTCTTTGAAAAACTCCTTTCAACTACTCCTTTATGCTTTGCAGAATAATTCTACATTATTTCCGATCAACAATATGTCATTCACATATACTTATCAGAAATGATGTAGTGCTCCCACTCACTTTCTTGTAAATACAGGCTTCTCCAAAAAGTCTGCATAAAACCATATGCTTTGATCACACTATCAAAGCGTTTATTCCAACTCCGAGATGCTTGCACCAATCCATAGATGGATCGCTGAAGCTTGCACATTTTGTTAGCTCCTTTAGGATTGACAAAACCTTCTGGTTGCATCATATACAACTCTTCTTTAATAAATCCATTAAAGAATGTAGTTTTGACATCCATTTGCCCGATTTCATAAAATGTGGCAATTGCTAACATGATTCGGACAGACTTAAGCATCGCTACAGTTGAGAAAATCTCATTGTAGTCAACACCTTGAACTTGTCGAAAACCTTTTTGTGACAAGTCGAGCTTTGTAGATAGTAACACTACTATCGTTGTCCGTCTTCCTCTTGAAGATCCATTTATTTAACATGGCTTGCTGATCATCGAGCAAGTCAATCAAAGTCCATACTTTGTTCTCATACATGGATCCTATCTCAGATTTCATGGCCTCAAGCCATTTCGCTGAATCTGGGCTCATCATCGCTTCCTCATAGTTCGTGAGGTTCATCATGGTCTAGTAACATGACTTACGAACACGATTACCGTACCATTCTCAGTGCGGATTTTACTCGAAGACCTACGAGTTTTGGTAGCAACTTGATCTGAAGTTTTATGACCATCATCATTAACTTCCTCACTAATTGGTGTAGGAATCACTGGAACTGATTTCTGTGATGAACTACTTTCCAATAAGGGAGAAGGTACAATTACCTCATCAAGTTCTACTTTCCTCCCACTCACTTCTTTCGAGAGAAACTTCTTCTCTAGAAAGGATCCTTAGCAACGAAAAACTTGCCTTCGGATCTGTGATAGAAGGTGTACCCAATAGTTACCTTTGGGTATACTATGAAGACGCACTTCTCCGATTTGGGTCCGGGCTTATCAGGTGAAAACTTTTTCACATAAGCATCACAACTCCAAACTTTAAGAAACGACAGCTTAGGTTTACTGTTTAAACCATAGTTCATACGGTGTCGTCTCAACGGATTTAGACGGTGCCCTATTAACGTGAATGCAGCTGTCTCTAATGCATAACCCCAAAACGACAATGGTAAATCAATAAGAGACATCATAGATCGCACCATATCCAATAAAGTGCGGTTACTACGTTCGGACACACCATAACGTTGTGGTGTTCCAGGTGGCGTGAGCTGTGAAACTATTCCACATTGGTTTAATTGAAGACCAAACTCGTAACTCAAATATTCGTCTCCGTGATCAGATCGCAGAAACTTTATTTTCTTGTTACGATGATTTTTCCACTTCACTCTGAAATTCTTTGAACCTTTCAACTATTTCAGACTTATGTTTCATCAAGTAGATATACCCATATCTGCTCAAATCATCTGTGAAGGTCGAAAATAACGATACACGCCATGAGCCTTAACACTCATCGGATCGCATACATCGGTATGTATGATTTCCAACAAATCAGTTGCTTGCTCCATAGTTCCGGAGAACGGCGTTTGATCATCTTGCCCATGAGGCACGGTTCGCAAGTACCAAGTGATTCATAATCAAGTGATTCCAAAAGCCCATCAAGATGGAGTTTCTTCATGCGCTTTACACCAATATGACCTAAACGGCGAAGCCACAAATAAGTTGCACTATCATTATTAACTTTACATCTTTTGGTTTCAATATTATGAATATGTGTATCACACGATCGAGATCCAACAAACCATTTTCATTGGGTGTATGACCATAGAAGGTTTTATTCATGTGAACAGAACAATAATCATTCTCTAACTTACATGAATAATCAGATTGCAATAAACATGATCAAATCATATTCATGCTCAACGCAAACGCCAAATAACATTTATTTAGGTTCAACACTAATCCCGAGAGTATAGGGAGTGTGCGATGATGATCATATCAATCTTGGAACTACTTCCAACACTCATCGTCACTTCCCTTCAACTAGTCTCTGCTTATTCAGAACTCCTGTTTGAGTTACTAATCTTAGCAACCTAACAAGTATCAAATACTTAGGGCTACTATAAACACTAGTAAGGCACACATCAATAACCTGTATATCAAATATACTTTTGTTCACTTTGCCATCCTTCTTATCCACCAAATATTCAGGGCATTTCCGCTTCCAAAGGACCATTTCCTTTGCGGTAGAAGCACTCGGTTTCAGGCTTTGGTCCAGCTTTGGGCTTCTTCAAGGAGCGACAACTTGCTTGTCATTCTACTTGAAGTTCCCTTTCTTTCCTTTGCCCTTTTCTTGAAACTAGTGGTCTTGTCAATCATCAACACTTGATGCTCTTTTCTTGATTTCTACCTTCGTCGATTTCAGCATCACGAAGAGCTTGGGAATTACTTTTGTCATCCCTTGCATATTATAGTTCATCACGAAGTTCTACTAACTTGGTGATGGTGACTAGAGAATTCTGTCAATCACTATCTTATCTGAAAGATTAACTCCCACTTGATTCAAGCGATTGTAGTACCCAGACTATCTGAGCACATGCTCACTAGTTGAGCGATTCTCCTCCATCTTTTAGCTATAGAACTTGTTGGAGAATTCATATCTCTCAACTCGGGTATTTGCTTGAAATATTAACTTCAATTCCTGGAACATCTCATATGGTCCATGACGTTCAAAACGTCTTTGAAGTTCCGATTCTAAGCCGTTAAGTATGGTGCACTAAACTATCAAGTAGTCATCATATTGAGCTAGCCAAACGCTCATAACGTCTGCATCTGCTCCTGCAATAGGTCTGTCACCTAGCGGTGCATTAAGGACATAATTCTTCAGGCAGCAATGAGGATAAACCTCAGATCACGGATCCAATCCACATCATTGCTACTAACATTTTTCAATACAATTTTCTAGGAACATATTAAAATAAACATATGAAAGCAACAAACATAGGGAAGCAACAACGCGAGCTATTGATCTACAACATAATTCGCAAAATACTACCAGGACTAAGTTCATGATAAATTAAAGTTCAATTAATCATATTACTTAAGAACTCCCACTTAGATAGACATCTCTAGTCATCTAAGTGATTACGTGATCCAAATCAACTAAACCATGTCCGATCATCACGTGAGATGGAGTAGTTTCAATGGTGAACATCACTATGTTGATCATATCTACTATATGATTCACGCTCGACCTTCGGTCTCCGTGTTCCGAGGCCATATCTGTACATGCTAGGCTCGTCAAGTTTGACCTGAGTATTCGCGTGTGCAACTGTTTTGCACCCGTTGTATTTGAACGTAGAGCCTATCACACCCGATCATCACGTGGTGTCTCAAAGACGAAGAACTTTCGCAACGGTGCATACTCAGGGAGAACACTTCTTGATATTTAGTGAGAGATCATCTTATAATGCTACCGTCAATCAAAGCAAGATAAGATGCATAAAGGATAAACATCACATGCAATCAATATAGGTGATATGATATGGCCATCATCATCTTGTGCTTGTGATCTCCATCTCCGAAGCACCGTCGTGATCGCCATCGTCACCGGCGCGACACCTCGATCTCCATCGTAGCATCGTTGTCGTCTCGCCAACTATTGCTTCTACGACTATCGCTACCGCTTAGTGATAAAGTAAAGCAATTACATGGCTTTTGCATTTCATACAATAAAGCGACAACCATATGGCTCCTGCTAGTTGCCGATAACTCAGTTACAAAACATGATCATCTCATACAATAAAATATAGCATCACGTCTTGACCATATCACATCACAACATGCCCTGCAAAAACAAGTTAGATGTCCTCTACTTCGTTGTTGCAAATTTTACGTGGCTGCTACGGGCTGAGCAAGAACCGTTCTTACCTACGCATCAAAACCACAACGATAGTTTGTCAAGTTGGTGTTGTTTTAACCTTCGCAAGGACCGGGCGTAGCCACACTCGGTTCAACTAAAGTGAGAGAGACAGACACCCGCCGGTCACCTTTAAGCAACGAGTGCTCGAAGCGGTGAAACCAGTCTCGCGTAAGCGTACGCGTAATGTCGGTCCGGACCGCTTCATCTCACAATACCGCTGAACCAAAGTATGACATGCTGGTAAGCAGTATGAATTATATCGCCCACAACTCACTTGTGTTCTACTCGTGCATATGACATCAACGCATAAAACCAGGCTCGGATGCCATGTTGGGCAACGAGTAATTTCAAAAAATTCCTACGCACACGCAAGATTATGGTGATGGCATAGCAACGAGAGGGAGAGTGTATGTCCACGCACTCGTGAGACCGTGAAGCGAAGCGTTATGACAACGCGGTTGATGTAGTCGATGTCTTCACGATCCGACCGATCCAAGTACCGAACGACGGCACCTCCGAGTTCAGCACACGCTCAGCTCGATGACGATCCCGGACTCGATCCAGCAAAGTATCGGGATGAGTTCCACAAGACGACGGCGTGGTGACGATGATGATGCTCTACCGCGCAGGCTTCACCTAAACTCCGCGACGATATGACCGAGGTGGAATATGGTGGTGGGGGGCACCGCACACGGCTAAGGAACGGTCCATAGATCAACTTGTGTGTTATGGGGTGCCCCCTGCCCCGTCAGATATAAAGGAGCAAGGAGGGGTGGCGGCCTAGAAGGGCGCACCAAGGAGGAGTCCTACTCCCACCGGGAGTAGGATTCCCCTTCCAAGTAGTAGGAGTAGGAGTCCATGAAAGGGGAAGAGAAGAGAAGGAAGGAGGGGCGAGCCCCTCCCCTAGTCCACCCGGACTAGGCCTTGGGGGCGCCCAACCTCTCTCTCTCTTTCCCTAAAGCCCAATAAGACCCATATACTCCCGGCGAATTCCGTAACTCTCCGGTACTCGAAAAATACCCGAATCACTCGGAATCTTTCCGAACTCCGAATATAGTCGTCCAATATATCGATCTTTATGTCTCGACCATTTCGAGACTCCTCGTCATGTCCCCGATCTCATCCGTGACTCTGAACTCCTTCGGTACATCAAAACTCATAAACTCATAATATAACTCGCCATCGAAACCTTAAGTTGCAGACCCTACGGGTTCGAGAACTATGTAGACATGACCTAGAACTATTCTTGGTCAATAACCAATAGCGGAACCTGGATGCTCATATTGGCTCCTACATATTCTACGAAGATCTTTATCGGTCAAACCGCATAACAACATACGTTGTTCCTTTGTCATCGGTATGTTACTTGCTCGAGATTTGATCGTCGGTATCCAATACCTAGTTCAATCTCGTTATCGCCAAGTCTCTTTACTCGTTACGTAATGCATCATTCCGTAACTAACTCATTAGCTACATTGCTTGCAAGGCTTATAGTGATGTGCATTACCGAGAGGGCCCAGAGATACCTCTCCGACAATCGGAGTGACAAAACCTAATCTCAAATACGCCAACCCAACATGTACCTTTGGAGACACCTGTAGTACTCCTTTATAATCACCCATTCGTTGTAGACGTTTGGTAGCACCAAAGTGTTCCTCCGTAAACGGAGTTGCATAATCTCATAGTTACGGGAACATGTATAAGTCATGAAGAAAGCAATAGCAATATACTAAACGATCAAGTGCTAGGATAACGGAATGGGTCATGTCAATCACATCATTCTCCTAATGATGTGATCCCATTAATCAAATAACAACACATGTCTATGGTTAGGAAACATAACCATCTTTGATTAATGAGCTAGTCAAGTAGAGGCATACTAGTGACTATATGTTTGTCTATGTATTCACACATGTATTATGTTTCCGGTTAATACAATTCTAGCATGAATAATAAACATTTATCATGAAATAAGGAAATAAATAATAACTTTATTATTGCCTCTAGGACATATTTCCTTCATGATTCCCCCATAAGTCAGGATGAGACTCCGGACTAAAAAAAAGAGGCCAAAAAAGGGAGAAAAAGGCCCAAACAAAAAATGAGAGAAAAAGAGAGAAGGGGAAATGCTACTATCCTTTTACCACACTTGTGCTTCAAAGTAGCACCATGATCTTCATGATAGAGAGTCTCTTATGTTGTCACTTTCAGATACTAGTCGGAAATTTTCATTATAGACTTGGCTTGTATATTCCAATGATGGGTTTCCTCAAAATGCCCTAGGTCTTTGTGAGCAAGCGAGTTGGATGCACACCCACTTAGTTTCTTTTGTTGAGCTTTCATACACTTATAACTCTAGTGCATCCGTTGCATGGCAATCCCTACTCACTCATATTGATATCTATTGATGGGCATCTCCATAGCCCGTTGATACGCCTAGTTGATGTGAGACTATTTTCTCCTTTTTGTCTTCTCCACAACCACCATTCTATTCCACCTATAGTGCTATGTCCATGGCTCACGCTCATGTATTGTGTGAAGATTGAAAAATTTTAAGAACATCAAAAGTATGAAACAATTGCTTGGCTTGTCATCGGGGTTGTGCATGATTTAAATATTTTGTGTGATGAAGATAGAGCATAGCCAGACTATATGATTTTGTAGGGATAACTTTCTTTGGCCATGTTATTTTGAGAAGACATGATTGCTTTGTTAGTATGCTTGAAGTATTTTTGTTTTCATGTCAATATTAAACTTTTGTTTTGAATCTTATGGATCTGAATATTCTTGCCACAATAAAGAAGATATCATTGATAAATGTGTTAGGTAGCATTCCACATAAAAAATTCTGTTTTTATCATTTACCTACTCGAGGACGAGCAGGAATTAAGCTTGGGGATGCTTGATACGTCTCCAACGTATCTATAATTTTTGATTGTTCCATGCTATTATATTATCTATCTTGGATGTTTAATGGGCTTTACTAAGCACTTTTATATGATTTTTGGGACTAACCTATTAACCTAGAGGCCAGTGCCAGTTTCTGTTTTTTTGCCTATTTCAGTGTTTCGCACAAAAGGAATATCAAACGGAGTCCAAACGGAATGAAACCTTCGGGAGAGTTATTTTTGGAACAGAAGCAATCCAGGAGACTTGGAGTGCATGTCAGGGAATCAACGAGGAGAGCACGAGGCAGGGGGGCGCGCCCTCCACCCTCGTGGGCCCCTCGTGGCTCCCCTGACTGACTTCTTTCGCCTATATATATCCATATGCCCTAAAAACTTCGGGGAACAGAATAGATCGGGAGTTCCGCCGCCGCAAGCCTCTCAGAGCCACCAAAACCAATCGGGACCCTGTTCCAAGCACTGCCGGAGGAGGGATCCTCACCGTGGCCATCTTCATCATCCCGGTGCTCTCCATGACGAGGAGGGAGTAGTTCACCCTCGGGGCTGAGGGTATGTATCAGTAGCTATGTGTTTGATCTCTCTCTCTCTCTCTCTCTCCCTCTCATGTTCTTGAGGTGTTACGATCTTGATGTATCGCAAGCTTTGCTATTATAGTTGGATCTTATGATGTTTCTCCCCCTCTACTCTCTTGGAATGGATTGAGTTTTCCCTTTGAAGTTATCTTATCGGATTGAGTCTTTAAGGATTTGAGAACACTTGATGTATGTCTTGCCGTGCTTATCTGTGGTGACAATGGGATATCACGTGATCCACTTGATGTATGTTTTGGTGATCAACTTGCGGGTTCCGCCCATGAACCTATGCATAGGGGTTGGCACACGTTTTCGTCTTGACTATCCGGTAGAAACTTTGGGGCACTCTTTGAAGTACTTTGTGTTGGTTGAATAGATGAATATGAGATTGTGTGATGCATATCATATAATCATGCCCACGGATACTTGAGGTGACATTGGAGTATCTAGGTTACATTAGGGTTTTGGATGATATGTGTTTTCGGGTGTTATTCTAGTACGAACTCTTGAATGGATCGATCAGAAAGAATAACTTTGAGGTGGTTTCGTACCCTACCATAATCTCTTCGTTTGTTCTCCGCTATTAGTGGCTTTGGAGTGAATCTTTGTTGCATGTTGAGGGATAGTTATGTGATCCAATTATGTTATTATTGTTGAGAGAACTTGCACTAGTGAAAGTATGAACCCTAGGCCTTGTTTCAACGCATTGCAATACCGTTTGTGCTCACTTTTATCATTAGTTACCTTGCTGTTTTTATATTTTCAGATTACAAAAACCTATATCTATCATCTATATTGCACTTGTATCACCATCTCTTCGCCGAACTAGTGCACCTATACAATTTACCATTGTATTGGGTGTGTTGGGGACACAAGAGACTCTTTGTTATTTGGTTGCAGGGTTGCTTGAGAGAGACCATCTTCATCCTACGCCTCCCATGGATTGATAAACCTTAGGTGATCCACTTGAGGGAAATTTGCTACTATCCTACAAACCTCTGCACTTGGAGGCCCAACAACGTCTACAAGAACAAGGTTGCGTAGTAGACATCAAGCCTCTACTAGACTAGTTCCTTGATCAAAAGATTGTTAAGGTTTCCTGACCATAGACATGAGTTATCATTTGATAACGGGATCACATCATTAGGAGAATAATGTGATGGACACGATCCATCCGTTAGCTTAGCATATGATCGTTCAGTTTATTGCCACTGCTTTCTTAATGTCAAATACATATTCCTTCGACCATGAGATCATGCAACTCCCGGATACCGGAGGAATACCTTGTGTGCTATCAAATGTCACTTCGTAACTGGGTGATCATAAAGGTGCTCTAAAGGTATCTTAAAAGGTGTATATTGAGTTGGCGTGAATCGAGATTGGGATTTTTCACTCCGTATGATGGAGAGGTATCTCTGGGCCCTCTCGGTAATACAACATCATAAGAAGCTTGCAAGCAAAGTGACTAAGGAGTTAGTTACAAGATGATGTATTACAAAATGAGTAAAGAGACTTGTCGGTAACGAGATTGAACTAGGTATGGAGATACCGACGATCGAATCTCGGGCAACTAACATACCGACAGAAAAAGGGAACTACGCATGTTGTCATAAAGGTTCGACCCATAAAGATCTTCGTAGAATATGTAGTAACCAATATGGGCTTTGATACGTCTCCAACGTATCTATTTTTTGATTGTTCCATGCAATTATATTATCTGTTTTGGATGTTTAATGGGCTTTAATATACCTTTTTATATTATTTTTGGGACTAACCTATTAACCAAAGGCCCAGTGCAAATTTTTGTTTTTTTGCCTATTTCTGTGTTTCGCGGAAAAGGAATATCAAACGGAATCCAAACGGAACGAAACCTTCGCGAGGATCTTTTTTGGAACAAATCCAATCCAGGAGAGTTGGAGTGGAAGTCAAGGAAGCAACGAGGTGGCCACGGGGCAGGAGGGCGCGCCCCCACCCTCATGGGCCCCTCGTAGCTCCACCGACCTACTTCTTTCACCTATATATACTCTTATACCATGAAAACATCCAGGGGAGCGACGAAACTAGTTTTCCACCGCCGCAACCTTCTGTACCCGTGAGATCCCATCTTGGGGCCTTTTCCGGTGATCTGCCGGAGGGGGATTCGATCACGGAGGGCTTCTACATCAACACCATTGCCTCTCCGATGATGTGTGAGTAGTTTACCACAGACCTTCAGGTCCATAGTTATTAGCTAGATGGCTTCTTCTCTCTCTTTGGATCTCAATACAAAGTTCTCCTCGATGTTCTTGGAGATCTATTCGATGTAATTCTTTTTACGGTGTGTTTGTCGAGATCCAATGAATTGTGTGTTTATGATCAAGAATATCTATGAACAATATTTGGTTCTTCTCTGAATTCTTATATGCATGATTTAATATCTTTGCAAGTCTCTTCAAATTATCGGTTTAGTGTGGCCTACTAGATTGATCTTTCTTGCAATGGGAGAAGTGCTTAGCTTTGGGTTCAATCTTGCGGTGCTCGATCCCAGTGACAGAAAGGGAACTGACACGTATTGTATTGTTGCCATCGAGGATAAAAAGATGGGGTTTATATCATATTGCTTGAGTTTATCCCTCTACATCATGTCATCTTGCCTAATGCATTACTCCGTTCTTATGAACTTAATACTCTAGATGCATGCTGGATAGCAGTCGATGTGTGGAGTAATAGTAGTAGACGCAGAATCGTTTCGATCTACTTGTCACGGATGTAAAGCCTATGTTCATGATCATGCCTAGATATTCTCATAACTATGCACTTTGCTATCAATTGCTCGGCAGTAATTTGTTCACCCACCGTAATATATGCTATCTTGAGAGAAGCCACTAGTGAAACTTATGGCCCCCGGGTCTACTTTACATCATATAAGTTTCCAATCTACAATTCTAGTTTGCTATTTATTTTGCAATATTTACTTTTCCAATCTATACAACAAAAATACCAAAAATATTTATCTTATTTTCTTTATCAGATCTCACTTTTGCAAGTGGTCGTGAAGGGATTGACAACCCATTTATCGCGTTGGTTGCAAGGTTCTTGATTTTTTGTGCAGGTACTAGGCGACTTGCGTGTAGTCTCCTACTGGATTAATACCTTGGTTCTCAAAAACTGAGGGAAATACTTACGCTACTTTACAACATCACCCTTTCCTCTTCAAGGGAGAACCAATGCATGCTCAAGAGGTAGCAAGAAGGATTTATGGCGCCATTGCTGGGGAGATCTACGCGAAGTCAAGACATACCAAGTACCCATCACAAACTTTTATCCCTCGCATTACATTATTTGCCATTTGCCTCTCGTTTTCCTCTCCCCACTTCACCTTTGCCATTTTATTCGCCCTTTTTTGTCCGTCTCTTTTCGCTTGCTTCTTGTTTTCTTGTGTGTTGGATTGATTGTTTGTCATGATGGCTCAAGATAATACTAAATTGTGTGACTTTTCCAATACCAACAATAATGATTTTATTAGCACTCCGATTGCTCCTAGTACCGATGCTGAATCTTGTGAAATTAATACCGCTTTGTTGACTCTTGTTATGAAAGATCAGTTTTCTGGCCTTCCCAGTGAAGATGCCGCTACCCATATGAACAGCTTCATTGATTTGTGTGATATGCAAAAGAAGAAAGATGTGGATAATGATATTTTTAAATTGAAGCTATTTCCGTTTTCGCTTAGAGATTGTGCTAAGACTTGGTTCTCTTCTTTGCCTAAATATAGTATTGATTCATGGAATAAGTGCAAAGATGCTTTTATCTCTAAGTATTTTCCTCCCGCTAAGACCATCTCTCTTAGAAACGATATTATGAATTTTAAGCAACTTGAGCATGAGCATGTTGCACAAGTTTGGGAGAGGATGAAATTAATGATATGTAATTGCCCTACACATGATTTGAATTTATGGATGATTATACAAAAAATTTATGCCGGATTGAATTTTGCTTCTAGAAATCTTTTAGATTCGGCCGCGGGAGACACTTTTATGGAAATCACTTTAGGAGAAGCTATTAAACTCTAGATAATATTATGGTTAATTATTCTCAATGGCACACTGAAAGATCCACTAGTAAAAAGGTTCATGCTACTGAAGAGATTAATGTTTTGTGTGGAAAGATGGATGAACTTATGAAATTGTTTGCTAATCAGAGTGTTTCTTCTGATCCTAATGATATGCCTTTGTCCACTTTGATTGAGAATAATAATGAATATATGGATGTGAATTTTGTTGGTAGGAACAATTTTGGTAACAACGCGTATAGAGGAAATTTCATTTCTAGGCCATTTCCTAGTAATTCCTCTAATAATTATAGTAATTCCTACAACAACTCTTATGGAAATTTTAATAAGATGCCCTCTGATTTTGAGACTAGTGTTAAAGAATTTATGATTTCACAAAAGAATTTCAATGCTTTGCTTGACGAAAAATTGCCTAAGATTGATGAGTTAGCTAGGAACGTGGATAGAATTTCTCTTGATGTTGACTCTTTGAAACTTAGATCTATTCCACCCAGGCATTGATGAGTACAAAGAAAGAACCGCTAGGATGCGTGCTAAAAAAGATTGCTAAGTAAAAGCGTGTTCTTCTAGTTTCCATGATAACAATGATGAAGATCTAAAAGTGATTGATGTGTCTCCTATTAAATATTTGTTTTCCAATATGAATCTTGATAAACATGGGACTGGAGATGAGTCAACTTTAGTTAAAATGCATCCCAATGATTCAGAGTTTTTAGATCTTGATGCAAAAATTGGTAAAAGTGGGATACTGAGTTGTTCGTGTTGGTGCTAGGGTTGCCAAGGGAGTTGTAGCGAGATGCTGTGGGATTGAAGAGGTCAAAACATTACATAGCAATGAACCCACTATTTTGGATTTCGAGGAATTTAGTTATGATAATTGTTCTTTGATAGATTGTATTTCCTTGTTGCAATCCGTGTTAAATTCTCCTCATGCTTATGCTCAAAATAAAGCTTTTACCAAACACATCGTTGACGCTTTAATGCAATCTTATGAAGAAAAGCATGAATTAGAAGTTTCTATCCCTAGAAAACTTTATGATGAGTGGGAACCTACTATTAAAATTAAAATTAAAGATCATGAATGCTATGCTTTATGTGATTTGGGTGCTAGTGTTTCCATGATTCCAAAAACTTTGTGTGATGTGTTAGGTTTTCGTGGATTTGATGATTGTTCTTTAAACTTGCACCTTGTGGATTCCACCATTAAGAAACCTATGGGAAGGATTAATGATGTTCTTATTGTTGCAAATAGGAATTATGTGCCCGTATATTTCATTGTTCTTGACATAGATTGCAGTCTTACATGTCCTATTATTCTTGGTAGACCTTTCCTTAGAACGATTGGTGCAATTATTGATATGAACGAAGGAAACATTAGATTCCAATTTCCATTAAGGAAAGGCAGGGTACACTTTCCTAGGAAGAAAATTAAATTGCCTTATGAATCTATTATGAGAGCCACTTATGGATTGCATACCAAGGATGACAATACCTAGATCTATTCTTGTTTTTATGCCTAGCTAGGGGCGTTAAATGATAGCGCTTGTTGGGAGGCAACCCAATTTTATTTTTGTTCCTTGCTTTTTGTTTCTGTTTAGTAATAAATATTTCATCTAGCTTCTGTTTATATGTGGTTTTATGTTTTAAATTAGTGTTTGTGCCAATTAGAACCTTTGGGAAGACTTGGGTGAAGTCTTTATGATCTTGCTGTAAAAAACAGAAACTTTAGCGCTCACGAGATTAGCTGCCATTTTTTAATGGGAGTGCTTTTAGGTTGATTCTCTTTTCAGATGATTAATAGATAAATTCCTCACGTCCACAAATTTATTTCAGAATTTTTGGAGTTACATAAGTATACGTTCGATACAGATTACTATAAAATGTTCTGTTTTTGACAGATTCTGTTTTTCGTGTGTTGTTTGCTTATTTTGATGAATCTATGGCTAGTATCAGGGGGTATGAACCATATATAAGTTGGAATACAGTAGATTTAACACCAATATAAATAAATAATGAGTTCATTACAGTACCTTAAAGTGGTGATTTGTTTTCTTACACTAACAGAGCTCATGAGATTTTCTGTCTAAGTTTTGTGTTGTGAAGTTTTCAAGTTTTTGGGTAAAAGATTTGATGGATTTTGGAACAAGGAGTGGCAAGAGCCTAAGCTTGGGGATTACCAAGGCACCCCTAAGGTAAAATTCAAGGACAACCAAAAGCCTAAGCTTGGGGATGCCCCGGAAGGCATCCCCTCTTTCGTCTTTGTCCATCGCTAACTTTACTTGAGGCTATATTTTTATTCACCACATGATATGTGTTTTGCTTGGAGCGTCTTGTATGGTTTGAGTCTTTGCTTTTTAGTTTAACACAATCATCCTTGATGTACACACCTTTTGGAGAGATACACATGTATCGGAATTTATTAGAACTAGTTGACCCGTTGCGCCAAATGGCGCAGAGACCTGCTGCAGACATGTTGTCGATGAAAATAGTTTCATGCTGCAAGAACCTTCAACTAAATCATGCTATTATTTAAACATGTTTATTAAGTTGTTAAATAATAGTCTAGGAAAAGGGAAACTTTGCATAATATGAATATCTCAGTTTGAAAATATGGGCACTATGATGAGAGAGTAAAGTTGGCATGGTTGTATTTTCTTAGCAAGTTTGGAAACATGGTTATCATGATGAGAAACCTGGCTATGCATATTTTCCCTAAAAAAGAGGGAAAAGGATAAGAAACCTAAGAAAAAAAACATGTCTTTGTTGTACATATACGGAGATATAGGGATCAGGAGGTATTAGGATAGCCCATATGTTATTTAGCCCAACCCACGTAGAGCGATGCCTGTGGCCTGTGAGGAGCTGAATAAGAAACGGCAGGGGATGGAGCGAGCGAAGACTATCTATCCCCTTCCTTTCTTTCTCGGTTCGTCAGCTGGGTAACAAATGGCGTAGAGACCCACTGAATCCATGTTCAGCATGAAAAGAAATTCCATGTTTTAGTTGTTTTAGTAGCGGGCAAGCATATATGATAACAAATTTAACCCCCTTTAATAAAAATAGAGACTTGTCATCTACAATGAGATATACCTACACATTTTAATTTGGTAGTAGAGTCCCATTTCAAGACCATGTCATGTTGAAAAATGAGTATTTTTCAGTAATCTCCGTTGCCTAAATTGTAACACACCATACGTGCTTTGAAAATATTCCATTTATCGTTGTTGAGCAAGCACATATGGTTACTATTCTAACCACTATATAAACAAAATGAACGGGGGCTTGTATAAGGGTAACCAAAGTTCAAAAGGAAAAAGTGTTATATGTGTTGTTTTTCCGATGATTTGGGTCTTGGAACACCTGAATAGGCAAGCACAGTATTGCAAGTAAGAAAATGTGAAACATTGCTAATAACTTGCCTCATATACATGATAGTTTTAGGCCATACAAGGAGTGGGGAAAAGAAAAGCAGTCTATATGTGATGAAGCAAGCCTAAGTCAAATAGGTAATGCCCATACAACCAAATTCATTACAATGGATGGATTTCAGTCCTAAAACTGGAAAGTAAATATGCATAACAGAAGTGAATCGTAGAACGTGGTTTATACAACTTCATGAATATACTTAATATCCTGGCAGCAACGTATCCATACTACTTGAGGAAGTAAATAATCAAATGACAATCACACATGAGTTGTAGGGTTTTATCGTTTCCACTTTACAATCCGAACAAAACTATATAGTTGATCTGCAAGTAATTACATGACACGACAATGGCTTCGACAAATATCCATCTTTTATGGCATAAACACGTATATATTGATTACAGTCAGTAATGAGAAGTGATGGTAGCTCACTATAACATCGTCCACACGCTTACTTTTACCAAAGCGCTCTTAACAGAGAGCCTCAATCGAACCCTTATGGTATTAGCTAAGGGGAGGTTTCGTGTGATTTTTGATATTTCTCCAGCTTATGTTTTTCGAGTTGCCACGACTATGGTGGATGTCTTAAGATTTTCAGAATCAACATTCAATTAGTAATGGGTATAATACAGTGTAGGAAACATGGAATTCTACCTATAGCTAGACCCGATCAATAAGCAATATAGTTTTGCCCCAATGGCAGTGTTAACATGAAAATAACGGAAGGTGAGAGATAAAAGCTAGGTGGTAGGACTGTAAAGAGTGGCTGCAAGTCAGCGTCTCTAGTATTCAGTCACAAAGACATCCAACTCCAGCCAGAGCAACTCAGCCATGCTTCCTTCTCAGTAGCACAATAGCTGGAAAAAATGTAACTTTCTTAATAACTGTACATCAATACCGCAAATACGCACTTACTGTGATAGATTCCAAACTTAGTAAAAATTCCCCTCTCCAGTTCATCTTGAAAATAAGAGTTTAGAAGAAAGTAAGATTTCCATTTGTGCTATACCAATCAGGATACATTTACTGTTGAAAACTATATATATAGATGATCATGCGGCCAGAGCTAGCGCTCAGCAACAATAGTCCAGTTCTCTTTTGTCTGCCACTTTCTCAAACTTAAGATGAATTTCTCGTTCCTATCTCTATGCCGTTACAAATGAGCAGACGACATTTAGCACGGAAGGCTGAAATTTCTAGGCATCAATCTTGTGAACAGATGAGTTATGAAGCAAAAGATACATACTGCAGAGTAAAACTACATGAGAAATGATTAGTGGAAAACAATATAATTTGTTTATTGTAAGAACTGTAAACACCGGAGAACCAATATACTTCTTATAGTAATAATCCATATCCAAAAAGTAATCGATTATGGGAGCATCTAACGCTGATTTAAGCAGACATTACATAAAAAATATGTCAAAGAATTATCAATTATATCCAACTAATTACTAAAACGGGATTTACTGTCAGTATACATCTATATTCAGTTAGAAATTATGGAGATCCAAGGAGAATTATCTAGGTTGTATGACATGAGTGCATAAATCTTACAAAGGCTAATTAATCATCAGATACCTTAACGTCTCAAAAAGCTTAACCTTAGAATATATCCATATCTAGAATGAAAATAATCACATCATGTAATTACTAAAACAGGTACAAAATGCAGTCTAGTCGATTTTTCATTTTTACAGAACAATTGGTGAGCATGACATTGAGCTATCGTATCACTAAAATGTAGCAGCCAATGGGACCAGCAGAAACCTATACATCTAGAAGAAAACAATATCCAAAATTGTACCATTGAAGGGAACTGATACTCAGACCAAGATAAAGTATGCTTCACGGCCACACACACACATTCAGTTACAATCAGCTTAGTCGGCCTGTGAGAGGAGCCTGTGTGTACATATTGGACACTACCTGGATACATATAGTTTGTTGTGATGGAAGTCTCGGGCTCGTAATGTGGAGATGGATGACTCAAGCAGAGCGACAACATGTGTACACATAGAAAATAATATAGTGGTTACTTATCAAACTCAGTTATTGTCTCAACTGGAAACATGCAAGCGGAATTCCGAGAAGAGATAATGTCGCAATCATCCAAATGTGTGATTGAAAAAGTGGTATGAAATTGAAGGATTTCTATTAACTTGCAAAATCAGAATAGTATTGTCAAAGTGCAACATTATTTCAATTTACTAAAAACTCAAAAATGCTTGATCATTAAGAACTTCTTTGGAAGTCAAGTTAAAAGTCCAGGTGGATTAATATTCTTAGGATAACTGGCCAAGTATATGTGCTATATTGAGTCTTCAGTTTAGGTTCTGTATGTATAGATTCCTAGCCAAAAATTAGAGCCTATACTAATACTGTAATACATGACTGGATATCAAGATCATCAGGATAAATAGTTTCCTTATATAATCACGTATGGTTGTGCAGCTAATTAAACATATAGATAAATATAAAGGATATACCTTCTTTTCATCTGACAATCTCCCGTAATCAACCACACTAGTAATATCTTGAAAGGAGTTTGTGCCTGTAATTGGGAGGGTCTTGTGAAATGTTTAATCTAGTTATCCTTGCCTTCCTTTGTAGATAACCAGGTGCAGTACTGATCAAACAAAAAAATATTCACAAGAAATGAAAAGAGGGTGCAACATTGCAAATAAAAAATAGACCTGACAGAAAATCAAAAGCTTGTAGACACAAACACAAATAGTTGGTACCCAGATCTTCAGATCAGAAATGACTTAGATTTATTTGTTCCTTAGATTGCAAGGATCAGATCATTAGATTAGTTAGTACTGCTCACAAAAAGGTTCAAGTGCAAGTACTCACACGCCAATGGAAGGCAGACTACGTGCACGATGACACACGACCTGCTCTATTTTCTTCATGCTTTTTGCTTCATTCCCATACAATGCCTGAAACCAGCAAGCACCAGGATGGTGATTAGAACTCTGAATTTACACGCAGATTAAGGAGAAACACACACACAAAGCTTCGATACAAAGTTCAGTTAGGGTCCTCTCTGAGGAAAAGGTAGCCCCTCCTCACCATCATCCTTCTAGAAAGTGCATAAACTGGGACTTATAATTAATAAATTGCCACACATCAGTAAGCACGCACACATCACACACGCTGCAAGTAAGGCAGAACCGCGAGAGCAGAGACGATATGTCACGATGGTGACCTGCACACCTCATGTGGAGTATGGAGAGGAGGGAGAGGCCTACCTGGCTGGTGTCGCTCTTCCAGGGCACGGACCGGCGAAAGAAGACGGCGACGCAAAATCCTTCCTGGGGTCGCGCACCGGAGGTGGGTCTCGATTGGCTGGCCATGGACTTTCTTATCCCATCTCCATGGCATGTCTCCTCTCCTTCCTTCTCTCCTGCAGGGACGGATCCATGGGGTCGCTCTCTGCCTGGAGGTTCCCGCCGCCGCCGGAGAACCTCGCCTCCGTGCCCGCACGCCTCGTATCTGTCGAGATGGGTGAGATGTGGGAGGATGGAGGAGGAAGCGAGCCTGGAGGCGGCTTGGGGACCGGAGCGCATGCGCCGACTGGATCTCCAGCCTCATTGCTCCCCCACGTCCGGAGGAGCTCGTCGTCACCTCACATCGATCGATCCACCGTTGGGGCGCCTAGATCTCCTCTTCCTCATCCGGGCATCGATCGATCCACCGTTGGGGCGCCCGGATCTCCTCTTCCTCATCAGGATCCTGGTCTGCTGCTTCGCACCACGGAGGGGCATGCCTCTTGAAGAGGCCATGGCCCCCGAGGACGCGGTATGGCAGGTGGCGGCGGCCGGCGCGTTGGGGGAGGAAGAGAGGGAGAAGGGAGGCGGCCGCATCGATCTGGCAGCGCTGGAAAGGGTAGGGTTTGTGCGGGGCGGTGACCAATGGGTGTGGCTCTCGCACGATCTCCCGCAAATGGCGTGACGTGCATGCGGTGTGTAGGGACAGGGTGCGCACACACCATGAAACGGTTGACCCAGCCAACCAGCACATCGCATGAGCCCACATGTCATTGGCTGGTTACCACACGGTGAAAACGAGCAGCACAACCATCCGACGTTCCAGATCATGCAGAAGACTATTTTAACCACCATCCAACGACCGACGAAGCAGGAAATCGAGGGAGCCTCCTGGGAGCGAGTTGGCTAGCCTCTGTATAGTTTTAAATACTCTATGTGCTTCACTTATATCTTTTGAGCTAGATAATTTTGCTCTAGTGCTTCACTTATATCTTTTTAGAGCACGGTGGTGGTTTTATTTTATATAAATAATTGATCTCTCATGCTTCACTTATATTATTTTGAGAGTATTTTAGAACAGCATGGTAATTTGCTTTGGTTATAAAATTAGTCCTAATATGATAGGCATCCAAGATATGTATAATAAAAACTTCCATATAGAGTGCATTGAATACTATGAGAAGTTTGATACTTGATGATTGTTTTGAGATATGAAGATGGTAATATTAGAGTCGTGCTAGTTGAGTAATTGTGGAATTGAGAAATACTTATGTTGAGGTTTGCAAGTCCCGTAGAATGCACGTATGGTAAACGTTGTGTGACAAATTTGAACCATGAGGTGTTCTTTGATTGCTTTCCTTATGAGTGGCGGTCGGGGACGAGCGATGGTCTTTTCCTACCAATCTATCCCCCTAGGAGCATGCATGTAGTGCTTGGTTTCGATGACTTGTAGATTTTTGCAATAAGTATGTGAGTTCATTATGACTAATGTTTATTCCATGGATTATACACACTCTCACCCTTCCATCATTGCTAGCCTCTTCGGTACTATGCATTGCCCTTTCTCACCTCGAGAGTTGGTACAAACTTCGCCGATGCATCCAAACCCCGTGATACGATACGCTCTATCACACATAAGCCTCCTGTAACGCCCCGGATTCGATGCGCCAGGTGTCCGCCAGTTATTCGCCGTCGTTGCCATGTCATTTGCTTGCGTGTTGCACTTTGCCATGTCATCATCTGCATTTCATATCATGTCATCTTGTGCATTTCGTTTTGCATACGTGTTCGTCTCATGCATCCGAGCATTTTCCGTTGTCCGCTTTTGCAATCCGCACTCCTATGTCTCCGGCGCCTCTTTTACCTCTTTTCGGGTGCGGGTGTTAAACGGTCTCGGAATGGACCGAGGTTTGTCAAGCGGCCTTGTTATAGCACCGGTAGACCGCCTGTCAAGTTTCGTGCCATTTGGAGGTCGTTTGGTACTCCAACGGTTAACCGGGTAACCGCAAAAGCCTCCTTCTCCTTGCAGCCCAACACCCCTTACAAAGTGGCCCAAAACCCAGCAAACTCCCCTCGATGCTCTCGGTCGTTCGATCACGATCGCGTGGCCGAGAACCGCACCTCTTTTGGACTCTCCTAGCTCCCTCTACCTATATATACACCCCTCCCCCGAAATTCGCGGATCAAACTCCCCCCCGAAACCCTAGATTTTTTTCCTCTCCGCCGCGGACGCGTCCAGCCATGCCGGACACGTCCGCCCGCGCCCTCGTCTAATCGGAGGTCGCAGGCCTCGGCGCCGCCCGCCGCGCAGAGTTCGCTGGGCCTGTGGCAGGCCCACCGGGCCGCGCTGCGCCTCCGGCCCGTCGCGCCGCGCCGGCCGCCTCGCCGCCGCCGGCCGGCCAAGGCCGCCGCCCGCTGGCGCCCGCTGCCTCGCGGGCGAAGCGAAGCCTCGCCGCCTGGCGCTCCCGCCATCTCCTCCGCTCCCGCTCGCCACCACCGGCCGCCGCCCGCGCGCCTTCGCCTCAGCGCGCCCGCCCGCAGTGTGTCTGCCGCCGCCGGTCTCATCAAGGACCCGCGCCCGCGACCCTGCCCCCGCCGGTTCAGCCTCGCCGCTGGGCGCCTCCCACGGCCGCCGCCGGATCCGCCCGATCAAGGCCTCCTCGTCCGGTGCTGTCCCGCGCCTCCGCGCCTCCCGTTGTCGCCGGAGCTCGCGGAGCCAGATCCGTTCGCGTGGATGAGATCCACCAGGACGTGGTCCAAACAGGATCCCGCGTCCGGATATCCCCATCCCGAGCTGACTTTCAAGGTTGTTTTTTTCACTAAGTCCCCGAAATTGTTGCATATTTTATTGCATTTTCTTTGCATCGTAACTCTGTCATCGTTGCTCCGTTTTGCACATGTAATATGTCAAATTCAGACACACGCTCAGCTCGATGACGATCTCCCTGACCCGATCCAGAAAGTATCGGATGAGTTCCACAAGACGACGGGCAGGACGATGATGATGCTCTCACCGCGCAGGCTTCACCTAAACTCCGCGACGATATGACCGAGGTGGAATATGGTGGGGGGGCACGACACGCTAAGGAACGGTCCATAGATCAACTTGTGTGTTATGGGGTGCCCCTGCCTAGATATAAAGGAGCAAGGAGGGGGCCGCCCAAGGCGCACCAGGAGGAGTCCTACTCCCACCGAGTAGGATTCCCCTTCCAAGTAGTAGGAGTAGAGTCCATGAAAGGGGGAGAGAGAGAAGGAGGCGAGCCTCCCCCAGTCCACCCGACTAGGCCTTGGGGCGCCTAACCTCTCTCTCTTTCCTAAAGCCCAATAAGACCCATATACTCTGCTAATTCTCAGAATCTCCTCAGACTCAAAATACCCAATCACTGAATCTTCCAACTCCAATATAGTCCCAATATATCGATCTTTATGTCTCACCATTTCGAGACTCGCTCATGTCCCCGATCTCATCCGTGACTCTGAACTCCTTCGTACATCAAAACTCATAAACTCATAATATAATCGCCATCGAAACTTGTTGCAGATCTTACGGTTCGAGAACTATGTAGACATGACCTAGAACTATTCTTGGTCAATAACCAATAGCGGAACCGGATGCTCATATTGGCTCCTTGCATATTCTTCTAATAAGATCTTTATCGGTCAAACCGCATAACAACATACGTTGTTCCTTTGTCATCGGTATGTTACTTGCTCGAGATTTGATCGCGTATCCAATACCTAGTTCAATCTCGCTACGCCAAGTCTCTTTACTCGCACGTAATGCATCATTCCGTAACTAACTCATTAGCTACATTGCTTGCAAGGCTTATAGTGATGTGCATTACCGAGAGGGCCCAGATACCTCTCCGACAATCGGAGTGACAAAACCTAATCTCAAATACGCCAACCCAACATGTACCTTTGGAGACACCTAGTACCTTTATAATCACCCAGCATGCTGTGACGCTTGGTAGCACCAAAGTGTTCCTCCGTAAACGGAGTTGCATAACATCAGTTACAGAACATGTATAAGTCATGAAGAAAGCAATAGCAATATACTAAACATCAAGTGCTAGGATAACGGAATGGGTTATGTCAATCACATCATTCTCTCTAATGTGATCCCATTAATCAAATAACAACACATGTCTATGGTTAGGAAACATAACCATCTTTGATTAATGAGCTAGTCAAGTAGAGGCATACTAGTGACTATATGTTTGTCTATGTATTCACACATGTATTATGTTTCCGTTAATACAATTCTAGCATGAATAATAAACATTTATCATGAAATAAGGAAATAAATAATAACTTTATTATTGCCTCTAGGACATATTTCCTTCATGATTCCCCATAAGTCGATGAGACTTGACTAAAAAAGAGGCCAAAAAGGGAGAAAAGGCCCAAACAAAAAATGAGAGAAAGAGAGAAGGGAAATGCTACTATCCTTTACCACACTTGTGCTTCAAAGTAGCACCATGATCTTCATGATAGAGAGTCTCTTATGTTGTCACTTTCAGATACTAGTCGGAAATTTTCATTATAGACTTGGCTTGTATATTCCAATGATGGGTTTCAAATGCCCTAGGTCTTTGTGAGTGTTTTGTTGATGCACACCCACTTAGTTTCTTTTGTTGAGCTTTCATACACTTATAACTCTAGTGCATCCGCTGCATGGCAATCCCTACTCACCATATTGATATCTATTGATGGGCATCTCCATAGCCCGTTGATACCTAGTTGATGTGAGACTATTTTCCTTTTTGTCTTCTCCACAACCACCATTCTATTCCACCTATAGTGCTATGTCCATGGCTCACGCCATGTATTGTGTGAAGATTGAAAATTTAAGAACATCAAAAGTATGAAACAATTGCTTGGCTTGTCATCGGGTTGTGCATGATTTAAATATTTTGTGTGATGAAGATAGAGCATAGCCGCATTATATGATTTTGTAGGGATAATCTTTTGGCCATGTTATTTTGAGAAGACATGATTGCTTTGTTAGTATGCTTGAAGTATTTTTGTTTTCATGTCAATATTAAACTTTTGTTTTGAATCTTATGGATCTGAATATTCTTGCCACAATAAAGAAGATATCATTGATAAATGTGTTAGGTAGCATTCCACATAAAATTCTGTTTTTATTATTTACCTACGAGGACTAAATGAATTAAGCTTTAGATGCTTGATACGCCTCCAACGTATCTATAATTTTTGATTGTTCCATGCTATTATATTATCTATCTTGGATGTTTAATGGGCTTTACTAAGCACTTTATATGATTTTTGGGACTAACCTATTAACCTAGAGGCAAAGGCGCTTCGCTTTTTTTGCCTATTTCAGTGTTTCTCGCATAAAAGGAATATCAAACGGAGTCCAAACGGAATGAAACCTTCGAGAGTTATTTTGGAATGTATAATCCAGAGACTTGAGGCATGTCGTGGAATCAACGAGGAGAGCAAGGCGGGGCGCGCCTCCACCCTCGTGGCCCCTCGTGGCTCCCCGACCGACTTTTTCGCCATATATCCATATGCCCTAAAACTTGGGAACAGAATAGATCGGGAGTTCCGCCGCAAGCCTCTCAGAGCTATTAAAACCAATCGGGACTGTTCCAAGACTCCGCCGGAGGAGGGATCCTCACCGTGGCCATCTTCATCATCCCGTTTTCCATGACGAGGAGGGAGTAGTTCCCGGGCTGAGGGTATGTATCAAGAGCTATGTGTTTGATCTCTCTCTCTCTCTCCTCTCATGTTCTTGAGGTGTTACGATCTTGATGTATCGAGCTTTGCTATTATAGTTGATCTTATGATGTTTCTCCCTCTACTCTCTTGGAATGGATTGAGTCTTTGAAGTTATCTTATCGGATTGAGTCTTTAAGGATTTGAGAACACTTGATGTATGTCTTGCCGTGCTTATCTGTGGTGACAATGGGATATCACGTGATCCACTTGATGTATGTTTTGGTGATCAACTTATGGTTCCGCCATGAACCTATGCATAGGGGGGTACACGCCGCCTTGACTATCCGTAGAAACTTTGGGGCACTCTTTTGTACTTTTGTGTTGGTTGAATAGATGAATATGAGATTGTGTGATGCATATCATATAATCATGCCCACGGATACTTGAGGTGACATTTGAGTATCTAGGTTACATTAGGTTTTGATGATATGTGCTGGGTGTTATTCTAGTACTAACTCTTGAATGGATCGATCGTAAAGAATAACTTTGAGGTGGTTTCGCACCTACCATAATCTCTTCGCTTGTTCTCCGCTATTAGTGCTTTGGAGTGAATCTTTGTTGCATGTTGAGGGATAGTTATGTGATCCAATTATGTTATTATTGTTGAGAGAACTTGCACTAGTGAAAGTATGAACCCTAGGCCTTGTTTCAACGCATTGCAATACCACTGCTTGTGCTCACTTTTATCATTAGTTACCTTGCTGTTTTTATATTTTCAGATTACAAAACCTATATCTATCATCTATATTGCACTTGTATCACCATCTCTTCGTCAACTAGTGCACCTATACAATTTACCATTGTATTGGGTGTGTTGGGGACACAAGAGACTCTTTGTTATTTGTTGCAGGTTGCTTGAGAGAGACCATCTTCATCCTACGCCTCCCATGGATTGATAAACCTTAGGTGATCCACTTGAGGGAAATTTGCTACTATCCTACAAACCTCTCGACTTGGAGGCCCAACAACGCCTACAAGAACAAGGTTATGAGTAGACATCAAGCCTCTACTAGACTAGTTCCTTGATCAAAAGATTGTTAAGGTTTCCTGACCATAGACATGAGTTATCATTTGATAACGGATCACATCATTAGGAGAATAATGTGATGGACACGATCCATCCGTTAGCTTAGCATATGATCGCTCAGTTTATTGCCACCGCTTTAATGTCAAATACATATTCTTCACCATGAGATCATGCAACTCCTGGATACCGGAGGAATACTTGTGTGCTATCAAATGTCACTTCAGAATCGGGTGATCATAAAGGTGCTCTAAAGGTATCTTGTGTGTATATTGATGAATCGAGATTGGGATTTTTCACTCGTATGATGGAGAGGTATCGGTCTCGCAATACAACATCATAAGAAGCTTGCAAGCAAAGTGACTAAGGAGTTAGTTACAAGATGATGTATTACAAAATGAGTAAAGAGACTTGTTTCGGTAACGAGATTGAACTAGGTATGGAGATACCGACGATCGAATCTCGGCAACTAATATACCGAGAAAAAGGAACTACGATGTTGTCATAAAGGTTCAATCCATAAAGATCTTCGAGAATATGTAGTAACCAATATGGGCTTTGATACGCCTCCAACGATCTATTTTTTGATTGTTCCATGCAATTATATTATCTGTTTTGATGTTTAATGGGCTTTAATATACCTTTTTATATTATTTTTGGACTAACCTATTAACCAAAGGCCCAAAGGCAAATTTTTGTTTTTTGCCTATTTCGTGTTTCATGGAAAAGGAATATCAAACGAATCCAAACGGAACGAACCTTCATGAGGATCTTTTGGAACAAATCCAATCCAGAGAGTTGGAGTGGAAGTCAAGGAAGCAACGAGGTGGCCACGGGCAGAGGGCGCGCTTCACCCTCATGGGCCCCTCGTAGCTCCACCGACCTACTTTTTCACCTATATATACTTATACCATGAAAACATCCAGGGAGCGATTTAAACTAGTTTTCCACCGCCGCAACCTTCAGACTGCGTGAGATCCCATCTTGGGGCCTTTCCGTGATCTCACGCCGAGGGGGATTCGATCACGGAGGGCTTTACATCAACACCATTGCCTCCGATGATGTGTGAGTAGTTTACACAGACCTTCAGGTCCATAGTTATTAGCTAGATGGCTTTTCTCTCTCTTTGGATCTCAATACAAAGTTCTCCTCGATGTTCTTGGAGATCTATTCGATGTAATTCTTTTTACGGTGTGTTTGTCGAGATCCAATGAATTGTGTGTTTATGATCAAGAATATCTATGAACAATATTTGGTTCTTCTGAATTCTTATATGCATGATTTAATATCTTTGCAAGTCTCTTCAAATTATCGGTTTAGTGTGGCCTACTAGATTGATCTTTCTTGCAATGGGAGAAGTGCTTAGCTTTGGGTTCAATCTTATGGTGCTCGATCCCAAAGGATGTAAAGGAACTGACATGTATTGTATTGTTGCCATCGAGGATAAAAAGATGGGGTTTATATCATATTGCTTGAGTTTATCCTCTACATCATGTCATCTTGCCTAATGCATTACTCCGCTTCATGAACTTAATACTCTAGATGCATGGATAGCAATGATGTGTGAGTAATAGTAGTAGACGCAGAATCGCTTCGACTACTTGTCACGGATGTAAAGCCTATGTTCATGATCATGCCTAGATATTCTCATAACTATGCACTTTGCTATCAATTGCTCGGCAGTAATTTGTTCACCCACCGTATATATATGCTATCTTGAGAAGCCACTAGTGAAACTTATGGCCCCGGTCTACTTTTACATCATATAAGTTTCCAATCTACAATTTAGTTTGCTATTTATTTTGCAATATTTACTTTTCCAATCTATACAACAAAATACCAAAATATTTATCTTATTTTCTATCAGATCTCACTTTTGCAAGTGGTCGGAGGGATTGACAACCCATTTATCGCTGGTTGCAAGGTTCTTGATTTTGCAGGTACTAGGCGACTATGCAGTAGTCTCCTAATGGATTAATACCTTGGTTCTCAAAACTGAGGGAAATACTTACGCCTTTACAACATCACCTTTCCTCTTCAAGGGAGAACCAATGCATGCTCAAGAGGTAGCAAGAAGGATTTATGGCGCCCAGAGATCTACGAAGTCAAGACATACCAAGTACCCATCACAAACTTTATCCTCGCATTACATTATTTGCCATTTGCCTCTCGTTTTCCTCTCCCCACTTCACCTTTGCCATTTTATTCGCCTCTTTTTTGTCCGCTCTTTTCGCTTGCTTTTTGTTTTCTTGTGTGTTGATTGATTGTTTGTCATGATGGCTCAAGATAATACTAAATTGTGTGACTTTTCCAATACCAACAATAATGATTTTATTAGCACTGATTGCTCCTAGTACCGATGCTGAATCTTGTGAAATTAATACCGCTTTGTTGACTCTTGTTATGAAAGATCAGTTTTCTGGCCTTCCCAAAGGAAGATGCCGCTACCCATATGAACAGCTTCATTGATTTGTGTGATATGCAAAAGAAGAAAGATGTGGATAATGATATTTTTAAATTGAAGCTATTTCCGCTTGCTTAGAGATTGTGCTAAGACTTGGTTCTCTTCTTTGCCTAAATATAGTATTGATTCATGGAATAAGTGCAAAGATGCTTTTATCTCTAAGTATTTTCCTCCCGCTAAGACCATCTCTTAGAAACGATATTATGAATTTTAAGCAACTTGAGCATGAGCATGTTGCACAAGTTTGGGAGAGGATGAAATTAATGATATGTAATTGCCCTACACATGATTTGAATTTATGGATGATTATACAAAAATTTATGCGGATTGAATTTTGCTTCTAGAAATCTTTTAGATTCGGCCCCGGGAGACACTTTTATGGAAATCACTTTAGGAGAAGCTATTAAACTCTAGATAATATTATGGTTAATTATTCTCAATGGCACACTGAAAGATCCACTAGTAAAAAGGTTCATGCTACTCAAGAGATTAATGTTTTGTGGAAAGATGGATGAACTTATGAAATTGTTTGCTAATCGTGAGTGTTTCTTCCGATCCTAATGATATGCCTTTGTCCACTTTGATTGAGAATAATAATGAATATATGGATGTGAATTTTGTTGGTAGGAACAATTTTGGTAACAACGCCAGATAGAGGAAATTTCATTTCTAGGCCATTTCCTAGTAATTCCTCTAATAATTATAGTAATTCCTACAACAACTCTTATGGAAATTTTAATAAGATGCCTCTGATTTTGAGACTAGTGTTAAAGAATTTATGATTTCACAAAAGAATTTCAATGCTTTGCTTGACTAAAATTGCCTAAGATTGATGAGTTAGCTAGAACGGATAGAATTCTCTTGATGTTGACTTTGAAACTTAGATCTATTCCACCTGCATTGATGAGTACAAAGAAAGAACCGCTTAGGATGCGTACAAAAAAGATTGCTAAGTAAAAGCGTTGTTCTTCTAGTTTCCATGATAACAATGATGAAGATCTAAAAGTGATTGATGTGTCTCCTATTAAATATTTGTTTTCCAATATGAATCTTGATAAACATGGGACTGGAGATGAGTCAACTTTAGTTAAAATGCATCCCAATGATTCAGAGTTTTTAGATCTTGATGCAAAATTGGTAAAAGTGGATAATCGTTGTTCGTGTTGGTGCTAGGTTGCTAAGGGAGTTGTGAAGTAGATGTCGGGATTGAAGAGGTCAAAACATTACATAGCAATGAACCCACTATTTTGGATTTCGAGGAATTTAGTTATGATAATTGTTCTTTGATAGATTGTATTTTTGTTGCAACTGTTAAATTCTCCTCATGCTTATGCTCAAAATAAAGCTTTTACCAAACACATCGTTGACGCTTTAATGCAATCTTATGAAGAAAAGATGAATTAGAAGTTTCTATCCCTAGAAAACTTTATGATGAGGGAACCTACTATTAAAATTAAAATTAAAGATCATGAATGCTATGCTTTATGTGATTTGGGTGCTAGTGTTTCCATGATTCCAAAAACTTTGTGTGATGTGTTAGGTTTTCGTGGATTTGATGATTGTTCTTAAACTTGCACCTTGTGGATTCCACCATTAAGAAACCTATGGGAAGGATTAATGATGTTCTTATTGTTGCAAATAGGAATTATGTGCCCAGATATTTCATTGTTCTTGACATAGATTGCAGTCTTACATGTCCTATTATTCTTGGTAGACCTTTCCTTAGAACGATTGCAATTATTGATATGAACGGGAAACATTAGATTCCAATTTCCATTAAGGAAAGGCAGGGTACACTTTCCTAGGAAGAAAATTAAATTGCCTTATGAATCTATTATGAGAGCTACTTATGGATTGCATACCAAGGATGACAATACCTAGATCTATTCTTGTTTTTATGCTCAGCTAGGGCGCAAATGATAGCGCTTTGTTGGGAGGCAACCCAATTTTATTTTTTTGTTGCTTTTTGTTTCTGTTTAGTAATAAATATTTCATCTAGCTTCTGTTTATATGTGGTTTTATGTTTTAAATTAGTGTTTGTGCCAATTAGAACCTTTGGGAAGACTTGGGTGAAGTCTTTATGATCTTGCTGTAAAAATAGAAACTTTAGGCCACTTAGATTAGCTGCCATTTTTTAATGGGAGTGCTTTTAGGTTGATTCTCTTTTCAGATGATTAATAGATAAATTCTCACGTCCACAAATTTATTTCAGAATTTTTGGAGTTACATAAGTATATTGCTCGATACAGATTACTATAAAATGTTCTGTTTTTGACAGATTCTGTTTTTCGTGTTGTTTGCTTATTTTGATGAATCTATGGCTAGTATCAGGGGTATGAACCATATATATGTTGGAATACAGTAGATTTAACACCAATATAAATAAATAATGAGTTCATTACAGTACCTAAAGTGGTGATTTGTTTTCTTACACCACTGAGCTCATGAGATTTTCTCTGCCTAAGTTTTGTGTTGTGAAGTTTTCAAGTTTTTGGTAAAAGATTTGATGGATTTTGGAACAAGGAGTGGCAAGAGCCTAAGCTTGGGGATTACTAAGGTAAAATTCAAGGACAACCAAAAGTTTAAGCTTGGGATGCCCTGAAGGCATCCCTCTTTCGCCTTTTGTCCATCGCTAACTTTACTTGAGGCTATATTTTTATTCACCACATGATATGTGTTTTGCTTGGAGCGCCTTGTATGGTTTGAGTCTTTGCTTTTAGTTTAACACAATCATCCTTGATGTACACCTTGGAGAGATACACATGTATCGGAATTTATTAGAACTAGTTGACCTGCTATACCAAATGGCGCAGAGACTCGTCAGTACATGTTGTCGATGAAAATAGTTTCATGCTGCAAGAACCTTCAATTAAATCATGCTATTATTTAAACATGTTTATTGTTGTTAAATAATAGTCTAGGAAAAGGGAAACTTTGCATAATATGAATATCTCAGTTTGAAAATATGGGCACTATGATGAGAGTAAAGTTGGCATGGTTGTATTTCTTAGCAAGTTTGGAAACATGGTTATCATGATGAGAAACCTGGCTATGCATATTTTCCCTAAAAGAGGGAAAAGGATAAGAAACCTAAGAAAAAAACATGTCTTTGTTGTACATATACGGAGATATAGGGATCAGGAGGTATTAGGATAGCCCATATGTTATTTAGCCCAACCCACGAGAGCGATGCCTGTGGCTCTGAGGAGTTGAATAAGAAACGCAGGATGGAGCGAGCTAAGATCTATCCCTTCCTTTCTTTTCTCGGTTCACACCGGGTAACAAATGCGAGAGACCTAATCAATCCATGTTCAGCATGAAAAGAAATTCCATGTTTTAGTTGTTTTAGTAGCGGCAAGCATATATGATAACAAATTTAACCCCTTTAATAAAAAATAGAGACTTGTCATCACAATGAGATATACCTACACATTTTAATTTGGTAGTAGAGTCCCATTTCAAGACTATGTCATGTTGAAAAATGAGTATTTTTCAGAATCTCCTGCGCCTAAATTGCTAACACACCATACGTGCTTTGAAAATATTCCATTTATCGTTGTTGAGCAAGCACATATGGTTACTATTCTAACCACTATATAAACAAAATGAACGGGGCTATGGTATAAAAAAAAAAGTGTTATATGTGTTGTTTTTCCGATGATTTGGGTCTTGAACACTGAATAGGCATACAGATTGCAAGTAAGAAAATGTGAAACATTGCTAATAACTTGCCTCATATACATGATAGTTTTAGCCATACAAGGAGGGGAAAAGAAAAGCAGTCTATATGTGATGAAGCAAGCCTAAGTCAAATAGGTAATGCCCATACAACCAAATTCATTACAATGGATGGATTTCAGTCCTAAAACTGGAAAGTAAATATGCATAAGAAGTGAATCGAGAACGTGGTTTATACAACTTCATGAATATACTTAATATCCGCAGCAACGATCCATACTACTTGAGGAAGTAAATAATCAAATGACAATCACACATGAGTTGTAGGGTTTTATCGCTTCCACTTTACAATCCGAACAAAACTATATAGTTGATCTCAAAATTACATGACACGCACAATGGCTTCATAAATATCCATCTTTTTATGGCATAAACACGATATATTGATTATACCAGAAGTGATGGTAGCTCACTATAACATCGCCCACACGCTTACTTTTACCAAAGCGCTTTTAACAGAGAGCCTCAATCGAACCCTTATGGTATTAGCTAAGGGAGGTTTCTGTGATTTTGATATTTCTCCAGCTTATGTTTTTCGAGTTACAATACTATGGTGGATGTCTTAAGATTTTCAGAATCAACATTCAATTAGTAATGGGTATATATGTGTAGGAAACATGGAATTCTACCTATAGCTAGACCCATCAATAAGCATATAGTTTTGCCCCAATGGCAGTAAACATGAAAATAACGGAAGGTGAGAGATAAAAGCTAGGTGGTAGGATCAGAAGAGTGGCTGCAAGTCGTCTCTAGTATTCAGTCACAAAGACATCCAACTTGCAACTCAGCCATGCTTCCTTCTCAAGAGCACAATAGCTTGAAAAATGTAACTTTTAATAACGTACATCAATACCGCAACATTTCATCGTGATAGATTCCAAACTTAGTAAAACCTCTCCAGCTATCTTGAAAATAAGAGTTTAGAAGAAAGTAAGATTTCCATTTGTGCTATACCAATCAGATACATTTATCGTTGAAAACTATATATATAGATGATCATACAGAAAGCTAGCGCCAAAGAAACAATAGTCCAGTTCTTTTGTTCCACTTCTCAAACTTAAGATGAATTTCGTTTTATCTCTATGCCATATAAATGAGCAGATTTACATTTAGCACGGAAGGCTGAAATTTCTAGGCATCAATCTTGTGAATGTATGAGTTATGAAGCAAAAGATACATACCGCAGAGTAAAACTACATGAGAAATGATTAGTGGAAAACAATATAATTTGTTTATTGTAAGAACTAAACACCGAGAACCAATATACTTTATAGTAATAATCCATATCCAAAAAGTAATCGATTATGGGAGCATCTAACGCTGATTTAAGCAGACATTATATAAAAAATATGTCAAAGAATTATCAATTATATCCAACTAATTACTAAAACGGGATTTATGTCAAGATACATCTATATTCAGTTAGAAATTATGGAGATCCAAGGAGAATTATCTAGGTTGTATGACATGAGTGCATAAATCTTACAAAGGCTAATTAATCATCGATACCTTAACGCCTCAAAAGCTTAACCTTAGAATATATCCATATTCAGAATGAAAATAATCACATCATGTAATTACTAAACAGGTACAAAATGCAGTCTAGTCGATTTTTCATTTTTACGTAACAATTGGTGAGCATGACATTGAGCTATCGTGATTAAAATGTAGCAGCCAATGGGACCAGCAGAACCTATACATCTAGAAGAAAACAATATCCAAAATTGTACCATTGAAGGGAACTGACACTGCATCAAGATAAAGTATGCTTCACGGCCACACACACACATTCAGTTACAATCAGCTTAGTCGGCTCGTGAGAGGAGCCTGTGTGTACATATTGGACACTACTCGGATACATATAGTTTGTTGTGATGGAAGTCTCGCTCAGAATGTGGAGATGGATGACTCAAGAGCGACAACATGTGTACACATAGAAAATAATATAGTGGTTACTTATCAAACTCAGTTATTGTCTCAACTGAAACATGCAAGCGAATTCGAGAAGAGATAATGTCGCAATCATCCAAATGTGTGATTGAAAAAGTGGTATGAAATTGAAGGATTTCTATTAACTTGCAAAATCAGAATAGTATTGTCAAAGTGCAACATTATTTCAATTTACTAAAACTCAAAATGCTTGATCATTAAGAACTTTTGAAGTCAAGTTAAAAGTCCAGTGGATTAATATTCTTAGGATAATCGCCAAGTATATGTGCTATATTGAGTCTTCATTAGGTTCAGTATATAGATTCCTAGCCAAAATTAGAGCCTATACTAATATCAGAATACATGACCGATATCAAGATCATCAGATAAATAGTTTTTATATAATCACGTATGGTTGTGCAGCTAATTAAACATATAGATAAATATAAAGGATATACCTTCTTTTCATCCGACAATCTCCCAGAATCAACCACACTAGTAATATCTTGAAAGGAGTTTGTGCCTCAGATTGGGAGGGTCTTTGAAATGTTTAATCTAGTTATCCTTGCCTTCCTTTGTAGATAACCAAAGTGTGATCGATCAAAACAAAAATATTCACAAGAAATGAAAAGAGGGTGCAACATTGCAAATAAAAATAGACCCGACAGAAAATCAAAAGCTTGTAGACACAAACACAAATAGTTGGTACCTGTGATCTTCAGATCAGAAATGACTTAGATTTATTTGTTCCTTAGATTGCAAGGATCGATCATTAGATTAGTTAGTACTGCCACAAAAAGGTCAAGTGCAAGTACTCACACGCCAATGGAAGGCGTATCACGCACGATGACACACGACCTGCCTATTTTCTTCATGCTTTTTGCTTCATTCCCATACAATGCTGAAACCAGCAAGCACCAGGATGGTGATTAGAACTCTGAATTTACACGCAGATTAAGGAAAACACACACAAAGCTTCATACAAAGTTCAGTTAGGGTCCTTCCGAGGAAAAGGTAGCCCCTCCTCACCATCATCCTTCTAGAAAGTGCATAAACCGACTAATTAATAAATTGCCACACATCAGAAGCACGCACACATCACACACGCAAGTAAGGTAATCAGAGCAGAGACGATATGTCACGATGGTGACCTGCACACCCCATGTGGAGTATGGAGAGGAGGAGAGGCCCACTGGCTGGTGTCGCTTCTTCCAGGCACGGACCTGAAAGAAGACGGCGACGCAAAATCCTTCCTGGGTCACAGACCCGAGGTGGGTCTCGGCTGGCCATGGACTTTCTTATCCCATCTCCATGGCATGTCTCTCCTTCCTTCTCTCCCGCAGGACGGATCCATGGGGTCGCCGAGGTTCCCGCCGCCGAGAACTCCGCGCCTGCCCGCACGCCAGATTCCGAGATGGGTGAGATGGGAGGATGGAGGAGGAAGCGAGCCCGAGGCGGTTGGGGACCGGAGCGCATGCGCCGATCGATCTCCACCTCATTGCTCCCCACGTCCGGAGGAGCTGTCACCTCACATCGATCGATCCACCGCTGGCGCCAGATCTCCTCTTCCTCATCCGCATCGACGATCCACCCCCGGGGGTCAATGAGGCTGAGGTTTCGGCGCCGGACTTCTGCCCGCTGGCCCTGCGGCCGCCTCGGTTGGCACCCGGCTCGGCGTTGCTGGTGCCATGGCTCAGGGCGCTGCTAGCTCCAAGCGAAGCTCTCGCCTGCCCTCGCCATCTGCTCATCTGCCTGCTGCCACCGGCGCCACTAAGCGCTTTCGCTCGGCTAAGGCTTCCAGCTAGGTCTGCTTGCGCTTCTCTCATGATCACACATGGCTGCCGCCTTGCCTGGCGCTGGCTCATCACTTCGCTCCTCGCTGTTCAGCTCTGCTGCTAAGGCGCCCCACGGCCTGCCGGATCCGCCTCGATCAGCGCTTCGCTCGGTGTGCCCTCGCTGCCTCAGGCCTCGCTGCCGCCGGAGCTCGCTGAGCAGATAGGTTCAGTGGATGAGATCCACCAGACGTGGTCCAAACGGGATCCTCTGGTCCCGGATATCCCCATCCCGAGTTGACTTTCGAGGTTGTTTTTTTCACTAATTTCTGAAATTGTTGCATATTTTATTGCATTTTCTTTGCATCGTAACTCTGTCATCGCTGTTCGCTTTATGCTGGTAATATGTCAAATTGTTCGTCTCAAGAGTAGATCATTTCATTTCATTGCATCATTTTCATTTGAGCTCATCTTGATGCCCGAAATGCTGTTGAAGAGTGCTATGTGATGTTAGTTTCTGATTTTTATCAGAACATGCACTTTTGTCATTTTTGCCATGATTGATGTGTGCATCCTATGAACTTGAGTCCTACATGTGTTTTGTAATATGCCATGCCATCTTTCCAGGGGTGTATGCTATGTATTTTTGTGATCTCTGTGGTGACTAGCACAAGCATGCAAACTAGGTGTCTTGATGTTGCTGATTTCAGCCCTGTTTTGCTGATATTTTTATGCCATGTTAACTTGATGCTACAGAGAGATCCATGCATATTTTGAGATACTTCAGTAAGGATGTTTTGTTCTACATGTCTTGCTATATCCATCCATGCCCTTGTTTGCAATTATGGAGTGCCATAGCTTGAGTCAATCGAGCTCTACTTTTGCTATAAAATGTTTCCTGGCAGATTGTTTACATGTTATTCAATTTTGCCAAGGTTGTTGTGGTTGATCCTTGCATGCTATGTTGTTGTTCTTGCCATGTATAGCTTCTATGCCATGTCTTCTTACTGTTGGTTGCTTTGCCATGCCATGTATTGCTCTGTGGTGAGTGGTTCAAGCTCACCAACATGCCTACTTATTGTTGTTCCTGCCGTGTTTAAATCTTTAATATAACTTGCCATGTTTACGTGGGTGCCATCATATTTTCTGATCCTTTTTGGCTTATGGTCACTAAAGGACTTTTGTTCTATGCAATTAGTAGGTTCATGCCATGCCTTTGTTTGCCATGATAAGTTCCTGTAACATGTTGTTTGATAGCTTTAAACATTGCAACCTGATGTTATTTCGCTAAAGTCCTAAACTGTTATTAATTGCAATCTTGCCATGTGTTTTTGAGCTTGTTCTAGTTGTTTCGGAGATAGCTCAGTGTTCATGTTTTGTAATGCTTTACCTGTAAATCATGCCCATGCCTTTTGTTTTCATGTTGAGGTTCTTTAGCATGTTGTTTTGATGCTTGCAATATGCCTAGTTGCTGTTTTGGACAAATTGTTGTCATGACTTGTTTCATGTGTATGTGTTGAACGCTGTCTGCTTTTGAGTGTGCTCTATATGAAACTTGCTTGATTTTGCATGTAGTTTCATATTATCATGTTGCATCCATGTTTTGAGGTGTTTGCTTGATGTTTGTATGCATTTTGCATCAATGCCATGCTTATCTTGTTTTGCTCATATCTTCTAGGCCGAGTCTCAATCTAATGAACTTTATATGTAACTTGACTAGAATTTCGTAGATCATCGTGCATCTTAACTTGCTGTTTAACAACTTGAACATAAGGTTTATTCAGATCTGGACCAATTTCGAAATTTGCATATGAGGACTTCACCGAATTGTTATATGTTGTTTCCGCCTCATTTAAACTTGCCTTTGATGTGTTGCTCTTGTTTGCATCATCTCTTGCCATGAGTAGCTTCACGTAGCTTTGTCATGCATCATGCTCGCTTGTGCATCATGTCTTGTTCATGCGTGGTGTGTTTACTATGTTGTGTGCTTCTTCTTGTTAGTTCCTGTCCTGCTATGATCGTGAGGATTCGCTCGCTTCACGCTTGGTTCGGCTTCATCCGCTCGTCTCTTCTTCATGGACTCGTCTTCTTCCTTATGGATTTCAGGCAAGATGACTGCTACCTGGATCTCACTACTATCATTGCTATGCTAGTTGCTTCGTTTCTATCGCTATGCTGCGCCACCTATTACCTATTTATCAAGCCATCCCAAATTGCCATGTCAGCCCCTAACCTTTTGCACTCTTCCTAGCAAACCGTTGTTTGGCTATGTTACCGCTTTGCTCAGCCCTCTTATAGCTTGTTAGTTGCAGGTGAAGATGAAGTTTGTTCCTTGTTGAACATGGAGATGTTGTTCCTCGTTGGAACATGTTTACTTGTTGGGATATCACAATATATCTTATATTATTAATGCATCTATATACTTGGTAAAGGGTGGAAGGCTCGGCCTTATGCTCGGTGTTTTGTTCCACTCTTGCCGCTCTAGTTTCCGCTCATATCGGTATTATGTTCCAGATTTTGCGTCCCTAACGTCGGGTGATTTATGGGACCCCTTGACAGTTCGCTTTGAATAAGACTCTCCAAGAAGGCCCAACATCGGTTTTACCATTTGCCTCACCTATGCTCTTTTTTCCCTTGGGTTTGGAGCCCGAGGGTCATCTTTATTTTAGCCTCTCGGACCAGTGCTCTTCGAGTGCTGGCCCGAACTAGAGCCCTCGTAACGCCTCAAGGCAACTTGAGGTCTGGTTTAGTTGTATGGACTGCTCATCCGAGGTGCCCTCGAGACCGAGATATGCAGCTCCTATCAGATTTGTCGGCACATCCGGCGGCTTTGCTGGTCTTGTTTTATTGTGTCAAATGTCTTTAGCCGGATTCCGAGACTGGTCGGTCTTCCGGGAGAAGGAATATCCTTCGTTGATCGCGAGAGCTTATCATGGGTTGTTGGGACACCGCAGGTTTGAACTTTCAAAGCCGTGCTCATGTTATGTGGCGATGGGAATTTGTTAATATCAGTTGTAGTAAACTTGATGCAAACTCTTC